>JBAMNC010000036.1:42500-642500 GCA_037902135.1 Cetoscarus ocellatus
GTGTAATGTAATAAAAATTTTTAAAAAGAACTGGATCTGGAACTTGGACCACAATCACAATCTATTGACTTCTCTCTTATACCATGACTAACATTGCTCTTTGAAATGTATTAAAATTAGTTAAGAACTTCATTGACTTATTAGTAATAATAAGGACAACACCCCCACAACACAATGTTAACAAATCCTTTTAAAAATTCTTGGATCTACATGCATATTAGTATCAACCCACTAATCACTTCTTCCCTGTGACATCAACCAACATAACACAAGGGAGATTTTTCAATTTCATCAAAATCTGTTGAAAACATTTTAAGTCATCTTGCTCACAGTCAAACATTCAAACAAATAAAACCCACAAACAGAAAAAAAAAAAAAAATTCCTTGGTTAAGGCAAGGTCAATCTGTCATATTCCATTTTGCGTATGATGTTTTAGAAATACTGGAAGAATTTCTCCGAGTTTGCCACCAACCCTTACTTACATTCAAAAATAAACTGAGCAATATCATAGGTCAGTATCATTGTTACCCTTTAATACAGTCTCCAAGTGAAGCTATGTCTTAATGCGTACTTTGCATGTGTTAATTTCCTTTAATAATTCATATTTTGCAAACTAATTACAAATACATTTTAATGAAATTCCCCTAAAGTTTTCAGCTTGACTTGCTTGTCAAATGGCTTGATGGTTTATGGTATCTTAAAAGACACAGACATATTTTGCCTTGTTAAGTATGCTAATAACATGCTTGAACTGAATAAAAAGTCTATCCCTAGCTTCATGTTGTGAATGAGTAAAATGATCAAAGTTTTCATGATGATAAACATGACATATTTATTCAAGAGAGTACATTTATGTGAACATGTCAAATTAATGCAAGAACTTGGGAATGCAGCCAAAGTTTTTGATAAGACTAAATAATAAATTACTATATGATATCATGCTGTGATCCTTTACTAAGCTTATGCATACATGAACCAGAAAGATTTAACAGCAGCATCGGCATAAACTCCAACAGACCCTCAGGAAATGAAAGCTGAACCGAACAGATCCAAGAAACATTGCTTTGCACACACACAAGTGTTGACATAGTTTGGCATTGGTCTGTTTTGTGTAAACATCAACTGCAAGAGCAGAGTGCTTCAGTCTGTCACCTCGACCACACTCTCAGGTCCAAACCTGAAGGGAAGAGCTGAGAATTAAAAAAGGCTTTTTCCTTGTACTTACAGGTCCAGTTGAAAAAAAAAAAAAACTGGAGTTCAATAAACATTTTACAATGTTGGCATTCACTATTGTTAAATATGTGGATAAAATCCGGCATAACAAATTCAGGTTTTTGATCCTCTGTGAGTTCATCCATCCATCCATATGTACTTCCATCAGTTCGTTCGAGGGCAATTTTCTTCACAAATATCAACTCGGACTAAATGATGAACTGGTTCATTTGTGGAGGTTAATGTTCAAAGTTCAAGGTTATCCCCAGCTTGTGGGGAGTGTTGCAGTGTCTCAACAATGCTATAGGGAAAGTTTCAATAACTTAACACAAATGTCCAGTCTAACCAAAGGATGAATAGAGTAAATTTTAGGAGTACAAGCTCAAAAAAGCATGATCTCACATTTTCCACTAAACATCAGTGTACAAAGTTACAGCTGCAGGACTACAGGTTAAGACGGGAAGAAAGTAACAAGCACAATAGGCAGTACAAAGAACAGAGGCTGGGCTGCAGCACAACGTCCTGGTAGGATCTGTAGCTTCCCAAAACCCTGCTTCGACAGAGTAACCTGACACATCAGACTGACACTTCCATATATCCGCCACGGAAATATTTCACTAATCCATCTGGAGATGAGTCCATAGAAAATGTTTTCAGAGGGCAGAACCTCCAAAAAACGACTACAGCTGGTGGTTGGATGATCGGTCTGCCAGTCACACTCATCACAGACCAATCCATATCAAGCCACAGCATGACGTAGCAGCTAGACCCTGTTGTTAGCTGTTAGCTTAAATTACATTTCAGTCCTTAGACTATCGTCTTACATCAAATTATACAACACAGATGTATCATCATGTATCATTTCTTTTGGGCACAGCCAATCTGCACATCTAGGGTTGGTACCCCCTTTGAAGGACACTAGGGCTGGGACACTCCAGCCTGTCAAATGTAACAGAAGATGGGCACCCTCGAGGACATCCTCAGTGCCTGCCCAAAGGCCCTGGGGGAAAGACAGTATCATTGGCACCATGATCAGGTTCTTGGGTCATTGGCAGAGGCAATAAGCACAGCAATAAAAACATCAAAAACCAGCCTGCCACCCAAACAGTGCATTGCCTTCATTGGAGTGTGAGAAAACCCCTTTAGGTGCCTCAAGCTTTTGGAGGACTGCTCTCTACTGCTTGCAGTTGCAGCTTCTTGTCAACCTGGGGAAAAAGCTCAAGTTTTTCCAGCCACATTGCACCCTCCTGTCTCCGCCAGGATGTAGGTGTCAACATCAGAGTCATCAAAGCAAGCAGTGATGTTGGAAGAATGACTGGAGATGCCACTGTGAGACAGTCAAATCTGCTGCTGAGGCTTAGAGGGATGCTTAGTCACACAGAATCCTTGGGTCACAAGAACTACACATTAGAGTAGCCATATAGAATATAGTGGAGGCAGCAGAAAAACTTGAGCAGCTTTTGACACTGATCCCCCTGGTTGGGTTGCCCAGGTATGCTGAGTAAAGACCCAAAACACCCAGTGACCCGGGTTCTAGCACCAATGAAGTGTCCAAGCAGCACCATGTAGGTGTATTCTAAAAACTACACTATTATATTAGATATCGTATACCTTGCAGAGGCATAACTGACAGCCACCACCAACCAATGACTTCCACCGAGAAAGCAACAAATCTAGAAATCCTGAAACTTGCAAACGGTGTTGCAGATTTACTGTCAGATTAATGGGTATAACTGAACCACTTTATTGTTTTATGAATAACAGAGTTAAAAAAAATGTATTCTCCAGAAAAAAAAACTCTGAACCTGTGTACCACCTCTGAAGGTTCTGCGATGTTGCCTACTCATGGTGGGCAATGAATGCTCCACTGCTTCACATCATGAAAAATATGACAGCCTTATTGTCAGAGCATGTTTAACCCCTTAAAGTCTGAAAACACAAATTATCGCCAAAAAACTGTTTTGTTTTTGTTTGGAGCTGAAATGTTTATATCACTTTCTACTGAAATCCAAAAAAAATCAAAATTTCCATAAAATTTAAAAAATATATTTTTTGTATCTCATTTGATAAATTAGGTGTTTATTGGCAACTGATAATCCACTTGAAGACATTTTTTTTAATTTTTTTTTTTATCATTTTTCTCATTGTATTCAGATGTTTCATTTAATAATTTGTTTATCATATGGATTAGATAGAGGTATCATAAAAGTATGTTTCAAATTTGATACAACAGGCTTTAAGGGGTTAAACCATGTTATCTATTTATTTGAAATATTTTGTAAATGAAAGAAAGTTACATTCACCTGGATGCACTCACTGAAAAGGGTACAGTACCAAATTATACTTCCACAGAGCCCCATTTCAGAGAGAAAATCCAGAGAGAAGCAAAATTCATTCATGGAGAATTCACTAAGTAATTAGGCAACTGAACACCACACTCTTTTCGTAAGCTACATAGACGGTGCCCCTTAACATACTTCCCCAGACTTAACTTTTGAAATTGTCTTAACTTGATCAGAACAATTCTGTGATAAATCAATGGCTCCAAACACAGAATAAAAGTAACAGCTGACAGCGATATACTATAAATAAATAAAATGAATAAGCTTGTGTAAGCTTATTACACACTAATGTGTTAATGATGAAGAATTTGTAGTTCCTCACTTTTCTAACAGGGCTACTGTTTCAAACACATTGACAACATTGACCACACGCATAGCTTTAGATTTTCATTGCAGCAGTGGTGTCAGGGGAAGGATTATCCAGCATTACATCACGTAATCATACATGAAATGATGTTCTGGCAAAGACTGTGCTGTTGTTGTTGATATAAATTCTGTCTTGACAAAAGAATCAAGATTCAAAGTGTTTACATTATGGTTTATATTGATTTTTCTGAGGTTTTCATGTAAACTTGTACTCTTCTGCAGAGATTAAAAACAGAAAGCCTGTGCTGCAGCTCTACACAGTGATCAATGCTACCTTGACCCCCTTTTTTAACCCTCAAGCCTCGTAAGCCGCTCAAGTCACTTACAGCTTTGTGACATTGTTAATTGATTTTCATTGTTGTGTATCACAACTGTGCAAAATGCTATGTGCAACTGATGTATGTGTTAACCTGTGTGTCTCTTTCATGACAGTTTATGGTGTTTTAATATATATATATGTATGTGTGGTTTTAGTGTGTTTTTAATGTATGTGCTTTTAGGCTGTTTTAATGTATGTCCTGTTTGTTCGTTTACAGCGTTCACTGTACAGTCCAAGGCAAATTTCCCCTTGGGGGCATAAAGTCTATCCTACCCTATCCTACACACCCATCAGCCTGCACATCTGCTATGGAAAAACATAGTACCTTTTTTACACCATAAATATGTGTATCCAGGCTGTAAAAAGACAATGTCCAAGCACACAATCATGTCCTGTAATTTAGGGCTACCCACATGTTTAGCTGTGTTGCTCATTCCAAGAATGCACAATCCTTACAAGTTGACCCTTGTCGTAATGTTGACTAATCAGGCTTTCCAACATTATAAAATTCAATACCAATTGGTATGATAAAAGCGGGTTGGAACTAGGAAGGTGGGGGGCATCAAGGAGGGTTAGATGAAGGGGAAGCAAACCTTGGCTGGGTCCAACAGCCAGAAGAAAATGATTGATTTTATTCATAGGGAGACTGTCTGGTCTTCTCTTTGATTTTTGTAAGTGCCCACTAATTTAGTGGGCATTCAAAACATTATTTTACAACTTCAGATAGTTTCTTTCTTTAGTTTCTCTGTTTGTGGCTTCAAGACTTCTTGCATAACACTTTGACTCTATTCAGTCTTCTTCAGGCGTGTCTTGAGCCTTCTCTGCTTTTCTGAGCTTTATATGAGTCATTTTTTTTTTCACTGTCTTAACTTTCTCAGCCTAATTTCTTTGCTTTGGTACCTTTTTTCCTTCTTTATGACACCCCCTTTGTCTTTGCTTACTATTCTTCCTGCTTTGTTCTGTTATTTCTATTCAAAGCTGTTTTTTGGTTTGTTTGTTTGTTTGTTTTGGCGATGTTACTCCAAACTCTAGCTGTAGGGGAATAAAGTGCATGGGCCATCCACTCCACTGTAGTTGTCTATGCCAGGCTTGCCTTCTATGGTGACTTGTTTGTCTTTAGTTGTGTTTTTGTTTGTGACTCGTTTGTCTTAAGGTGTTTGTTTGTTGTATCTGTGTGACTGTCTTGTCCTTATGTATGGGTGCCCACCAAGATGGTGAGCTCTCAAGAAATGATTACAGCTTATAGCTAATAGTTCAATGTCCTGTGCGTCTTGAAATATTTTCTTTGCGTTCTTGCCCCATACCCTCCTTTCTTTTGAGCTTTTTTGTAGCTTTTCTTTTATTTCTGGCACCCCCTTATCATCATTCCTTTGCTTAGAATTTCTTTGCTTTCTCGGAGCTTTTCTTTTGCTTCTTTGCATTATTCTGTTGCTTTCTTGTGTTTTCTTGCTTTTCAATTGCTTCTTTGTATTTTTCTGTTTGTTTTATTCTGCTTCTCTGTTTGCTTTCTTGCTCTATTCTTTCACTTTCTTGCATTTTCTTTCAAACCCTGTTGCAGTGTTTCAACTTTGTTTTGTTTCCATCAGGCATAAGCTTGAAAGTATTTGTAATTTGTCTTGTCTTGTTTGACCTTGTTTTTTTCCTGTTTGGGTTTTTTTATGTTTCATCCCAATTTAGGGTTAAGAATAGACTAGTTTGTCTTAAAAAATAAGGGGTTAAAGTTAGACTTAATTGGTTTTCAAAAAAAAAATATGGGTTAGGAATAGCGTTAGGGCTAAGCTCATGAAATAACTTTTCAGACTTTTTAGAGGAGAAGATTTATTTAATGTTTACTTGTATGGGGTAGTCACACACTAATTTAAACGGGAGAAAACCATGAAGTGCACAAAGGCATTTGTAGCACAGAAAGGTAAACAGTCTCTAATAAGCCTAAATGTGTGTACATTTGCCTTTGCTTCCCTGCTGTAAATTTTCACCTTTCTCAAATTTAAGGTTAGAATCCAAAAGAAGGCAAAGAAACTTTACTTCCTGAACTTGCTGAATTGGTTGTCCGTTGATGTTTAAATTTAACTGGGCTCTGGATGAAAAGCAAACTGACAGTTTTTTTTATGTTAAGTATGAGACATGGGTTCTCAAACCAGGCTGGTGTGGACTTTAAATGATGAGACAGTGGTTCAGAAACAGATGAAGCTGTCTTTTCAGATATGTAAAAAACTTGATCATCTGCATACATCTGGACACCTGCTCCTGCACATGACTGTGGCAAATCATCACTCTGTCATTCTTCAGCTGGCCAAACATGACTCCAAGTGTGGTACTTTAATGAGAAGGGTCAATAACACTCATTTGTCATCTGACCCTGACTTTATTCAGCACAATATACAATATATAGTCCCCTATAATTTTTTATGTTGTCTCATCCTGAACCTGCCAGGTTTGTGCCCTTTTTAAATGGGAACAAACAATTAATTTTATTTTCCTCTAATGGTAAAGATAAATATAATGGCAGACTCTTGTATCTCCTTGGCAAAGTAGATATTCCACGTCCATCCCTGTAAGATTATGTTCTTTTTTTTAATGTATCGTTGTAAGAACCTTGCTCCAGAGTGTCATAACCATGGGCAGGAGGTGTAATAAGATCCATGAATAGAGATCTGCTGTCCTGAGGGTACACAGCTCCTCGCCAAGGAGAGAACTCATCACCACATGTAGTTTGGATTTGAGAGATAGACACGAACAGGGAGGAATGAGTGCAGCTGATAAAGATGGGCCGAGTGGAAAGGAGTACAAGACAGACTATAAAAATGAAACTGAAGGGGGAGATAAAAGAAAGGAATCAGGAGGGGAAATAAAATGAAAAAATAAATGTACAGAAAGGTGTGAAGAGAGTGAAATTAGAGACGGGGCTTTGGGAATGGGGACAGGGTTATGAGAGCCTAACAGAATACCCAGCCATCTGCATTTCAATTTCCCACAGCTCCCCAAAGCTCCACCGTCAGCCTCTTTCTTCTCTGCTTCCACTTCCATTTACCTATTTTTCATCCATATTTGCCTCTCTAACCCCATTTCTTTTCTCCTCGTCACTCCTCATTACTGTAATGCTCTCTTCATCCCATGACGATTGTTTTGTTTTGAGGTACAGTTTTGCTCTTTGCAGGAGGAGAGACAAAATTAATATTTCCAAACAGCATTATATTCATCCATACACATATGCATTCTTTCAGAGTAGTGCTTCTACTTAGAGATAATGAATGCATATTTTCAGTCTTAGAGCTTCATATCCTTTATCAAAGCTGAAGAAGCAATACCACTATGTGAAAATACAATAAGATACAAACCCTGCATTCAGAATGGTGATAAAGTGGAATGTCTTGAAGCGGAGCTGCTCCTTTTATACTCATATTTCAACCTGTATGCTTTGTGTATATCCACATTTCCTCAGATTAGCCAAGATATTTTTTTGACAGAGCATTTTGCTTTAAGGTCCTCAACATTTATCCAAAAAGTGTGTGCATGCTTCCCTTCTTGAACAGGGTAGTCATATTGATCTGATGCCACTTTTGGTCCTGACGTCTTGGGCCTCAAGTGCAATAAGACAGTGCCTGATTTTCAATATTTCAAATTCAAGTCATTCATCTATCTCTTGATATTGATATTTTTTGCACAGAACTCAGCAGTAAACACATGATACCTGAAGGAGAGAAAGAGATAGATTTGGTGAATTACTCACTGGTAAGATCTTTTCTAGATGGATGACTCAAAAAAAAGACAAGGCTGCATTTTCAAGCTGAATTCTTCCAAGCCAGCACCATAGCAGGATACTGTCAAACACAGTGCTTTTAAAAACACTTGAGAAAAACTGGGGGGATATGTTTCTTTTAAGTGGTGCACGGAGGGAAACGTAGCTCCACAATGTGCTCATCGAACTTTCTCTACAGGAAAAAGGAGGATGAACGTTTCTCATACTTTGTAGCTTTGGTAAGTGTATCTTATTTGTACCTTTACTAATGTATTTTTTCTGTCAAAGCTTGGTTAAATTTATGATCTATGTTGCTTCTAATGTTACTTAATGATGTTAACCCCCCTAACTGCATCGGATTGCGGGCACCCTAAGTGGTAACACTGACATTGTTTTGTTTTATCTGTGGACATTTGTGCAACCCTTTGCCAATATAATATAATAATAATTTTATTTGAATAGCACTTTTAAAAGCAAAGGTTAACGAAGTGCTTTGACAAACAGACAGGAACATACAGAAGTCAAAGCACAAGAGTTTCAGCACAAAAGGAACTACTGTAACTCACAAAGAGCTCTATTTAAATCAAAGAACACAAATTGATAAAAGCATAATTTAATGAGCAAGAATCAGAATTACAGCCAATGTAAGCTTTTTTTCAGCTCAGGGAAACAATGTGTGTAAACGGTTTTAATGCACAAATATGTTACATTCCTTTTTTTTCATAAGACACTGCTGTTGGTCCCCTTCATGTTGATGAGTGGGCTTTTAAACCTTTTAATCAAAGTGAATATGTACAGCATTTCTTTTAATTTCCTGAAAAGAAGCAATGTTGGAGATAGGAGGTGACAAAATAAAATATTTACCATTAATTTTTATAATATTCTGATGCTTGTTGATTTTGGGAAATGACTTGTGGGCCGCATTGAGTGTGATGGAGGGCCCATGTAGCCGATGGGATGCCAGTTGCCCACCCCTGATACTGACCAAAAGATATTTGGTGGAACGAGTTTTAAAATGGAGCTTGTTTCTTGTTTTGAGTTTGTTTGCATGGTGCCAAGAATTGAGGAAATCATAGAAGGTTTGGTAGTTGTTCTTCTGTGTGTGATTTTTGAAAAGCTTTATGAGATTCAAGATTCATTTTATTTTCTTATTCCATTACCTTGGTCATACAACTTTTGATGCACTGTTTTAGCATAATTGAAGCACAGAAAGACCAAAAAAAATATGTCTGTGTCTTTATTGTACTTGAGGGTTTGGGCTCTACAGGCATTACTCTAAGAAAAAGAAAAATTCCAGGTGGACCAGACATGACAAAAAAGGCTTTGAGTAACAACTTTGGTAAATTTGGTTCCCAGGGTCATGATATTGATAATGGCTGTATAACACGCCTGTCGTATCTTGTCTTAATGTGTAATAGAGAGACACATTCATCCTTGATAGGTTGATATCAAACTTGATCTGATCATGCTTTCTGAAACTTTTACAAATCTCTTATATGTGCAACTTTTTTCTATGCCAAGACAAATAGTTAGAATTTGCATTGTACTGGTTAGAAAATGTAGAGAATGTTTTAAATGCAGACATTGTGATTTCATTTGCAGTTGATATGAAAGCTGGAATGGTTGGCAAACAGTCAGCACAGTACTATAAAAATATGTTGTTTCTGTTCTCAGTCCAATATTTAGCTGGCCTATCCTTCCCCTTTGACCAGCCTAATCATGTGGGACTCTGAAACTTTCAAGCAAAACCTCATGTTTTGTTTGCTCCCATCATAATTTCTTGAATGCTGCTTGAAAGCTTTGTGAACGCTTTGTCATTTCAACAAAAACATGCTTTCTGAATATGTTGTCCTGCTGGAGGCTGACAGTGATTTCCTTTGACTTGACTTTAATCAATTTTATTCCAGCATTATTTTTAGTTATAATGCTGTTGTAGGCTCACAGCTGTCAGTTAGGCCCTTAGATCTCCCTGGTTGGTTTGAAGACTGTTTTGTAATGAGCTGTCACATTAGACATCTTCATCACTCTAATAAATGCTGCTTACAATTTATTTTCTCAGCAAAACCAAATAAATGTGATCCACTGAAGATTAGCGTCTCTGCTAATCGCATCAAATGTTTTCCATTTTCAAATCTCTCTGGTATTTCCGGGGAAAAAAAGAAACAGATGCATATTTTCTTGTTGCTTAAGGTAATAAAAGTTCTTTAAAAGTGAGAAAAATTTACTTCACTGATGTACATTTGAGTGGACCCTACATTGTTCATAAGTGGGTCAGATATTACAAGAATTAAAATTAATGTGTATAAACGCAGTTTTTTAAGCTTTTTATCAAGAGGCTCTAAGATTTACCTTAGCTAGACTTTTTAAGGTCTGCTGTGATTAAATATCTGTTTGAGGCAGTATTCACAATATGGAGACCACCATGGATGGCTTTAAAAAGATAGCCTCAGACACTAATTGCCTGCCATGACTTAGGCTTCCTCCAAAACGTGTTACAGTTTGTGGTGTTGGCTAACTCTGAAATTAACTTTTTTTTTTAAAAAGGTCACATGTTTGACCATTTACATTATTTCTTGAGTGTCTATTGAACAAGGATTTGATTTAAATTGAATAAAAAAAATCAAAAATAGTTTCTCTGTTGAGGATCAGGTGCAGCTCTTTTCCCTTCACCCTTGGAAACGGAGGGGTCGGAGGGGTCAGGGACACTACAGGAGGCTATGATAAGGAGCTCTGCGCCGATTGGCTGCCCATGATGGATGGAGGGGTGTTACAAGGAGCAAAGTGGACTTTCAAAACAGTAATGGTATCTGCCCATGGTGAACAGAAAACCCACATGTAGATGGAGTCTGTACAGATATTACATAATAAGCCCCAGGAAGTTAAAACAAACAAACAAAAAACATTTAAACTGATACTGTCTTTAAAGAGGCAAAGCAAATTTTTTTGTGAACTGAAAGTTTATTAAAAGGTGTCTTGTTCTTCTGCTCCCCAATCCCCTTCACAACATGTAAAGCAATGATAATCACATTTAGCAGAACATAGGTCCTGTAATATGGCATACATTATTATGCCATGTTGATACACCATTAAAAGCTCACACACTCAATTGATATTATCTTGGATTGTATAAGTCTACCATCCAGGTACCATCCAGATGTTAGGCAGAAAGACTTGCTGTTGCTAAATATAGTAGTTGATGGTTATTTGTTTAATTCATGAAAAAGCACAACATTAAAGCCTGGCCTGCTCTTCCTCAGGTTCTCCCCTTGGTGATTTTTCATTTCCCTAACTCTGAAGTCCATGCCCACAAGGAAGATTCTTTGGATTTGATTGATGAAAAACACCTCAATCTGTTTAGAGGAGAGCACCTGGGGAAGAGCCAGGCCGGGCTTTTAACATTGTGTTTTCTCTTAAGTTAAATAAAAAGAAATTGTCTATTTTTGGGAGCAACAGTGTTGCAAGTCTTTTTGCCATATGTTCAAAGTTTTTATTTTTTTTGTTTGTGTTTTTATGGCTCAGCATCTTAGCAGTTCTGAAGATTCAAAAGCAAGGCAACTGGACTGTGTAGAGTTTGTTGGGAAGACGTTTCACTTCTCATCCAAGAAGCTTCTTCAGTTCCAAATAGCTGGTGCTGGAAGCAGGTATTTATCTTGCTAGAGGAAAAAACAACAACAAAGGAAGGGAGGAGTTGGAGAACGACTCTTAGAAACTTATCCCAGGGTGATGTAACCCCTGAGAGTCGTTACCCTGAATGGGTCATTAACTCCCCCTGTCATGTGAGGTGTTATGGTCACATGTGCCCAGGTGTGAGTGTTTGGAGAGCTTTCTGGGGAGAGAGTTTAGCACTGCATTATATGTAGGTGAGAGGTTGTGTCTGAGTCCACCACCTCTGTTAAGAGAAGGTTTCTCCAGTCTGGTGAACATGGCTTCTTTAACTCCTCTTTCAAACCATCTATCTTCTCTCGCCAACACTTGTACATTGCTGTCCTCAAAAGAGTGTCCCGTGTCCTTTAAGTGAAGGTGGACTGCTGAGTCCTGACCTGAGGACGTGGCTCTCCTGTGTTGAGCCATACGCTTGTGAAGCAGTTGTTTAGTTTCCCCAATGTACAGGTCTGAGCATTCCTCGCTGCACTGGACTGCATACACCACATTGCTCTGTTTATGTCTTGGTGTTTTGTCCTTGGGATGGACCAACTTCTGCCTTAATGTGTTTCCAGGCCTGAAGTGAACAGGAATGTGGTGTTTGCCAAAGATTCTCTTGAGTTTTTCAGATAAACCTGCAACATACGGAATTACAATGTTCTTGCGTCTCTCTTCCCTTTCATGCTCCGTCTCCTTTCTTTTCTTGTTCTTCAAAAAGGCCCACTTTGGGTATCCACAGGTTTTCAGGGCTTCTCTAATGTGTTTCTGTTCCTTTTCCTTTCCTTCCTTCCTCGTAGGAACACTCTCAGCCCGGTGGTTGAGGGTTCTGATGACACCCAGCTTGTGCTGAAGCGGATGGTGCGTAAATATAGAGTAAATATTGATCCGTGTGTGTGGGTTTCCGGTACACTTCAACGTTGAGACCCCCATCTGCCTCCAAGTGTACTGCACAATCCAACAAGGCCAAAACGTTGTCCTTAACATCTTCACGCGTGAACTTAATGTTGTTCTCCACTGTGTTGATGTGGTCTGTGAAAGCCTCTACTTCATGTGCCTGGATTTTGACCCAGGTGTCATCCACATACCTAAACCAATGGCTTGGTGTTGCTCCATGGAATGAGGCTAGGGCCTTTCTCTCCACCTCTTCCATGTACAGGTTAGCTACTATGGGAGATACAGGGGAGCCCATGGCGCATCCATGTTTCTGCCTGTAGTAGTGGTCCCTGAACTGGAAGTAGGTGGTACTCAGGCAGAGGTCCAGTAAGGAGCAGATGTGGTCAGGGGTGAGGCTGGTTCTGACCTCCAGTGTACTGTCCTGTAAGAGATGTTTTCTTACTGCTTGGACTGCCTCTGTGGTCGGAATGCTGGTGAAAAGTGATGTGACATCAAAGGAAACCATTGTTTCCTTTGGGTCCAGTGTGATGTCCTTGATTTTCTGTGCGAAGTCCTGTGAGTTTCTGATGTGGTGAGTAGTGTGGCCAACAAGGGGAGCTAAGATTGTGGCCAAATGTTTTGCTATGTTGTAAGTGACCGAGTTGATGCTGCTGACGATGGGTCTAAGGGGTGCACCTTCCTTGTGTATTTTTGGAAGTCCATAAATGCAAGGGACTGCTTCCCCTGGGTAGAGCCTGTAGTAGAGTGGCCTGTCGATCACTCCATCCTTTTCCAGCTGTTGGAGTAAGTTTATTACCTTCTTCTTGTAGATGTTAGGGGGTCCCTTTTCAGAATCTCATAAGTAGTGGTATCACTGAGGAGGCTTATTACCTTGTCATGGTAATCACTTGTGTTGAGTATCACCATGCATCTCCCCTTGTCTGCAGGCAAGATGGTTATGTTTTCATCTTTTTGCAGTGATGACAAGGCTCTTCTTTCCTGGCTTGTGAGGTTAGAAGGAGGTGTTTTAGCACTCGAGAGAGCCGCTGTTATCTTCAACCTGAGTTGCTCTGCCTCTGTGACCGTCAGCTTGTTGTCTCGGATGGCTGACTCCGTCACTGTTATGAGGTCTACCACTGGGATCTGTTCTGGGGTTACAGCAAAATTTAGTCCTTTGGAAAGGACCTCCTTTTCTGGTTGGGTGGGAACCCTGTCTGATAAGTTCTTCACCCATTTATCTTGTGTGTTGGAGTCCGTGTTGTTATCTTTCTTATCCCTCCATAATAATTCAGATGATCTTTTAAATTGTGTGGATTGCAGCCTGTCAAATTTTTGTGTTTGTCGCTCCTTCCCTTTGCTGTGTTGTGCAATCTGGGCCTTATCCACAAAGTTGTTAACTTCAGTAAGAATGTTTTCTGGAAGCAACGATGCCAGTGCTTTCTTGGTGTGGTCAATTTTATCTTGCAAGGCCTTAATGGTGAAGTTAGTCTGTCTAATCTTCTCGTTGAGAAGCTGATTTTGTGCCCTCATGAGAATGAGGTCTGCCCTGTGCCCTTTCACCGTTGATACCAGCTGTAGACTTTTAGGAACAAGCTGTTGCTGTCTGCATCGAAGATTGAAGCGGAGGTGGTTTCGATAGTCCGCCATCTTCTTGCAAGATTTCTCATACTCCCGGACCAGCTGAAGGGTATTCAACCCGAAGTGTGATCCAATACGTCTGTGTAGATTCTCATTCATCCAGGTCATGGTCATTCTGAAGATTCAAAAGCAAGGCAACTGGACTGTGTAGAGTTTGTTGGGAAGACGGTTCACTTCTCATCCAAGAAGCTTCTTCAGTTCCAAATAGCTGGTGCTGGAAGCAGGTATTTATCTTGCTAGAGGAAAAAACAACAACAAAGGAAGGGAGGAGTTGGAGAACGACTCATAGAAACTTATCCCAGGGTGATGTAACCCCTGAGAGTCGTTACCCTGAATGGGTCATTAACTCCCCCTGTCATGTGAGGTGTTATGGTCACATGTGCCCAGGTGTGAGTGTTTGGAGAGCTTTCTGGGGAGAGAGTTTAGCACTGCATTATATGTAGGTGAGAGGTTGTGTCTGAGTCCACCACCTCTGTTAAGAGAAGGTTTCTCCAGTCTGGTGAACATGGCTTCTTTAACTCCTCTTTCAAACCATCTATCTTCTCTCGCCAACACTTGTACATTGCTGTCCTCAAAAGAGTGTCCCGTGTCCTTTAAGTGAAGGTGGACTGCTGAGTCCTGACCTGAGGACGTGGCTCTCCTGTGTTGAGCCATACGCTTGTGAAGCAGTTGTTTAGTTTCCCCAATGTACAGGTCTGAGCATTCCTCACTGCACTGGACTGCATACACCACATTGCTCTGTTTATGTCTTGGTGTTTTGTCCTTGGGATGGACCAACTTCTGCCTTAATGTGTTTCCAGGCCTGAAGTGAACAGGAATGTGGTGTTTGCCAAAGATTCTCTTGAGTTTTTCAGATAAACCTGCAACATACGGAATTACAATGTTCTTGCGTCTCTCTTCCCTTTCATGCTCCGTCTCCTTTCTTTTCTTGTTCTTCAAAAAGGCCCACTTTGGGTATCCACAGGTTTTCAGGGCTTCTCTAATGTGTTTCTGTTCCTTTTCCTTTCCTTCCTTCCTCGTAGGAACACTCTCAGCCCGGTGGTTGAGGGTTCTGATGACACCCAGCTTGTGCTGAAGCGGATGGTGCGTAAATATAGAGTAAATATTGATCCGTGTGTGTGGGTTTCCGGTACACTTCAACGTTGAGACCCCCATCTGCCTCCAAGTGTACTGCACAATCCAACAAGGCCAAAACGTTGTCCTTAACATCTTCACGCGTGAACTTAATGTTGTTCTCCACTGTGTTGATGTGGTCTGTGAAAGCCTCTACTTCATGTGCCTGGATTTTGACCCAGGTGTCATCCACATACCTAAACCAATGGCTTGGTGTTGCTCCATGGAATGAGGCTAGGGCCTTTCTCTCCACCTCTTCCATGTACAGGTTAGCTACTATGGGAGATACAGGGGAGCCCATGGCGCATCCATGTTTCTGCCTGTAGTAGTGGTCCCTGAACTGGAAGTAGGTGGTACTCAGGCAGAGGTCCAGTAAGGAGCAGATGTGGTCAGGGGTGAGGCTGGTTCTGACCTCCAGTGTACTGTCCTGTAAGAGATGTTTTCTTACTGCTTGGACTGCCTCTGTGGTCGGAATGCTGGTGAAAAGTGATGTGACATCAAAGGAAACCATTGTTTCCTTTGGGTCCAGTGTGATGTCCTTGATTTTCTGTGCGAAGTCCTGTGAGTTTCTGATGTGGTGAGTAGTGTGGCCAACAAGGGGAGCTAAGATTGTGGCCAAATGTTTTGCTATGTTGTAAGTGACCGAGTTGATGCTGCTGACGATGGGTCTAAGGGGTGCACCTTCCTTGTGTATTTTTGGAAGTCCATAAATGCAAGGGACTGCTTCCCCTGGGTAGAGCCTGTAGTAGAGTGGCCTGTCGATCACTCCATCCTTTTCCAGCTGTTGGAGTAAGTTTATTACCTTCTTCTTGTAGATGTTAGGGGGTCCCTTTTCAGAATCTCATAAGTAGTGGTATCACTGAGGAGGCTTATTACCTTGTCATGGTAATCACTTGTGTTGAGTATCACCATGCATCTCCCCTTGTCTGCAGGCAAGATGGTTATGTTTTCATCTTTTTGCAGTGATGACAAGGCTCTTCTTTCCTGGCTTGTGAGGTTAGAAGGAGGTGTTTTAGCACTCGAGAGAGCCGCTGTTATCTTCAACCTGAGTTGCTCTGCCTCTGTGACCGTCAGCTTGTTGTCTCGGATGGCTGACTCCGTCACTGTTATGAGGTCTACCACTGGGATCTGTTCTGGGGTTACAGCAAAATTTAGTCCTTTGGAAAGGACCTCCTTTTCTGGTTGGGTGGGAACCCTGTCTGATAAGTTCTTCACCCATTTATCTTGTGTGTTGGAGTCCGTGTTGTTATCTTTCTTATCCCTCCATAATAATTCAGATGATCTTTTAAATTGTGTGGATTGCAGCCTGTCAAATTTTTGTGTTTGTCGCTCCTTCCCTTTGCTGTGTTGTGCAATCTGGGCCTTATCCACAAAGTTGTTAACTTCAGTAAGAATGTTTTCTGGAAGCAACGATGCCAGTGCTTTCTTGGTGTGGTCAATTTTATCTTGCAAGGCCTTAATGGTGAAGTTAGTCTGTCTAATCTTCTCGTTGAGAAGCTGATTTTGTGCCCTCATGAGAATGAGGTCTGCCCTGTGCCCTTTCACCGTTGATACCAGCTGTAGACTTTTAGGAACAAGCTGTTGCTGTCTGCATCGAAGATTGAAGCGGAGGTGGTTTCGATAGTCCGCCATCTTCTTGCAAGATTTCTCATACTCCCGGACCAGCTGAAGGGTATTCAACCCGAAGTGTGATCCAATACGTCTGTGTAGATTCTCATTCATCCAGGTCATGGTCATTCTGAAGATTCAAAAGCAAGGCAACTGGACTGTGTAGAGTTTGTTGGGAAGACGGTTCACTTCTCATCCAAGAAGCTTCTTCAGTTCCAAATAGCTGGTGCTGGAAGCAGGTATTTATCTTGCTAGAGGAAAAAACAACAACAAAGGAAGGGAGGAGTTGGAGAACGACTCATAGAAACTTATCCCAGGGTGATGTAACCCCTGAGAGTCGTTACCCTGAATGGGTCATTAACTCCCCCTGTCATGTGAGGTGTTATGGTCACATGTGCCCAGGTGTGAGTGTTTGGAGAGCTTTCTGGGGAGAGAGTTTAGCACTGCATTATATGTAGGTGAGAGGTTGTGTCTGAGTCCACCACCTCTGTTAAGAGAAGGTTTCTCCAGTCTGGTGAACATGGCTTCTTTAACTCCTCTTTCAAACCATCTATCTTCTCTCGCCAACACTTGTACATTGCTGTCCTCAAAAGAGTGTCCCGTGTCCTTTAAGTGAAGGTGGACTGCTGAGTCCTGACCTGAGGACGTGGCTCTCCTGTGTTGAGCCATACGCTTGTGAAGCAGTTGTTTAGTTTCCCCAATGTACAGGTCTGAGCATTCCTCACTGCACTGGACTGCATACACCACATTGCTCTGTTTATGTCTTGGTGTTTTGTCCTTGGGATGGACCAACTTCTGCCTTAATGTGTTTCCAGGCCTGAAGTGAACAGGAATGTGGTGTTTGCCAAAGATTCTCTTGAGTTTTTCAGATAAACCTGCAACATACGGAATTACAATGTTCTTGCGTCTCTCTTCCCTTTCATGCTCCGTCTCCTTTCTTTTCTTGTTCTTCAAAAAGGCCCACTTTGGGTATCCACAGGTTTTCAGGGCTTCTCTAATGTGTTTCTGTTCCTTTTCCTTTCCTTCCTTCCTCGTAGGAACACTCTCAGCCCGGTGGTTGAGGGTTCTGATGACACCCAGCTTGTGCTGAAGCGGATGGTGCGTAAATATAGAGTAAATATTGATCCGTGTGTGTGGGTTTCCGGTACACTTCAACGTTGAGACCCCCATCTGCCTCCAAGTGTACTGCACAATCCAACAAGGCCAAAACGTTGTCCTTAACATCTTCACGCGTGAACTTAATGTTGTTCTCCACTGTGTTGATGTGGTCTGTGAAAGCCTCTACTTCATGTGCCTGGATTTTGACCCAGGTGTCATCCACATACCTAAACCAATGGCTTGGTGTTGCTCCATGGAATGAGGCTAGGGCCTTTCTCTCCACCTCTTCCATGTACAGGTTAGCTACTATGGGAGATACAGGGGAGCCCATGGCGCATCCATGTTTCTGCCTGTAGTAGTGGTCCCTGAACTGGAAGTAGGTGGTACTCAGGCAGAGGTCCAGTAAGGAGCAGATGTGGTCAGGGGTGAGGCTGGTTCTGACCTCCAGTGTACTGTCCTGTAAGAGATGTTTTCTTACTGCTTGGACTGCCTCTGTGGTCGGAATGCTGGTGAAAAGTGATGTGACATCAAAGGAAACCATTGTTTCCTTTGGGTCCAGTGTGATGTCCTTGATTTTCTGTGCGAAGTCCTGTGAGTTTCTGATGTGGTGAGTAGTGTGGCCAACAAGGGGAGCTAAGATTGTGGCCAAATGTTTTGCTATGTTGTAAGTGACCGAGTTGATGCTGCTGACGATGGGTCTAAGGGGTGCACCTTCCTTGTGTATTTTTGGAAGTCCATAAATGCAAGGGACTGCTTCCCCTGGGTAGAGCCTGTAGTAGAGTGGCCTGTCGATCACTCCATCCTTTTCCAGCTGTTGGAGTAAGTTTATTACCTTCTTCTTGTAGATGTTAGGGGGTCCCTTTTCAGAATCTCATAAGTAGTGGTATCACTGAGGAGGCTTATTACCTTGTCATGGTAATCACTTGTGTTGAGTATCACCATGCATCTCCCCTTGTCTGCAGGCAAGATGGTTATGTTTTCATCTTTTTGCAGTGATGACAAGGCTCTTCTTTCCTGGCTTGTGAGGTTAGAAGGAGGTGTTTTAGCACTCGAGAGAGCCGCTGTTATCTTCAACCTGAGTTGCTCTGCCTCTGTGACCGTCAGCTTGTTGTCTCGGATGGCTGACTCCGTCACTGTTATGAGGTCTACCACTGGGATCTGTTCTGGGGTTACAGCAAAATTTAGTCCTTTGGAAAGGACCTCCTTTTCTGGTTGGGTGGGAACCCTGTCTGATAAGTTCTTCACCCATTTATCTTGTGTGTTGGAGTCCGTGTTGTTATCTTTCTTATCCCTCCATAATAATTCAGATGATCTTTTAAATTGTGTGGATTGCAGCCTGTCAAATTTTTGTGTTTGTCGCTCCTTCCCTTTGCTGTGTTGTGCAATCTGGGCCTTATCCACAAAGTTGTTAACTTCAGTAAGAATGTTTTCTGGAAGCAACGATGCCAGTGCTTTCTTGGTGTGGTCAATTTTATCTTGCAAGGCCTTAATGGTGAAGTTAGTCTGTCTAATCTTCTCGTTGAGAAGCTGATTTTGTGCCCTCATGAGAATGAGGTCTGCCCTGTGCCCTTTCACCGTTGATACCAGCTGTAGACTTTTAGGAACAAGCTGTTGCTGTCTGCATCGAAGATTGAAGCGGAGGTGGTTTCGATAGTCCGCCATCTTCTTGCAAGATTTCTCATACTCCCGGACCAGCTGAAGGGTATTCAACCCGAAGTGTGATCCAATACGTCTGTGTAGATTCTCATTCATCCAGGTCATGGTCATTCTGAAGATTCAAAAGCAAGGCAACTGGACTGTGTAGAGTTTGTTGGGAAGACGGTTCACTTCTCATCCAAGAAGCTTCTTCAGTTCCAAATAGCTGGTGCTGGAAGCAGGTATTTATCTTGCTAGAGGAAAAAACAACAACAAAGGAAGGGAGGAGTTGGAGAACGACTCATAGAAACTTATCCCAGGGTGATGTAACCCCTGAGAGTCGTTACCCTGAATGGGTCATTAACTCCCCCTGTCATGTGAGGTGTTATGGTCACATGTGCCCAGGTGTGAGTGTTTGGAGAGCTTTCTGGGGAGAGAGTTTAGCACTGCATTATATGTAGGTGAGAGGTTGTGTCTGAGTCCACCACCTCTGTTAAGAGAAGGTTTCTCCAGTCTGGTGAACATGGCTTCTTTAACTCCTCTTTCAAACCATCTATCTTCTCTCGCCAACACTTGTACATTGCTGTCCTCAAAAGAGTGTCCCGTGTCCTTTAAGTGAAGGTGGACTGCTGAGTCCTGACCTGAGGACGTGGCTCTCCTGTGTTGAGCCATACGCTTGTGAAGCAGTTGTTTAGTTTCCCCAATGTACAGGTCTGAGCATTCCTCACTGCACTGGACTGCATACACCACATTGCTCTGTTTATGTCTTGGTGTTTTGTCCTTGGGATGGACCAACTTCTGCCTTAATGTGTTTCCAGGCCTGAAGTGAACAGGAATGTGGTGTTTGCCAAAGATTCTCTTGAGTTTTTCAGATAAACCTGCAACATACGGAATCACAATGTTCTTGCGTCTCTCTTCCCTTTCATGCTCCGTCTCCTTTCTTTTCTTGTTCTTCAAAAAGGCCCACTTTGGGTATCCACAGGTTTTCAGGGCTTCTCTAATGTGTTTCTGTTCCTTTTCCTTTCCTTCCTTCCTCGTAGGAACACTCTCAGCCCGGTGGTTGAGGGTTCTGATGACACCCAGCTTGTGCTGAAGCGGATGGTGCGTAAATATAGAGTAAATATTGATCCGTGTGTGTGGGTTTCCGGTACACTTCATATCATATCATCATATCAATCTTAGCAGTTGATATGCATGTGTTTGCTGACAGAAGGTGGCCTCACAGCAAGAAGGTCACCGGTTTTGATCCCCAGCTCAGCCGGGGTCTTTCTCTGTGGAGTTTGCATGTTCTCCCCATGCATGTGTGGGTTCTCTCCCGGCAATCTGGCCGACTCCCACAGACCAAAAACACTCATTAGGTTAATTGATGACTCTAAATTGCCCATAGGCAGGTGTGAATGGCTGGGATAGGTTCCAGCCCCCCTGTGACCCCTGTGATAATGGATGGTTGGATTTTATTACCCTTCTTTCAACTAACAAAGTCTGGATAGGTGTTTTATTTTTAAAAAATGAGTACAGTCTCTCACTCCCATCAGTGTGAGTTAATTCTATACACCACAGGCTCCCCATCTCCTTTAAAGCTGTGGTTATCAAAAAAGCAAGGTCTGAAATAAACCAGTTCTTTAAACTTGTGCTTTTGCATCCATGTCAAGAATGTGGTTATAAATTTGGCTCTGGCCAATGTGTATAAGAGGAGGATAACTGACCCACATGTGAGTGCTCGGGTTGGACAACTTCTTGAGATGGAGGGAGATAATTCAGAACTAAAAACTCTCTCTTCATTAATCTACAGCAACAGTAGATCAGCTTAGAATGATGCATGATTGACGAAACATGCACTGTCAGCACCGTATGCATGCTGTTTTTATAGCTATAATGTTGGCCTCATGTTGGTTTAACAACTCTGTTAAAAACAAATACGTGCTAGTGAATATCTTTTAGTTTTTTTATGAAAATGTCAAAACTTACAATATAACTAAATACACTCAGCTAAAAGTCACCAGATTACATAGTCACTGGTTGAATCAATACATCAGTCCTTTTTCCTTGTTTTTCAGAGAAGCAATCTCATGGATGCTGTTGCTCCTTGATTATGTATGCTGTGATCTATTTATTACACTTCATATGTTTGTTTTCACCCTCCTTTTATTGCCAGTCTGTGATTACACTGTCTTACTACAAAGTCTGGGGGCAGTTGGTATATTTAGCCTGCAGTGAAAATGTCCCTGATTGCCTGGGTTGATAAGAATAAGAGGTTTCCATTATATCCCTCAGTACTGGCAAGTGGAACACACTAAACAAAGCCAAGGATAAAAATTCTAAAAAATAATTTGTTAATGTTATGTCAAATAGCAGGATAAAAAGAAACTAGAAAAATGTTTTCCAAGGAACAGTGGCACAAAAAGGGGGTATGCACTATATGCGGCGCATAGGGGCACCGCACTAGAAGGGGCGCCAAAGTGATGGGGAAGAAATAGTTTTAAATCTGAATTTACTGTAATGAACGGCAGTTTGTGCATGTGTCATTAGTATGATCAAGAACAGGCACGTCAGTGACTGATAGGGCGCCCTTTCGCTTCTTCTTCACCGCCTCTCTCTCTCCAGAAGGTGCGCCCCCTGAAGCGTGCGCTGGAGTAAGTGTGTTTTCGTTGAAATTGTGTTGACAGATTACAGAAAGCTAAAGATGGAGAGGCAAAAAAGAAAGCTATGAGAGGCACAAAACAGAAAAAGGAAGAAGGAGAGGGAGAAAGATTTTAAAGGAATGAAAAAAAGCTTTTCAGTTTTTCTTTTTTCACCGTGCTGTGTTTCACGCAGACCGGTGGATGGTTATTTCAGTGGTTATTTCAATGTCCAAGTTTTCACTGTTACTGAAGATGCACTTCTCTGTATTAAAATCATGAGGTGAGAAAGAAGCTGATTGATGCATTCAGACTTTTATAAACCTCACTTATTGACCCAACAGTTTTACAGAGGAGAGACATGCTTCATGCCTGCTCCTTCAGGTGCTTTGTCCCCTCCCCCACTCTCTCTCTCTCTCTCTCTCCCTCCCGCATGGGTAATGTGACAATTATGACCGATTACAAAGTCACCCCCTTTGGCACATCTTTGTTTGAGGGTTTTTTTTTTTCAAAATCCTTTGATCCCCAGAAAAATTTCATAAAAGTACATATTTATGATTAGATGCTACTTTAATAGAAACGCTATTGCTGCTAACAGTGACTGAGACAGAGAGTAAATAGGTCAGAGGTCATCATACAGTCAGGATTCAACAGATCACAGAGCCAGCTTTACCATTTACCTCCTAGGTAAAAGATGGTTACAAAAATCGAAAGTGAGCACCCTTTGAGAAATAGATCACATTTCTGGGATGTAATAGTCTAGCTTTCAGATATCGTCATACCATTGTGTGGATAATGAAGAATTATAGAGGGGGAAATGTTGCACTAATAATTAAAGTAGAGGACGTTATAATAGTTGTGTCTTATTACCTAATGATAAAGAGAAAATAAATGTTAACTGCAATGTGAAAAATAAATAGTCCATGAGTACAAACTGTTCAGATGTCATGACTTAAAGTGGGGGTATTATGCTTTTTTCAAGGCTTTACACCATTGATCATCAACTGGAGGCCCAGGGGCCAAGTCAGGCCCCCCAAAGCTTCCTGTCTGGCCCCTGAAAGATAGTTAGAAAAAGAAAAGAAGATGGGGTGGGGGGTTGGGTGCACCTGTGTTGGGTATGCATACCCCTCAAAAAATAGGTAGTTGCACCACTGCCAAGGAATACCTGGAAGATTTACTTCTGCATCTAGAAGTCACACTAAAGAAAACCTCTTTCAAATAAAAAGTAATGTGATTCAGGTTTGTAAGATAGTGGACATATTCCTTTTTGTACCACGGTCAAATATGTGGTGCATTTCATTCCCTTGAGACATTAAATATATGGTAATGTTATCACAAAAGCAGAGAGGCATTCATTCTCAAGGGCCACACTCAAAGACACGCGCATATAATACACTTCAGTGTAAATACACTGTTATCAGAGCATGCAAAGTCCTGAAATCTCTTACTTAAACAGCAGCCCCCAGTGTTTGGATCCAGAACTGCAGAGCCAGGACTCCCTCCATACTGAGAGATGTCTTTATTTACTCAGCTTGTGGAAGCATTTGGATGGAGCTGAGATAGGCAGCTGATAATCAGGACAGGCTTCAGGGCAGGACAGGACAGCGCTGTAATCGACTGTGGAAATCTCTCCTCATCTCTTTTTAATTCTCTCTATCTCACTCCTGTCTGTCAGCTCATTGATAGGAAGAAAGTTTTTTTTTTCTCATTCACTGGCTAAAATAGCCATTTATAAATCCATTCTTTGTAAAGCACTTTAGAGTCCTTACTCCCCATTCAGTGATGCAAATTTTGGATTTATTAAAAAAATGTCAAAACTGATAATAACAAAACTGATATCTCATAAAATAGAACTGCCACAGTGCTGCACTTAGAACTCCAAAACTTTTCTGTACTTTGCTTCCTCAAAACAGGAACAGGAACCTTCCCTCTCAGGAATTTTTAAGACATACTTCATTAATCCCTTTCGGGAAATTCAAATTCTTTACACTCTGTTGTTAAGACATGCTCTACACAAATAGGCTGAAATACATGCACAAACAGGTCCTATGATCATGCACTAACAGGTCCTATGATCATGCACTAATGGCGAGATGTCAGAGTGATGGCTTGCTGCTCCTAAAGAAGCACTTCCAAGCAGTTTTGGGTTTAAGTGCCTTGCTCAAAGGCACTTCAGCAGTGCCCAGGAAGTCAGCTGGCACCTCTCCAGCTACCAAACCAACTTCCAAACGTGGTTCGGTTTGGAATTCCAGGCTCTACCGTAATGTACAGTATATCACTGGAAAGCTGCCCTTCTCAGCTTTCAGAATCGGTTGAATTATCCATTGGATTTTTATTTGTACATGTTGAGTTGACACATAAATCTTATTAGTGACCCCCTGTGTTAAATGGTAAATTGTTTACTATTGTTGTATTATATTGCATGTTTTGTGACAAAATAAGTGAGAAAACTGTTAATGAGTGCTGCTGGCCACCTAACTTGAGGCTCCAGTCATTTCTCTTCAGTATACATAGCCTTCTAGGATACTCAGACAAGTGACTGATTATATCATGAGGTCAGGAACTGGGAAACAATTGCAGACCTGGATTTCTTAAAGTTATACCAAAGAAATAACCACTAGAATCGCAAATGATTTATAGGGATGGGAAAATTAAACACAAAGAGGACTACCAGCCAATTAACTAAAGGCTCTTGTTTGATTGTACTTTTCATGACCACCAACAGCCACACCCCAGCAGAGGAAATGGCACCATGGTAAATGAGTCCAACACCAGTACAACCTTTAAAGGGTTAGTGAAGACATCTAGGAAAAGAGTGAGCACACTGAAGACCTGTTTCACCACATCACCTTGGCCTCCATGAACAATTGCCTAGTGAAATTGTATAACTGTTGACTTGAAAACCTCTGGAACAGCTGATGGAAGCCTAAAAGGGGATGTTTATGGAAAACCTATCCTACCACCAGAGCTAATTGGCAGCTTGGCTTCTTCTTCTTAGGTTCCCCTAAAATTTTATGGGCTTTTAGCAAACTCAGTACTTCGTCTCACAGTGAAATACCCAGCCAACCCTTCGCCCCACTTTCTTTTAACAGATAACGTCCCTTGGTGCCTCTCCTTTGCCCCCAGGTGTGTCAGCTGGGATTCTCTCCCATGCCTTTTCTGGCTCCACAGCAGTATGCCAATAACCCTAACCAACAAATTTTTCCCATTGGTAGCTGCCCCGGGTGGGAAGGGGCGACGGAACACCACTGTTTCCCTCTTTCCCCAGGAGCGAGCACCACCCAACCCAAATCCCAGGGCCTCCCACCACAACTTCACCTTCAAACAAAGAAATATTTCTAAATTCTGCAGGCCATCCACCACTCAGAAATAATCAATAAAACTATCAACACAGGCATCTTCCCATAGGGAATGATGAGGAAGATCAACCGTCTGGCCACCTTCATCAAACCCTCATCACTCAATGACAATACAATAGCTACGGTACAACATCACACCAACACCTGGATGCACAATAACATGCAGATGGCCCCGGACCTGACTCAGTTCTCCCCCTTGGATCCCCCCCCTCACTACCCATGCCCTCAGGTTCCCTGCAAAATCAGGAAACCACCCCCAACCAATCATCTACCAAATGCTCTCCTCCTCCCCTACAAATCCTCTCCATCGACATAACTGCTTATCAGAACATGAACAATCCACATTCCTGAAACAGTTGTAACAAACCAGCCACACCACTTTCTATAGCACCACCATCTACATACCTGTCAAACTTTTCACACAAACTGGACCCACACAAAAAACCCTTCTAACAGAGACTACAACCGACAAGACTTCGACAATTTCATCAACATCCTCAACTCCCACCACCTCTCCACATCCCGAGCCATTCTTAAATTTGCATGCAATTTGCAGTTAAGAATGGCTAGCATACGAACACCTCACTCACAACTGCAAATCAGTTCTCATCGTTTACATAAAAGAGCTGTTCAAAAGACCTGACTCGTTTGCGAACGTCACATCTCTTACTCAAACCACCTTGGAAGTAGGGCAACAAAACAAAGTCTCTGTTTACAAGTAGAAGAAGATAATACGATGACAATAGAAGATAAGGTAACACAACGCAGTAAAAAACGAGTCTCAACAAGCACACAGGGCTGTTAAGAGTAGCTTATTAGTTTATCTGATGACTGTAGGCAGGCTAACACTTCCCATGGACTCCCAGTGTTTGAGCTAAGCTAATTAGCGGTGGGAGAGCTTTGCGTCTCTTTCTTGTTACTGCACGCGCAGTCTAAAGAATGGTGTCTGTCTGCTTGTCATGGAGTCGGGAGCGAGGCAAAACATGAAAAGAAAAAAAAATTTGACGTATGCCTTTAAGATCCATCTCTTCTTGATGGCTTTTGATTCTAGTTAAATCTTACCCTACCTGTAATACACACAGCGAGGTGGTTATGTTTTTTTTGGCATTTGTTAACAAGATAACTCAAAACCTTATGAAAAGAATTTAATGACAATTTCAGAAAGGCCAGAAGTGGACCAAGGACCAATCAATTCAATTTTAGTGCCGAGCAAATCAAGGACATTTTCAAGTATTTGTTAATACTGGGGGATAGGGCAGTTTTCCATGCTTTTGCTAATAATTTAGTAAGTTGGATCTGGATGACATTTTCAAGAAATGTTGGTCACAGTACAAGAGAGAACTTTATAGTGATCCAAATGTGGGAGTAGATACAGGAGCTTGAAGTACTTGTTAACAGTGTGAGATAGAACAGAGGTTTGTGGCCCCAGAGTGCTCTAGTTTTGGTTATGATATTGTATAGTTTCATTTTACTCTTAATCATTTATATCCTTATTGCAGATCTCAATTCATCTCTCTATTTTATGAAAGATCCTTCTGTTTTTCTTTCTATTAATCTCAGTTTTGTTTCCTCCTAGTTATACAGCACTTTGGTTTCACATTTGTTGTTTTTAATATGCTTTTAAAATAAATCTGACTTCACCTGACTTTACTTTGTCCATATAAATACAGTCTGTTGTGTGGATGCATGTTATATCAGGTGTTGAAGGCCTTTCCTCAAATTGTCTGGTGTGGCACCAAACATTTGTGTCTTTGCAAAAATCCCATGAATTGAAAATAGATAAATGCTTGTTTGTTCTGATGTTTTTCTTCTACATGTAAAGGAATAGGAGGGGCGGAATGTATAGCACCCCTCCCAAGGGGCCTATTGTCTCATTATAACCCCATGTGTGATCCATATGGAATCTGAAAACATTTCCCTCATATCAGAGAAATCCAACAAGCATCCCAACTATGATGACTGGATGATGGTGATTGTCATTCTTTGACAACAGTTACAAGATCTGGCCTTTCACTGATCTGGCATTAGCTTCAAAAACCATCAAAGTGCTACACAGCTAAAATGAGTGATGAAGAACCAGTAATTGCTTTCATTTATCCTCCTTTGGCCTTTCGAGCCTCATCATAACAGGAATTATTATAATAGAGGCTTTCATACATGCACATTACATGTTAGAAAAGAAGCTTCAGTGTTTTGCAGTGTTTGAGAATCCATGGTGAGCTGAGGAGCTGGGGCAGAGAACTTCTGGACAAAGATTTAGGCATCTTTACAAAAAGCACATATCTGTCTGATGGTTTTCCTCACTTCCTGCAGTCTGAGACAATTATTGAATCAATGTCTGACGGTCGATTGCCCTGGCGTGAGTGAGGTGAGAGTCATGGCCATTTAGAGGAACAGTAAACTTGCTTTTGTTCTCTTATTTAAAGCTGTTTACTAGCATTAACCTAACACTATCTGGCACATGCTATTAACCAGAGTGACTCACTGCACAGAGGAGGCAATAGATCTGGAGCTGGATGTTGGCCCGCAGAGATGGAATTGAGTGGTGTGGCAGCTGAAGGTGTTAGCGTTATGCTACATCCAATGACTTGGAAATCTGATAATGAGATGTCAGTGGTCATGATAATGGATTATATTCTTCTTTCTACAAGTGCTCAGAGCTTCTGTTATACATCACTTTGGCATGAATGGGCTGTGGAGGCTTATCTAGAAAAAGAAAAAGAGTTTGATGTCTCGGAGTTCCTCCTTCAATATACAACAAAGCTAAAACCAGCCATCTATCACCTGGAAAGCCATATAAATTGATTGCTTAAGATCTGTGCTTTTATTACCATTGCTAATGTGGTCAGGGGATCTTGTGAGTTTTAAAGTTGAGTTGGACACATAATATACCTAATGGCATCTTAAAATACCTGCTTACAATTTTGTGGAATTCTGTGCAATAATGTTGAGTTTTAAGATGAACACAAGAGTAAAATAATAAACATATTTAGTGACTTAATTTTCCCAAATGACCATACCAGAGTTTTTGCTTAAATTTGAGCATTGTGGGGCCAGGGTTTTTGTTTATTCCTAGTATCTGTTAAGGCCTTGGATGATCATGAAATCCTCTTCCTATGAAACTTTTGATCATTTTTGCAGGCTTGTTAACCATCTATGCAATTAAGACCTGATTGCTAATATGTCTTTTAAATATAAGTATTCATGTTTTTGATATTCTTGGTCATTAGTTGTGAAGTGCCCAGTGAAGTATGGTGTAGGTTCCTTGCACACAAGCAGGTAATTGAATTTGAATTAATTTTGAACATCTCAGTGAAAACAAAGGGAAACAAATTATTAAACAAAACAAAAGATATATAAACAATAATATTGTTGCAAACAAGTTTGTGTTCAGGTTGCTGGATCCACCTCTTCTGTTCGGGGAGGTTACCAAAGCGGTGCCCCATGGTTCAGCCCTGGGACCCATTCTATTTTCGATATACATCAACAGTCAGTGTAATAACATGCCAAATGCTATGTATCACAGATGATACCATCATTTACTGTTCATCATCGTTCACTCAGACTTTTGAGTAAAATTCTACAGGCAGCTTTTAACGGTGTTCAGTCTTGTCTGAGGAAACTTAAACTGGTTATAAATAAACACATGCACACATGCACAACTGTTTGGAGTGACCTAAATAGCTACACCATTAGCAAATGTAATGAAGAAATTCACAAATTGGTCACAGATATTAATAATCCGACCAGCGAGAAACGCACGATTACACAGGTGCTTGGTCAAGTAACACTGCTTCACAGCCGTAAAGCAGAGTTGCAAGCTGCAGAGTGTATGAAGCAGCTTAAGGCATTGCAAACCAGCTTTCAAGCTAAGCAACGGCTGAAGTCACTCCTAAGGGGCCAGATCAAATGGGTGTCAGGGCTAGTGACAAAAGCAGAGAAGGCCAATGATGAACTCTGCCAAGATTATCATGTATTTCAGCTGCAGCTCCATGCCGCAAAAAGCGAAGCAGAGCGAGAGGGTATAGAAGCTCGGGATCAGAGAACAGCAGATACTGACTCCGACTCTGACCCAGATGTAGCCCCTGCACCTCAAGAAATAGTTAGGTTTCAGCCCACAGAATCTCCAGAGGAAGTGTTACTGGCTGAACCCCAGGCTTCCCCAGCAAGGGAAGTAGCTTTATTTAAGGAGCCTGCTGTTGCTCCACAGACTGCTCAAGTAATCCAAGCTACATCAACTGATCTGAGGACAGTTGGTAAAGAGACTGTAGTCCCTGAAACTTTGTCTGGCAACAACACACTTGAGCAATGTTCACCTTTGATGACCTATGACAGGAATGCTAGTGTGTCACACCCAGAGAACGCACTCCAGCCTGTCCATGAACGCTCCATTACCACTGTTGAGGGGAAAGGAAATCCAACTTCAATGGAAAGTGGACATCATCCTCATATTATGAGGATGAGATTTCGGAACCGGCGGACAGATTCGTGTTTCGTTCTTTCTGTCCCCACCCGGAGACAACATGGTAGATCGTTATGTCGGCCTATATGAATGCTGCCAAATTCTACAAGCTGCACCTTTAAAGCCTGGCCAAAAGTTTTGCTTACCGTAGGAAAGGCAAGGGCGCCATGACCCTGAGCTTTCCCACCTAGGCGTGACATTCAGTTCAAATCAAAACACTGCACGGAAATTGGCCGGAGCCAGGTAAACCCCGCTGGGATCCCCTATGACGTCATTCAGGTGATAAAGGGCCAACGCAGCCCATCCTTGACGCTTACCCCAGGTGCCGGCGTACAGTAGAGAGCTATCACAGGCTCTCTCCATGACCTGACCGCCAAAAGGGAGCAAACCACAAACGTTTGACTTTACATCTTAAACCTTGGTCACAGTCTTCAACTTGTGGGACAAGCACACAGACTGCTGTTTGTTTTTTTGTTGTTTTTCTTTTTTATCCCTTTGGACCCGATGTAGATTGCTGTGAAATCAGCTGATCACACGTCAGTGAGGACGAACTCACCAACTTTGTTAGAGGCCTAACAAACCATCTTGTCCTCCGTGTATGGTTTTTCTCCACTGCCAAACCATCACCTCACCACCATCAGAAGGATGTGAGGCGGACTGCCTGAACCCAGCTGAGGAGCTCACCATGGACCCAGCGCACAGCAACAGACCCAGCGCGTCACGGACACTCAGAGTGGACCTTTTTATTCCTTCCGTTCTTCATCTAAACTCCAGAGGACCAGAGCAACAAGAAGTAAGAGGCTTTTGATAGGGCAGAGACAATTAGTTTAGCATGTAGTTTTTATTTCTTTGTGCTTGTGAGGCCTGTCTCAATTTGTGCTGTATCTTTTATTGTCAGTCGTCCATCGTGACCAGTTCATAAATAGAATATCACTAGTTAAAAGACCAAAACCAGACCAGGTAGACTTCGGTTCTACTGGCTCTGTTGTTGTGTAGTGATATTGTAATTATCAACTGAAGGTGACGACTTTTTTGGGGCTCTCTCTCTTTTCTGATCACACACACATACACCTCTCTCACACCTCAGACATTAAAAGTGGCATTTGGTGACCGCCTAATTTTGAATTAGGTTGCCTCAGTAACACATGGGGCTCAAAGACCTCCCCCTTCTTTTCTCCTAGTTCACGCGGTGAGATGCCATCTTGGCTCTACCGAGGACAGACACATCACTCTGCCACCATCTTGGCTCATAAAGACACGCCCTCACGTGACCTCATCTCCACTCCCTCTCTCTCTCTCTCTCCTCCTCTTGCTCCTCCTTCACGCACACACACATACACACACACACACGCTTCATCACTGGTGATTGCTGTTATTGCTGTTGCCGTGATTTGTTGTTGGCCATTGCTGATAATACTGCTGGTTGCTGCCGCTGCAGTTATTGCATTCATTGATGTTGTTATTACACGTTTATTAGTTTTTGTAGTTAGTAATTAATGTATTGCTTTGGTTAGTTAAATTATAATAGTTTTTGTAAAAAGTAACGTTATTTCAGATAATTATTACTGTTATAATTTAATCAGTCGTTATTTGTGTTTATTGTGATTATATAATTGTGATAATTGCTGGATTCATAACAGTCAGTGCTCAAACTATAATTGTTTTTTAAACATCCTCTGAGACTTCATTCTGGTTTTGTCAATTTGGTTATCAGTCCCTGGTAACAGGGTGGTGCCCCTCAATTTATTGATTATAATCAATATTTATAATTTTTAATAATTATATTTGATAATTATTAATATTAATAATTAATTAAATATTATTATCAATATCAATAGCCAAATTGCCCCTACTAGTGCACAACATGCCCAAAAAAAAAAAAAAAAGGGCCAAAATCACCTGCAACTGGAAGCTGGTGGTCCATTGCGCAGGGAGTCAGCATTATTTGATGTTAGACCTGATACCATTTCTAAACTAAGGCCCAAGTTTGAAGAAACTGGTGATGTCAAAGACAACAACAATGTGGACATCAAGGAAGATAACACCCCAAGAAGACCAGTTCTTCATCTTTGCTTCGCTTAAGAGCCGTAGGCTTTCTCTCGAAGGCAGAAGAGGTTTTGGCACTTTTTGGGGGGTTTGTACATACACATTTATCTGTGTTGCTCATTCCACAATCCTCACAGGTGGCCCCCCATTGTAAAGGTGATTAATCAGGCATTCCAATGATATGAAATACAATACCATTTGGTGTTATTAATGTTATTTTTTTTTTTTTTTTTTTCTTTGAGTTGTATCGTTTCAACATAGTGTTTACTGTGGACTGTACACTACAACTGAAGATATAACTTATGGATAGCTGGGGCAAAAGGGTTCCTTATCTCAATATCTTGAGCAATCTCCCTACCAAGTTCCTTCAAAAACTGTCTGTTGTCTTTAATTTAGGTCAAACCATGCTCTCAAATACTGATCAATTCAAAGATGACTTTACATGAGCATATACTTTTAAAGATGCTGTGAGTGCTCAGTCAGCTGGCAGAGCTCTGTGGTCTGTTTGCAACTAAATGAAACACTGTGGTAGCCTGGGGTTTCATACATATACACAGCTTTATAAATAATGTTTTCATCCAGTGTCTAAGTTGTAATCTAGTTCAGAGAGCTATGAGATCTTTTTTTTACCTTGCATAAATCTACGAGTTTTGGATATGAGTGAAGATATGGGATGGGAGCCTCCAAATATTAGACACAAAAATGAAATGGTTTGACATGGGAGTAGACTCATTAAGATTTTTCTTTGGGATACTCTTAATGGTCATCCTTTGGCAAATGAGTTAAACATGTTTTTCCTTGAGTGATATGTCATTTTTTTAAAAATAGGTTACCTTTTGATATTCAGGAGAGGAGGAGTACATTGTGTTTCAAGTACAAAGAACAATTGTCTGTTGATATACGGTGTAAACCAAATTACAAACTTACTGTCTCATAAAGCATACTATGATGCACAATCATATGTTCAGCACAATCAAACTAAAAGGCAAAGGTCAATTGGTGCACAGTTACATGAAGGAACAATACCGTTGGCCTTAAGGTGCGTTCACACCGAAGACAACTTGGGCGACCTTGGCGACCACTCTCCATACAGAGTCAATGTACAGCCACGATCAGCCACGACCACGCACGACCAGATCTTATACGATGCGATGGACGCGTTCTGGGCAACTTGGTCACATCCTTGGAGACATGGGGGCGGCGCCCCTGTTGCTGCAGATAGGAACTCTGGGGTTGCTTGGACGTGGACCAGGTCGCCGTGCTCCGTCGCCAAAGTTGAAATATTTGAACTTTTCAGGCGATGTCGCGCCGTGAGAGCCAATCAGCGTTGTGTGGGTGTGTGACTGACACCCTGTGACAGACTGTTTGTATTCCGGTCCACAGAGCGACAATCTATGTCCATGTGAGGAGCATTAGGTCAACCAAGATGGCGGCGCGTGTACACGCAGCGGCTCCTCTCTGTCCCGACCAAACGGTGTTTTTGTGTTTTTTGTGTGTTAAACCGGTGTGTATTTGCTCGTCCTCGTTGCGTCTTCCCATCCCTAGGCGCACTTACTCCCATGAGTTTCTGCTCGACATCCACAGAACCATAATCAGCAACACACTTACGCCAGAAATCCCAGCGGACGTGGAACAGCTAGGCTCCTACGATCTGCTCCGGAGGCCTGCTCAACCTCCGACCCCCACTCCTGCGGTGAGCCGACAGTGGAAGCGCCACAGGCGGCATATGAGGAAGCAGAAGAGGGGTAAGCGCGGAGGTATCCGAGCTAGGCTAGCTGCTAGCCCTCATCGGCCGGCTATTCCCACCATCACCCTGGCTAACGTACGCTCGCTGGACAATAAACTGGATTATATCCGCCTTCTACGGACATCCTCAAAGACTGTGAGTGAGTGCTGTGTCCTTGTTTTTGTGGAAACATGGCTCAATGATAGCGTCCCGGACTGTGCTATTCAGCTAGATCGGCTAACATGCTACCGGGCAGACAGAGCGCTCGTCGAGGGGGGGAAGACTCGCGGCGGGGGACTCTGTGTTTACATCAGTGATGCCTGGTGCCGTGACGCCGTTGTAGTCTGCAAACACTGCTCACCACTGGGGGAGTTTATGATTATTAAGTGCCGGCCATTCTACCTGCCAAGGGAATTTACTGCTGTTTTGCTGGCGGCAATATACATCCCTCCTGGCTCCACCAACAACAGGAGTGAGGCACTGAACGAACTCCATCAGCACATCAGTGAGCAGCAGACAGCCCACCCTGACGCCTTCCTCATCCTGGCCGGGGATTTCAACCACGCTAACCCAAAGAGTGTGTTTCCACAACTCCATGGACACATTAACTTTCCCACAAGAGGCACCAATATCCTGGACAATGTTTTCACCCCTCACAGTGGAGCCTACAAAGCCACCCCCCTCCCCCACCTCGGGGCCTCAGACCACACTACTGTTATGCTAATGCCAGCATACAGGCCGCTGGTTAAAGTCACCAGACCAGCTAAGAAGACCATCCGTGTGTGGCCAGAGGGGTCGTCAGAGGCACTCCAGGACTGCTTTTCCACCACAGACTGGAGGGTGTTCAGACAGGCAGCCACCTCCAATGACACCGTAGACCTCCAGGAGTACACAGAGACCGTCACTGCCTACATGAGGAAATGCATGGATGACGTCACGGTCTCCAGAACCATCTCCACTCGAGCCAATCAGAAACCATGGCTGACAGGGAAAGTCCACAGGCTCCTGAAGGCTCGAAACGCTGCCTTCAGAGCTGGAGACGAAGCGGGCCTAAGGACAGCTAGGGCCAACCTGTCACGGGGTATCAGAGAGGCCAAGAGACAGTACTCCAGGAGGATCGCCGACCGCTTCAGCGACAGCAGAGACACCAGGAACCTGTGGCGAGGGATCCAGACCATCACGGACTATAAGCCCTCTCCGCAGAGCTGTGACAACTCCACCTCTCTGCTGGATCAGCTGAACAACTTCTTCGCTCGCTTTGAGGCCAACAACAACACCCCAGCACAGAATACCCCACCTCCTCCTGACGATCAGGTGTTGACGCTTTCCTCAGATAGTGTGAGGAGATCCCTCAGAGGGACCAACGCACGAAAAGCCCCAGGTCCTGACAACATTCCTGGTCGTGTCCTGAGAGACTGTGCTGAGGAGCTCACCGATGTCTTCACGGACATCTTTAACATCTCGCTGAGCCAGGCTGTTGTCCCCACATGCCTCAAAGCCACCACCATCATCCCGGTCCCCAAGAAGTCATCTCCCTCCCACTACAACGACTACCGCCCGGTCGCACTCACTCCCATCCTCATGAAGTGCTTCGAGTGGCTAGTCATGCAGCACATCAAGTCTGCCCTCCCATCCACCCTGGACCCCTACCAGTTTGCTTATCGGTCCAACCGCTCGACCGATGACGCCATCTCCACTGCCCTCCACTCAGCCCTCACCCACCTGGAGTCCAAAAACTCTCACGTCAGAATGCTGTTCATCGACTTCAGCTCAGCATTCAACACAATCATCCCCCAGCAGCTCATCTACAAACCGGACTGGCTGGGACTCAACACCACCCTGTGCAACTGGCTGCTGGACTTTCTGACGGGAAGACCACAGGCAGTTCGGGTCGGCAGCAACACCTCCAGCACCATCATCTTGAACACGGGGGCCCCCCAAGGATGTGTGCTGAGCCCCCTCCTCTTCACTCTGCTGACCCACGACTGCACACCCACATCCAGCTCAAATCTCTTTATTAAGTTTGCCGACGACACGACTGTGGTGGGTTTCATCAACAACGATGATGAGACAATCTACAGGAGTGAGGTGAGCCGCCTGGCCACGTGGTGCCAGGACAACAATCTCCTCCTGAACGTGGAGAAGACGAAGGAGATTGTTGTGGACTTCAGGAGAGAGTACGCCCAGCATGCTCCACTAACCATCAACGGTGCTGCTGTGGAGAGAGTGAGCAGCACCAAGTTCCTGGGTGTGCACATCTCTGAGGACCTTTCCTGGAACATCAACACCACATCACTGGCCAAAAAAGCTCAACAGCGGCTCTACTTTCTCCGCAAACTAAGAAGAGCGAGAGCCCCGGCCCCCATCATGACCACCTTCTACAGAGGCACCATTGAGAGCATCCTGACCAGCTGCATCACCGTGTGGTACGGCGCCTGCACCGTGTCCTGCTGCAAGACCCTGCAGCGCACTGTGAGAGCAGCTGAGAAGATCATTGGTGTCTCTCTCCCCTCTCTCTCCTCCATCTACAACACCCGCCTCACCCGCACAGCCTCCAGGATCGCAGGTGACCCCACCCACCCAGCCCACAGCCTCTTCAGCCTGCTGCCATCTGCTAGGAGACTGCGGAGTCTCCGTGCCAGAACCAGCAGGCTCAATGACAGCTTCTTCCACCAGGCAGTCAGGATGCTAAACTCCCTCCCTGCTCTGCCCCCACTTCCCCCCTCTGCCCCTCTGCCCCACTGCCCCCCACCACTGACCTCAGGACTGCACTCTTCACTTTCCCCTGCTCATTTGCACCATTGGACACTGCTGCACCTTAACTGTAAATATAACTTATAACTACCTCTATTTACATACATGTACAAAAAAAATTTTCTATTCCATTCATAGTAAATTTATCCTGTTCTTTTATTCTGTTCATAGTAAATTTATTCTTTTATCACTTCAAAACTAGTAGGCCATTTTTATTTATATTATTTATTTTATACTGTAGTTTAGTTCGATATTGCCTGTTTGCACCGTGGGTCCGAGAGGACTGAAATTTCATCTGTGCTGTATGTCAAGCATGTATAGCATATTTGACAATAAAGTTGACTTTGAGTTTGATTAGTTAGTGAGTTCATTAGTTCCGCCTAGACGGACTGCAGAAAACTCACAGAAGATGCTGCTGCAGGGCCAGCTGCAGTGTTTTGTGGCTGGTAGGTGAATGAAAAGGATACAGTTTAAATAATGTCAGCTAATGCGTCCTATTACATGATATGATCAGGGAGTGAAACTCGAGTGGGCGTGACGTCACTGAGCAACAGCGACAAAATGAGCTATGACCAGGCGACAGGACTTGGGTTTGCAACGCGATCTTGGTCAAAAAGTCGCATTCGGTGTGAATGCACCTTTAGAGGCCGACAGGTTAAATGCTACTCCAGAGGAAGAAAGAGTCTGTTGTGTGAGATTGGTGACATTGAGAACGAAATCCATTCTCTTTTTTATTTTCCCCTCTATGATGATATAAGGTTCATGTTTCTCTGTAAAATGTCTTCTGTTGATGCCAGTTTTCTCTGGTTGGATGATTATGAAAAGCTTGAGTTGTGCTTCAGGGGAGGATTTTTTTTGTGGCAGATTTTATCTGCAAAGCCAGGGAGAAAAGGCAAAAACAGTGTTCAAGACTGAACTGGAAAGAGAAAATTCAAATTTATTTTAGTCTGTTGTAAACTGCTGATACACTGCAACTTTGCATTTGGTGTTTTATAAGCCCATGAGGGCTGGGCACTTTGTCTGTGCATGACACGTACAGTGCTGTGAAAAAAGTATTTGCCCTCTTCCTGATTACCGTTTTTTTTTGTTTTGTTTTTTTCATATTTGTCACACTTAAATGTTCAGATTATCAAACAAATTTTAACATTTAGGCAAGATAACCTGAGTAAATAGAAAATGCAGTTTTTAAATGATGATTTCCTTTATTAAAGGAAAAAAGCTCTCCAAACCTACATGACCCTATGTGGAAAAAGTAATTGCCCCTCCCTTGTTAAATCATGAGTTAACTGTGATTAAGCACATTTTTTTTGAAAGCTGAGTTCAATTTCACTGACCATACCCAGACCTGATTACTGCCAGACCTGCTGAATTAAGAAATCACTTAAATAGCAGGCTGCAAGATCTTCAAAAGAAACACATCATGCCACGATCCAAAGAAATTCAAGAAGAAATGAGAAACAAAGTGATTGAAATCTATCAGTCTGGAAAGGGTTACAAAGCCATTCTAAGGCTTTAGGACTCCAGCAAACCACAGTCAGAGCCATTATCCACAAATAGAGAAAACTGGGAACAGTGGCAAACCGTCTCGGGAGTGGTCGGCCTACCAAAATTACACCAAGAGCACAACAACGACTCATCCAGGAGGTCAAAGAGAACCCAGAACAACATCTAAAGAACTGCAGGCCTCACTGGCCTCAGTTAAGGTCAGTGTTCATGACTCAACAATAAGAAAGAGACTGAGCAAAAATGGCATCCATGGAACAGTTCCAAGGCGAAAACCACTACTGACCAAAAAGAACACAAAGGCTTGTCTCACATTTGCCAAAAAACATCTTGATGATCCCCAAGACTTTCGGAAAAGTATTCTGCGGACTGAAGAGACAAAAGTTGAACTTTTTGGAAGGTGTGCATCTCGTTACATCTGGTGTAAAAACTACACAGTATTTGATAAAATGAACATCATAGCAACAGTCAGACATGGTGGTGGTAGTGTGATGGTCTGGGGCTGCAATGCTACTTCAAGACCTGGACGACTTGCTGTGATTGATGGAACCACCAGTTTAGTCTTCTGCTGTCTACCAGAAAATTTTGAAGGAGAATGTTTGGCCATCAGTTCGTGACCTCAAGCTCATGTGCGCTTGGGCTATATGACAGGACAGTGACCTGAAACACTCTAGCAAGTCCACCTCTGAATGGCATAAAAAAAAAAAAAGGTTTTGGAGTTGCCAAGTCCGGACTTAAAACCAATTGAGATGCTGTGGTGTGACCTTAAACGGGCAGTTTATGCCTGAAAACCCTCCAATGTGGCTGAGTTAAAACAATTCTGCACAGAAGAGTGGGCCAAAATTCCTCCACAGCGATGTGAAAGACTCATCGCCAGTTATTGCAAACGACTGATTACAGTTATTGCTGCCAAGGGTGGCACAACCAGTTAATAGGTTCAGGGGGCAATTAGCTTTTCCAAATAGGGCCATGTAGGTTTGGAGAGCTTTTACCCTTAACAAATAGAATCACCATTTAAAAACTCCATTTTGTATTTACTCAGGTTATCTTTGTCTAATGTTAAAAATTTGTGTGATGATTTGAAACATTTATATGGAAGAGGATTAGGACCAAGTTTTAAACAAGACTTTAGAAATTCATGTACATCCTCAACAGGGTCTCGGAGAGGGGATGCCCACTCACAGAGCCTATCGATGCTCAATCAATCAATCAATCTTTATTTGTATAGCGCCAATTCATAACAAGTGTTATCTCAAGACACTTTACAATAGAGCACAAAGCTCTTCATATTATGGATACACATATATGCATTGATACATATATACATATAAAAATACACATATACATATATATACAAATATATACATCCAACACCCAACATGAATCCATATAGCCAATCATGAATCCCTCCATCATGGCGGCAAGAAAAAACCCTCTGTTAAGCAGTAGGAAATATTGAATGTGGACCCCAGTCTCATGATGAACAGCAAATCCACACGATGCTGTGTTGGGTGTGTGGGCAAAGGGAGGGAGGTAAGTGGAGACAAGTGGATTAAAGTAAGAACTAAAGCTAGTGACAGATCAACGGACAAATCATAGACCTGTCACCGTCAAATTTGTTTCTGCTGCAAACAAATTTATTAGAGGAATGCTCAATGCACGAACCTCATTTATAGAACTGAGTGTCAGAAATGTGGCCTATGGTACATAGGAGAGACAGGCAGAAGTCTAGTAGCCAGAGTAAAGGAACATATCCACAAAATCAAATATAACCATATTACCAAAATTCTGCAAAAACACTTCATCAAAACCTGGCACTAGAATATAACTGTAATTGGAGAACTGCTCAAAGGAAATTCAATGAGGAAAAATGGATAAAAAAGTTACTTACCTTACATCCACATGGCCACAATGAAAAAGAATGAGAGCACCGTTAGACCGCTAATTAGTGACACACCTGTGGGGGAGGAGGGGGAGTAGCCTAAAACTTTTTGAACCATAACTAACCCCTCAATATAGCACTCAAAGGAATGAACCCGCATATTAACTATTTATTTATTTATTTATTAGTTTATAATTATCAATTTTCTTTCTTATGCTTATGTCTTGTTGATTTATTTAACCCATAAATTACTTATGAATTTATTTTTTCCAATGAACAAATTTCAGAGATGTAATGCACTCAGCTACAGGAACGGGAAGTTGAACAGGAACGCCAACATAAGAAAAGGAGAGTCCTATCCTTTGTAAATACTGTTTGCTTCTTGTGGTATGTTTTACAGAGAATAACAGTGAACGTCCTGAGATGCCGACCATCACCAGTTGAGAGCATCACATACCACCCTAATGAGTCCTGGCTTCATTATTATTGTTAATTCAACTGTTATTTATAGGCTTAATTTTGTATGTTTTCAGTGTCCACTCTATGAGTTTCCATCGCATTTGTTTCTTTCATCTTGTTTTCCCTGTAGGAATAGAGACTAGGATCAGGTTGACTTACCTTAGCAATAGAAGGGTCTGTCCGGCATATAAAAAAAAATAGAACAAAAAAGAAATTGGATCGGAATTCTGAGAATTCTGACTTTAAACTCGTAAACTTTTTTTTAATTTTACAGTGGCCCTAATCCTCTCTGTACATTTTAGTGTGACAAATATGCAAAAAAAAAAAAAAAATCAGGAAGGGGGCAAATACTTTTTCACAGCACTGTAAATAAAAACAATCAGCACCACTTGTGATCATTGCCTAACTGTCTTTGTGACTGTTACTGTACTACAGTATTAAGGTAGGCTGTGTTTTGCCCTTTTTGATGTCAGCATCGACAGTTTTACTGCAAACCCACTGAAATGCTAGTGGACAGTGCTATTTATAATGTGAAACCAGTATATACATCATGAAATATAGGCCTGCACCCTCAAATTTTGCAGGGTTTTATGTTTACACCAAGGATAACAAATTAAAATTGCAAGGAAATTTTTTATGTCAATTTTCACTTGAAAAATTACAAGTACTCTGCAGCTTGTGATTACAGATGTTTTCAATCGTATTAAGCAAAACAAAATTATTGTATTTCCAATAAACATAAGTTGCATAACAAATACTCACATGATTACATTCAATCTAAGATTCATCACATTCCCAGCCAAATCATTGTTTTTGTTTTGATTAAAACCCCTCCTCATTTTTTTGCAACATTTTTGGTCTTTCCATCCTCATGAGCTCATTCATGCATTTGCATAAAGCCTGCAGGTGTTGTCAATATCAGTGAGGGTTCAGTGGATAGGACAGAGGTTGGACACTATGTTTGAGCCAAGGTCACTGGACTGGACCATTGTTGGAGTCAGCCCCAGAACACATTCGACAGAAGCAGGGAAACGCCACACTGTTCATTCAAGTTAAGAGGGAGCATTTCGGGCTCAAACTGCATTAATTTAGACTCATTTTGAGAGTAGATTGTGGTTAAGAGATGAGAAAAGCAGTCTTTTTCAATTCATGGAAATGTCTCTTGTTTGGATTGTTTTGCTTTGCTTTAACCACAAACAGATGGAATGACACATCAACAAATATATTGACATTGACCACTCTGGGGATGTGGTTTCCAGGAAAGCAGAGCAGCATGTGTTCTGAATGTGGAAACACCTACAGAGAGGAAGCATCGGTTCAAAAGGAAGATGCAGAATCACCAAGATTCAAACTTGTTTCATTACCTAACAGCTGCTTTTGCAGGAAACTTAATAAAAGACAAATTTAACCAGTTATCTGTGAATCATTAATCGCTGTTAAAAAAGGGCGATATCAGGATTGGGTTACAGCTCCTTTAGTTCAATGGATTTCACTAGGATTTTGGTAAATCTAAGCATGTATTTGCTTAGCTATTAAGTAGGGATGCACAATGTTATAGGTAAGATCAGTATTGGTTGATATAAAGCTAAATTATTGGTGTTGCTGATGAATGGATGAATAGAGGTTGAACGCCATGTTGGCAACTGAGGCCATCTTCATGGCAAAAGCAAATTAGACAGGCATTTTAAGATCAAAAATAAACAACTTATAAAAGTATATAAAGTCTAGTCACTTTCAAAAACTCCAAAACTACTTCTGCTTGGTGGAGGAAAAGGAGCATCCCTGATACTGAAATTTTTGCATATATTTACAGCCATACATACAGAAGCCACACTTATTGGCCATATATTGGCAGTCATATCTGCGAAATAGACAAATGTACCATGATACTCTACCCTAACATTTAGGCCTTGAAAAAATGAAACTCAATTTTAAAATGTAGCATTGATGATGTTTTTCTTGTTTAACATCTGTTCCACACACAAATAGACTGTAACTCTTAGAGCAGCAAGCCAGTTTTCATAAGGTAAAGATGGGTAAAGGTAAAGAAAAATGCTCTTGACAAAAACATCAGTATTGATACTAATATCCATGATAAAGAGCTCAGAAATATCAACATATCAGATATCAGCAAAACTCCAATATTGTGCATCCCTATTATTAAGCAAATACATGCTCAGCACCACTGTCAAACTAAACACATGACCATTATGCCCAAAAGCTTATGTGCTATGACTACTGTCTAATGACATGTTGCACATCTATTGTATTTGTGGCTTTGTTGATTTGTGTGATACGTTTTCAAATGTTTGTTATTTAAAGAGTTATTTGAATTCTTACCAAATAGAAACAGAAATCAATGATTTGCAAACAAGTTTTGACCGATATTCAATTGAATACACTACAAAAACAAAGGTTTTAAATATTCAAACTGATAAACTTTATTGTTTGTTTGGTTGTTTATTGCAAATATTCACTCATTTTGAATTTGCGGCCAACATCATGTTTCAAAAAAGCTGGGAGAGTGGCATAAACAATTGGGAAAGCGGAGGAAAAGGAGCATCCCTGAAATGCTCAGTCGTTCACAGGCAAGAATGGGCTGAGGTTCACCACTTTGTGGAAAACAGCATGAGCAAATAGTCCAACAGTTTATGATTTTGTATTTATTTTGAATGTACAATTGCAAGTAATTTAGGGATGTCATTATCTACAGTGCATGATTTCATCAAAAGATTCCGAGAATCCAGACAAATCTCTGCAGGTGGAGAGCAAGGCTGAAAACCACCACTAAATGCCTGTGACCTGTGATCTCTCCTGAGGCAATGCATCAAAAACTGACATCATTCTGCAAAGGACATTACCACATGGGCTTAGGAACACTTCAAAAAAACATTATCAGCTAATACAGTTTGTGGCTACATCTACAAGTGCAAGTTAAAACTTCACCATGTAAAACAATGGGTGAGCGTTTGTAGAACTTGTTCTGTGCACTACTGTAAAGCCATGCTGCACTGTGAATTGACAGGACATCACAACCTTATTGAACCAGCATAAACAAGTAGAAGAAACTGTTTTAGAAGAGTGGCCACAAGCTCATGCCATAGATTGGCATCAGCTCCCTGGGTTTTCAGTTGAAATACCTGTGGATAATTTCATTGTCTGTAACATCTTTTCTCTCTCCCTCTTTCTTTTTTCCAAGATGGCAGCGCACAGCAGTGCAGCGGCTTCTCGAGCTCCCGGTATTACGGCAACAACCTGTGTCTTCAACTTATCTATAGCATAGTACACGTACAAAGTACAGCCCAGCCATACTCTTAAACATTAGAGATGGCTCAGTTATAACAGCTTTGCCAGAGCTCAAAGCTACGCTAGGCAGATTGCGGCTCCTAAGGACACCAGACTGGCGTAGCTTAGCACAGAGGCTAAGCAGCAAGACGTAGCTTGCTGCGTAGCTTGCTGCGTCTTGCTGCGCTTGCTGCGCTAGGCAGATTGCGGCTCCTAAGGACACCAGACTGGCGTAGCTTAGCACAGAGGCTAAGCAGCAAGACGAAGCACTGTGCACAGAGACAGAAGAGAGGTCGGTGGGCTGGCTTGCTAGTGAAGCTAAAAGCTAGCAGGCTGCTGATCCCAACACTCCTCCTGACAAACGTCTGCTCTCTCAACAACAAGATGGACTTACTTCGCCTGAGGCTTGGGGTCTATTGTGAGATGAGGAACTGTGCAATGCTTTGTCTTATGCAAACCTGGCTAAATGACAGCATGCCAGACACAGCTTTCCAGATCAATGGCCTGCAACTCTTTCAAGTGGACTGAAGCCGGCTATCAGGGAAAAGTTGCGGGGGCAGGCTCTGTACGTACATAAACAAAGGTTTTTGTACAAAGTGCAAGCTGGTAACCAGCCACTGTTAAGAAGCAGCAGAGTTTCTGACCGTTAACTGCCAGCCACACTACTTGCTTTGTGAATTCACAGCAGTGTTTGTCATGGTTGTTTACATCTCGCCGGATGCTAACACTAACAACACGCTAAAGGAGCTACATAACAACATCAGCTCGCTCTAGAACAATTATTCAGAGGCTTTCTACGTGGTTTCAGGGGACATTAATCACATAAATCTGACAGACATTCTTCCCAGGTTTTACCAGCATGTCAATTTACCGACAAAGGGAGAAAACACATTAGACGGTGTGTACACAAACATACGCGTTGCGTACAGAGCTGTGCCCCGTCCCCACCTCGGCCTCTCCGACCACATCTCCATCATGCTGACCCCTGCCTACCGTCCCCTGTTAAAACCGGGCAAACCAGAGCAGAGGACTGTCACCGTGTGGCACCGTGACGCTGCCTCTGTGCTGCAGGACTGTTTCCTGTGCACAGATTGGCAGGTGTTTTGAGAGGCTGCTACACAAGATGGAGAGGTGGACCTGGAAGAGTACTCATCGACTATCCTCAGCTTCATCTCCAAGTGCATCACAGATGTCACTACCAACAAAACAATAACCACCTACCGAAACCAAAACCTTGGTTGAACACAGAGGTCAAGTCTTTGCTGAAAGCCTGGGATGGGGAAAAAAAAATGCTCCCTTTTGACACAAGCCCTGGTGCAGCTGCATGACAAGCGTGATTTGTAGAATTAGACATTAAAACACAAAGGGTTGTTGAGATTGAGTTGGTATACAGTCTCAGTTGCAGCTATGTGAACAATGAAGCTGTCAGAATGTTGCTCAACAGATCAACAGAATAGTATTTTTGGGAATTCAGGTTTGTAATGGACACATTAAATTCCACTTAATCCAGGTCTAAGAAGGACTGTGTTTTCGCTTAGAAGAGACAAGCAGTACTCATCTGCAGTGAAGCCCCTAACTTGACTGTGCTTTAAATTCACAATAAATCTCTACCAACATACTGCCCCTTCTCTTGGTCAGTCTGGGAGAGATAAAAGCTCCCAGAAGAGAACTGAGAAACGATAATTTGGGGAAAAAGACATTCAAGTTCAATCCTGTCTGGACATACCATGTGGTTAAATCAGCAGCAGCTTCAGTCTCACTCTTGGTTCATTCCACCACAGAACTACAAAAACATCTGTGAGACAGACGACTCCAGTGATTTGCTTAAATGCATTCTGTTTATACAGAGTGTTACTCTGCTCATCCTTTATGCTATTGTGGTGATAATCAGCATGATCCACTTGGAATGTTAAATGAAGGGGTGATCGTTTAATTCATTGTGTAAAGCCTAATCATGGTGTTGTAGCCACTGTGACAAGCTGAAAGAGTTCAGCCAAAGGCGGCTCCAGCAACAGTAGAAAATGACTGTGCATTCTCATGAGTGTCAGCCATTTTCTCTTCTCCCTCTATCTGTGATAACTGCAGTGACGGGGCTGACAAAGTGGTAACCACTTTCTGTCTTAAGACACCCAAAGGTATAATTGCTAACAATGAGATGACTATTCTACTGTCAATGAACTCTTGAGTAATGGGATACAATAAGTAAACAAAAGTAATCTATGAGGCTATATTCTACATTCATTTTGCCTAAAAATACTTAACAAGTTAAGAAAAGGCTCTCTTATTCCTCACTTATTCTTTCTATAGGGGAAAAAGGGAATTTAGACCCTCAAGAAGAAGACTGAGTATTTCCTTTTAATCGTGTACCCTCCTTTGTTTTAATACTTGTGGAGGCAGCCCCCATACCAGTGTCAAACAAAGTGACCACACCAAAGGAAGGTACTCAAACACACATGCACAGAAGAAAACTGCAAGAAAATAAGATGTACTCTGTACTAGTACATTTCATCCGTCTATCCATCCATCTATAACGCCTATCCTTTTAGGGGTCCCAGGGGGCTGGAGTCTATCCCTGCTAAAATGAAGCATGAGGCTATGTACACCTTGGACCAGTTGTCAGCTGATCACCAGGCAACAGACAGACAGACAACCATTCACATTTACACTCATACCAAAGGGCAATTTGGGGTCACCAATTTACCTAATGATCATGGTTTTGGTCTGTAGAGAAAGCAGGGGTGCTGGGAGAGAACCCATGCATGCACATGGAGAACATGCGACATGTGCACGACCCGTTGTGCCACCATGCCACCCTGGTACATCTTAATCAATCTCTACTTGTATAGTGCCAAATCATAAAAAAAATGTTATCAAGACACTGTAATAAAACGTAGGTCAACGTCATACTCTTTGTTTGGCATACAAAGTGCCCAATAAATTCATTAGACCACCACCTGATAATAGGTTTAAGACACAGCTGCCCTAAATTAAAAGCATTGGTAACTGCCAAAATAATTTTTCATGTTACTGTAATGTTGATACACTAGCACGTAGAAGCTCTTTGACCAAAATAATAGATTTAATGCTAAATATAATTATTTTTGTTATCCATTCATTTGAAAATTACCTGGTTTACAATAAAACAGAAAAAATCCCAAAGCACATTTTTACGTCTTGATTAAGATGTTAATTTAGAGTTGTTTACTTGCATTCCTAAACAAAAAAAAACCCCTTAAATGGTAAATTTGGGTATGAAAAGATGAATCCAGTTTGAAATTTCTCATTCCTCAAGATTTTTAAAATGTTCCTGTTTACTCATTTTATGACAGTTGGTCATATAAATTTGTTAAGAGAGATATATACACACACATATTTATTTTTTTCTTTTTCATTTGTGTGCCCTAATAATGAGCTATTGTGATACTGAAGTCAAGTTGAAAACCCCACTTTATTTTTTAAATATTTTACAACTAGTTGATAAGTCATCTGATGGCTGTTGTTATGTAGAATGTGATTGGCATCAAATTCAAAATGAGTGAATATTTGCAGAAAAACAATAAAGTTCACCAATCAAACTTTATTTATATAGCGCCATATCATATCAAATGTTCTCAAGACACTTTACAGTAGTGCAGGCTGACAAAATACTCTTATCTCACACCCCATACTGAAAACTTGTTCGGGGAGTCAAGGGGGAAGGTATGGAAAGAGACAAAGGGACTAAAAAAAGAATTGATGATAGTGTCAAATTTATGGACGCCCAGACTATGAATTTGTCCTCATCAAATGTCTCTATGGAATTGGATTTGATAGGGGTTAGCCCCTTGGGATGAGACATCTCTTTCAAGAGGGTCCTCCTCTATACGGTTGTAAAGGTATTTATTGTGGTGGTATATTACTAACAACCATGGATAGAGACAGTGTGCTAATTTTAATGTCTACAATGATCATAAGGTAGAGAGGACTGATGTTAAATAATACAGTGGTATCTAGTCAAACTGCAATTAAAATGAGTTAAATCTATTTAAAAATAAGAATTTACGTGAAATTATGTCATTTCTGTTGATGGTTGGGAGGGGCAGACACAAAAGGATTAAAATATGAATTAATGATAGCGACAAATTTATGGATGCCTGAACCATTAATTTGTCCTCATCACCTTTGTCTCTACCGAGTTGAAAAGTATTTAAAAGTTAGCCCCTTGATATGCAACATCAGTTCGATCATTAAATATCTTGTTGTCATTTTATATTCAATTGAGCATAGGTCAAAAATTATTTGAAAATCATTGCACTCTGTTTTTATTTAAGTCTTAGACAATGTCCCAACTTCAGAAGAATTTTATTTTTTTAAATTAATAGGGGGACACACCCATTTGTTTTTGGGGAAACTTCTCCAAATGATCAAGTTTAAAAGCCCCCTTAGTTTGTGTTTAGTACACTAAAAAAGTAGTTTAACTTTTGTTCATCTTTGTCACACAGGCTGCTTGGTCCCATGGGGCCACCAAACAGCACAAAACGGCACAAAACAAAAGTTCATCAAAGAGGCCCACAAAACAAAGAATTTTTCATGTCTCACTTGGTCTGTTTTATCCACAGCTATGGTAGCAGTTGGTCTTTATGAGTCACAGAGAGAGGCAACACACCAAGGGGTGCTTGTTTATGTATAAAACCACAATCCATGTTTACTCAGACATTTAGTCACACAGACACTCTTTGTAGGGTGCATCATTAGCCATCTCAGTTGGACTAAGATGTTTAAAGGTTTACAATTTTAGATCTTAACATCACATCTTGTTTTTACAATACATGTACATGGTTTATTTTTTTGTTTCAGTACATGTACAAAGTGCTTTGCCATTCACCTCCCTCCTGCCAAATCCAACACAAATAAACTCCCATGATGCATTGTGAACAAGCCTTAGCCCTCTGTGCTGTGCTACCTATGTGTTCCTCCTCCTCCATCTGTAAAGATCATTAAACAGTTCCCCGCACACCATGCAGGCAGCAGCTAACAAGGGAAGCATGTACCTGCTGCCTGTAATAAGCAATTAAAAGCCCGCCTCTGTATTCATGCTTGCCTCGTTTACGCTCACACACCATCCATTAAACTCACACCAGTGACAAAATGCACAAGGACACAACTGTGTGGGCTATAGGAGTGATAGTGTATGTATCAGCTCCATGTCCATACACATGTTCAGAGGTTCTGGAGTGCCAGTCCCACTGGTGGAGAACGTGTCAGAGAGCTGACAGGAAGAAGCCTCGGCTCTGTTTCGTGTGCAGCAGAGTGACAAATATGGATAATGAGCTGAAACTGTCTGAGAGAGAATGACTCACAGAAATGTAGTTGGGATATTTGAACTGGTTTTCTCTACTTGGTTGCACAATCTGACTTGAGGGGATTATTCAAGTATTTAATAAAACATTTCCATGATCAAACAGCAAGATCAAACATCACAGCATGGTATGTAGAAATACAAGAAGGCTTTCCTGCTAAATAACTGATTTCATCCTAATTTTAATATATACTCCTTAAAAAAGGCCATATGGCTGTCACTAACATTACAAGGAAACAAAAAATAAGCTAATAATGTACCCCTCAAAAAAGCTTGGAAATGTTATTTTGGTTGATTTCTTCTCCCCTTTAAGAACACAATGCACTCACTGACCCTCACATTTACTCTCTGATTGTTCTGAGATGTTAAGTGAGTTTTCCATTGGTATTAACTAGCACATCCATGTTCTTTCATTGGCATTTACAAGCCACTTACACAGCAGTGATACAGTGTCTTGCCCAATGATATTGCCATGTGACAGCAGGCACTGAGCTCAACCTACAGACCTTTTTTTTCTTTTTCTTTTTCATGGTGGTTATAGCAGTAGTAGTTATACATTGCCTGGCCAAAAAAAAAGTCACCACCTGGATTTAACTAAGCAAATAGGTACGAGCCTCCTATTGGATAATTACCGCATGGGCGATTGTCTTTCAGCTGGCAACAAGTTATTAAACCCCAGCTGATGCAATGAGTAGCTTCTCATTTCTTAAACAACCATGTCGAAAGACACATCCTGTGTTCATGGAAAAGATGTTAGTCTGTATAAGAAAGGTCAAATCATTGGCATGCATCAAGAAGAGAAAACATCTAAGGAGACTGCAGAAACTACTAAAATTGGATTAAGAACTGTCCTGGAGGAAGGTCATGTGGTCTAATGAGTCCAGATTTACCCTGTTCCAGAGTGAAGGGCACATCAGGGTAAGAAGAGAGGTAGGTGAAGTTATTCACCCATCATGCCTTGTGCCTACTGTACAAGCCTGTGGGGGCAGTGCTATGATCTGGGGCTGCTGCAGTTGGTCAGGTCTAGGTTCAGCAACATTATGTGCCCAAAGAATGAGGTCAGCTGACTACCTGAATGTACTGAATGACCAGGTTATTCCATCAATGGATTTTTTCTTCCCTATTCCAAAATGACAATGCCAGGATTCATCGGGCTCAAATTGTGAATGAGTGGTTCAGGGAGCATGAGACACCATTTACACACATGGATTGGCCACCACAGAGTCCAGACCTTAACCTCATAGAGAATCTTTGGGATGTGCTGGAGAAGGCTTTGCATAGTGGTCAGACTCTCTCATCATCAATACCAGCTCTTGATGAAAAAATTAATGCAACACTGGATGGAAATAAATCTTGTGACATTGCAGAAGCTTACTGAAACAATGCCACAACGAATGCATGCTGTAATAAAAGCTAAAGTTGGTCCAACAAAATATTAGAGTGTGTGACCTTTTTTGTGGTGGCGACTTTTCTTTTGGCCAGGCAGTGTATATTCACACTGGCATGATATTTCCACTTTGAATTGGTCACAGTCAGGGATTTTTTGCTCTTTGTTCAGAAACGGACCAATTTAGATTTATTAGGCACCAAAAGGGATAGGTTAAATGAGGATTTTTACTTGTAGAACCATGTGAGTCTATGCCACAAAGACAATCTTTAAATTAAGTGATCTGATGCAAGAGAGGTTGCTGACTGTCATGCTTATTTCTTTCATTGGCATCTAATGTAAAATATTTTGGGCTTGAAATGTTGCGCTCGAAAACATTTTTCCTCATGTGTAACATTTGGTTTCTGTTTACTTGAGAGATGGGCTGTAATAGACACTAAGAAAACTTTTTGGTTTGATTTGCAGCTGACTGGACTATTTACAGGCTTAATCATGCATTCACATATGTTTCACATCATATTGTAGCTTCATGAAACATGAACCATGCATGCGGATGTTTGGACAAGACCTGACAATTGTGAGGATTAATGACCCATGGCTGCCTTTTTCTTTGCATGTAGGCTATTGGTCACAACAGGTGTGAAAGACTCAAAGAGTACTCATGAATGTTTTTCATTTTAGTATCTGATCTTATTAGATATGAGTCAGACTGAAATCTTAGCAAAGAGGCATTCGCAAAGAATACCTGCTTACACTAGTTATCACTGTTGCATGTTAAACCATTACAACGGTCAGACTTTAAGTTGATCAAAAACAAATAAAATGAGGGATTTTGCAGAGGAATTATCAAAAAAATAAGTGCATTTCAGAGACATTTCTGTATGCTATTGACAGCATTTAACAGTATGTTAATTTATTTCTGTGTTTTCATGTGCACAAAAGTGTTTTTAAAATTTGCATGTGTGGATTTGTGAGGATTGAATCTAAGGGTTGTAGAGGCAGAGCTGAGAGCAACAATGTTCAGAGGGCGTTACAGTAACATTTTAGGAAGCCAATATGCCACAATGCAAGATGCTTACTTGAATAAATATTAAAATTCTCACATATGGAGCTTTTAAGATATCTCTTTGGATCTGAATCTTCAAGAAACCACTGTGGATCTTGTGTCTGCAGTTGCAGACACGCACAACACTTGGAATAGTGGGCAGTGTTTTGAGTTCTTGTCAGCCTCTGAAAATGTCTCCAAATCACAAGACTTCCCACAGGATTCTCACCATCTGTCTCAGCGGTAGGTTATGTGATGTTTGGAAAACTTTTTAATATTAAAAGAAGAAGAAATGTCCGTCCAGATTTCTTATTGTTGTGCCACGAGACTAAAACTCAGACATAAAATGCAAGATCATACTAATTAGGATGTTTAGAGAGAAGAGCTTGTCCCATCAGACTATACTTTTTAAGCTGGAGATTTTTTATTTAAAGAATGCATATATATATATATATATATATATATATATACACATACATATATATATACACACACACACACACACACACAGACATATATGTATATATATATACACACACACTAGTGAATGACCTTATTGTAGAAAATCACATTGACTTATTCTGTCTAACTGAAACGTGGCTTTGCCAGGAGGAATATGTCAGTTTAAATGAATCCACTCCTCCCAGTCACTCAAATACTCATATACCATGCGACACAGGCCGTGGTGGTGGTGTAGCAGCTATTTATCATTCTTGTCTCTAAATCAACTCTAGACCAAAGGCTATTTATTTCGGGTATTCAACACTTCGGGTTGAATACCCTTCAGCTGGTTCGGGAGTATGAGAAATCTTGCAAGAAGATGGCGGACTATCGAAACCACCTCCGCTTCAATCTTCGATGCAGACAGCAACAGCTTGTTCCTAAAAGTCTACAGCTGGTATCGACGGTGAAAGGGCACAGGGCAGACCTCATTCTCATGAGGGCACAAAATCAGCTTCTCAACGAGAGGATTAGACAGACTAACTTTACCATTAAGGCCTTGCAAGATAAAATTGACCACACCAAGAAAGCACTGACATCCTTGCTTCCAGAAAACATTCTCACTGAAGTTAACAACTTTGTGGATAAGGCCCAGATTGCACAACACAACAAAGGGAAGGAGCGACAAAGACAAAAATTTGACAGGCTGCAATCCACACAATTCAAAAGATCATCTGAATTATTATGGAGGGATAAGAAAGATAACAACACGGACTCCAACACACAAGATAAATGGGTGAAGAACTTATCAGACAGGGTTCTCACCCAACCAGAAAAGGAGGTACTTTCCAAAGGACTAAATTTTGCTGTAACCCCAGAACAGATCCCAGTGGTAGACCTCATTACAGCGATGGAGTCAGCCATCCGAGACAACAAGCTGACGGTCACAGAGGCAGAGCAACTCAGGTTGAAGATAACAGCGGCTCTCTCGAATGCGAAAACACCTCCTTCTAACCTCACAAGCCAGGAAAGAAGAGCCTTGTCATCACTGCAAAAAGATGAAAACATAACCATCTTGCCTGCAGACAAGGGGAGATGCACGGTGATACTCAACACAAGTGATTACCATGACAAGGTAATAAGCCTCCTCGGTGATACCACTACTTATGAGATTCTGAAACGGGACCCCACCAACATCTACAAGAAGAAGGTAATAAACTTACTCCAACAGCTGGAGAAGGATGGAGTGATCGACAGGCCACTCTACTACAGGCTCTACCCAGGGGAAGCAGTCCCATGCATTTATGGACTTCCAAAAATACACAAGCAAGGTGCACCCCTTAGACCCATCGTCAGCAGCATCAACTCAGTCACCTACAACATAGCAAAACATTTGGCCACTATCTTAGCTCCCCTTGTTGGCCACACTACTCACCACATCAGAAACTCACAGGACTTCGCACAGAAAATAAAGGACATCACACTGGACCCAGAGGAAACCATGGTTTCCTTTGATGTCACATCACTTTTCACCAGCATTCCGACCACAGAGGCAGTCCAAGCAGTAAGAAAACATCTCTTACAGGACAGTACACTGGAGGTCAGAACCAACCTCACCCCTGACCACATTTGCTCCTTACTGGACCTCTGCCTGAGTACCACCTACTTCCAGTTCAGGGACCACTACTACAGGCAGAAACATGGATGCGCCATGGGCTCCCCTGTATCTCCCATAGTAGCTAACCTGTACATGGAAGAGGTGGAGAGAAAGGCCCTAGCCTCATTCCATGGAGCAACACCAAGCCACTGGTTTAGGTATGTGGATGACACCTGCGTCAAAATCCAGACACATGAAGTAGAGGCTTTCACAGACCACATCAACACAGTGGACAACAACATTAAGTTCACGCGTGAAGATGTTAAGGACAACGTTTTGGCCTTTTTGGATTGTGCAGTACACTTGGAGGCAGATGGGGGTCTCAACGTTGAAGTGTACCGGAAACCCACATACACGGATCAATATTTACTCTTTGATTCGCACCATCCGCTTCAGCACAAGCTGGGTGTCATCAGAACCCTCAACCACCGGGCCGAGAGTGTTCCTACAAGTAAGGAAGGAAAGGAAAAGGAACAGAAACACATTAGAGAAGCCCTGAAAACCTGTGGATACCCTAAGTGGGCCTTTTGAAGAACAAGAAAAGAAAGGAGAAGGAGCATGAAAGGGAAGAGAGACGTAAGAACATTGTGATTCCTTATGTTGCAGGTTTATCTGAAAAACTCAAGAGAATTTTTGGCAAACACCACATTCCTGTTCACTTCAAGCCTGGAATCACATTAAGGCAGAAGTTGGTCCATCCCAAGGACAAAACACCAAGACATAAACAGAGCAATGTGGTGTATGCAGTCCAGTGCAGTGAGGAATGCTCAGACCTGTACATTGGGGAAACTAAACAACCGCTTCACAAGCGTATGGCTCAACACAGGAGAGCCACTTCCTCAGGTCAGGACTCAGCAGTCCACCTCCACTTAAAGGACACGGGACACTCTTTTGAGGACAGCAATGTACAGGTGTTGGGGAGAGAAGATAGATGGTTTGAAAGAGGAGTTAAAGAAGCCATCTTCACCAGACTGGAGAAGCCTTCTCTTAACAGAGGTGGTGGACTCAGACACAACCTCTCACCTACATATAATGCAGTCTTAAGCTCTCTTCCCAGAAAGCTCTCCAAACACTCTCACCTGGGCACATGTGACCATAACACCTCACATGACAGGGGGAGTTAATGACCCATTCAGGGTAACGACTCTCAGGGGTTACATCACCCTGGGATAAGTTTCTATGGGTCGTTCTCCAACTCCTCCCTTCCTTTGTTGTTGTTTTTCCTCTAGCAAGATAAATACCTGCTTCCAGCACCAGCCATTTGGAACTGAAGAAGCTTCTTGGATGAGAAGTGAAACGTCTTCCCAACAAACTCTACACAGTCCAGTTGCCTTGCCTTTGAATCTTCAGAACAAAGGCTAATTACTTTTCTTTTGAAAGCCTTGTTCTAGATTTATCTCATACTGACTCAAAAACTTGCCACCCAGTCCTGTTTGTGATAATTTACCATCCTCCAGGCCCTTATTCTGAATTCTTATCAGAATTTTCTGAGTTCATATCAAACTTGGTCCTAAACTCTGATAAAATACTCATTGTAGGTGAGTTTAATATCCATGTTGACAAAGAAAGTGATAGCCTTAGCTCAGCTTTTATGTCCTTAATAGACTCAGTTGGTTTTTTTCAGGCTGTTAGTGAAGCTACTCATCATTTCAATCACACTCTTGATTTGGTTCTAGCATATGGCCTTGATGTTAATAAACTAAAAGTTTTTCCTGAAAATCCTTTATTATCCAATCACTTCTTAGTAACTTTTAACATCTTCTTAGAGGATTTTGTGTTTTGCAACAAAATTGTGAAAAGTAGAAATCTGTCCAATGGTGCCGTGGCTAAATTTAAAGAAGCCATTCCTGCTGCCTTAAACTCAATAAATTTGCCAACTGATAACTGTGATATTAGCTATAGCCCCTCTCAGCTGGATCAGCTTGTTGTTGACTCTGCCAGTCTTCTAAGATCCATTTTGGACTCAATTGCCCAACTGAGACAAAAAGCTATTAAACGTCAGAGGACATCTTGTTGGTTTACTTCCAAAACTCGTGCACTTAAACAAGCATCCCGTCAAATAGAGAGAATATGGCGCTCCAATAAAAGGGAGGAGTCACGTATACTTTGGCAGGAAAGTCATAATCTACAATTAGCCTTCAGGAGCTAAATTCTCGTCTCCTCCTTCAAACCATCTACCTGCCTTTTAGACCCGATCCCAACTAAACTGTTCAAGGAGGCCTTTCCCCTGGTTTGTCCATCCCTGCTGGAGACAATGAATATATCCCTATCAACAGGCTACATGCCTCAGTCTTTTAAAGTAGCTGTAATCAAACCTCTCCTTAAAAAACCTAACCTCGATTCGGGAACATTAGCCAACCACAGGCCTATATCAAACCTTCCATTTACTTCAAAGATCCTGGAGAAAGTAGTGGCTAATCAGCTATGTGAGTTCCTTCAAGACAACAGCCTGTTTGAGGACTTTCAGTCAGGATTTAGAGCTCATCACAGCACAGAGACTGTTCTAGTTAAAGTAACTAACAACCTACTCTCAGCTTCAGATGAGGGACTTCTCTCGGTACTTGTTTTGTTAGATCTTAGTGCAGCTTTTGACACCATTGATCATGATGTTCTTATACAGAGATTAGAGGTATTACTTGGGATTACAGGGACTGCCCTAAATTGGTTTAAGTCCTACTTATCTGATCGATACCAATTTGTACACGTGAACAACAAGTTTTCTGTGTACACTAAAGTAAGTTACAGAGTTCCTCAAGGCTCTGTGCTAGATCCAGTTCCCTTATTCATATATGCGCTTCCCCTCAGTGATATCATGAGGAAATACTCCGTTAATTTTCATTGTTACGCTGATGATACTCAGCTGTATGTATCAATGAAGCCAGGTGAGACAAATCAGTTATCTAAACTAGACGCATTATATAAAAGGACATTAGGGCCTGGATGGCCAAAAATTTTCTTAACTCAGACAAGACAGAGATCATTGTGCTGGGCCCTCGGCACCTGAGAGAAACCTTTTCTAATGATTTAACTGCCCTAGATGGCATTAGCCTGACGCCAAGCACAACTGTTAGAAATCTTGGGGTTCTATTTGATCAGGATTTATCCTTTAACTCTCACATTAAACAAATTTCAAGAACAGCCTTTTTTCATCTTCGTAACATCGCTAAAATTAGGCCTATCCTGTCCCAGAACGATACCGAAAAGCAAGTCCATGCTTTTGTTACCTCTAGACTGGACTATTGTAATTCTCTTCTTTCAGGCTGTCCCAGTAAGTCGCTTCAGACGCTTCAGCTGGTTCAAAATGCTGCAGCACATGTACTGACTAGAACTAGGAGAAGAGACCACATTACTTACCACATTACACACACTCAGATGTCGATGCTGATGGTCATTTCATGTCGGGTGAACTTTCGTCACTTCCTGGTGAGCGTATTCGTCATTTCCTGTTTTCATACTGTATCGCTGCTTGTAGTGTGCTCTTTCTCTGCTCTGCTAACGCTAATTATAACTGCTTAGTATTTGACATTTAAGCCTTGAACACACTTGTGTTTGATTAACATTCAATCGAACGTACTAAGGTTTAGTAAAAGCACTCTCGCTTCTCTGAGGCGGTGTAATTCAGTTCGACTCTCTTCTGCTCCTAGCTTAGCTTAGCTTAGCCTAGCATTTAGCCTCTAAGTATGGCTTCTCTCTCCTCTCCTGTTCTCTCCTGCCCTATGCGTCAGATGTTTAGCTACTCCTCGTCCTCCTTTCGTGATAGTGGTAATTGTCTGAAGTGTAGCATGTTCTTAGTTCTGGAGGCGAAGGTCACTAAAATGGAGGAGCGGCTCCGCACTGAACCTAAACCCTCTTATGCAGCCGTAGCTACTAGCCAGCAGGACGTAGCCAGTGCGGGTCGTGCTAGCGCTAGCTTAGCTTCTCCCCCGGCTTGTAATGACTGGGTCACTGTCCGTGTCAAGCATAGCCATAAGTCGAAGACCCACTCGGTACCTCAGCATGCAGTTCATGTTTCGAACAGGTTTTCTCCCCTCGGTGACGGTGACGCGCCCGCCGGGGAACAAACTCTGATAATTGGTGACTCCATAGTCAGAAACGTGAAGATAGCGAAGTCAGCGGGCATAGTTAGCCGCATCCCAGGGGCCAGAGCGGGCGACACTGAGTCTAATTTGAAGTTGCTGGCAAGAAGTAAACGTAAGTTTGATAGGATAGTCCTCCATGTCGGCACGAATGACTCCCGACGTCGCCAGTCGGAAGTGACCAAAGTGAACATCGAATCAGTGTGTGCATTTGCCAAAACAATGTCGGACTCCGTAATTTTCTCTGGCACCTTACCAAATCTGACCAGTGATGACATGTATAGTTGCATGTCATCATTCAACCATGGGCTATCGAGGTGGTGTCCAGCAAACGATGTGGGCTTCATTTATAATTGGACATCCTTCTGGGGAAAACCTGGTCTGATAGGAAGAGATGGCATCCATCCTACTTTGGCTGGTGCATCTCTCCTATCTAAAAACATGGCAGAGTCATACTTATGACCTCTCAAAGATGAGACCATGTTGCAGAGCTGCAGTCCTCCACGCTCCTCTGCGCTTGCTTTAGGACAGTTTTCCACCCATTACTGTTATGACAGTTATGTTCATCACTGTGATGACTGCTATGACAGTTGTAATAGTGATGAATATTATTCTATAGAGACTGTGTCTGTCCCCCAACCCAAACGTCACATAGATGTTAGCACAAAATTAAATAAAAAAGTTGTCAATCATAGAAATCTGATTAAAATCAAAACCTCAAATGTAGAAGCTTCAAAACATCAGATAATTAGATGTGGTCTCTTGAACATTAGATCACTGAGATCTAAATCTTTACGAGTGAATGACCTTATATTAGAAAATCACATTGATTTATTCTGTCTAGTAGAAACGTGGCTGTGCCAAGAGGAATATGTCAGTTTAAATGCATCCACTCCTCCCAGTCACTCAAATACACATATACCTCGTGACACAGGCCGTGGTGGTGGTGTAGCAGCTATTTATCATTCTCGTCTCCAAATCAATCCTAGACCGAAAGCTAATTACTCTTCTTTTGAAAGCCTTGTTCTAAATTTATCTCATACTGACTCAAAAACCTGCCAGCCTGTCCTATTTGTGATAATTTACCGTCCTCCAGGCCCTTATTCTGAATTCTTATCAGAATTTTCTGAGTTCATATCAAACTTGATCCTTAGCTCTGATAAAATACTCATTGTAGGTGATTTTAATATCCACGTTGACAAAGAAAGTGATAGCCTTAGCTCAGCTTTTATGTCCTTAATAGACTCAGTTGGTTTTATTCAGGCTGTTAGTGAAGCTACTCATCATTTCAATCACACTCTTGATTTGGTTCTAGCATATGGCCTTGATGTTAATAAACTAAAAGTTTTTCCTGAAAATCCTTTATTATCCGATCATTTCTTAGTAACTTTTAACATCTTCTTACAGGATTTTGTGTTTTGTAACAAAATTGTGAAGAGTAGAAATCTGTCCAATGGAGCCGTTGCTAAATTTAAAGAAGCCATTCCTGCTGCCTTAAACTTAATAACTTGGCCAACTGATTCCTGTGATATTAGCTATAGCCCCTCTCAGCTGGATCAGCTTGTTGATGACTCTGCCAGTCTACTAAGATCCACTTTGGACTCAATTGCCCCACTGAGACAAAAAATTATTAAACGTCAGAGGACGGCTCCTTGGTTTACTTCTGAAACTCGTGAACTTAAACGAGCATAAATTAGAGAGAATATGGCGCTCCAATAAAAGGGAGGAGTCACGTATACTTTGGCGGGAAAGTCATAATAACTACATGACAGCCTTACGACATGCTCGAGCTGCCTACTACTCCTCACTAATTGAAGAAAATAAAAACAACCCTAGGTACCTTTTCAGCACTGTAGCCAGGCTGACACAGAGTCAGAGTTCTATTGAGCCTGTGATTCCTCTAGCCCTCAGCTGTGAGGACTTTGAGCTTTTTTAATGATAAAATTCTTAAAATTAGAGATAAAATTAGCAACTCCCTGCTTTCACCTGAACCTACCGTACCATTAATGTTAGTCAGACTTGAATTAGATCGTTTTTCTACAATTAGCCTTCAGGAGCTAAATTCTCTTGTCTTCTCCTCCAAACCATCTACCTGCCTTTTAGACCCGATCCCAACTAAACTGTTCAAGGAGGTCTTTCCCCTAGTTTGTCCATCCCTGCTGGAGACAATAAATATATCTCTATCAACAGGCTACATGCCTCAGTCTTTTAAAGTAGCTGTAATCAAACCTCTCCTTAAAAAACCTAACCTCGATTCGGGAACATTAGCCAACTACAGGCCTATATCAAACCTTCCATTTACTTCAAAGATCCTGGAGAAAGTAGTGGCTAATCAGCTATGTGACTTCCTTCAAGACAACAGCCTTTTTGAGGACTTTCAGTCAGGATTTAGAGCTCATCACAGCACAGAGACTGCTCTAGTTAAAGTAACTAACGACCTACTCTCTGCTTCAGATGAGGGACTTCTCTCGGTACTTGTTTTGTTAGATCTTAGTGCAGCTTTTGACACCATTGATCATGATGTTCTTATACAGAGATTAGAGGTATTACTCGGGATTACAGGGACTGCCCTAAATTGGTTTAAGTCCTACTTATCTGATAGATACCAGTTTGTACATGTGAACAACAAGCCCTCTGTGTACACTAAAGTAAGTTACGGAGTTCCTCAAGGCTCCGTGCTAGGTCCAATTCTCTTCTCCATATATATGCTTCCCCTCAGTGATATCATGAGGAAATACTCCGTTAATTTACATTGTTACGCTGATGATACTCAGCTGTATGTATCAATGAAGCCAGGTGAGACAAATCAGTTATGTAAACTAGACACGTGTCTAAAGGACATTAGGACCTGGATGGCCAAAAATTTTTTTCTCCTTAACTCAGACAAGACAGAGATCATTGTGCTGGGCCCTTGACACCTTAGAGAAATCTTTTCTAATGATTTAACTGCCGTAGATGGCATTAGCCTGACGCCAAGCACAACTGTTAGAAATCTTGGGGTTCTATTTGATCAGGATTTATCCTTTAACTCTCACATAAAGCAAATTTCAAGAACAGCCTTTTTTCCATCTTCGTAACATCGCTAAAATTAGGCCTATCCTGTCCCAGAACGATGCCAAAAAGCTAGTCCATGCTTTTGTTACCTCTAGACTGGACTATTGTAATTCTCTTCTTTCGGCTGTCCCAGTAAGTCGCTTAAGATGCTTCAGCTGGTTCAAAATGCTGCTGCACGTGTACTGACTAGAACTAGGAGAAGAGACCACATTACTCCTGTATTAGCCTCTCTGCATTGGCTTCCCGTTAAATATAGAATAGAATTCAAGATTCTTCTTCTCACCTGTAAAGCTCTCAGTGGACAGGTACCAATTTATCTCAAAGAGCTTGTAGTGCTGTACAACCCCTCTAGAACATTACGCTCCCAAAATGCTGGCCTGCTCGTGGTTCCATCAGTCTCTAGAGGTAGTATGGGAGGTAGAGCCTTCAGTTATCAGGCTCCTCTTCTCTGGAACCATTTACCGACCACGGGAGGCAGACACCCTCTCTACTTTTAAGGTTAGACTTAAAACATTCCTCTTTGATGAAGCTTTCAGTTAGGGACCAGCTCATAGTCCATAGTTTAGACACATAGTTAAGATGCAATAGGTTTAGACTGCCAGGGGGGTCTGGCACACTGGGCTCTATCCCTCTCTCTCTCACACTCTCTCTCCATATCTGCCTCTGCCCCTTTCTGTTTGCTCCTGTACTCGTCTCTGGCTCTTGTATTTTAGGTGGCCTGGGATCCTTGGTGTAGACTGCCTGCTGCTGTGGAGTCACGAAGCCTTAATAACTACAATTACAGACATAACACATATTTGGCCATCTCATTCCAGTTCATAATCACCCATGAGTTCGTCACTACCATAAATTCTTATTTTCAGTAAGACTTTCATTGATTATACTTCTATAAAATTATCACCACAACCACACAGACATGAGGACCCTCCTGAAAACAAGTTGCAGCATCTCAAGAGGCTAACCTCTAATAAATTTGTTTCCAGCAGAAACAAATTTGACGACGACAGGTCTATGATTGGTCCATTGATCTGTCACTAACTTTAGTTCTTACTTTAATCCACTTGTCTCCACTTACCTCCCTCCCTTTGCCCACACACCCAACACAGCATCGTGTGGATTTGCTGTTCATCATGAGACTGGGGTCCACATTCAAGATTTCCTGCTGCTCAACAGAAGGTTTTTTCTTGCTGCCATGATGGAGGGATTCATGATTGGCTATATGGATTCATGTTGGGTGTTGGATGTATATATTTGTATATATATGTATATGTGTATTTTATATATGTATATATGTATCTATGCATATATGTGTATCCATAATATGAAGAGCTTTGTGCTCTATTGTAAAGTGTCTTGAGATAACACTTGTTATGAATTGGCGCTATACAAATAAAGATTGAGATTAAAGATTGAGATCTGTGTCAGGAATGCGTGACACTGCAAATGTTAATATGACCACCGCACCCGACCAAATTAGCAATAACATTATTCTACAGGCTTTAAATATGGCGATGGATGAAAGGGGGGCTGGGAGCCTTGAGCCCCCTGGGGTGGGCTCTGAGCTGTCTACCTACTTGGAGTCTACAGATTTGACAACACCTCCTGGTGTAGATAGAACAGAGCCTGCCCCAGGGGCCTCAGATCACATTCCTCAAGACCCTGTTCCTGCTGCGAGTATTTACTCTGATAACCACAATATCATACAGCCATTTTCTCTTGCCAGGGGTGGTGATGATGATGATGTACCCTTTTCTGAAAATTTCCATGATTGTGTAAACATGGTGTGTGGGGATAACACTGTCACTACTTCCACTCCTTCTGTCCTAGCTTTTGTTGAAGAAAACGATGATGATGCTGTTGGTGAAGGAGTAGTATCTCTGTCTCATGTTGCTGCAAACAATGTTCACATCACATTCCTAAAGACCCAGTTCCTGCTGAGTGTATTTACTTATTGGTAGTGGTAGGTGCAGACCTGTGGCATGTCCTGATACGACTCCTTCAACATCATCATCATCAGCACCAGCATTACCATCAACATCATCTAACACTATTAGCAATAATTATGGTCAGATATCGGTTAGAGAAATTCCTCATTTTAATGCAAGAGAGCTGCGTCAGCCTCTAGATTTACGCTGAATTAATAATGATGATTTAACTCAAATGCTTGCCATAGTCAGAGAGAGTCTGTCATCAGTAATTGATAGAGCCCTGGCAGATTCTCCACCAGGTAGTGTTTTAAATGTTGTGTTGAGGGGTCCTTCCTTGGCAAACGATGTGCAGGCTGTCTGAAATTCTGATGATGATTATAACGCAGAGTTATTTTTTGATCAAATTTCAAATGTAATACAAAGTAATGACACATCACTGACAGATGATGATTTCGAATTTAAAGTTTCTGTCGCAGAAGGAAGAAGTGGTGGAAGTCATCGACTGAAGCTGGGTAAAGTCTTTTATGATGAGATTTTATCCAAAAAGGGTAAGCACCTGTTTATTCCAAACAACGGTAGTGAAAACAATCTCTGTTTCTCTCTGTGTCTCTCATTATGTTAATCCTACGATGTCTCCTGAAGAAAAACTGGGGTATGCAAAACAGCTGCACTCTGCAGCCGGTTTTGACCATATGCACAAAGTCACCCTCTCAGATGTAGGAAAATTTGAGAGACACATGGATGTTAAAATCATAGTATTTCACCATACTGTGAACCGTCAGCAGCTCCAGTGTTTTGAAACCCATGATAAAGTGCACCCTAGAACAATCTGGCTCTATTTACATGATGATCATTATTTCTTGATCCAAAATGCTAAAGGGTTTTTTGGTGCTTCATATATGTGCACATCTGAAATGCCACTACTGCACAATTGTAGAAGGCGGTGTAATGTGTGTTATACACAGCCAGACCCTCAAATTGTGAAATGTCCAGACTGTAAATGTCTCTGTAAATCAGAATTCTGTTTTGATCACCACCGCCGCCCTGAAGGGATCCACAACAAAATCCCAAGTCAGGAGATGAAATATTGTGAGGCTTGTGGGAAAATATATCGGACATCCAAAAACAAGAAACATATTTGTAAACCAATTTGATGCTCCCACTGTCATGAAGAAATAGTGGACGGTAAGGTGTCCCATGAGTGCTTCATACAGCCCTTTCCAAAGAAAGAAATCAAATCAAATTACATATTCTATGACTTTGAGACCCAGTATTATGGCGGCAGACACCATGTGAATTTTGTGTGTGCAATGAACACAGAGGGAGAGAAAATGTGTTTCAACACCAGTGATTGTGTGTCTGCATTTATCAGCTGGTGCAGACGAAACAAACACCATGGCTACACATTCATAGCAAACAATGCATCCGGATTTGACAATTATATTGTGTTAAAATCACTTTGTTAAACACAGCATCATTCCCACAGTGACAATGAGAGATAGCAGAGTTATCTTGATGTATGATGTTACATACAAATAGCATTGGATTGATTCATTTAGTTTCCTTCCAATGCGTTTGTCAAAAACACCAGCAGCAATGGGTTTTGAAGATTTAGAGAAAGGTTACTTTCCCCACAAATTCAACATCCCTGAACACAATCAGTATGTTGGTAAATACCCAGACCCCACCTTCTATGATTTGGATAAAATGAGTAGTGATGAGAAAACCCGCTTCTTGAGATAGCACGAGACAGTGTGTGGTGAAATCTTTGATTTCCAGGCAGAGATCCGCAGGTATTGTGTTAATGATGTGGAGGTGTTACGCAAGGCCTGTATGATTTATCGGGATACCTTTCAAGTGTACAGAGCTTGATCCATTTGCTTTCACCACATTGCCATCTAGTTGTAGGGGTGTTTACAAAACATTATTCCTCCCCAGAGACACGGTGACACTCACGTATGACGGTGCATACACTCACCAGAATAAGACATACTCAGAAGTATCTATTCAATGGCTTGAGTATGTCGCTAATTCTGAGGACATTGAGATCCAACATGCTCTCAATTATGGTGAATATCAAGCTGGATCATACTTTGTAGACGGATTCCATCATGCCACCAACACCTGTTATGAGTTTGCAGGATGTATTTTTCATGGCTGTGTCAAGTGTAAGGTCCCAACAGATGTCAATCCGCCAAGTGGTGTGCTCTTTGGTGAGCTGTATCACCAGTTCATCGCCAAAATAGAGGCCTTACAGTCACTTTATGGTTTTCGGGTGGTTGTTTTGTGGGAGTATGAATGGATTCATATGACCAAAACAAATCCTAGGGTCCAGATGTTTCTGAGCAGCTACAAGAGACCTGAACATTTGGACCCTAGAGAGGCCTTGTTTGGCGGTCGTACTAATGCCATGAAGCTCTTCCACAAGACCGAGACTGATGAGAAAATCAGGTATTACGACTTCACCAGTCTGTATCCAACTGTGCAGTCAAAAATGCCTTACCCAGTCGGCCATCCAAAAATAATTTTCTGTGATTTTGACCCCATCGATCAATACTTTGGTTTTGTCAAATGTCCTGTGCTTCCTCCAAAAGGCTTGTATCATCCTGTCCTTCCCTTCAGGTGCAACAACAAGCTGATGTCCCCACTGTGTAGAAGTTGTGCTGTGGATATGAATCAGACAACCTGTACACACTGTGACGATGACAGACAGCTTTCTGGTGTGTGGGTGTCATTTGAGCTTCAGAAAGCGATTGAAAAGGGATATCGCATTGTGAGTATTGATGAAGTGTGGCATTTTCCTGAACAGACAGACACTTTGTTTAAGGATTATGTCAAGACACCTGAACAGAAGAAACAGTACATTGATGAATATTTTGAAAAAGAGGGCATCAGACTGTATCCTGATAAAATCTGTGTTAACAAAGCAGTGAGGAGTTGTAACAAGTTGCTCTTCAACTTTTTGTGGGGGAGATTCAGCATGAGGACTGATATGCCTCAATGTGAACTTATCACCGACCCATCCAGATTCACCCAGCTGTTTAGTGACCAATTTGTCGTCTCACAATTTTGTTTCATGTCAGATGATGTTGCTATGGTGCAATGGAGTCGTGCTGATGGTCAGTTGTGTAAAGTTAATTATGTGAATGTGTTCATAGGTGCAATGACAACAGCCCACGCCAGACTCATGCTTTATGACCTGTTGGATAAGCTGCAGGAGCGGGTGTTGTACTGTGACACAGACAGCATAGTTTTCACTTCCAAGACAGGTGATTGGGTCCCACCCCTGGGTCCTTACCTGGGGGATTTGACGGATGAAATTAATGACGGTGATGTGTGTGGTCTTCCTGAGGAGGACTACCTCACTGAGTTTGTTTCAGGAGGACCCAAGTGTTATGCCTACCAGACCAGCAGAGGGAAAACACAGGTAAAATGCAAAGGGGTGACATTAAATGCAGCCGTTGTCACCCCCGAGTCCCTGGAGACTTTGGTTCATGCCTTTGTGAGCAATCAGAGCAGTGGGGCACATCTCATCACCTCAGCCGACACCATTAAGCGCGATAAATACCGTTTACAACTTAGAAAAGAAACAGTTATGAAAAAGGTGCAGGTGGTGTACAATAAACGCAGGGTTCTCAGCGAGTACACCACTCTGTCCTATGGATTTTAAAACAGGGGTGTCTTTTGATGGTAGACTGCAGCATCCATTCAGTTTGGTGGTGAGTGGGCCTTTCAATTGTGGAAAGACATTTTTTTGTAAAGAGTGTCTTAGAAAATGCAGAGAGTGTTATTTCCCACAAAATTGTTAATATTGTATATATTTACTCGTGTTGGCAGCCTTTGTATGATGAACTTTTAAAAATTTGCAATATAAACTTTGTAAATGGCCTACCTGATATCCTGAAGATTCAAAAGCAAGGCAACTGGACTGTGTAGAGTTTGTTGGGAAGACGTTTCACTTCTCATCCAAGAAGCCTCTTCAGTTCCAAATGGCTGGTGCTGGAAGCAGATATTTATCTTGCTAGAGGAAAAAACAACAAAGGAAGGGAGGAGTTGGAGAACGACTCATAGAAACTCACAGGGTGATGTTACCCCTGAGAGTCGTTACCCTGAATGGGTCATTAACTCCCCCTGTCATGTGAGGTGTTGTGGTCACATGTGCCCAGGTGTGAGTGTTTGGAGAGCTTCCTGGGGAGAGAGCTTAGCACTGCATTATATGTAGGTGAGAGGTTGTGTCTGAGTCCACCACCTCTGTTAAGAGAAGGCTTCTCCAGTCTGGTGAAGATGGCTTCTTTCACTCCTCTTTCATGGGCTCCCCTGTATCTCCCATAGTAGCTAACCTGTACATGGAAGAGGTGGAGAGAAAGGCCCTATCTTCATTCCATGGAGCAGCTCCAAGCCACTGGTTTAGGTATGTGGATGACACCTGGGTCAAAATCCATACACATGAAGTAGAGGCCTTCACAGACCACATCAACACAGTGGACAACAACATTAAGTTCACGCGTGAAGATGTTAAGGACAACGTTTTGGCCTTTTTGGATTGTGCAGTACACTTGGAGGCAGATGGGGGTCTCAACGTGGAAGTGTACCGGAAACCCACACACACAGATCAATATTTACTCTTTGATTCGCACCATCCGCTTCAGCACAAGCTGGGTGTCATCAGAACCCTCAACCACCGGGCCGAGAGTGTTCCTACAAGTAAGGAAGGAAAGGAAAAGGAACAGAAACACATTAGAGAAGCCCTGAAAACCTGTGGATACCCAAAGTGGGCCTTTTTGAAGAACAAGAAAAGGAAGGAGGAGGAGCATGAAAGGGAAGAGAGACGCAAGAACTGAATTGTAGATAAAAAGGAGTAAAATTAGCAAAAAAGAAAAAGGTCATCAATCAGACAGGTGGTTTTTTGTTACCCCTTCTAGGAGCAGCTATTCCCTTCATATTCAGTTTGATCAACAAGAATTGAAATGGAACACACTCAAAAAATGTTTTTGGTACCCCAGCACTAGATTGACTTGTTGAAGCAGCAGCAACATCAGTACCACCCACCGGATCAAAACAGTTCAAATCTGAGACAGGCTGTGCAAAATGAATTGGACTAAGAAATGGCCACCGTTTTACAACTACCAGACATGCACATTTATGAAAAGGCTAAAAAATACAGTGCCGTCATACAACGCTACCTCACATTGGTGAGACAGGGTGAACGTGAAAAAGCTGTATTAACATTATCCCTTCCAACTGACAAAACTAGTGATGTGGACAATGATGACTCAACCAGGGTGTAGTAGACATCAAAGATGACCATATTGTTGAAGTATTGAGACACATGCCTAAAAGAAGTAAGAAAAATGCGGAATATGTTTTGGAGGCATTATGTCGATCAAAAGGACTGGTGTCATGGACAAATCAAGGGGAACCAATTGTCAACAAAAAGACTTTTAGAGGTTCTCACCTGTTTGATTTAGTGAAAAGTGTCACTGCATCACACAATATTTCGGACGCTTCAAGACCCTGTGGGTGGGATATGTTTTTAAAAACTCTTGCTTCTTTAAACATGCCACTATCTGCTATCCCAAACACACAGTTAAGGGGCACCATTGCAGAGCATAAGGTGTTTGGTAACACTAGCAGAGAAGGTATTTCTCAAGAGTTCACCCTATTTGACAGACACTCCACGATGTAGTACCCCAAAGTGAATCAGGACAACTGATGTAAATAATGAGTGGTTGGATTTTTAGACCCTCTTTTCTTTTTTTCTTTTGTCTTTTTTATATTTTTTAATTTTTTCATCTATTATTGATGCTGGCTCTTTCACATGGATATATGTATAATACTGATTGAAACTCATGTTTGTGAATGTGAATTTAAATGTACCCTCTTTCAGCATTTCAGAGAAAGTGAATAAATGTGTTGTGTTTATAAAGAATATTGTGTTTTTTGTGTCTGTTTTTCAATAAAAATGACACTTTAAATTCAATTTAAATGTCTTGTTTTCATTTATTTAAAAATGATTACATTATTTTAAATTAAATGTTTTACATTGTTTTTTCCATATTGTACACAGGTAAAGTTGTATCCATGACATACAAGGTTTTATTTTGTTAACAAATTGACATACCAAAGCGTCATTACAGGCAAGATTATCACTATACATGTTAATCATTTTAGCCTAAGGTATACCCTTTTGTATGTGACACAGAAAAAACAGTGTTGACCACATGTTGTAGCATCAAAATTTTGGACTTGTCGATTTGAACAACATGTATTCACACAATTTTTCATAAGGTAATTGTTAATCTCTACAGGAAAATCTACATAGTCAGGAGGGTTACTAAAACTATCAAAGAAATAATACTCTTTGTGTTTCATGATGTACACAGCAACCCAGTGTTCACCAGGCATAGTCGAGGGATGTGTGTTTACAATTATCGATGGAAATTTACTGACTTTAATTTCTGTGAGCTGATCACACGCCAGGGTTCCAATGAAATCTGTACCATTAATAATTTTATTTCTCATAATACTTGTTAATTCTATAGCATTCATCCTGTTTTAATAGTAATCCAAAAGTACCTGTCTTCTGTTTGATATTTCAATAACTGAATCAAATACTTAATAACATATCAGATTAACTGTTCAGGGGAGCGGTACTCTGAAACGCACCTCCAATCTAACATTTCCTGTTTTAATTAATGAAACATTCCCTGAGCGTCCCTCATCAGCCTCTAGGTTGAAGCAGAATAGTGTATATCCATTAGCATAATCTTCACATGATATTGCCAGGGATCTGTCTTTGAGATGTCGTCCAGTGGTGTGAATCAGCTGATAATATTCCCTTGTAAACTGATCTCTTTGAAAAAGCGGTTGAAAAGGTTTTGCAGGGAATGCCTGACCATCAGCATACAAACTGATAAACTCTGTATCATAATGTTTAAAATTGAATGGGTTACGGTTGTAGCTCCCTGTGTTGAATTTCTCAGGCCAGCCCAACCATTTAACTAGGACATGATTTTAGCCAGGAACTTTTTTTCTTGACAATATTGATTCTATTTTAAATATTTTGTTTTTATCAATGATGACTCGTAATTCATGCTCGTAAAATGACCCTTTTAACAACTCACCCCCACAGTCTTTTAGTTTGTATACAGGAGAATCTCTTCCTATACGGCTTGTTATCTTAAAATATTCATCTGTGAAAGTTTGTTCATATCCTTTTCTAAACACTCCATGAAGTTTTGATATTCTCACAGTATCACCTACATTAGATTTAAATGATAGAGCTCTCTGCTGTTTCCTTTTGTACAAGTTGTAAAAAACAGTCTTCTCGTTTTCCTGGTTAACTTCAAACGGTGTCATCCCAATAGAGCTATGGTGAGAATTATTATATGCATGTACAAGGTCTTGAACTACATCTACGTATCTCCTCAAGTTGACCGATGTTAAATCTCTCCACATCCGAGTCTTAAAAGTTCTGTTGAAACGTTCCACTACACTGGCTTTTGTTTCGTTAGATGTAGAGAAGTGGTCAATATTACACTCCCTCAATAACTTCTGAAACACTTTGTTATAAAACTCTTTACCCTCATCTGTTTGGAGTTTCTCTGGCACACGCCCTTCCCTCAAAATATCTTTAAAAGCATTTGTAACAACTATGGCCAACTTGTTTAAGACATCTAACCCAGGCAATTTTAGAAAATACATCAATGCATGTTAGAAGGTACCTTACATTGTCGTTTTCTGATGCATATTCACTCATGTCAACTAGATCTGCCTGAAACCGTTTACCTATCCCGTTAACCAAAACTCTGTTCCTTGGGAAATTCAATGCAGCCTTAGCATGTAAAGTGTACACATCCTGACCCAGTAAAAACCTTTTTCACCTCAGGTAAAGATGGTGTAACCCCTGCAACCTCTTTAACAGCCTTGTAAAGGTTATACACACCCCCAAGACCTCTGGGGTGTGCTGGATCATAATACATTTTCTTGAGTTGTTTCCATGATTGTGTTAAAGTAAAAATGAACACATGATAGTTTTAACAATGTCTTTTTATTGCAGCAATTTTCTTAAAAAATTAATGACAAAAACAATGAAACTTTTTTTTTTTCCTTTTTGAATACATACAAATATTGAAAAAGAAAAGCATAACATTAGTTTACTACTACTACTACTACTACTACTACTACTACTACTACTACTACTCAATAACAACAATTACATTCCATTAAACACATCACCATATTCAAAATATAATGTGAAAAACATACATGACAAAAAAAGAACATCTAAAAAAAAAAAAAAAAGGAAAAAAAGAAGTTTTCTATATAAACCCTCCTTAAAAGCAAACAAACAGTCATTCATTCATTCTCCTTGTCCCCCCTCCAGAGATCAAGAACCATGAGGTGTAGCTGAGGGGAAATCCCACATTCTAATGCATCCAACAATTCTTTTAACTGAGCAGTACGTTTTAGCTGGTAAAGAATGGTACCCCAAAACACGATCTTCACTTACTTTAAACAATTTTGAGTACAGACAATGCATGATGGCTGGAAGAAACCGGTCGTTGCGAACAGTCTTCACAACATCATTGAAATGTCACACAAGTCTTCAGGGATTGGGAACAAACATGGGTGTTGCATTTGACTCGGATGATCTGTCTGACATCCATAGCACTCATTCTCCCAACGCATATGAAACTTGGCATTAATCAAACATGCAACACAGTACTGCGTAACACCTGCATAGGCGTATGAAGCTGTTGGTGGAGCTCCTGAACCTTCCTGTGAGTCCATAGAAAGTGAATCACATGATTGAGACAGCAGGGAAGGGGATTGTGGAGAATTGGGATACACCAGTGAAGGATAAAGCGGGGACAATGGTGACGTCTGGAGTAGTTGAGATGGTGGGAGTGGAGAACAAATCGTTGACATTGGTGGAGTCTGGAGTAGTTGAGAAGGCGGGTATGATGTTGGTGATGGTGGTGAGCTGTAGAAGTTTTGGGCCCGTCAAAACATAGGAGCGATGGGGATCCCTCTGATCGGTAAAGACTTATTTAAAGGAAAAAAAAAACATTTCATTAGCAGATAGAATCAAATAGACCAGAACATGTCAAACAAGATTTAAAATAGTGCAATACAATTGGTAAATTATTAATCCAACAAAAAACCTACCCTGTTATTAGAAGTCTGGATGACTGATGATTTTCGGCCTGTACAGGGTAGTAAGGCGACCAGACTCATCCCCAGGTGTCTTATCACCGAAAGACGTTTTCTAAGGCGCTCAAAACTAGCACCGATTCTGTCTCTCTTGATGGCCTCATCAACTTCACTAAACACTCTCTGCAAAGCCCGCCAGTCACACCACTGAATAAAGAAAAAAGGTTTTAAACCATGAATCGTACTCCTGAAGAGTAAGAGAGTATGGCTGTGAATGCCATTCTTCACAACCTCTACTTGCGTTTGCGCTCTCTCGGTCTTCACAAAAACTCAGAAAAATAAAGTCTTCTTCTTGTCTGAAAAAATGATCTGCCTCAACCCTGTAAATCTCAGGGCCTACTGCGCTCATCCACTGGGACACAGACTATCTCTGGGTAGCCACATGTCAAGGTCTGAGCACACAGCAGAACGAAAAAGTTTCCAGTCTTTAACAGACAATGACCCAGAAACTGCTTTAAATCTGATGAACCCCCACTACTCCCAACACTCAACGTAATATAACTATTGTGATATTTAACAGTGTACGCATACCCGTTAACACCCTCGACATCTACTATGAACTCTGGCAATGGCGAAAAAGTAAGACTTCCATCTACACGTCTCCCACGCTGTGGTGCATCACACAAGAATGAGTAAAGGCGGCGTCCTTGGTAGACATACCTAAATTTCCAGCACCAGAGTCAGCAGTGTTGTTGAAAGCTGGAGATCCTGAACCAATCATGGTTAAAAAGAGGTAAAAAGTCCGAGAACTGTTGAAGAAAAAGTGGAAAGTGTCATTGATGTCTTCGTCCTGGAGAAGCGAAGGTGAATAATGGTAGAATCCTCATCCAATATATACACACCTGGAATATAAGATACACCCACTGGGAGGCCCGTAAGAAATTTGTATAAACACCACCCCTAGACACATCCCATATCCAGTCCTAATCTACGCCACATCCGCTGGGCGGTCGCTGGGCAGTCGCTGTGGGCGGCTGCACCAATGCCTACGTCACATCCGCTGGGCGGCCGCACCGACGTCACAACCGCTGGGCGGTGGCGGCGTCACACCGCCGCCTGACGTCATGAATCACGTGCCCAATAGAAAACCACGCCCACAAAATTAAGCTCTGCCCAATGTACCAATACTAACTACCCTTGTTCAAACAGAACGATATTGTTGGCATATATATAGATAAAGATATTACATATATGTACGTATTTATCGCATTGTCTTTTGTCAGTTTTTCTCTTTACATAGAAGATGTTAGTCAATGCATCCAAGAACATGAATTTCTTATGTTAGCTCCCCTATGAACAATGACCTTAATTAAAGCTGGCTTGAAATTTTTTTTGCAATGTACAAGAGTGAGAAAACATATGAATGCTATATATTAAAATCACAACCTTCGTAATGATGAGTGTTGTAGTGCAGACTATGAAAGCACAAACCAGATGTGCCAGATGTTAAAGCACATCTATGAGCAAAATTAGTCATCATCTGTTTAAAGATACACATTTGTATTTTTGCCTGTATTTCTTTTAATCAACATTTGTTTCTACAGTAAAAACTTCCAAGTGCCGAAAAAGACAAAGCACCATCCACTGGAATGTCTAGCTGGCAGACTAGCCTGAGTCCTTGGTCCAAATCCGTTGATTCAGAGAACAGAGCTGATATGGAGGTCCAGAGAAGAGATGATTCAGATGACCAGAGATCCAAAGTTGAGTGCTGAAAGAGGAGTCAGATGGAGGCAGGAGCTGAGCCGGGAAACAGTCAGAGAAAAGGGTTTAAGTCTGAAGGCCAATACAAAGAATTTTAGCAAGAGGCTTGAACTAGTCTACAATCTGGTAGTGTGGTGGAGTTGGAGCCCAGATGAGTTGATTTTAGATGGAGAACAGCTGAAGCTCCAGACCAGCTTCTGCACACCAGGTCCCACTCCTGCAATCTGGCACACACACTGCTGCAGGAGTCAAGCAGAGGGCCTGACAGCAGCACGTAATTTTCAGGGTATTCCAGGATTAAAAACTCCAATGTTAAGCATTCACATGTGCAGCTCACCTGGGTAATTTCAGTGTTTCTCTGCAAGTCCCAATAAAGTGGTTTTTTTTGTTGTTTTTTTTAATAGTCAAAGACCTACATATGTTGAATTTACACCTCTTATCTGTATGGAATGCTGTACTTTGTGTCAGATTTACGGTTAAGATTAAGAATATTCATAAGTTACCATAGCTATAAGCACAGTTTAACACACTACATACAAGTTTATTATAAAGCATCATGATTTATAACAAGTGCTTATAACTGATTAAACTACAGTGTAAGTAGTGTAATCAATAACACAATATTTAAAAACATGTTATAAAGAGGAGCTTCACAGAAAGTGTCACCAAATTTTCTTTACGTCCCAGTGAAAATCAATATTTAGGGCCTTACTGCCTTTTGTTCTCTCAAAGTGAGTGGCACACAGCAGTTATTAAAGTGATCTTACTGAAACATTCAAGGAGTTGAATATTTTCACATGACTGTAATGCACAACCTTTATTATTCTAAATTTCCATGTTACGCCTACATGATCAGATTTGTGATGACAGACCTGTTTACTGTTTATATTTCTCTCTCATATCTGCTGGATTCTTGCTTATTCTCTATTGCATGTGAAACACTCTGGGCAGCTTGAATTAATATGTTGGGTACAACTATGTTGTTTTGGAGTGCTTTTCTCGGTGTCTAATGACATGTCTCATTCACTGCATGTTGTACCATTTCATGACCTTGAGCTCTTACATATATTATACATTGCACACCTGAGATTTTGGTTGCAGATAATGCAGAAATGTGGAATATTAACAAAGGCATAGTGCATTGGTGAGCAGGGTAACCAATAGTTTAACCAATACCTGCAAAACACAACAAAGAAGAATACAAAGGAATGTGTTGGAAATCTTAAAGTAAAGAATGCATCAGTTTCTGGGTATTTTCCACAGACGGACAACTGAACAGCTCATTAGAGATCAGATTTAGTTGAAACATTGTTCGAGCTGTAGAGAGAGAAATGGAGGCAAATTGTGATCACATCATTGGGTGCATTATTTTTTCAATGCCCACACTAACATACCAGATGCACATCAGTATGTGGACACTGATGGCAGTGAGGTTTAAAATATATGGATCTATTTTTGTATGTAATTTGGGGGGGGGGGGGGGGAATCGATGAGCCTCAACACGTATTAAATATTTAAAATACTGTGATGATTACTGATGATCTCTGATCTTAAAAAAAAAAAAAAAAAAAAAAAAAAAATCAAAAATATATTGGTATTGTAATCCATTCTCCCTGTAGCCATGACCAAATTTTGTCCTTTTAGTATGTTTTGTTGAACATATTTCTCATGAAATATCAAAAACAGTTGTGTCTAATAGAGCTTTTTATGAATCTCCTTTTGCTGATTGTTCTCCAAAGGATTGAGAAAATAGAAGTTTTCAATCTTTAGAGGCCAACAGGGAAAAATTCACAGCCCCCCACTTGACAATAATTTGGTCATTCAGACACTTAAAACACCTTTAAATCACATGATTTTATGTTGCTCCTGGTGAAAATCGGCGTTATTGTCTGCATGCAGAGCCTTATGAGTAAAAGATGAATATAAAATACAGCCACTATCACAGACTACTGGAGCAGAGGGGTGGTTAGCAAGTAAAATAGAATAAAAGCAGTGGATATAAATTCAGTATAATTTCCAGCTGTGTTTGTGAGCTACACAGTAAGTACTTTAGCAGAGTCTTAATGTCACAGAACAGTAGGTAATTACTACATATGTGAAATAAGAACAAACCATTAATTTAGCAGGCGACAAATATGCCACAAAATGGTCTCTTTCAAAGACTGAAGGGCTGACTGAGCAAACCACTTTTTATGTTCTTTAGAGGCTTCCTAGTGTTTTGTTAGAGTTCAGCGAAAGGAAACAGAGTGCCCAACGAAAAATCACTTCATAAGCAAGTTTACAACTTAAAAAGCTGCTCTGAGGCAGGACCCCCACTGAGCTGGGTAGCTGCATCATGAGTCTATTACGAGTGCGGGGGAAAAAAAAAAAGTGGATTTTGGAACTGGAGCAAAAAATAAATTTGCTGTGGTCAGTTTCGTGGAAGCAGCTGTTCAGCTAAGAACAGTAAAGATGGCTGTAAAGATGCACATTTTTCCCCAGAGTTGACAAGCTCTAATGGGTTAGCAAAGCTCTGAGTAACCCCCGAGTTTTGGCAGGGAGGATGCCCCATGGCCAAAACCATGGATCTCCATTTTTTGGAATTCCTTTTGTCCCCATGACACAATGCTTTTGGTCATCTTCAAAACTGTTGAGTGGGTATTTAATTCTTTAACAAAAAAAAGAAATGTACAAAACTCACTTGTGATCAAGACAATACATTATTGATTTATTTAGTATTTTCCTTGTCAATCGTCATTATTTCCTCTAATGCAACATTTGAGATGAGGTTTGTGCCCAACAGTGATGCTATGCTACCAGTGATTATTTGGTGACCCACAATGCATTGCTTAGGGGTGTACAGCGGTTCAGTGAATAAATGTATTGCCTCAAGTTAATTTGAATCTTGACTGAAGCTCTTCTGTGCAAGTTTGCATGTTCATGTCCATGCATCCTTTTTCCTCTCACTGGCCAAAACATGCTCATTGGGTCAAAGACTAATCAGGTTTTCCAATGAATACCAATTAGTAGTAAAGTGAAGAAATAAAGCGACCGAAAAAAACCTCTCCAAACTTTGAGAAGTATATTTCTTTTAAAATCTCAAAGTGACTGAGTTAGAGTGCTTTTTGAAAGGGATGTGTTTTCCATGTGACTGCAACTAGTTTTGGCTTTGTGCATATATGTGTGACTCAACTGATGCAATGGTGCATAGTAATTAATGCAGGCTTACTTTATCTTTAATAGTTATCTTCACATATAGTGAGAGGTTTAAAAAAAAAAAAAAAAAAAAAAAAAAAACACAGATGACAAAACTTGGCAGGAAGAAGCAAACTGTTTGAGATAAAGCAAATTCCTCAGGAAAACATATGCTGGTTATTTTATTTTTTTTTTTTAAACCAAGTTTCAAGTTTGAATTGTCAAATGATTGTTTTTTATCACAAATGCATGTTGTGAGACTAAAACTTATATATTTGGATCGATTTAGAACTTTTAAAAGGCCATGTGAAGGGTAAAATTGGGCTGTTCAGAGAAAATTTGGGTTTTTAAGGAGCACTCAATTAGGCACTCAGTGAGGCAAAGAGCAGAAGGGAGTGGATTTAAGAGGGTAGCTTTATTAACCAAACCAGTGATTCAGCTCTCCATGTCTCTAAAATCCATGGCACTGATAACATTTTTTTAATTATATAATATTACTGCAAAGTGCAAAGGCAAAATAAGTTAATGATCAAGTAAATAAATAAAAAAAAAAAAAACACTTTGATATAAGTAGTTCATGTCACCCCTCTCATTTGTTGCATTACTTGATGCAATTATTTTCTTGTACATTGTTTCATACAGGTATGGTAACAGTCCCTCCACCTCACTGTGCATTTCTACAGGTTATTTCTGTTAAATCCAATACAAAACCCAACTATATAGAATAATTATACTCATAGTACAGTTTTTTTCCCCCCAGTTTTCTGTAAAAACCCCAAAAATATCGTTATGATATTTCTTTCGGCAATGATACAAGTACAGGATTTTTTTTTTTTTTTTTTTTTTTTACTTGTTCTCTGGTGTTTGTCTTAGAGGCTGCCCAGGATTGTGCCATGAACAGCCTGCTGCTGTGGAACTGCATAGCTTCAACTACCAAATTGCATATGTTTGGCCTTTCCTTCAGCCCCATTCCGCTATAACAATTTATATAATCAACCTCAGAGTGATTAATCAATTGAAATACATGGCAGTTCTTGTATACATCACGCATAAATGTTAAATTTTTTTTCATCTTCACAACATTGCAAAGATCAGGTCTATTCTGTCTCAGTGATGCTGAAAAGCTAGTTCCATGCTTTTGTTACCTATAGATTGGATTATTGTAATTATCTTTTAGCAGGCTGTCCCAGCAAGTCACGTAAGGCTCTTCATCTGGTTCAAAATGCTGCAGCACGTGTACTGACTAGAACTAGGAGAAGAGATCACATTGTTCCTGTATGAGCTTCTTAAAGAGCCTGTAGTGCTGCACAACCCCTCTAGAACATTGTGCTCCCAAAATGCTGGCCTGCTCGCAGTACCACCAGTCCAGGCTCAGGCCTGGACCAGACCCAGTCTGATTACAGACATTAAATCAGGCAGATCCATCTGCACTGCAAGGTAAGGATTCATGCTGGGTTTGGAATAAAATTGAAATAAAACTGTATTTTTAAAAAGCCAGTAAAATATTTGTAATAAAGAGTAATTAAACCCTATTAACCCTAATTGTAGGTATACAGCAGTATCTTTAATTAAAAAAAAAAAAAAAAAAAAAAAAAAAGAAGAAGAGCTGTCATTTCCTGCAAGCGTGTACCCAGAGACGAAAACCAGACACCACCATGTAAGTCACTGTCAGGAGGCCGTTACATTCAGCAAGTGGGAGGAATGTGTGACTGAGCCAAACCTTCAGGTCTTTATAATCCTCCATTCTGTCTCGGTGTTGCCATTTTCATTTCAAGACCAACAGAAAGTCAAATGTTCCCCAGAAGTATTAGTGAGTTAGGTGATGCAGTATAATTCCTGGGTGACATTAAACACTGCCGTCTCTGCGAGGAGTTCCATTACAAAAATGAGTGAAGTGTTGAAGAGTTTGTTTTGACATTCAGATCAGAAAAGCCCGTCGTATTTGAGTGAACCCTTTTCTACCTGAGCTGCAGCCTCTTACTTTGAGCATCCTGACAGTTTAGATGCAAAGAACAGCTGCCATTGGGTCTTGAGATTAACACTGAAAGCCACTCTGTAGGCATTGCAGGCATTTCTCGCTTCAAGGAGATCTTTCTGACACCAGGTTTTGTTGGGGACTCATGCAAATGGGGTCCTTAAACTAAATACTCCTATATAAGCACCTGACATACCAGAATTATGCATTCTGGGAGAAACTCTTCTGAATGTAGAGCTGACATTAACATTTATGTTAAACCTGGTATTTAATCTGTCTGAGGTAAACACTTGATGGTTATTCTCCAAAAGTGAGTATAAATTGTGACTTATAATCAGAAGGTATATGCTCGTGATGGGGACTGCAGGTTTATTTTTTTCCTTTTAGGCTAAGAATGAATTTGCTTCAGCGTAACAGATTTTACATGCTTATCAAGTCATGAAGAGGCTAACTCTTGACCTCTAAGAATGAATGCCCTCAAAATTACAATTTGTGGTACTAATTTGAAGCTATAAACCATGGGCAATTTAGAAAACGTGGGAAAATGTTTGTCAAGAGTATTTTGAATAGCTCGTGGCACGAAAGTGTAGACCTATAAAGGACCTGAACTTATGGAGGTTCAGCTCACCAAAAGACAGAATATTTGATTCAGGAGAGACTTTACCCTGCTGTCATTCAATACATTCAATATACACTGCCACCTTTAGTTTTGATTACAGCACACATTCGCTGTGGCATTGTTTTGATAAGCTTCTGCAATGTCACAAGATTTACTTTCATCCAGTGTTGCATTAATTTTTCACCAAGATCATGTTTTGATGATGGGAGAGTCTGACCACTGTGCAAAGCCTTCTCCAGCACATCCCAAAGATTCTCAATGGGGTTAAGGTCTGGACTCTGTGGTGGCCAATCCATGTGTGAAAATGATGTCTCATGCTCCCTGAACCACTCTTTCACAATTTGAGCCTGATAAATCCTGGCATTGTCATCTTGGAATATGCCCATGACATAAGGGAAGAAAAAATCCATTGATGAAATAACCTGGTCATTCAGTATATTCACGTAGTCGGCTGACCTCATTCTTTGGGCACATAATGTTACTGAACCTGACCAACTGCAGCAACCCCAGATCATAGCACTGCCCCCACAGGCTTGTACGGTAGGCACTAGGCATGATGGGTGCTTCACTTCACCTGCCTCTCTTCTTACCCTGATGCAGCCATTACTCTGGAACAGGGTAAATCTGGACTCATGACCTTCTTCCAGTCATTCAGAGTCCAATCTTTATGCTCCCTAGCAAACTCAAGCCTTTTTCCAGTTAGCGTTACTGATTAGTGTTTTTTAAGGCCACACAGTTGTTCAGTCCCAATCTCCTGAGTTACCTTTGCACTGTGCGTGTGGAAATGCTCTTACTTTCACTATTAAACATACCCCTGAGTTCTACTGGTGTTTTTCTTTGATTTGGCCAAAAGTTTAAGTGATCACCAATCATGATCATTCAGGATTTTTTCCAGCCACATTTCTTCCTCAAAGACAATGGTTCCCCACTATCCTTCCAGTTTTTAATAATGCTTTGAACAGTTCTTAACCGAAGTTTAGTAGTTTCTGCAATCTCCTTAGATGTTTTCTCTGCTTGATGCATGCCAATGATTTGACTCTTCTTAAACAGACTAACATCTTTCCTCCAACCGCAGGATGTCTTTGACATGGTTGTTTAAGAAATGAGAAGCTACTCATTGCATCAGCTGGGGTTAAATAACTTGTTGCCAGCTGAAAGATAATTGCCCATGCATTAATTATCCAATAGGAGGCTTGTACCGATTTGCTTAGTTAAATCCAGGTGGCGACTTTTTTTTTGGAGAGGCAGTTTATTTCCCTTGTTCTAAGTGTCCAAAATGACATGCCTTCACTGAACTCCAGAAATAAAGCAGCTAAACAGATTCTGAAACCCAAAGTGTATCCAACATGAAGGAATAACCCGCCTTTTATCACAGACTTTGTAAATATCAGGATTTCACCTCCTCACTATGGAAAAATACTGAATTAAATCCCTAAAGAACACTTGTTTTTATCAAACTCTGCTCAAATTGTGTCATTCACTAAATTATTCAAATAATAAATAAATAAATATGTGCATGTGAGAACAAGGTTCATTCTGAACTGACCTTTGGTTAAAAACAAAAGCATGGGGCTGTGTGTGACATGTGGACAACAAGCAGAACCCTTTGTTAGGGGAGTCTTCTTATACTGTCAGGTTTCACCTCCTTACTCTCTGCACACCTGCCCTGCATCTGCAATCAGCACACCTTCCTCTCATCAAGCAATCACCATCACTTATAAAAACCCTGCTCTGAGACTCAGTCTCTTTTCAGTTCAGTCTGCTGTGTGTGTTGTACAGACTGCTGCTTTGTCTCTTTCCAGTTCTTTTTTTTAAGTCTATAGTCTATGGCATGTTAAATAACTTCCTCCCACATTACTTTATCTCTTTATTGCTCAAACTCCAGCCAACCCCTCAACTACATCCCTGTCATCTCTAAGTAAAGCATAGATATCAAACAGTCCCAACAGTTTCTCAGTTCAGCTCAAAGTTCTCATATTTTCACTCCCCTTTTGGACATTTCATAGCCTCTTTCAAAACAGTCAGCTATGGTCTTAATGAAATGTTTGTATTGTGCTTTAGATCATGTGAGTCAGAGGAAGTTTTTGTCTTTTCAAAAATACAAAAATATAATGTATATGTGTCATTGTATGTTTGTTTCTGAAAAAGGAGCTTGAGGGACAGAGGCAGAGTGTGTGGTGACAGTGTGTTGTGTCTAACTTCTGGGACAAATGGTCAATAAATATACTGGCGGTGCATGTATATAACGTGTGAACACTGCTGGGTTTCCAATTCCTCCAGTATTTTTTTTTTCATACAGACTAGAGTTCAATAATTAGACATACAATGAAAGGGAAGCCTCCCCTGCAGGAGCGTTTTCAAAGCCACATGCTATACTAGCAACACCAACTGATTTTGGGAAAACGTTCTCTGTCCCCTGGCCGAAGGGGTGATGCTGAGTCAAACTTTAAGTTGCTAAATGGTGCAGCTCTTAAATCCAGAAATATGAGTTTATTCTTCCCAAACAACAGGTCAGAGTAGAAACCGGGAGGACTAGTTGCACTCCTATACATGTCCCTGTGCTCTCTTATTAGAATTGTACCCCAGCCATTAATATAATACTATGAAGACAGTCTGTACTCTGACACAGACCCTAAACCATTCTTACAGCGCACACCTGGATTACTGACCAAAACTCTCTCCCCTAACCTGAGAGGACCTTCTTTTATGTAGGATCTGTTACATGTTTCAAACAGGACATCCTTGAATGTAATGTCAGTACTCTGCAATAGCTGCTGATTTTGATATTTTGTGTATTTCCAGATATTTTACCTCCCTTTTGTGATTTTATTTTTCATTTTAACAATACTTTCAGATCACCACTTGACTATGTGGCACTACTTAACCCCAAAAAGATTAAAAAAAAAAACAAAAAAAACAAAAAACAAAAAACCTAAACCTCCCTAGAGAACAATGACGTTCTCAAACTAAAAAAACGAAATTGTAGAGTGGCAGAGACGATAAAGAATAATTTTAATATCATGTTTTGGAAACAGATGCTCATTTTACAAGGCAGTTAAGAGAGAAAAACAAAAGCATTTATCAAAATTAATCAGCGATAACAGTAATAATCCAAATGTCTTAATTATGTGGTCAACCCTGTCCTTAAATAACCTTTTAATTTAAATTCATAATGCAAAGACATTGCTGTCCTTCAGAAGTAAAACATATTTACAAGCTGTACTTTCTTACCCCTTAGAGTTTTTATCCTTTTGAATGAGGAGACATTGTGTTTGTACAAAAAGCATTCATCTTTGTATTTTGCACAATGTGGGACCATTTCTTTTTTTTTTTTTTTTTTACACCAAACTGCTCTGTTAAAAGCACTGTATGCTCAAGTACTCAAAGGCAAATTTAACTGAGGAGCCAATTCAGAATAATGGATAATAAAGGGGAAACGAAGCATAAAGGCTAGTGGAATATTGTGGTTTTACTGCTTTTGCCCCTTTTACAAATGTGAACCAAAAATAGGCCTCTTCCTGTTCTAAATGTAGAAAACTGGATGAATAAAAACAATTAACTTAAAATGTGAACATTATAATTTTGTAAATCAGCACAAATTCAAAGCTGGAAGCAAATCCTCTGTTTATTCCTTTTTGCAAACTAAATACAGCTTTGGTTTTCTGTTGAAACTATGAAACTGGTCCTTTCAAAAAATAACCTATCATAACGACAGACTTCTTTGCTTAAATGCACTGTAGTGGTTGAAATTTGACCCTGTTAAGGAAAAGAGTTATTCAAAATGACATGTGATCCACAAATAAGCAAAATTAAACATTCCTCTGTTTCTCTCTCCCTCTGGTGCAGCATAAATGAGCATTTAATAATGCAATATGCACTATTAATCACACATTCACAAAACCCTTCGAGGAAAAGCATTTTAATTAATGACACTGCAGTTTAAGAGTATACAGTTTTTACATTCTGCCATTACTATGCATTCAATAGGATAATTGTTGACCTTAGTATATTCATAACCACCTTGTGTGGAGAAGTTTTGTGGCTGAGCTGCATAAATGAACACAGTATGAATTGACATAAAAACATTATTTGTAATCCAGTCTTCCCACAGGCAAACACCTAAAGCATAGCGCAGTGGGAGAGCAGACAGTGAGGACAACAAACTTTACCCCCTATAGGGCACTCGGGGCAGTTTTCACAGTGGATTCATTTGTGAGTCAGACATGGGGCTTACATGGGAGGTCTTTCCCATCCATTATTTAACTTTTTAGAGTTATTTAGTAAGTTCAGTTCAAACATGTAAAACGTTTTAACCATCTTTAATGATTTTGATCAAGTACTTTTAATAATACGTGTTAAACTAAAGCCGCATTCACACACTCACATTTTGGCCAACTTGACCAATATAAAGGGGAAACATCAGGTCATATCAGTTGGGCAATGCTGATGTTAATCGGGTATTTTGAGGATTGTAACACATGCTAAAAAGTTTCCACCGTTTAATCCAACACACTGATAAACACCAGCAAGAGCTGACTTCCACTTGTCTTGACTACCCTCAGTTACAGCTGCGTTCATCTCTGTTGGCAAATGTTGGGGCCTACCCACCCATAGTACATCACTTCTGTCTGGTCCAGCTGCTTCCTCCTCTGCACTGGACTACTGTTGTTACCTCCGCCAAGGAGGTTATGTTTTTGCCGGTGATGGTAGGTTTGTCTGTTTGTTTTGTGTTCCAAGTAACTTAAAGTTATGGATGGATTTTGATGAAATTTTCAGGAAATGTGTGGAATGGGTTAAGAACAAATGATTAGATTTGTGACTGATCCCAATCACCATCCGGATCCAGGAATTTTTTTAAAGGATTCTTTATCATTGCGAGATAGGACCATTTTCGTCATTTGTGCATATAACTCCGCAAAAAAATGGTCAGGGCACTTGGTGGAGGTCTGCACTCTCTGAGTGCTTTTCTAATTCAAACTGAGGTGCTTTTTTTTGGGGACAATAGTCTTGTCCTCTAAGTGTGGTGTAAAAATACTGAAACCAGCTGCAACTGCATATGAATGGCATACACATCTGCTTTATATGGCATTCGTAGAGTGACATCAGAATAAGCAGTGATGGGAAAGCTACTAGTAAAATATAGTAAGCTAAGTTACTGGTGACTTATGAAAAAAAAAAATCTGCTACAGAAAAAGCAAGCCAGCAACATCGATCAATCAAACTTTATTTATGAAGCACTTTTCATACTTCAAATGTAGCACAAAGTACTGTACATTAAAAAAAACAAGCAGATAAAAGTCAGGGGATACAGAATAAAATGGAAAACCCCACCCACTCTCACAGCCCACTTTTAGCACAGAAAGCCACTCACATGTGCGCGCACACATACACACAAGGACTTGAAGCCAGGACTCTTCAAAAAGCCACAGAGGACTGAGGAAATGCCATCTTGAATTGAAAATGAGGAAACACAGGAGCTAAAACTAAACTGACTAAATAAATAAATAAATAAATGAATAAAAAAAAAATAATAATAACAAAGGTAATGAAATGCTAAGGTTGATTAAGATAAGTTTTATAACCAAACAATAAATTAAAAAGTGGTAAAACATTTAATAGTAACTCTGAAACTAAAATGGAGTAAAACTCATGATGCAGATTAAAAGAGAAACAATATTCAGCTAAAAGCCAGATTAAAAAGGTAGGTCTTGAGTTTGCTTTTAAACATATGAACAGTAGGTGCTGCTCTCAGGTCCTCAGGTAGACTGTTCCACAGACGGGGGCCGTAATATAACAAAAGTAGCTCACTACATTCATTTTATTTTCATATATTTTGCAAGTATTTGTACAACTCATTTTTATTATCACAAGTGTTGTATTGTGCCATTATTATTATTATTATTATTATTATTATTATTATTATTATTATTACATAAAGCCAACATTTTTTGCATATCTCCTGGACTGTTTACCTCTTGTTTCTGTTGCATCTCTTTAATTTGCCTTTTCAAATATGTGCTACTTTGCAGTGCTGCTTATGTAAGCTTCTGTATTCATAAATCTTAATTACTTACATCCATTTTGAATGAAAAATGAATTCCAGATACAAGATTATGATGAAGGTAATAAAACAACTGCTCAATTGTCCTACATCAGTCGGGTTTAAAGCTTGTTGCTTAATAAGGCCTACTGAAATAGTTTTATAATAACAGAAATCATGTTTTGTGGATAAAACTGATAAACAGTCTGCACACTGCATAGGGATATAAAAGCCAGATCCACTTGAAATCAAAACGCCGTGTGTGTGCGCGCCTTGGAATGTATCCCACACGCATACACAGACAAAAGTTAAACTCTGACCATCTTCCTTCTGAGAGACTGACATCCCAGGCCTCTGATATATGACCTTCTTAAAACAAGGATGTTGCGTTCCCTCAAGGACCATAAAAACTGCACTTTAAGTTAGCTTGACCAGCTCCAGGATGACTACTCTCACCATAGCTCAATGACCTTTGAACCCTGGGGCCTGCACCTCAATGAGACCCCCTCTTCAAGAATTAAACAGTCACATGTGCTCTGATGCATCAGTTTTTTTAATGTCTGTAAATTTTTTAATTAATGTGTGCATGCCTTTTATCTTAGTTTCACAGTTAGAATTATGGCCCTTTTCCATTAGCTCTACTCTACTCGGCTTTCCTTCGACTCTACCCGGCTCTACTCTACTCGCGTTGTGCTACTTTTCCACCAGCCCGGTCCCTTACCCAGTGGGGGCGGGGTCGCCGTGAAACAGCTGGGCGACACAACAACCAAAACAAAGGAGGACTTGGAGGCAATAGTATACTTGCTGCTCGGTCTGTGGCTTTTTGTTACAAAGAGAAAAGCAGAAGAAAGCTGCAGGCGGTGAGAAGAAACACCCTTGAGCAGTACAGGAGAGTTTTGGAAGCTATACAACAGTTTGAAGCCGAGGACGAGAGCAATCGGGCTGCAAAGAAAAGACGTATGAGGGTAAGCTAATGGAAGCTACCGCTAGCCTGTTAGCTAGCTCGTAATGGTAAAGTCCCGTGTTTAACATTGTGATGGCAGCAAGTTATTGCCATAAAGTAACAAAGTGTATGTACTGCAGTCCTGTTTTGGGCATTGCGCGCATGACCCATCGGTGACGACATTCTCTGACCAATCAGTAGCCGGCAGTCAGTCGACGTTGCCTTTTAGTGTCGACTCAGCTCGCTTAGAACCAGAGCAGAGTAGGAACTAAAAATGGTTTGTTTTAGGAGGTACTGTGCCGGTGGAAACGCAACGCAAACCGGGTAGAGTAGGGCCAAGGCGGGCTGGTGGAAAAGGGCCATTACTCTATGTAAGTATTAGTACCAGTTGCTTTAACTTGATCATAGATTGGATTACAAATTGGTTTCTCATGTTAGACTGTATCAAAAGTGACCAGACTTTAGTCTGATATGACGGTTGACATGACTGTTTTAGATTAAGAATGTGTTTTAATTTTAAATGATGTCTTTTGTCATGTATCATTTACACAGGTTTTCATTCCATGCATTTTTTTGAGTTTCTCCTCGCTGTGCCTGATTCAAATGTCATTTTAAGACTCATAATATTTATGAGAATGCTTCAATTTGTTTTGAGTTAGGAAACCAGTATTTATAACCTGTTACTTTATATTTACAGACAAAATATGCTTTGGATTGAGCGTCTTAAAGCATCGAGAAATTTTACTACCGTTGTTTATCCTGATCAAATCCTTATGCAGCAGGAGGACAACCTTGGTCCATCGTCCTTTCCACTCATTCTCCTCCTGCATCCTCCTCTGTTCTGCCCATCAGGAGGAAGTTAAAGGCCCTCTTCAGGCCACAAACTTGTCTTGACTCCATGGCTCTGCTCTCATCTCCTCTGGAGCCATCCGCCCCTCCACTCTTCCTATTAGTTCTACATGTGTAATGTTACTTTCTTCCCTCAACATTACAACTATCTTTCTTAACTTTAAAGTTTTAAGCCACCAAGAAGATGTTTTTCTTTAAACAAACTTATTTTTCTTTTGATTTTTCTTTTCTTTTTCTTTTCTTTCTTCATTTTTCCTTTTGATCAACTGAGACCAGTTGTCGAAGCTGATTTTTGTCAAGTCAAGTTTGCCAGAACTTCAAGGAGCCAACCTCTTCATCACGACATAAAGGTGACATCGTGCCCTGCCAGTACACTGAGGAGAGATACAAGCCTCACTACCTTTGGGCCAGCTGTTTCATGCCAGCCTGAACTGCACAAAGAAGTCCTCGGCCAACTTTGCCTGCACAAGCCAGGACCCTGTGGAGCGAGTGATGACAAAGCAACCAGCATACAGTAAGGGCTTTCCAGTTGGCACGGTAGAGACCAGAGGTTGGATGAATTTCGTTCCGTTGGACACATTTTCCAAATTTAAGAACCCTAATTAATCTCCCCATTAATCATCTGCATTTTATTTTCACTAGACAACTCCGCAAAATTGACAATTAGGTTTTCGCTCATTCCCATCAAACTTGAGTTTAGCCAAAAAATCTGTTTCAGTTTATATTACAGCATTAACATTATACTTTAGTCATCAGTTATTTTCTTTTCCTTAATCAGTTATTCATTTCATGTCATTTGTCTATGTTATATTGTCCTGTCTTTCATTAAAATTCATATAAATCAAGATAATTTTGGAGTGTTTTATTCAGGTATACACTGAGATCGATTTATTTGATTTTAATTGCATAATTGATGTAATTAGAAATTTAGAAATTTGTATATATATGAAGGTGGTGCCCTAATTAACAAGTGCAATTTAGTTATTAAGTGATAATTCCTTAATTAATGTCCATTAGTATCTGGTGAATTACAACTTATGCAGGACAATTTTAACATGCTACAACTGTCAAAAAAAAAACACAACCCAAGATCATAAAGTTGTTTAATATTAACATGAGGTGCATACGGCTGCTTGCCAACCTGTCATGTCTCTTTTCCTGGTTTCGCGCTGGTCGCACAGGATGACGTCATTAGGCCTCCCCACTCACCTCAGTGAATTTCCCTGATTATTTGCTGCAACATTCAGACATCAGCTCACTCTGATTTGACACATAATAGAGGGGCAGCGCCAGGAAATTATCTTGGTGAAGTTCGAGTGGAAAAACTTGCTTTCACACATGCGGCTCACCCGGATACAGGCTGGATAATTTCAGTTTTTTGGGCAAGTGTAAATGGGGTAAAGTTGGTCCAGATCAGCTACTACACATTGATGTGCAAATATCTCTTAAGGTTCCCCTCCCAACATGGGCCTAGTCCACACTTAGGATTTACATGTCTGGTCGAATCTTCAGCGCTGCTCATGTTTTCAACAGCTCTGACACAAGGCCTTTTTGTTTTGTTCATAGACATGTCTTTCCAGACAGAGACATGTTTTACTCACTAGAGGGCATATAAAGCTCAAAGAGCCTGATATAGGCACTTTAAACAAAATGGTAAATGATACATCCCCATGACCAGACCTTAGTCATTGCTGGAATATTCTCTAAACATCATAATAAGTTAAATGGGACACAATGAATCTTCCATTCTTCTAACCCTTGATTCCTTAAATCATCTAAATAAACCACAGGGATCTAAGATACACAAAAGAAAAACAGTTCAGCGTATTGCTTGGCATAAATGTTCCTTTTGATTAACAATTCATCAGCATTGGAGAACATTTCATAATACGTCCTTGTGAAAGCCCTGGGAGAGTGAACACGGGGAAAGTTCGAGTTATGTGCCTGATGTAACTTCATTCAAGTCTTACAAGATGGAGGTGATGCAGCAAAGCTTATGTGACAGTGGAGACTGTCTAATTATAGGCAGACATCAGAGATGAAGATAAAAGCTGATGAATGCAAATGCTCTGGTGACCTAAAGGTAGAGGAAGTTTCAGGGGAAGTGAGTTAAATGCTGGATGAATAAGACAAGGATGAAAGTATTGAGGAAAATATTTTTAACCTTTTGACCTCTGTTATAGAATTAATCATTATATGTACCTTGTGTTTACTGCAGTGTCACACAACAAAAGCCACAAATTTACCTTTTTCCCCCATGGTAGAATTTGAGTTCTCGGCAGCTATGCTTAACTAGGATAACATTGTTGAATTACCAACCAGGTTGAGGGGCAGTCTTTCCAGCATCATTGTATAGGCCATGCAAAACGCACCTTTTCGCAGTTTGATAAGTGTTCTGAGAGGCCCATCACTTGCAGATGATGTACAGATCATACTTCATTCAGATGATCAAAACAAAGTAGACTGCTTTTTTGGATGAGGTATCACAAGTGTTACAGAGTAATGACACATCTATGAGTGATGATGAGCTAGAATTTGTAGTCACATTAGCAAGGAAAATGAGTGGCAGGGTGCTCCTGAGACTTGCTGATGCACCTTATGATGAAATTTTGAAGAAAGGGAATATTTTTGCATGATCTGGCCAATGATAGTGATAACAATCTGTTCTCTCGCTCTCTCATTTTGTTGACCCTGAAATGTCAGTGGGTGGGAAATTGGCTTTTGCGAGACAGCTAGACACTTAACACTACACCAGCTTTTTTGGGGCACCATACATGTGTGAATATTGTTATGCGCCATATCATCCTATGGTTCATAACTGTAAGCACCTGTGCAATGTGTGCCAAAAGTACTCAGGCAACACCATAAAATGTGATAGTTGTAAACGTATCTGTAAATCTCAACACTGTTTCCAACAGCTTAAATTATTAGGCATAACCTCATACCCTGTTCAAGGCTGAAATACTGTGAGTGTGGTAAAACATACAAAACAGGTAATGCTCCTCACCGTTGTCTTCCAAAGTGTTTGCATTGTCGTGAAAAGATATGACACCAAGGCGGGGCATGAATGTTTTATTCAGCCCCTTGAAAAGAAAGATTTGGGGGAAAAAAAGTACATTTTCTACAACTTCGAGACACGATATTGCAACGGCAAACCTGAGGCCAAACTTGTTTGTAGCATGAACACTGATAGCAAGCAGCACTGCTTAAGCACATCCAACTCTATCGAATTATGTGAAATATTCCAGACAGCCAAAATACAAGGGTTACACATTTATTGCCCACAATGCTTCCGGGTTTAACAGCTACATTGTTTTAGAACATTTTGTAACTCAAGGTATCATTCCTATCCTGACTATGAAAGGCAGCAGGGTTGTTCTCATGTACAACAGGGTATTCAGTCAGCACTGGATAGACTGTCAGTTTTCTTCCAATGCGTCTGGCTAAATCCCTGCAGATATGGGTTTTGAGGATCTGGAGAAAAGGTACTTCCCCCACAAGTTCAACCCTGTTGAAAATTAGTTTTACAAAGGAAAGTACCATTCTTGTGTGGATGCACAACAGCGTAGGAGACCTGTAGATGGAGGTCATACTTTTTCGCCATTGCCAGAGTTCAAAGTAGAGGTCGAGGGTGTTAACAGGTATGCGTACACTGTTAAATAAATAAATAAATAGATAATAGTTGTATTACGTTGAGTGTTGGGAGTAGTGGGGGTTCATCAGAATTTAAAGCAGTTTCTGGGTCATTGTCAAAGACTGGAAACTTTTTCGTTCTGCTGTGTGCTCAGACCTTGACACCTGTGGCTTCCCAGAGATAGTCTGTGTCTGCGATGAGCGCTGTAGGTCCTGAGATTTACAGGGTTGAGGCAGATGGTTTTTTCAGACTAGGAGAAGACTTTATTTTTCTGAGTTTTTGTGAAGACAGAGAGCGCAATCGCTACTAGAGGTTGTGAAGAATGGCGTTCACAGCCATACCCTCTTACTCTTCAGGAGTACGATTCATGGTTTAAAACCTTCTTTATTCAGTGGTGTGGCTGGCGGGCTTTATAGAAAGTGTTTAGTGAAGTTGATGAGGCCATCAAGAGAGACAGAATCTGTGCTAGTTTTGAGCGCCTTAGAAAACGTCTTTTCCGGTGATAAGACACCTGGGTCTCCCACCAGAAAGAGTTTCAACTCCCACCTCCGGGCGAAGTTCGACCATGTGGCGGGGGAGGCAGGGGACATTGAGTCCGAGTGGGCCTTGTTCCGGGCCTCTATTGTTGAGGCGGCTGATCGGAGCTGTGGCCGTAAGGTCGTCGGTGCCTGTCGTGGCGGCAACACCCGAACCCGCTGGTGGACACCGGCGGTGAGGGATGCCGTCAAGCTGAAGAAGGAGTCCTATCGGGCCTTTTTGGCCAGTGGGACTCCGGAGGCAGCTGACAGGTACCGGCAGGCCAAGCGGAATGCAGCTTCGGTGGTTGCCAAGGCAAAAACCCGGGCATGGGAGGAGTTCGGTGAGGCCATGGAGAACGACTTCCGGACGGCTTCGAAGAGATTCTGGACCACCATCCAGGCGTCTCAGGAGGGGGAAGCAGTGTGCTGTCAACACCGTCTATGGTGGGGATGGCGCGCTGTTGACCTCGACTCGGGACGTCCTGGATCGGTGGAAAGAATACTTCGAAGACCTCCTCAATCCTACCAGCACGTCTTCCAGTGCGGAAGTAGACCTGGGGGACTCTGTGGTGGACTCTGCTATCTCAGGAGCTGAGGTCGCCGAGGTGGTCAAAAAGCTCCTCGGTGGCAGGGCTCCGGGGGTGGACGAGATCCGCCCGGAGTTTCTCAAGGCTCTGGATGTTGTGGGGCTGTCATGGCTGACAAGACTCTGCAACATCGCGTGGACATCGGGGGCAGTACCACTGGATTGGCAGACTGGGGTGGTGGTTCCCCTTTTCAAGAAAGGGGACCAGAGGGTGTGCTCCAACTACAGGGGGATCACACTCCTCAGCCTCCCTGGGAAGGTCTATTCAGGGGTACTGGAGAGGAGGGTCCGCCGGATTGTCGAACCTCGGATTCAGGAGGAGCAATGTGGTTTTCGTCCTGGCCGTGGAACTATTGACCAGCTCTATACCCTCCACAGTGTCCTCGAGGGTGCATGGGAGTTTGCCCAACCAGTCTACATGTGTTTTGTGGACCTGGAGAAGGCATTCGACCGTGTTCCTCGTGGGGTTCTGTGGGGGGTGCTCCAGGAGTATGGGATAGCGGACACCCTGATACGGGCTGTTCGTTCTCTGTACGACCGGTGCCAGAGCCTGGTCCGCATTTCTGGCAGTACATCAGAACCGTTTCCAGTGAGGGTTGGACTCCGCCAGGGCTGCCCTTTGTCACCGATTCTGTTCATTACTTTCATGGACAGAATTTCTAGGCGCAGCCAGGGTGTTGAGGGGTTCCAGTTCGGTGACCTCAGGATCGGGTCGCTGCTTTTTGCAGATGATGTGGTCCTGTTGGCTTCGTCAGACCGAGACCTACAGCTCTCACTGGATCGGTTCGCAGCTGAGTGTGAAGCGGCTGGGATGAGAATCAGCACCTCCAAATCCGAGTCCATGGTCCTCACCCGGGGGAGGGTGGAGTGCCCTCTCCGGGTCGGGGACGAGATTCTACCCCAGGTGGAGGAGTTCAAGTATCTCGGGGTCTTGTTCACGAGCGGAGGAAGGATGGACCGGGAGATCGACAGGCGGATCGGTGCAGCGTCGGCAGTGATGCGGACTCTACACCGGTCTGTCGTGATAAAAAGGGAACTGAGCCGCAAGGCAAAGCTCTCGATTTACCACTCGATCTTCACTCCTATCCTCACATATGGTCACGAGCTTTGGGTCGTGACCGAAAAAACACGATCGCGAGTACAAGCGGCCGAAATGAGTTTCCTTCGCAGGGTGTCCGGACTCTCCCTTAGAGACAGGGTCAGAAGCTCGGTCATCCGGGAGGGGCTCGGAGTAGAGCCGCTGCTCCTCCGCGTTGAGAGGAGCCAGATGAAGTGGCTCGGGCATCTGGTAAGGATGCCTCCTGGACGCCTCCCTGGTGAGGTGTTCCGGGCACGTCCCACTGGTAGGCGGCCCCGGGGAAGACCCAGGACACGCTGGAGGGACTATGTCTGTTGTGAAGAGTAGAAATCTGTCCAATGGTGCCGTGGCTAAATTTAAAGAAGCGATTCCTGCCGCCTTAAACTCAATAACTTGGCCAACTGATAACTGTAATATTAGTTATAGCCCCTCTCAGCTGGATCAGCTTGTTGACGACTCTGCCAGTCTACTAAGATCCACTTTGGACTCAATTGCGCCACTGAGACAAAAAACTATTAAACGTCAGAGGGCAGCTCCTTGGTTTACTCCTGAAACTCGTGAACTTAAACAAGCATCCCGTAAATTAGAGAGAATATGGCGCTCCAATAAGAGGGAGGAGTCACGTATACTTTGGCGGGAAAGTCACAATAACTACATGACAGCCTTACGACATGCTCGAGCTGCCTACTACTCCTCACTAATTGAAGAAAATAAAAACAACCCTAGGTACCTTTTCAGCACTGTAGCCAGGCTGACACAGAGTCAGAGCTCTGTGGAGACTGTGATTCCTCTAGCTCTTAGCTGTGAGGACTTTATGAGCTTTTTTAATGATAAAATTCTTAAAATTAGAGATAAAATTAGCAACTCCCTGCTTTCACCTGAACCTACCGTACCATTACTTGTAGTCAGACCTGCGTTAGATCATTTTTCTACAATTAGCCTTCAGGAGCTAAATTCTCTTGTCTCCTCCTCCAAACCATCTACCTGCCTTTTAGACCCGACCCCAACTAAACTGTTCAAGGAGGTCTTTCCCCTAGTTTGTCCATCCCTGCTGGAGACAATAAATATATCTCTATCAACAGGCTACATGCCACAGTCTTTTAAAGTAGCTGTAATCAAACCTCTCCTTAAAAAAACCTAACCTCGATTCGGGAACATTGGCTAACTACAGGCCTATATCAAACCTTCCATTTACTTCAAAGATCCTGGAGAAAGTAGTGGCTAATCAGCTATGTGACTTCCTTCAAGACAACAGCCTTTTTGAGGACTTTCAGTCAGGATTTAGAGCTCATCACAGCACAGAGACTGCTCTAGTTAAAGTAACTAACGACCTACTCTCAGCTTCAGATGAGGGACTTCTCTCAGTACTTGTTTTATTAGATCTTAGTGCGGCTTTTGACACCATTGATCATGATGTTCTTATACAGAGATTAGAGGTATTACTCGGGATTACAGGGACTGCCTTAAATTGGTTTAAGTCCTACTTATCTGATAGATACCAGTTTGTACACGTGAACAACAAGTCCTCTGTGTACACTAAAGTAAGTTACGGAGTTCCTCAAGGCTCTGTGCTAGGTCCAATTCTCTTCTCCATTTATATGCTTCCCCTCGGTGATATCATGAGGAAATACTCCGTTAATTTTCATTGTTATGCTGATGATACTCAGCTGTATGTATCGATGAAGCCAGGTGAGACAAATCAGTTATCTAAACTAGACGCGTGTCTAAAGGACATTAGGACATGGATGGCCCAAAATTTTCTTCTCCTTAACTCAGACAAGACAGAGATCATTGTGCTGGGCCCTCGACACCTTAGAGAAACCTTTTCTAATGATTTAACTGCCCTAGATGGCATAAGCCTGACGCCAAGCACAACTGTTAGAAATCTTGGGGTTCTATTCGATCAGGATCTATCCTTTAACTGTCACATTAAGCAAATTTCAAAAACAGCCTTTTTTCATCTTCGTAACATCGCTAAAATTAGGCCTATCCTGTCCCAGAGCGATGCTGAAAAGCTTGTCCATGCTTTTGTTACCTCTAGACTGGACTACTGTAATTCTCTTCTTTCAGGCTGTCCCAGTAAGTCGCTTAAGACGCTTCAGCTGGTCCAAAATGCTGCAGCACGTGTGCTGACTAGAACTAGGAGAAGAGACCATATTACTCATATAGTTAGACATATAGTTAAGATGCAATAGGCTTAGACTGCCGGGGGGATCTGGCACATTGGGCTCTATCCCTATCTCTCACACTCTCTCTCCATATCTGCCTCTGCCCCTTTCTGTTTGCTCCTGTACTCGTCTCTGGCTCTTGTCTTTTAGGTTGCCTGGGATTCTTGGTGGAGACTGCCTGCTGCTGTGGAGTCACGAAGCCTCAATAACTACAATTACAGACATAACACATATTTGGCCATCTCACTCCAGTTCATAATCATTATAGCTGTTAATGTTGATATTAACATGATCTTTCTATCCATGGTTGATACATCTATAGTAACTATCTCTAGCTCCACATGGACATGAGATCCCTCCTGAAAATGAGGTGTCACATCTCAAGAGGTCTACCATTAATATATTTATACTTAACGGAGACAAATATGGTAGGGATGCACTTGTGGTCTGGGCACCCATGAGTTCATCACTACCATAAATTCTTACTTCCAGTAAGACTTTTATTGATTATACTTCTATAAATTTTTCACCACAACCACACAGACATGAGGACCCTCCTCTAATAAATTTGTTTGCAGCAGAAACAAATTTGACGACGACAGGTCTATGATTGGTCCATTGATCTGTCACTAGCTTTAGTTCTTACTTTAGTCCACTTGTCTCCACTTACCTCCCTCCCTTTGCCCACACACCCAACACAGCATCGTGTGGATTTGCTGTTCATCATGAGACTGGGGTCCACATTCAAGATTTCCTGCTGCTTAACAGAAGGTTTTTTCTTGCCGCCATGATGGAGGGATTCATGATTGGCTATATGGATTCATGTTGGGTGTTGGATGTATATATTTGTATGTATATGTATATGTGTATTTTTATATGTATATATGTATCTATGCATATATGTGTATCCATAATATGAAGAGCTTTGTGCTCTATTGTAAAGTGTCTTGAGATAACACTTGTTATGAATTGGCGCTATACAAATAAAGATTGATTGATTGATTGATTGATGTCTCTCAGCTGGCCTGGGAACGTCTCGGGATCCCCCGGGAGGAGCTGGACGAAGTAGCTGGGGAGAGGGAAGTCTGGGCTTCCCTGCTCAGGCTGCTGCCCCCGCGACCCGACTACGGATAAGCGGAAGAAGATGGATGGATGGATGGAAGACACCTGGGGATGAGATTGGTCGCCTTACTACCCTGGACAGGCTGAAAATCATCAGACATCCAGACTTCTAATAACTAACAGGGTAGGATTTTTTGTTGGATTAATAATTTACCAATTTTATTGCACTATTTTAAATCTTGTTTGACATGTTCTGGTCTATTTGATTTTATCTGCTAATGAAATGTTTTTTTTTCCTTTTAAGTAAAAGAGTCTACACCGACCAGAGGGATCCCCATCGCTCCAGTATCACCATGGAGTCCATCATATTCACCGATTCCTATGTTTCGACGGGTCCAGAACTTCTACAACTCGCCACCATCACCAACATCAAACCCATCTTCTCAGCTACTTCAGACCCCACCAATGTCCCCGATGTGTGCTTCACTACCGCCTTCTGAACTACTCCAAACTCTGCCAATGTCACCAATTTGTCCTCCACTCCCACCATCTCAACTACTCCAGATGCCACCATTGTCCCCGCTTTATCCTTCACTGCTGTATCCCAATTCTCCACAAACGCCTTCCCTGCTGTCTCAGACATGTGATTCACTTAATATGGACTCGCAGGAAGGTGCAGGACACTTCTCACCTATCAACAACACTCGACAATGCAACAGCGAACTCAATGGAGGCAACAATGGGGAAGAAGGACATAATGGTGACAACAATGGGGGTGCAGGAGTTCCACCAAAACCTTTATACGCCTATGCAGGTGTTATCCAGGACTGTGTTGCGTGTTTGATTAATGCCGGGTTTCATATGTGTTGGGAGAATGAGTGCTATGGAAGTCAGACAGATCATCTGAGTCAAATGCAACACCCATGTTTGTTCCCAATCCCTGAAGATTTTATGCGCGACATTTCGATGATGCAGTGGAGATTGTTCGCAACGACCGATTTCTTCCAGCCATCATGCATTGTCTGTACTCAAAATTGTTTCAAGTAAGTGAAGATCGTGTTTTGGGGGCCATAGATACAATTCTTTACGAGCTAAAACAGACTGCTCAATTAAAAGAATTGTTGGAAGCGTTAGAAATGGGGACTTCTCCTCAGCTACACCACATGGTTCTTGATCTCAGGAGGGGGGACAAGGAGAAAGAATGAATGAATGACTTTGTTTTTGTTTTTAGGAGGGGTTATATAGAAAAGTTGGAGGGGTGTTCTTTTTTTTTTTTTAAAGATGTAGTTCTTTTTGTTATGTATGTTTTTTCACATTATATTTTGAATATGGTGATGTGCTTGATGGAATGTAATTGTGTTATAATTGATTTGTTGGAGCAGTAGTAGGAGTAAACCTAATGTTCTTTTTTATATTTGTATGTACTCAAAAAAAAAGTTTCATTGTTTTTGTCAATGAATTTTTAAGAAATTGCTGCAATAAAAAGACATTGCTAAAACAATCGTGTTCATTTTTATTTTAACGCAATCATGGAAACAACTCAAGAAAATTTATATGATCCAGCACACCCGGAGGTCTTGGGGGTGCGTATAACCTTTACAAGGCTGTTAAAGAGGTTGCAGGGGTTACACAATCTTTACCTGAGATGAAAAAGTTTTACTGGGTCAGGATGTGTATACTTTACATGCTAAGGCTGCATTGAATTTCCCAAGGAAAAGGGTTTTAGTTAACGGGATAGATGAACAGTTTCAGGCAGATTTAGTTGACATGAGTGAATACGCATCAGAAAATGACAATGTAAGGTACCTTCTAACATGCATTGATGTATTTTCTAAAAATGCCTGGGTTAGATGTCTGAAAAACAAGTCGGCCATAGCTGTTAAAAATGCTTTTGACGATATTTTGAGGGAAGGGCGTGTGCTAGAGAAACTCCAAACAGATGAGGGTAAAGAGTTTTGTAACAAATTGTTTCAGAAGTTATTGAAGAGGGGTGAGTTATTTTGGTACAAGGGGTGGCGCTTAATTTTGTAGGCGTTCCTATTGGTCACGTGTTGGTGACGTCATATGGCGGTCACGTGATGATTTTGTTGTCCCTCCCCTCGCCGGACACCCCCCACCCCACCCCCCTTACCCCATCTAACTAAGTCTGTAGCAAAGAAAATCTTTAAGAAATACACCCAAAATAGAGAATAACTAGGTCTGGGATCATCAAAATGGTGGCTTTCTCCATTGTGGGGGAGTCAACATGATGGTACGGCTGGCAGAGACTGACTGATTCGTGCTAGGCAGCTAGCACTCTGCGATCGCCTGTTTCGGGGAGGGGTCAGCTACAGTAGCCAATCAGATGTCTCTCCTAGAGGCGATTTCAGGTGAATCTGTTTGTTTGCCATTCACAAAGACGACTTACAACAGGACAAGGCCGTCTAGCGATCCATCTTGAGGACCTCCTTTTGTTACTGTGACACAATGTCTTCAGTGGGTAAGTGAGCTAAAATTTTACTTTACTTACTTTCTTACTCACTTTTTTCCTCACATTTGTATTGAAAGTAACTTTTCTTCAAAGTTCTTATTTTTTCAAAGTATAAAACAATTCTACAATGTTCTTAAAGGATCTATTTATTAGGATTCCAAAACTGTGTGGCCAAACTGCAGGACCGTGAAAACATACCTCCTCCCAATCAAACAGGTAGGATTTTTTTTCTTTATTCAATTATTTTTTATTTAATATTTAAAAGGTTGTGTTTTAATCTCTTACAAATACTTTTGTCTCTCTTACTATTTTTGGATCAATTAGGAGTTGAAAGAGTTCCAGGAGGCTGTGATTTTTGGGATAATGGTGTTTTACAGCAGCGGAGCCAAAACTTTAATGGTATAAACTAACAAAAAAAATGAAGTTTATTGGTGTAGAAGTTTTTAACAAAATGGGGAGCTGGTCACATTGTATTCAGACTAGACATGGCGACAACAATAGCAGATAAGGGTGTGACTGTTTAAAGGGGGGATTTAAGATGTGAATATAAGAGACAGAATGTCTGGTAGAACATTAAAATAACAATATACAGGTTATAACTTTGTTCAATCACGGTAGCTTTAAATCTTTTTTTCTTATCCCCCTGTGTTGTTTCTATTTTTTAATGTAAAAACAAGACGAATTAGATAAGGAGCCACCAAGATCTCTCAGTATTAAAGGCAGCAGGATCCGGGTGGCTTGGCTGAAAAGGAAACGTGAGAGAGAGGATCAATTAAGACAGGCTGTATCCAGCCTGAAGAAACCCTACAACACATTTGAAGTCCAGGATAGCAGGTTAGTATAATTTAGGTCATCCACTGTGTTAAATACATGTTAATAATTCTGTTTTTTTATTTCTTATTTAAACAAGTGGATTGGAGTCTGCCCCCCAGGCACCTACATCTGACCCAGTGGTGGTTACAGACATTTTGGAGGACAGACGTGAACTGGATGCAGATAAGGGTGTGACTGAGGTGTGAAAGTCACTCTCTAATCAACATCAAAGGTAAGTTTAGGGTGTAAATATAAGAGATAAGAGACAGAATGTCTGGTAGAACATTAACATAACAATATACAGGTTTTACATTTGTTCAATCACAGTGGCTTTAAATCTTTCTTTCTTTTCCCCGTGTTTTCCATGGTTCTATTTCTTTAATGTAAAAACACCAAAAAAACAAGACCATTTGGATAAGGAGGCACCAGGATCTCTCAGTCGAAAAGGACTCAAGTCCCGGGCAGCTTGGTTGAAGAGAAAGCGTGAACTAGAGGATCAACTAAGACAGGCAGTATCCAGTCTGAAGAAATCCAACAATACAGTTGAAGTTACCCAGGATATCAGGTTTGTATAATATTATATCTACTGGAGGTGTGTTAATTACTTGTTAATCTGTTTTTTTTTCTTTTTTGAGTAGTGCCCCCCTACCATCTACATCTGTTCCAGAGGGTGTGGTAGATAGTTTGGAGGACAGGCATGAACTGGATGCAGCGGTTGATGTGATTGTTCAGGACAACCTGAGGGCCAATACCTGCAGTCAAGATAACCCGACTACAAGGTATGTTCAGAGGTTTTTTTTAAATGTTTTCTTGAGAATTTGCACTAAGTTAATGATTTTAGCTGTTTTGCTTACATGTATCTGCTTCCTACAACAGGGCTTATATTGTTATAGATCAAGAGCAGCCAGAGGAAACACCAAAGGAGCTCGACACCTCCGAGTCTGACGACCCCTCACAGTCTGACGACACCTCCGAGTCTGACGGCACCTCAGAGTCTGACGACACCTCGGAGGAGGACGCAACATCGAATTCAGACAATACATCAAAGGAGGACATCACATCAGGAGTTTTTTTCAATAATATATCCATGTGAACAGGCCAGTACGCAAATACCAGATCACCTCACTTTATATGATTCCTTCACTTTTCCTGATCATCCTGACCATTTTAATATAAGCACAAGTTGTCCATCGCAGTCTGATTTTTCGTCAACCCCTTCCAACAAAAGATCAGAATCTGTAGAGGGTGACCTGCTTAATTTAAGTGTTTTTTCTGATTTGAATGCCTGCGATTGTGGTGATGGACTGTTTCTAGATCCTGAGGATTTGGTAAATCAGGGTCTGATTACAACACCACCACCTTTGCTTGCTGATGAAAACAAAGTCGATTTGTTTCCATCCAATTCAGAAAAGTTGGAAGAATTAAGGTTTTTACTAAATAACCTACTCTCCAACTTGGATAATCAGGTTAGTGGAATTGCCAGTTGTGTTCCAGGTGGTGTTGATTTAATACAGCCCCTCCTTGCATCATTTACTTTGTTTGGTCAGGAAATAGACAGTTATCTCACAGAGTTAAAAGAGCGGGTGGTCTCTGTTGAGACAGCACAAACAGATTTTTAGTTTTTTAGAGCTGGTTTTTAACATTGAATAGGTGTCTGTGTTTTTTTTTAATTTGCGGGGTTGTCCTTCCGATCCACATCTGTCTTCAGGGTTTTTTGTTTGATTTTAATTGGAAAAAAAACAAAAACATGTCACAGCCACCAAACAGTGATGCATCTGATGTTTTCATTGACATAGATGATGTAGAATCACAAGAATCACCTCAGCCCTTAACACAATTCTCTACCACTCCTGGGGTTGATGTCTGTAAAATTACCAATCTGCCAATCCATCCAGGACTTGTCCAGTCCAGAATCAGGAGACGGGCAGGTAACATCTCTGCAGACCCCTCACATCCTGGACACAAACTGAAACTTTAGACTCCTCCCCTCAGGTAAGTGATACAGAGCACTGTACGCTAAAACCACCAGGCATAAGAACAGTTTCTTCCCCCAGGCTGTCGCCATACTGAACTCATAACTGCAAATTGCCTGTCTATTGTCCCTATATATTACCATCCATTGCACATATCATCCCACTTATATGCAGCTGTGCACCTTGTTTCTTTTTTTATTATCATTTTTATCTTGCACATTTTACATATTGTACATACTCTATCTTTATTCACACCTTGAGTTAATTTTTTAAACTTCTTGTTTATAATATAGGATGTACTGTGTACCTATTTTTTTATTTTTTGTACTTGGAGAGTGAAGTGAACCGGTGACAAATTCCTTGTATGTCTAACATACGTGGCCAATAAAGCTGATTCTGATTCTCGAATTGGCTTTTAAACAAATCATGTGTGGAAGTGATGATGTAGATATGGCTGATCATTTCTCACAGCTGTGTCATGGGGTAGGAGATGTAAGTGGTATTGTGGGTGTGCACGGAGATGAGGGTCCATCTGTGTCAGGAATGCTTGACACTGAAAATGTTAATCTGGTCACTACACCCAACCAAATGAACAATAACATTATTCTAGAGGCTTTTAATATGGTAATGGGTGAAAGGGGGGTCGAGTCCCCTGAACCCCCTGGGGTGAGCTCTGAATTGTCTACCTACTTGGAGTCTGTAGATTTAACAACACCTCCCAGTAGAGATACAACAGAGCTAGCCAAAGGGGGCACAGATCACATTCCTCAAGACCCCGTTCCTGCTGAGTGTATTTACTCTGGTAACCCCAGCATCATCCATCAGGCATTTTCTCTTGCCATGGCTGGTGATGATGACGACGATGTAGACTTTTCTGGAAATTTCTATGATTGTGTAAACATGGTGTGTGGGGATAACACGGTCACTACTTCCACTCCTTCTGTCCTAGCTTTTGTTGAAGAAAACAATGATGATGATGCTGTTGGTGAAGGAGTAGTATCCATGTCTCATGTTACCGCAGACAATGTTGAGTCACACCAGACTGGTAGTGGTAGGTGCAGACCTATGGCATGTCCTGATACTACTCCTTCAACATCATCATCATCAGCACCAGCATTACCATCAACATCATCTAACACAATTAACAATAGTTATGGTCAGATATCAGTTAGAGAAATTCCTCATTTTAATGCAAGAGAGCTGCGTCAGCCTCTAGATTTACGCCGAATTAATCACAATGACTTGACCCAAATGCCTGCCATAGTCAGAGAGAGTCTGTCATCAGTAATTGATAGAGCCCTGGCAGATTCTCCACCAGGTAGTGTTTTAAATGTTGTGTTGAGGGGTCCTTCATTGGCAAACGATGTGAAGGCTGTCTTAAATTCTGATGGTGATTATAACGCAGAGATATTTTTAGATCAAATTTCAAATGTAATACAAAGTAATGACACATCACTGACAGATGATTTCGAATTTATAGTTTCTGTCGCAGAAGGAAGAAGTGGTGGAAGTCATCGACTGAAGCTGGGTAAAGTTTTTTATGACGAGATTTTATCCAAAAAGGGGAAACACCTGTTTATTCCAAACAATGGTAGTGAAAACAATCTTTGTTTCTCTCTGTGTCTCTCATTATGTTAATCCTACGATGTCTCCTGAAGAAAAACTGGGTTATGCAAAACAGCTGCACTCTGCAGCAGGTTTTGACCATATGCACAAAGTCACCCTCTCAGATGTAGGTAAATTCGAGAGACACATGGATGTTAAAATCATAGTATTTCACCATACTGTGAACCGTAAGCAGCTCCAGTGTTTTGAAACACATGACAGAATACACCCTAGAACAATCTGGCTCTATCTGCATGATGATCATTATTTTCTGATCCAAAACACTAAAGGGTTTTTTGGTGCTTCATATGTCTGCTCTTTTTGCTATGGCACAAATGAAACACCGCTACTGTACAATTGTAGAAGGCGGTGTAATGTGTGTTATACACAGTGTAGCAACCAGACCCCCAAAATTGTGAAATGTCCAGACTGTAAACGTCTCTGTAAATCAGAATTCTGTTTTGATCAAACTGCCGCCCTGAAGGGGTCCACAACAAAATCCCATGTCAGAGGATCAAATATTGTGAGGCTTATGGAAAAATGTATCTGGCATCCAAAAATAAACATATTTGTAAACCAATTTGATGCTCCCACTGTCATGAAGAAATAGTGGATGGTAAGGTGTCTCACGAGTGCTTCATACAGCCCATTCCAAAGAAAGAAATCAGATCAGATTACATATTCTATGACTTTGAGACCCAGTGTTATGGCGGCAGCCACCATGTGAATTTCACATGTGCAATGAACACAGAGAGAGAGAAAATGTGTTTCAGCACCAGTGATTGTGTGTCTGCATTTATCAGTTGGTGCAGACGAAAGAAACACCATGGCTACACACTCACAGCACACAATGCATCTGGATTTGACAATATTGTGTTAAATCACTTTGTTAAACATGGCATCACCCCGAAAGTAACGATGAGAGGTAGCCGTGTTATTCTGATGTATGATGTTACATACAAACAGCGTTGGATTGATTCATTCAGTTTCCTTCCAATGCGTTTGTCAAAAACACCAGCAGCAATGGGATTTGAGGATTTAGAGGAAGGCTACTTCCCGCACAAATTCAACATCCCCGAAAACATGCATTATGTTGGTAAATATCCAGACCCCACCTCCTATGATTTTGAAAAAATGAGCAGCGATGAGAAAACCCGCTTCTTGAGATGGTACGAGACAGTCTGTGATGGAGTCTTTGATTTCCAGGCAGAGATCCGCAGGTATTGTGTTAATGATGTAGAAGTGTTGCGCAAGGCCTGGATGATTTATCGAGATACCTTTCTCAAGTGTACAGAGCTTGATCCATTTGCTTTCACCACATTGGCATCCAGCTGTATGGGGGTTTACAAGACACTGTTCCTCCCCAGAGACACAGTGGCACTCACATATGACGGTGCATACACTCGCCAAAATAAGACATACTCAGAAGTGTCTATTCAATGGCTCGAGTATGTCGCTCATACTGAGGACATTGAGATCCAGCATGCTCTCAATCATGGTGAGTATCAGTCATACTTTGTAGATGGGTTCCATCATGCTACCAACACCTGTTATGAGTTTGCAGGATGTATTTTCCATGGTTGTGTCAAGTGTAAGGTCCAACGGATGTGAATCCACTAAGTGGTGTGTCCTTTGGTGAGTTGTATCAACAGTTCATCACCAAAGTAGAGGCCTTACAGTCGCTTTATGGTTTTCGGGTGGTTGTTTTGTGTGAGTGTGAATGGATTCATATGACCAAAACAGATCCTAGGGTTCAGGTGTTTCTGAGCACCTACAAGAGACCAGAACGTCTTGACTCTAGAAAGGCCCTGTTTGGTGGTCGTACCAATGCCATGAAGCTCTTCCACAAGACTGAGACTGATGAGAAAATCAGGTATTACGACTTCACCAGTCTGTATCCAACTGTGCAGTCAAAAATGCCTTACCTGGTCGGCCATCCAAAAATAATCTTCAGTAATTTTGACCCCATCGATCAATACTTTGGTTTTGTCAAATGTACTGTGCTTCCTCCAAAAGGCTTGTATCATCTTGTCCTTCCCTTCAGGTGCAACAACAAGCTGATGTTCCAACTGTGTAGAAGTTGTGCTGTGGATATGAATCAGATAACCTGTACACACTGTGACGATGACAGACAGTTTTCTGGTGTGTGGGTGTCATTTGAGCTTCAGAAAGCGATTGAAAAGGGATATCGCATTGTGAGTATTGATGAAGTGTGGCATTTTCCTGAACAGACAGACACTTTGTTTAAGGATTATGTCAAGACATTTCTAAAATGCAAACAAGAGGCTTCAGATTACCCCGCACATGTCAAGACACCTAAGCAGAGGAAACAGTACATGGATGAATATTATGAAAAAGAGGGCATCAGACTGAATCCTGATAAAATCTGTGTTAACAAAGCAGTTAGGAGCTGTAACAAGTTGCTCCTCAACTCTTTGTGGGGGAGATTCAGCATGAGGACTGATATGCCTCAATGTGAACTGATCACCGACCCATCCAGATTCACCCAGCTGATGTTTAGTGACCAATTTGTCGTCTCACAATTTTGTTTCATGTCAGATGATGTCGCTATGGTACAATGGAGTCATGCTGATGGTCAGTTGTGTAAAGTTAATGATGTGAATGTGTTCATAGGTGCAATGACAACAGCTCATGCCAGGCTCATGCTTTATGACCTGTTGGATAAGCTGCAGGAACAGGTGTTGTACTGTGACACAGACAGCATAGTTTTCACTTCCAAGACAGGTGATTGGGTCCCACCCCTGGGTCCTTACGTGGGGGATTTGACTGATGAAATTAATGATGGTGATATGTGTGGTCTTCCTGAGGAGGACTACCTCACAGAGTTTGTTTCAGGAGGACCCAAGTGTTATGCCTACCAGACCAGCAGAGGGAAAACACAGGTAAAATGCAAAGGGGTGACATTAAATGCTGCAAACGCCGCTATAGTCACCCCCGAGTCCCTGGAGAGCTTGGTTCATGCATTTGTGAGCAATCAGAGCAGTGGGGCACATCTCATCACCTCAGCATACACCGTTAAACGCAATAAGTACCGGTTACAACTTAGAAACGAGACAGTTATGAAAAGGTGCAGGTGGTGTACAATAAACGCAGAGTTCTCAGCGATTACACCACTCTGCCCTATGGATTTTAAAACAGGTGTGTCTTTTGATGGTAGACTGCAGCATCCATTCAGTTTGGTGGTGAGTAGGCCTTCCAATTGTAGAAAGACATTTTTGTAAAGAGTGTCTTAGAAAATGCAGTGAGTGTTATTTCCCACAAAATTGTTAATAATGTATATATTTACTCATGTTGGCAGCCTTTGTATGATGAACTTTTAAAAATTTGCGACAAACTTTGTACATGGTCTACCTGAAACATTATGTGATGACAGCCTGTTACCCCCAGAGAAAAACAACCTTCTTATCATTGATGATTTAATGAATGATGCAAGTAACTATTTAGAAGTACAGAATGTTTTCACAAAATATGTTCATCATAGAAATCTAAATTGTATATATTTAGTTCAAAATGTATTTATTCAAGGTAAGGCCTGTCGAACAATTAGTTTAAATACAAACTACCTTGTTTTATTCAAAAATCCTAGAGATAAATATCAAATTTCGCTTTTAGGTAGACAAATGTTTCCGGGTAATACAAAAAATTTTTTTAGCAGCCTTCAATGATGCCACGAGCACATCTTATGGTTATCTACTGATAGACTATGAAGCTGAAACCCCCGATTATTTAAGACTCAGAACAAACGTGCTTTCGCCACAGCAGGTTGTGTACATTTCCAAAAAGCAAAAGAAGTAAAATAAAAATAAAAATAAAATTAAAAATGTCATCTAGGGTACAGAGAAATCTGGTGCTTTTAGAGCTGGTATATAAATCGCCACCAAGTGTCCGAAGGGTTATTGTGAACAACGCAGGCTCAGACTTTATCAATGCTTTGTGTGAAATAGCACTCAATGTCTTACAAGGTAACATTCCACTAAGTGATAAACAATACAATCAATTGAAAAAGAAGTAAAAATCCATCAAATTAATCGTAGATAAAGGAGTAAAATTGGCAAAAAAGAAAAAGGTAATCAATCAGACAGGTGGTTTTTTGTTACCTCTTCTAAGAGCAGCTATTCCTTTCATATTCAGTTTGATCAACAAGAACTGAAATGGAACACACTCAAAAAATGTTTTTCGTACCCCAGCACCAGATTGACTTGTTGAAGCAACAGCAGCAACAACAGCAGTACCACCCACCGGATCAAAACAGTTCAAATCTGAGACAGGCTGTGCAAAATGAATTGGACAAAGAGATGGCCGCCGTCCTACAACTACCAGACAGACATTTATGAGAAGGCTAAAAAATACAGTGCCGTCTTACAACGCTACCTCACGTTGGTGAGACAGGGTGAACGTGAAAAAGCTGTGTTAACATTATCCCTTCCAACTGACAAAACTAGTGATGTGGACAATGATGACTCAAACCAGAGTGTGGTAGACATCAAAGATGACCATATTGTTGAAGAAGTATTGCGACATATGCCTAAAAAAAGTAAGAAAAATGCAGAATATGTTTTGGAGGCATTATGTTGATCAAAAGGACTGGTATCATGGACAAATAAAGGGGAACTCATTGTTAATAAAAAGACTATTAGAGGTTCTCACCTTTTTGATTTAGTGAAAAGTGTCACTGTATCACACAATATTTCGGACGCTTCAAGACCTTATGGCTGGGATGTGTTTTGAAAAACTCTGGCTTCTTTAAACATGCCACTATCTGCTATCCCAAACACACAGGTAAGGGGTGCCATTGCAGAACATAAGGGAGCTGGTGACACTAGCAGAGAAGGTATTTCTCAAAAGACCTCACCCTATCTTTCAGATACTCCAAAATGTAGTACCCCTCTCAGAACCCCTAGAGACAGATCAAAGCGAATAAGGACATCTGATGCAAATTATGAGTGGTTGGATTTTTAGACCCTCTTTTCTTGTTTTTTGTCTTTTTCTTTTATGTTTCATCCATTATATTTGCTGGCTCTTTCACATGAATATATGTATAATAGTGATTGAAACTCATCTTTGTGAATTTAAATGTATCCTCTCCACCATTTCAGAATGGCAAAAAAGAGAAAGTGAATACGTGTTAAATGTGAATATATAGAATATTATGTTTTTTTTGTTTGTTTTTTAATAAAAATGACACATTTGAATATGACAATCTATGTATAATACTGACTGAAACTCATCTTTGTGAATTTAAATGTATCTTCTCCAACATTTCAGAATGGGGAAAAAGTGAAAGTGAATAGATGAGTTAAATGTAAATATAAAGAATAATGTGTTTTTTTGTTCGTTTGTTTTTTAATAAATGACACGTTTGACATTCAACTGAAATGTCTTGTTTTCATTTATTTTTTAAAAATAATAATAATAACAGTACATGATTACAACATTACATTGTTTTTTCCATGTTGTACACAGGTATGTGACACAGAAAAAATACACAATGTTGGCCACGTTGTAACATCAAAATTCTGTACTTGTCGGCTTGAATGACTTACATCCACACAATTTTTTCATGAGGAAATTGTTAATCTCTACAGGAATATCTACATAGTCAGGCAGGTTACCAAATCTATCAAAGGAATAACCCTCTTTGTGTTTCATGATGTAAACAGCAACCCAATGTTCACTGGGCATAGTCGAGGGTTGTGTGTTTACAATTAACATGGATGGAAATTTACTGACTTTAATTTCTGTGAGTTGATCACACGCCAGTGTTCCGATGAAATCTGTACCATTAATAATTTTATTTCTCATAATACTTGTTAATTCTATATTATTAATCCTGTTTTAATAGTTATCCAAAAGTACCTGTCTTCTGTTTGATATTTCAATAACTGAATCAAATACTGAATAACATATCAGATTAACTGTTCGGGGGAGCGGTACTCTGAAACGCACCTCCAATCTAACATTTCCTGTTTTAATTAATGAAACATTCCCTGAGCGTCCCTCATCAGCCTCTAGGTTGAAGCAGAATAGTGTATATCCATTAGCATAATCTTCACGTGATATTGCGAGGGATCTGTCTTTGAGATGTCGTCCAGTGGTATGAATCAGCTGATAATACTCCCTTCTATACTGATCTCTTTGAAGAAGCGGTTGAAAAGGTTTTGCAGGGAATGACTGACCATCAGCATACAACCTGATAAACTCTATCATAATGTTCAAAATTGAATGGGTTATGGTTGTCGCTCCCTGTGTATCCCTCATTGTCAACAAATCCTACTATTATGAATTTAGGGATCTGTCCCATAAACAGGTTGTCTTGCATGGACACGCATGTTCCTGCAGGTACAGAATGGGTTTTTAGGCACACTCTGTCAATAGCATATTTAGCATTAGTGTGTTGTAAGGCTCTGCTGTGTGCCAATCTGACACCAGGTGCAACAGAAACCTTTTTTATAAACAGACTAGCAGACATGATTTTAGCACGGTAGTGTACATTTCCAGCAGCCATTAGACAGAATTCATCTTTTGCCTGTATGAATTTCAAAGCAATAACACCACCGTTTAGCAAAAGTTTTTCCTGAAAACACAAATCAGCATGTATTGGAGCAATTAACTCCACAGTGCGACTGTTTCGTGTATATCTCCCCCTTGTTGTTAGTCCATGATTATCTCCATCTAAAGCAACTGTGTTCAGATGCCCCGTAGCATCTTTACAAAATAACCCAGGGTTAAACTGGGTATCCAATGTGTCCTTTCCATAGTTTATCAAAAACTCAATTATACCCCTATAGGGATATGTGTTGGAGGATTGGGTAATGAGTCTGTCTCCCTGTGTAATATCAACCTGTGAGAAAAGTGAGCATCCAGGATAGTTTATTAACCCCACATCGACATCATTAGCCAAGTTTGTACCATCCGCATTTGTAATTTTCACATGTGTAAACAGATAAGAGTCATTGAGATCAAGATAATCCTCTCCACTTGCAGACACGTAAAACTCCACAGGTCCTGTATTAGTTATGGCTGACACAGGTGGTATTTCCACATATGTTGACTTTTCAATGCATGTCTGGGTGAATGGCACAGTAAAAATATCCAGCTCTGTCTTCACACATTCCTGTGACTGGTCATGAATGAGGGACATGGTTTCTTCAGTATATTATTTTGTCTTGACTAGAATATATCCTTGGACAAAAATCTTCGGCGTCTGGCAGGAGCTCTGTATACCTTGGTGGTACGCTTCTTTTTGGCAGTCCTCAGTGTTTTACGTCCTGTTTTACGTTTTTTAGACACACTGCGCGTGCGTCTTGTGGATGGAGGTACTTTTATAGGTCTACGGGTGTATACAATCATTCCATTTCCTTCCTGTTTTCTAGACACACTGCTTTTGGCTATGTTAGAGACAACATCTCCCATTATACCTGTAGCAGCCATTTTGAGATGGGGTTTTGCAATGTTAAATCCTCTTTTCAACAATGGTACAGCCATCCTGAACAGTGTGCGGAAAATGCCCCCCAGCCCCTGTCCATACTGTGTGCTGGCACCAATAAATCCTGGCAAATCACCACCTGCCTGGTTCATGTAGTATGACATGTACCTGTCATCACAGTTGTAAGGACTTCGGATCATTTTGAAAAAATGTTTGTCTCTCAGAAACCACGGCTCACCAGTCGGAAGTGTAGTTTAACAATTACTTTTTCGTATTGAAATGGTATGTTTGTTTTGGTCGTTTTTTAGGGAGATTTCAATGTCATCTATAACTGTCTTGGACAACGATGTGTAGTGAGGCTTGTCGTAAGTTAAAGTGGGCATATGTCGTTCTTCATCAGACACATTTATACACCTCAGTAAGGGTACATGACTGTTACCCACTAGTTGGTAATCCACAATATCGGTATAAACAAAAATATTGTAACTCCCTCCGTAAATGTCTGCAGGGTAAGGCGCTACAGACGTTTTTTTATAAATGGCTATGTCTTGCACAATGAAAGGGTTTTCAGGAACAAACCCCAAAATTTCAGCAAGTCTACCTCTAAATGTAATGGCTGATCCTTCAGCGCCAATGATGAAAATATGATTTGTTATAGGATTGTAGTGTAGATTTATATGTGCTGTCGCACTTGTGATGGTGCATTTTGAATTAAATTCTTTCACTATTCTTTGTATGGTATCATAATACCCCGGAGATGATGTTATTATGATTTCCTTTTTTGTTTTAATATTGACAATAGTCACCTGTCCATCACTTGGTGAGAACGTTAACCAATTCCTTGGATATTGAATCTCTATCAGGCCTACCTCATACGGTTCGTTCAAAACAATTGCTTTTTGCTAATTTTGTCCGATAGTTCCATATTTTGTTATTTGGGTATACGTTTGTTGAAGCATTACTAGGCAACGTCACATAAAATCCATTTTTCTTATCCATGATGCCTTGACTTCACTGTAAGATTTTACGTATGATGGGTCAAACAGATTACACTGTCTTTTTTAAACATCAATAATGTCATCCTCACACACCCATGAGTTGAATTTCTCAGGCCAACCCAGCCATTTAACCAGGACATGGTTTTTGCCAGATACTCTTTTTCTTGACAATATTGCTTCTATTTTAAAAGTTTTGTTTTTATCATTGATGACTTGTTGTTACTCATACTCGTAAAACGATCCTTTTAACAACTCCCCTCCACAGTCTGTTAGTTTGTATACATGAGGATCTCTTCCTATACGACTCGTAATTGTAAAAAATTCATCTGTGAAAGTTTGTTCGTATCCTTTTCTAAACACTCCACAAAGTTTTGATATTCTCACAGTATCCCCTACATTAAATTTGAATGATAGCTCTCTGGGGTTTCCTTTTGTACAAGTTGTAAAAAACAGTCTTCTCATTATCTTTGTTGACTGCTTGTGGCGTCATCCCAATAGATCTATGGTGAGAATTATTATAAGCATGCACGAGATCTTGAACTACTTCTGCGTATCTCCTTGAGTTGACAGATGTTAAATATCTCCACATCCTTGTCTTAGAAGTTCTGTTGAAACGCTCCACTACAGAGGCTTTTGTTTCATTAGATGTAGAAAAGTGGATAATATTATACTTTTTCAATAATTGTTGAAAGAGTTTGTTATAAAACTCTCTACCTTCATCTGTTTGTAGTTTATCTGGCACCCGCCCTTCCTGTAGAATATCTTTAAAAGCATTTGTGACAGCTATTGCGGACTTGTTTTTAAGACATCTTACCCATGCATATTTGGAAAATACATCAATACATGTTAGAAGGTATTTTATATTGTCGTTTTGTGATGCATATTCACTCATGTCAACTAAATCCATCTGAAACTGTTTATCTATCCCATTAACCAAGACCCTGTTCCTTGGAAAATTCAATGCTGCTTTGGCATGTAAAGTATACACATCTTGACCCAATAAAAACTTCTTCACCTCTGGTAAAGATGGTGTAACCCCTGCACACTCTCTGACAGCTTTGTAAAGGTTATACACGCTCCCAAGACACCCGGGATGTGCTGGATCGTAATATATTTTCTGCAGAGTTGTTTCATGATTGTGTTAAAGTAAAAATGAACACATGATAGTTTTAACAAGGTCTTTTTATTCAAAATATTAACAAGACATACAAATATTAGAAAAAAACAATTGGCTATACAACACCAACTACTGTCACAAACAAAAATTAATGCATAAAGTTTGTACCATACCTTTTTTTTTTTTTTTTTTAATCTAAAAACACACAAAAAACATTGACTCAAAAGAAAATCAAACCAGGTATATGAAAAAAACACTACAACATTTTTATACACTTCTACACACAACAAAATCAAAAAAGTCACTCATATCATTCCTTGGTACCCCAACGTCCACAAACCATGTCATGCAGATGATTCAGCTGTTCAGGAGTAACCCCCTGCATTATCCCATCCAGCGTCTCCTTGATGTTTTCAGTTACTTTCAGTTCATAGAAAAATGCATCTATGACCCCCATGACTCGTTCTTCACTCGGCAGATGACGGTTCCTCTTTTTCAGATGGTAGAAGATGGCTGGAATAAAGCTGACGTCCAAAACAGTCTTTGCCACCTTCACCAAATTTCTGGTATAAAAGTGTTCTGAGGCTTCTGACAAGCACCCATGCTCTCTCTGGCTCGGATGACTTGTCTGACATCCATAGCGCTCCTCCTCCCTTAGTGTGACATACCCAGCATTTAACAGACATGCTGCACAACTCCGTATCACGTCCACATCATCAGCTGATGTCATAACTGACAATTCTCCCCCTCCTACATCGAGTATCGAGCCAGAACAGGTCTGTGCCTCAAAATCCAAAGATTGAGGCAACAGAGGAGGGTGAAATTCTCCCACTCCTGCCTCGATTGTTGAGCCGGTTCCAGCTCCCTCTAGCGAGTTCCAGGTCTGTGCCTCAAATCCAAAGATTGAGGCAACAGAGGAGGGTGAAATTCTCCCCCTCCTGCATGGAGCATTGAGCCGAATTCGGCTCCCTCTGGCGAAATCCAGTGTGGTGCCTCAATACCCATAGATTGAGGCACCACCACCACCTGTGACGGGTAAAATGGTGACGTTGGAGGGGTATGAAGAAACTGAGAAGGTGATGGTGGTGGTGGAATGTAGTAGTAGAGACTATTATGAAATAGAGGCGGTGGTGCGTAAGATGGAGACCAAGGTCATTCCAGTCTCCTGGGACTCCCTCTGGTTGGTGTGCACATTATTTAAAAAGAGAAAAAAAAACATTTCATTAGTGGATAGAATCACATACATCAAACAAGATCTTTGTAAATTGTATGATATAACTGATAAAGTATTAATCCAATAAAAAAAAAAACCTACCCAGTTAGTTATTAGAAGTCTGGGTGTCTGATGATTTTCGGCCTGCACAGGGGAGTAAGGCGACCAATCGGCTCCATATGTGTCTCATTATCGAAAAAAAAAAAAAAATTCTAATGCATTTAAAACTACTGCCGATTCTGTCTTTTTTAATGGCCTCATCGACTTCGTTAAACACTCTCTGCAAAATCCGCCAGTCACACCACTGAATAAAGAAAAAAGTTTTAAACCATGAATCATACTCCTGAAGAGTCAGAGGATATGGCTGTGATCGCCATTCTTCACGACGTCTACTTGCAATCACACTCTCTGTCCTCACAAAAACTCAGAAAAATAAAATCATCTTCTTGTCTGCTAAATCTGTCTGCTTCTACTCGATAAATCTGAGGCCCCACAGCACTCAACCACTGAGACACAGACAACCTCTGGGAAGCCACATATATCAAGATCTGCACACACAGTAGGAAAAGTATCCAGTCTTTAACAGACAACGATCCACTAACTGATTTAAAATCTGACGATTTCTCACTACTCCCCACACTCAATGTAACACGTCCATTCTTATATATAACAGAGTACGCATACCCATTAACACCCTCGAGCTCTAGTTTCATCTCTGGTAGTGCCGAAAAAGTAAGCCCTCCTTCTCTACGTCGTCTACACCCCGGTGCATCAACACAAGATTGAGCAAAGGCATGCCTATTGACAGACATACCTAAAACATCTTCACCAACATCAGAGCAGGTGGCGTTGATCAGATCTGAGGCTCCGGATTCCATCATTGTTGAAGAAAAGCAAAAAAAGTCGGGTGACTGGAGAAAAAACGTAAGGCGGCGTGGTCCGGTGATGTCCTTGTCTCAGAGAAAGAGAAGGTAATTAAACACCAGAAACTTAGCTCTATATATACAACTCAATAAGTAGATACGCCAACAGGGAGGTCCTCAGCATAATCAAATAGACTCATCCCACATAACATCATATCCGGTGAGGGGAGGGACCAACGAGGGTAGGGACTACAAAATCATCACGTGACCGCCATATGACGTCACCAACACGTGACCAATAGGAACGCCTACAAAATTAAGCGCCGCCCCATGTACCAATATACTACTACTCCCTTATACTCTGCAATGGCATGCCGCACCTGTGTGTTTGGAATAGCAGATAGCGGCATATTTAAAGTAGCCAGAGTTTTTAAAAACACATCCCAGCCATAAGGTCTTGAAGTGTCCAAAATATTGTATGATGCAGTGACGCTTTTCACTAAATCAAACAGGTAAGACCCCCTAACCATCTTCTTGTTGACAATAAGTTCCCCCTGATCCGTCCATGACACCAGTCCTTTTTACTGACATAATGCCTCCAAAACATGCTCGGCATTCTTCTTACTTCTTTTGGGCATGTGTTTCAATACTTTAACAATGTGGTCATCTTTGGTATTATCAAGCCCATTGTCTACCAGTGTCTGGTTTGAGTCGTCAATGCCGGTGGGAAGAGTGATAATGTTAATATGGCTTTTTCACGCTCACCCTGTCTCACCAATGTGAGGTAGCGTTGTAAGATGGCACTATATTTTTTAGCCTTCTCATAAATGTCTATGTCAGGTAGTTGTAGGACATTTGGCATTTCCTTGTCCAATTCATTTTGGACAGTCTGTCTTAGGTTTGTGTTGTTTTGATCCAGGGGGTGATGCTGCTGCCTCAATAAGTCAATCTGTTACTGAGGTACCAAAAGCATTTTTTGAGTGCGTTCCATTTCAATTCTTGTTGATCAAACTTAATATAAAAGCAATAGCTGCTCCTAGAAGAGGTAACAAAAAACCACCTGTCTGGTCGATGGCTTTTTTCTTTTTTGTCAGATTTACTCCTTTATCCACAATTAATTTGGTGGATTTTTTCTTTTTTTAACTGTTTGTATTGTTTATCCCTTAGTGGAATGTTACCTCACAACACATTTAATGCTATTTCGCACAAAGCATTGATAAAGTCTGAGCTGGCATTATTTACAATAACCCTTCAAACACGTGGTGGCGATTTATATACCAGCTCTTAAAGCCCCAGATTTCTCTGTACACGGGATGACTTTTTTTTTTTTTTTTCTTCACTTCATTTTGGAAATATACACAACCTGCTGTTGCGATATCAAGTTTGTTCTGAGTCCTAAATAATCAGGGGTTTTAGCTTTAAAATCTATGAGAAGATAACCATAGGGTGTGCTGGTGGCATCCTTGAAAGCCTTTAAAAAATATTTTGCGTTACCTGGAAACATCTGCCTACCTAAAAGTGAAATTTGATATTTATCTCTAGGGTTTTTGAATAAAACAAGGTCATTTGTATTTAAACTAATAGTTCAACTGGCCTTACCTTGAATAAATAAATTTTGGACTAGATATATACAACTTAGATTTCTATAATGGGACATATTTTGTAAAAATATTCTGTACTTCTAAATTGTTACTTGCATCATTCATTAAATCATCAATAATAAGATTGTTCTTCTCTGGGATAAAAGGGTGTCACCACATAATGTATCAGGTAGACCATTTACAAAGTTTTAATCACAATTTTTTAGAGGTTCATCATACAAAGTTTGCCAGCAAGAGTAAATATATACATTATCAATTTGTGTGAAATAATACTAGATGCATTTTCTACAACAGTCTTTACAAAAAATGTCTTTCCACAGTTTGAGGGACCAGACAATACTAAACTGAAAGGATGTTGAAGCCGACCATCAAAGCTGTGGGCTGATTTTAAATCCAAAGGGCACGGTGGTGTAATCACTAAGAACCCTGCGTTTATTGTAAACCACCTGCACCTTTTTTACAACTGTTTCATTTCTCAGATGTAGCCTTGTTTTATCACGTTTAATGGTGTCAGCTGTGGTGATGAGATATGCACCGCACGTTTGATTACTCAAAGGCATGAACCAAACTCTCCAAGGACTCAATGGTGACAACCAATGCGATTGCAGCATTTCATGTCACCCCTTTGCATTTGAGCTGTGTTTTCCCTTTGCTGGTGCGGTAGGCATAACACTTGGGTCCTCCTGAAACAAACTCGGTAATGTACTCTTCCTCAGGAAGACCACACACATCACAATAATTTATTTCTTCTGTCAAATCCCCCAAGTAAGGATGCAGGGGTGGGACCCAGTCACCTCTCTTTGAAGTGAAAATGATGCTGTCTGTGTCACAGTACAACACCTGCTCCTGCAGTTGGTCTAACAGGTCATAAAGCATGAGTCTGGCATGAGCTGTTGTCATTGCCCCGATGAATACATTCACATTGTTGACTTTTCACACCTTACCATCAGCACGACTCCATTGCACCATAGCAACATCATCTGACATGAAACAAAATTGTGAGACGACAAATTGGTCACTAAACATCAGCTGGGTAAATCTGACTGGGTCGGTGATCAGCTCACATTGTGGGGGAGATTCAGCATGAGGACTGATATGTCTCAAAGAGTTGAGGAGCAACTTGTTACAGCTAACTGCTTTGTTAACACAGATTTTATCAGGATTCAGTCTGATGCCCTCTTTTTCAAAATAGTCATCAATGTACTGTTTCCTCTGCTCAGGTGTCTTGACATGTGTGGGGTAACCAGAAGCCTCTTGTTTACGTTTAAGAAATGTCTTGGCATAGTCCTCAAACAAAGTGTCTGTCTTGTCAGGAAAATGCCTCACCTCATCAATGCCCACAATGCAATAGCCTTTTTCAATGGCTTGCTGAAACTCAAATGAGACCCACACACCTGACAGCTTGTCACAATGTGTACAGGTTGTCTGGTTCATATCTTCAGCACAACACCTACACAGAGGAAACATCAACTTGTCGTGACACCTGGAGGGGAAGACAGGATGAAACAAGCCTTTGGGAGGAAGCACAGTGCACTTGATGAAGCTAAAGTATTGGTCTCTAGAGTCAAAATCACAGGTAATGATTTTGGCGTGGCTGACAGGGTAAGGCCTTTTTGACTGTACAGTCGGGTACAGACCTGTGAAGTCATAATACCTGATTTTCTGACCACTCTCGGCTTTGTGGTAGAGCTTCATGGCATTAGTACGACCACCAAACAGAGCCTTTCTAGGGTTCAGACGTTCAAGTCTCTTGTAGGTACTCAGAAACATCTGTACACTAGGATTTGTTTTGGTCATATCCAGCCATTGACACTCCTACATGACTACAACCCCAACACCATAAACAGATTGTAGGGCCTCTATTTTGGTGATGAACTGATGATACAACTCACCAAAGGACACACCACTTAGTGGATTGACATCTGATGCGACCTTACATTTGACACAACCATGGAAAATACAACCTGCAAATTCATAGTAGGTGTTTTGGGCAGGATGGAACCCATCTGCAAAGTATGACCCCACTTGATGCTCACCCTGATTGAGAGCATGTTGGATCTCAATGTTCTCAGCATGAGCAACATAGTCGAGCCATTGAATAGACACTTCTGAGTATGTCTTATTTTGGCGAGTGTATGCCCCATCATACGTGAGTGCCACTGTGTCTCTGGGGAGGAACAATGTCTTGTAAACCCCCATACAGCTAGATGGCAATGTGGTGAATGCAAAAGGGTCAAGCTCTGTGCACTTGAGAAAGGCGTCACGATAAATCCGACAGGCCTTGCGTAATACTTCTACATTATTAACACAATACCTGCTAATCTCTGTGCGGAAATCAAAGATTTCCTCACGCACTGTCTCTTACCATCTCAAGAACCGGGTCTTCTCATCGCTGCTCATTTTTTTCAAAGTCATAGAAGGAGGGATCTGGGTATTTTTCAACATAGTGGATGTTTTCAAGGGTTTTGAATTTATGTGGAAAATTTTTTTTCTAAATCCTCAAACCCCATTGCTGCTGGTGTTTTTGACAACCACGTTGGAAGGAAACTAAATGAATCAATCCAATGCTGTTTGTTTGTAACATCATACATCAAGATGACCCTGCTACCTCTCATTTTCACTGTGGGGATGATGCCCTGTTTTACAAAGTGATTTAACACAATATTGTCAAATCCAGATGCATTGTGTGCGATGAATGTGTAACCATGGTGTTTTTTCCGTCTGCACCAGCTGATAAATGCAGACACACAATCACTGGTATCAAAACACATTTTATCTCCCTCTCTGTCCATTGCACACACAAAATTTGCATGATGTCTACCGTCGTAATACTGGGTCTCAAAGTCATAGATTATGTAATTTGATTTAATTTCTTTTTTGGGAATTGGCTGTATGAAGCATTCGTGGGACACCTTACCATCCATTATTTCTTCATGACAGTCGGAGCATCGAATTGGTTTACAGATGTGTTTTTTGTTTTTGAATGTCTGGTATGTTTTACCACACACCTGGCAATATTTCATCCCCTGACAAGGAATTTTGTGGTGAACTGCTTCAGGGTGTCAGTGTTGCTCAAAACAGTATTATGATTTACAAATACAATTATAGTCCGGACACTTAACATTTTGGGGTGTTTGGCTGCTGCATTGTGTGTAACAGTAGTAATATAATGGTACATAGGGCGGCGCTTAATTTTGTAGGCGTTCCTATTGGTCACGTGTTGGTTAAAGTATATGGTGGTCACTTGATGATTTTGTTGCCCCCTCCCCCGGGGGACGCAGAAGACATACCTCCACCAAATAAAACAGGTGGGATTTTTTTCTTTATTCAATTATTCTTTAATTGTTTAAGAGGTTGTTTTTTAATCTCTTATGGATAATTTTCTCTCTCTCTCTCTCGCTCTTTTTGGAACAATTAGGAGTTGAAAGAGTTCCAGGAAGCTGTTATTTTGGGACTGGTGGTGTTTTACAGCTGTGGAGACAAAACTTTAACGGTATAAACTAACCAAATGAAAGTTGATATTGGTGTAGAAGTTTTTTTAATCAGATGGTCACATTGTATTCAGACTAGCCAGTGGTGCCTCAATAGCAGACAACGGTGTGGTTGTTCAGGGTGCTGGGTGAGCTGTGAAAGGCACACAAAGATTAACATCAAAGGTGTTTAGCATGTGGACATAAGAGACAGAATGTCTGGTAGAACCTCAGAGGGGAGTTTAGAGTTGTGAAATTAAAAGAAATGTCACAATTTACCATAACCATATACAAGTTTTAACATTGTTCATTCATTGTGACTTTAAATCTTTTTGTTTTTTTCTCTCCCCTGTGTTTTCCATGGTTCTATTTTTTTAATGTGACAAACACTACAAAGCAAGACCATTTGGATAAGGAGGTACCAAGATCTCTCAGTCGAAAAGGACTCAAGTCCCGGGCAGCTTGGTTGAAGAGAAAGCGTGAACTAGAGGATCAACTAAGACAGGCAGTATCCAGTCTGAAGAAACCCAACAATACAGTTGAAGTTGCCCAGGATATCAGGTTTGTACAATATATTATATCTACTGGAGGTGTGTTAATTACTTGTTAATAATTGTTTTTTTTTTCTTATTTTTGAGTAGTGCCCCCCTACCATCTACATCTGTTCCAGAGGGTGTGGTAGATGGTTTGGAGGACAGGCATGAACTGGATGCAGCGGTTGATGTGATTGTTCAGGAGAACCTGAGGGCTGATACCTGCAGTCAAGATAACCCGACTACAAGGTTTGTTCAGTGTTTTTTAAATGTTATCTTGAGAATTTGCACTGAGTTAATGATTTTGGCTGTTATGCTTACATGTATCTGCTTCCTACAACAGGGCCTATATTGTTATAGATCAAGAGCAGCCAGAGGAAACACCAAAGGAGCACGAAACCTCCGAGTCTGACGACACCTCAGACGCCGCAGAGTCTGACGACACCTCAGACACCTCCGAGTCTGACGACACCTCAGACCCCTCACAGTCTGACGGCACCTCGGAGGAGGACGCGACACCTAATTCGGACAATACATCAAAGGAGGACATCACATCAGGAGTTTTTTTCAATAATATATCCATGTGAACAGGCCAGTACGCAAATACCAGATCACCTCACTTTATATGATTCCTTCACTTTCCTGATCATCCTGACCATTTTAATATAAGCACAAGTTGTCCATCGCAGTCTGATCTTTTTTTGGAGGGGGTTGACTAAAAATCAGAATCTGTAGAGGGTGACCTGCTTAATTTAAGTGGTTTTTCTGATTTGAATGCCTGCGATTGTGGTGATGGACTGTGTCTAGATCCTGAGGATTTGGTAAATCAGGGTCTGATTACAACACCACCACCTTTGCTTGCTGATGAAAACAGTCGATTTGTTTCCATCCAATTCAGAAAAGTTGGAAGAATTAAGGTTTTTACTAAATAACCTACTCTCCAACTTGGATAATCAGGTTAGTGGAATTGCCAGTTGTGTACCAGGTGGTGTTGATTTAATACAGCCCCTCCTTGCATCATTTACTTTGTTTGATCAGGAAATAGACAGTTATCTCACAGAGTTAAAAGAGCGGGTGGTCTCTATTGAGACAGCACAAAAACAGATTTTTAGTTTTTTAGAGCTGGTTTTTAACATTGAATAGGTGTCTGTGTTTTTTAATTTGCGGGGTTGTCCTTCCGATCCACATCTGTCTTCAGGGTTTTTTGTTTGATTTTAATTGGACGCCCAAAGGATCACAAGGGCCAGGCAGAGGAGTCCGAGGAGGCAAGCCCGGCGAGACAACACGGGCGAGTGCGTGGAAGAGGCTCTTCAAATGCTCTGTTGCGTAACCGAAGTCTTTTTCTCTACCTTTACATCCGTTTGTGACAAAATGTGATCTGATTTCTTGTGGGTGACATTTTTAAAAAAAAAATAAAGTATGGATAGAAAAGTAGATACCTCGCTACCCTCCTGTTTAGTCCCTGTTGAAATAGAAGAAGCTATAAAGCAACTTAATGTTATACCAGGTTCATTTTTAGATCAAATAGGTAACCCTTACATAGATGAAAACACGGGTAATAATTGTGACGATCCTTTACAGGCTATAGAAAATGCTCTTCAGATTCTTAATCGCAGCATCGATCCTTTACAAGCAATACAAAATGCCCTCCAAAGTCTAAATCAAACCCATGCATTTTCAGACCATCAAAATGACTACCATCTCCCTCAGAGGGTACGCCCGTACAAAGCCCGGCGGTTCAAGAGGGTGGGGGTTTAGGGGAGAGATCGGACCAGCACAGCCCAGCGCAGACCACAGCAGCAGCCTCACACAGATCCTTTAACACAAGCTCAGCGGCTCTAGAGGGTGGGGGTTTAGGGGAGAGGTCGGACCAGCACAGCCCAGCGCAGACCACAACAACCTCGCACGGGCCCTTTAACACAGAGCGACTCAGGCGCACCCTCACAATCCCTCCCCTGGGAGAAGTGCCCGATATTGCAACATTTTACAGAGACATAGTTTCAGGAATTGGCCGACGAAGCACGGTCAAAGGCTAACCGTAATGATGTGGTACAGCTTGAAGTGGTGGGTGAAAATATACGAGATCACGTCGCCGTTACCGCTGACGACAACGGCGGAAACATTCTTCCCGCTTTTGAAAATTTGCTGGATCGTTTAGTGCAATCCAATGAGGAAATTGCCGCAGACCAGAACGTAGAATTGATCGTCCAGGTTGTCCAAAACCCTAGGGGTGGGGGGAAACGCAGGCTGGAGAAAACTTTAAACTGTGAAATCCTCAGTAAGAAACGACGTCAGTTGTACTTTGTTGAAAATAGGAGCGACCAGCTGTGCTTTGCCATCAACTTGGCTCACGTCATTGATCCTAACCTGACAGACGGCGAGAGCGAGAGAGTAGGGAGGGAGTTGCAGCGTCGCGCGGGCTTAGATTATCAAACCTCAGTCACTTTTACTGACATACGTAAATTCGAAGAGATTGTCGGACGCAAAATTGGTGGTGTTGTACAGAACAGGTCTCGATCAACCTCTCTGTCATTTCGAGACCAACTTCTCAAAAGCTTCAAATCCCCTGTATTTGTTTTTACTAGATAACCACTACAATGGGATAAAAAATATCAAAGGCTTTCTAGGAACAACATTTTCCTGCAATTATTGCTACAAAGGTTTCAATTGTCCCTTTGTACATACCTGTAAAGGCTACTGCCAGGTCTGCAACGACCCCACCTGCCCCACAGAAGAGCTCAGGCCCCTAAAATGTTCAGACTGTAATAGGGTGTGCAGGTCGTCGTCCTGCCTCTCTAGACACAAAGAGGCTAAATCGGGAACCGCTTTTAGTTTATGCGACCTGGTCAAAAAATGCAAAAGTTGCGGGCTGTGCTACTACATCAGCATGCGCACCGGTAAAAATTTGCACCGCTGCAGTACATTAAAGTGCAAAGTCTGCGGAAGTAAATTAGAAGCCGACTCGCGCGAACATCGGTGCTACATCAAACCCCTCCCTCCACAGAAAGAGCATCCCGAGTTGGTTTTTTATGACTTTGAAACATTCGTCAACGAGAACGACGAGCACGTCCCCTTTCTGATATATCCCAAAACAGTGAAAGGTTTAGAGAAGGCGTTTTACGGTCTGGACTGTGTAAAATCCTTTCTCATGTACTTCAGAAGCAACAGATTTGCGAGAAATGTTTTTGTGGCCCATAATGCCAGAGGATTTGACAGCTATTTGGTCCTGAGAGGGCTGCTGAAGGAGGGTGTAGCGCCGCAGAACATTCTCATGGTGGGGAGTAAGATCCTGAGTCTTCAGGTCCCCCATTATCATCTAAAATTCATAGACTCCCTCTCTTTCCTAACCATGCGCCTTAGCGCTATGCCTAAAGCCCTAGGCTTCACCAATCAATCCAAGGGATATTTTCCTCACAAATTCAGCTCAGAAAACCACCTCGATTATGTAGGAGCATTTCCTTCACCCACACACTATGGTGTAGAACGCATGACGCAGCAAGAACAGAATGAGTGTTACAGCTGGTACAACGACGTCAGTCAGGGCACCTTTAACTTTAGAGAAGAAGCCGTACGTTACTGTAAAAATGACGTTGACATTCTTTCCGAGGGTTGCACTATCTTCAGAAAGGAGTTTTTGGATGAGACGGGCGTCGATCCCTTTAGCTGTATCACCATCGCTTCAGCCTGCATGAAAGTGTTTCTAACCAATTTCCTGTCTCCTAATACCTTAGCCATACCCTGCCCGGACAACTACATGCGTCGTTGTAAGAGATTCTCAAACGCATCCAACCAGTGGTTAGAGTGGGTAATGTACAAGCAAAACATCTTTATTCAGCATTCGTTAAACATCGGCGAAAAACAGCTTGGCCGTTATTTTGTCGACGGCTATGCCGAGATTGACGGGGCTAAATACGTCTGGGAATTTCACGGCTGCTTTTTCCACGGCTGCCCCCGGCATTTAAACCATGCCGACACGTGCCCTTTAAGGAGGTGTGACGTACAGGGAACTTTACGCGGCGAGCGAGGAAAGGGTGCAGGCCTTAAAGTCTGAAAACGGGGTTTCCGTCACAGTCTTATGGGAACACGAATGGAACGATCTTAAAACATCGTGCGAGGAGGTGAAACAGTTTCTCCGTGTTTCTAATCACCCCGAACCCCTCTTACCGCGTAGCGCTCTTTACGGAGGTAGAACGAGCGCGATCAAGCTTCGGCACACAGCCGGACCCGACGAAACCTTGCACTATGTAGACGTCGTCTCTCTGTACCCTTTTGTTAACAGTACGTGTCCTTACCCCCTAGATCACCCCACCATCATCCACAAGGATTTCGGGGACCCCAGAGACTACTTTGGGCTCATCAGGGCCACGGTTTACCCACCTCGTGAGCTCTTTTTCCCCGTGTTACCCTACAAATGTTTGGGAGGTAAACTAGTGTTTCCCTTGTGCCGTACCTGCGCAGATGCAAATTGTCAAGAGGGTCCCTGCACTCACGACGACGAGGCTAGAGCCTTAACCGGGGTCTGGGTCACGGTCGAGTTTAACAAAGCGCTGGAGTTAGGGTACAGGGTGGGAAAAATCACAGAAGTGTGGCACTTTGATAAAAGTAGCGATACGGTGTTTGTAGACTACACGCACACATTTTTAAAAGGGAAGCAGGAAGCCTCGGGTTATCCCCCCGAGGCAACGGATCGGGAAAGCAGGGAAAAATACATCAGGGACTACCGTACCAACCAGGGGATCCAGTTAGATGTAAAAAAATTTGAGGTAAATTCCGCCAAAAGACAGGTAGCCAAACTGTGCCTCAACAGCTTCTGGGGAAAATTTGCACAGAGAGACAATCTGCTTCAGACCAGCGTCGTTGTCGAACCTGAAGATTTCTTCAGCTTTCTGTTTTCAGGTAAATATGAAGTGGGGTACTTTAACGTTCTCGACGACGAGAAAGCTCTGATTCAGTGGAGGTATCGCGGCATCCATCCTCCAGGTAAAACGAGTAATATTTTCATCGCCGCATTCACCACCGCATACGCCCGTCTGAAACTGTACAGCTACCTAGAAAAGTTGCAGGAGAGGGTTCTTTACATGGACACCGACAGCCTGATTTATGTGGTCAAGGAAGGTGAGACCCCCCTAGAGACGGGGAATTACCTGGGGGATTTGACGGACGAGCTGGGGGGCGATAGCATTCAAGAGTTTGTGTCTGCCGGTCCAAAGACTTACGCTTACCAGACCAGAATTCAGAAAAAGGTTGTAATGCGAGCCAAAGGCATCACTCAGACCAGGGAATGCAGCGAGAGGGTAAACTTTGACAGCCTCAGAGAGCTGGTGGGGGGCTACCTGCACGGCTCTAGAGAGGGCCTAATTGAGATCCCGCAGCATAACATTGGGCGTGATAAAAAGGGCATCACGCTGAAAAACAGGACATTTCTAAAAAGGTTCAGGGTGGTGTATGAAAAGAGACGTCTCTTTGCCGACGGGACAACTCTGCCATTCGGCTATTAAAAAAAAATCTTTAGAGGGGTTGTCATGGAGGAAATTGATTTTGAGCCCAGGTTTATCTGTCCTTTCTCATGTCTGATTGTGGGTCCTAGCGGGTGCGGGAAAACCTATTTTGCAAAAAATGTATTGGAAAACTGTGAACATGTTATGGATGTTGTACCTGAAAATATTGTTTGGATTTATACCTCTTTTCAACCTATGTACAGCGAACTGCAAAAAATGAATAAAAAGATTAAATTTGTTGAAGGTCTGCCTGATTCTTTTGAAGATGAAAAGTTGTTTCCTTCTGATAAAACGCATTTAATCATTTTAGACGATGCAATTTTTCAAGCCTCTGACCATCCTGAAGTGGTTAAACTTTTTACTCAGTATAGACATCACAGAAACATGAGCGTTATGATGCTGACTCAAAATGTATTTCACCAGGGTAAATACAGCCGCACCATTAGTCTGAACAGCAATTATCTAGTCCTGTTCAAAAACCCACGAGATAAGTTACAAATAAAAATATTGACTCATCAGATTTTTCCGTCTCAAAAGGCATTCTTTTTAGAGAGTTTTGAAGATGCCACCAGAGACGCTCATGGGTATTTAATCGTTGACCTGACTCCTGGGTGTCCAGAACGATACAGACTGAGGGCGTGTGTACTTCCCCACGAGAGGTATACGGTTTACGTCCCCAAAACACATGCTTAGATCACCATGTCGGCGCGTATAAAAAGAAACGCCCCCTTACTTAAAGCTCTGTACCGGGCTTCACCCAAGAAACGTAAAGACATACTGCTTCGTAGCTCTCCTGACTTTATCCAGGCGCTGTGTGAGATTGCTCTGAATCTTTTAAAGGGAAACATCCCATTGTCACCCTCTCAATTCAAAAAACTGAAAAGGCAGAAAAAAGTAATCAGACTGCTGGCCAATAAGAAAACCAGTTTAAAACGTAAAAGGCTGGCTCTTAAGAAGCAGTCGGGCAGGTTTCTTTTACCTCTGCTTTCAGCGGCAGTCCCTTTTATTGGGAATCTTATAGGAGGATTAGTGAGAGGAAACTGACTTTTTTGAAAAAAAAAAAATGACCTTGAAGAGGGCGCAAAAGATGTATCTCGTCTCACCCCAGCAAATCAACAGGTTAACACAGCCGACCGCATCCATCAGAGAAACTGCAGAGGGGGATTTGGATGACAGGATGAGAGCCGTATTAAATGACCCGGGCTTAAATCCTTATGAAAGAATTAAAAAGTATGACGCTTTATTGCAAAGATATTTAACCTTTGCAAAGCAGGATCAGAATGAGCAGCGTCGAGTGACTTTGACTCTGCAGCGTGACCGGACGGGAGAGCGGGCTGATGAGAGCACCGGGGACGACGCCGCTGCCCCCACTCAGGACGGTGTGCCATCCGGCGGGAGGGATGTTGAGGATACGGCCGATGAGATTCTGAAAAGTCTACCCCCGCGAGATCGCAAAAATGCAGACTATATCGTCAAGAAACTGTCCAAGAGCGACGGCGGATGGAATTCAAAGGGGGAATTTATTATAGGGGGAATGCGGTGAAAGGGTCTCACATGATTGATTTATTCAAATACCTTTCACTCCCTTATAAAAAATCCCACGCCTCACCGCCCGCAGGCTGGTTAAAGTTTCTCAATCGGTTGTCGGAGCTGAACATCCCTTTATCTTCAGTGAGTAACCCTCAGGCGCGTGATCAATATCGGCGACTCAAGACGGATACGGACGACGTACAAGACACGCCTTCTCGTGGTAAAAGAAAAAGGACGCCGGTATTATCCCCGCGCTGGATTACGCCGCGAGAAGAAAAAGAGGAGGAAACCGCAAAAAGCCGAGAGACTAGATTACAGAGAAGGAAAAAACAATTCACGCTCTCTCCGCAATGGATTTCATCGTAAATAAATGTAACGCGCACAACTTGTATTTTTTTTGTCTTTCATCAATAAAATTGTTTATTAATCATATTTTTTAAGCGTACAGTTGTTTTTCTTTCATGGAAAGGGGGTTACATCTCTGAAACATTTTTTTTTTAAGGTTTAACAAATGGTAGGTAGCACATTACAAGTCAAAAAGCGAAAGCGCTTCAATACATAAAAGATGGCAAATAAATAAGCAAAGACGTTACAAATCAATATATAAAGAAAGCAAAAACAGTACAAAGCCATATATAAAAGATAGCAAAAGCAGTACGAATCAATACATAAAAGATAGCAAAGAAAAAGATAGTAAAACACTTTAACAACGGACTACATATTGAAAACATTTATATATATATATATATATATATATATATATATATATATATATATATATATATATATATATATATAAAAAGGTAACCAAAAAAAAACACATAGAGTTACTTGCTACAACAGTCTTTAAATAGCTGGAAAGAGCAGTTCCCCTGTTTGGATGTTTTGGTAGGTTTCTTGATGCGGCCTTGATATTTCTTCACAAAGTTGTATACCGTCAGGTCATTTTTTATCACATCGGGGTCATACAGCTCCAATACTTGTTCAAAAGATAATCTGCAGGCCCGATGGCAGAGGTAATAAACGCAGTGATGACCGCAAACCGATGATAAGGGGTGTTGCAGTTGACCGCTGTGGTATTTGATGTTTTGAGAATATTTTTCCAGAAACTTTAATATGCTTCGGGGGTAGTAAACAAACTTGGGCAGAAATCCATAAGAGTCAAAAAATGTGGCTTCCCCATCCTTTTCCAGCGTTAGAGCTAACCAATGTTCCCTGGGCATGTGGGCCGGATGTGTATTCACGATAAAAAATGCAGGGAGGCTGAAAGACCGCGTTAATAAGGGCAGTTGATCGGAAGGCCACACTCCGCAAAATACATCTCCCAGCAGATTGTGCAAAAGGCTCCGCAGTTGGTGACTATCCATGTTCTTCTAGTAATAATCCAGCAGCACTTGTCTTTTAGAGTCTATCTCCAGAATAGAATCATAGCAGGCATACACGATTAGAGTGGTGGTTTGTGGAAGGGGCGCTCTGAACCTCATTTCCAGTCTTAAATTACCATTCGAGGCGGGAGAAAGTGCGTCGTTGTCATCGGCGGGATTAAGATTAAAAGCAAACAGGGAATACCCGTTGTTAAATCCTTCGCGATCGATGCTCAGGGGCAGATCTTTAAGATGTCTCCCGGTAGCCAGAAATACGTTGTAAAACTCTCTGACGGCCGAATCGTTGTTAAATTGTGGTTGGAAAGCTTTGGCGGGAATCTGTCTGCCGTCCTGACAGAGAGCTAAATATTCAATGTCGCCGTGGATGAAATTGAAGGGTGAAAGGTCCCTTCTTCCTGTAAAAGCCTCGTGATGCACCATACCCAAAACCACATACTTGGGCATAGAACCCAGAAACAGGTTTTCCTGGCTACATATCCTGGAGTGTTCGGGGATAGAAAAAGTCTTCACGTTGACCCTGGAGAGGGGGTACAAAGCATTTCCTTTCATTAAAGCGGCGGCGTGACCCAGTCTCACGGCCGGTGAGACGGATACTTTTTTCATAAAGAGAGAGGCCCCTAGTATTCTCAGGCGGAAAGTAGAGTTGCGGGCCCCAGTGAGGCAAAAGGCGTCGCCGGCCCTGGTCAGCTTAATTCTCAAGTCCACGGAATTCAGCATGAGTCTCTCGCAGAAAAATATGTCCCCGTGGAGAGGACCGAGAAGGTGTACCTCTCTGGACCGCCCCGTAAATTCGGCTCTCTTATTAAGACCGGTGATTGGTCCGTTACCCGTCACTATAGAGTCTATCGCGCCGGGGGTGTCTTTGTAAAAAAGCCCGGCGCTGAATTGGCTCTTTAGGGTATCCTCTGAAAAGTTGAGAAGAGTCTCGATCATGGCGCGGTAAGGATGCGTGGCGCTGGACTGTGAAATCAATCTGTCTCCCAAAATAACATCGCATTGATCAAAAATTGTGTTCAGAGGATAATTGATGAGGCCTACAGCCGCATCGTTGGCCAGATCAGTACCGTCCGCGTTGGTAATTTTAACACGGAGGTGCAACAAGGTGTCGTTGAGGTCCAGATACTTTTCACTGTCCCGGAATAAAAAATTCAATGGGCCCGCCGTCGGTGATGGCTGCTACGGGAGAGATTTCTGTGTAGATTTTGTCCTCGATAGAAAGTTGTGTCATAGGCGCTGAGAATAAATCCAGCTCCGCCAGGGTACACTCCGGGGATTTTTGATGTAAGAGAGCCATGTTTTTTTTTTAAATATATCAGAGCTCCCGGCAGACTTCCTCTTCCCTCGCGAGCTTCTTCCTAGTGACTTCCTTCTTTTGACGCTCGAGCGTTTATTGGAGGTCGATGGAAGGCGCCGTCCTGGAGGCCGTCTCTGCGACCTACGTGACAAGACCATAATACCTCCGGATCCCTCTTGTTTCTGCTGGTTGGTCAATCGTCCTACAGCCTGGCTGAACATGTCCGAGGCGATGTTGCTGGCCGCTGATTTGAGATGGGGTTTAGCGACAGCGAGGCCTTTCTTCAGCAGAGGGGATACAAAACGGAACAGCTTTGAAAACAGAGAGCCGATACCGCGACCGTACATGACGGGGGCTCCGTAAAAACCCGGCAAATCCCCTCCTACTTGCCTCTCATAATATTGTACAAAACGATGAGGATCTTCTCTCAAGCCCGCCAGAGCCATTTTTTTTTTCTAGTTTGTGATGCGGCTTTTTTTTTTTTTTAAAATAAATTATTATTTGAAAAAAAAAAAAACGGAGCTACTCCTAATAGCGGTTAGTCACCTTCTCAGGTTGTTTTGACACTGAATGATGTTGACGCGATGAAACGGGTTTTATAGGCTGTTTTTTTTTTTTTGTTTTTTTTTTTTGTTTTTTTTTAAGGGACCGGTCTGAAGTGGAGCGTTATGATAGTTTTACCGTAGGTAAATTTTACAGGTATGTTTTGGTCAGATTTTATCAGGATCTGAATATTTTCAATGTGCTGCTTTCCCACGGGCAAATAATAAGCTGGATTAAAATGTTGTGTCACGACGTCTCCGAACGTACCCTCGACGTTGACCGTTCTTAAAAGCGGGGCATAAGCGTCCCCTACGAGCTGCGGTCGTATCACATCGCTGTAACAGTAAAGATGATAAAACCCCACCCTTAAATCTGCGGGGTAGGGCGCCATTTTTTTTTATCAAATTTGAACCATTCTCCGGGCTCGATACCCATAATGTAAGCCAAAGGTGCATCGAAACGAAGGTGAGTTTGACCTTCCGCCTGAAAGTCGAATCTCTTCTGAACGCTATTATAGACCAAGTAAACGTCGGAATTAATTTTTCTAAAGAATGCATCCAGCTCCGCCCTGACCAGGGCCACGGAGTTGTCATAACCTCCTTGAACCCTCTGACGAGATATTTTACTCTCTGTGTCGGGTTCTTTGGGCTGCGGCCTCCAATCAAAGTAGGCCACGTCTTGAGGCAGGTTATACCAGCTATGCGGGTATGAAATCTCGGTCATGGCGACCTCCCACGGTCCCTCTAAATCTATATGTTGCGCTAAATCCACGCGAAAATTGTCGCTGGTATTATCTTTGAAAACATTGAGGCTGGCGTTGGAGGGTAGGGTGATGTAAAACCCCTTATCCTTTGAACCGTACATGATTGAATGACGAGCTACGAGGGTGCGTCTCGGTGTTTTATACATTTTTTAAATCCGAAGCCTTCACCCAGCTGTTGAATTTCTCGGGCCAATTCTTCCAGCGTACAAGGACTTGTTTTTCACCCCTGACGGTGCGTCGCCCCAGAATCTCCTCTACATGAAATACTTTGTCTCGAGTTAATTTTACCTTTTGCAGCTCCTGCTCGTAGAATGATCCCTGTATGGGCTCACCGTCATAATCTTTTAGTTTATACACGGGAGGAATGCGAGGAATACAATCAGACACCGTAAACACTTTGTCGGTAAAACTCTGTTCATATTTTTTATCAAACACCCCCCTCAACTTGGATATCCTGACAAGATCCCCTTTTTTAAGCGTCATCTTTTGATTCCCCTTCTGAGATTTACCATACAGGTTTTCAAACACTTACGAAGCAGTTTCTTTAGTCACTTGCATAGGGGTCATTTTAATACTGCTGTGATAACCGTGATTATAGCTTTTTACCAAGTCTTGCAGGACATCTAGGTATCTCAAAGTGTTGTTCGCCGTAAAATATCTCCACATTCTACTTTTTAAAGTCCTGTTAAATCTTTCGATCACAGAGGCTTTGAGATCACTGGCTGTGGAAAAATGTATGATACCGTATTTTTTCATCAAGGCCTCAAAACTCTTATTAAAAAATTCTTTACCGGCATCCGTCTGTAGCTTTGCGGGCGTCTGACTCTCCTCAAACACCGATTCAAAGGCCTCTACCACACAGGCCGCAGTTTTTTTTCTTTAAAGCTCTTACATATGCCCTCTTGGAAAATACATCTATGACCGTTAATAAATAATTATAGCCATCATTATGCTCGGCTAAAGCCTGCATATCACACAGGTTGGCTTGGAATTGGTTTAAAGGTCGCGGGACAAAAACTCTGTTTCTAGCAAAATGTATTCTGGTGGGTTTGTGCAAAGTGTACGCGTCCTGCTCGGATAAAAAATCTTTAACATCCTCAAGCATGACCGCCTCTCCCATTTCGCCCTGCACCCCCTGACGGAGTCTTTCTACGCCCCCGAAGCTGCCCGGATGGGCAGGGTTGTAATACACCATTTTCATGAAGTGTTTCACAGACATGCTGAAAGCCAAATGAAGAAAAAAGACTAAACAGAGGATCTTTATACTTTTTTTAATGAACATCGGTGGGGTTTGTAACAAGATAGAAAAAACAAGCATTTGCGAGAGAATTAAACAACTAACATTTCATCATTACCCAAGTTTGAGAGAATTAAACAACTAACATTTGTACAGCAAAACAAAAACTAACATTTTCATTACCCAAGTTTTGAGAGAATAAAACAAAACTAATATTTTCATTACCCAAGTTTGAGAGAATTAACCAACTAACATTTCATTACCCGAGTTTGTACAGCAAAACAAAAACTAACATTTTGTACAGCAAAACAAAACTAACATTTCATTACCCAAGTTTGTACAGCAAAACAAAAACTAACATTTTGTACAGCAAAACAAAACTAACATTTCATCGTTACCCAAGTTTTAAGAGAATTAAAAAACTAACATTTTGTACAGCAAAACAAAACTAACATTTCATCATTACCCAGGTTTGAGACAATACAGAAAAATCTAGAGTATTGTAGATGACCTTGTGTAATTTGTCGAGCTCGGCCGAGATATTTACAGTTTGCTTGTTTTGCAAAAGTTCAGCGGCAACATCAACGAACAAAGCATAAAAACTGAGCAGATGATGAGGTTCGACGTTTTTTTTTGCCATTTCTTTTAAAATGCCTTCGAAGGTGTCTGACAACCCAGATTTACACATTGCTACGGTGGATTTTACCATGTTGCCCCACACCCCTGCAAAGATAGTCCGGATTTTATCGAGCAAGTTTTCCGGTATTTCGTCCGCTGTATTTTCCATGTTTTTGCAAGTCCGAACTCTGTTCTCGATAGCTTTTCCGAGAAGCTTAATCAACTCCCGGGTGACAAAAGACTTCTCTCGATGCATTGAAAGATATGATGCAAGTTTAGTCCAAATGTGTCCCATCGCATTTATATTTTTTTGGGGGGTATAAAGATTTGTTAAAAAAGTGTTAAACCCTCGGTTTAAGAGCTATCCCACAATTCAGACGCTTTGTCCAGTAGTTCAATATTCAGCCTGTTGTCTGAAGCCAGTTCACCGTACATGAAGCCGATGGGTTCGTAGATGCAACACGCCGTTTTCAGCTCATGCAAAAGGGTCTCGGCTATAGCCGTGACTTTTTCCGGCTCCACCCGGATGCGGTTCCCGGTTAAGTAGCACTGGATGGCGGGCATAAAGTTTGGGGTGTGGAGTCTCTTCATCAGCCGAGGAAAGTTGTTAACGTAAAAGTCTTCTTCGAGTACTTCCAAACACCAGTGCTGTATCTGGCTGGGGTGGTTGACTCGACACCCGTAGCAGGTCTCTTCTCTGTACTTGGCCAGAGTGATTTCTAGCAGGTGGTACACGACGGCTTTTATCGCTTTCAGAGCAGTGTCCGACACCCAACCATCAACCCCGTCCTCATCCTTCTCCTCCTCATTTGTATCTCCTGGCGCGGGGGAGTTGGGTGGGGTCGGATAGAGAGAGGGAACCTCCTCCTCCGAGGGTGGGGTCAGATTGGGAGGGGGAACCTTCGAATCCTCCTCCTCCTCCGAGACCCAGGCTGAATCAGCGGGCCCCTTAGGGGCGGGTGGGTCGAGGGGTCTGTCTACCTCTGAATGCTCGGGCGGCGGGTTGAGTGCTCTGAGGAAGGGTAGAAGAGAAGGCGGCCCGAGGAGGGTGGTGGTCATGCGTCTGGGCTCTCTGGTCTTCCTCTTGAGAGTACTCATGGTTCCTTCGGCTTATTTCCTTAACCCCGGAGTGATGCCCGGGCTGGTAAAGATGTCTTTTTATAGCGACTTGTTTCTACGGGGACCGTTGTGGGAGGGGCCGTGGGTGTGGTCTAGAATGAGAGAGGTTTTTTAACCACTATAGCTTCGTCCCAGTTTCGACAGCTGCGAAAGAGAAAGTCAATTTTTTCATAAATTTGTTCCACCTTTTCTTTCCAAGCGTTCAAAGGAATGGTCAACAGCGTGCGAAATACTCCGCAGTCAGAGTTGAAATGATCCAGGACAAAAAACTCTGTGGGCCCGCTACTCCCACCCTCTGCAGAGGTTTGATGACTAGCGCGGAAAAACCAACGAGCTGCGCCCGAGGCTTTGGTGAGCCAAACGGCCATAAACGTCATTTTTTTAACCAGTTGCTCTCTGGGGTAAGGATTCACCGTTTGCGTAGGAATCTCTTCTTCGTGCTCCACCAGATTCTTTGGGTTCACGGTCCTCAGAACCCCCCAGTCATTGGAGGACAGGACTGCCATGTCTGTGGCGGGTGACCGGACTTCCCCTTCATCCTTTTGGTAGAAACATAATTCTCCGGTCTCATACTTGAAAATGTACCCCCAACAGCCTCGCACTCCATAGGGTTCCAAAGACCATTCCTCCCATAAAGAATTGGAAGGAGGGGTCTGGGTTCGGCGGAGATGCACTACATATTTCCTAGAGCCGTTGGTGCCAGACTCTGGGTCTTCTATAATGGTGACGGCGGTCTCTGCAATGATCCTTGTCCCGCAAGCGCTCGGTGGATCGCACATGATGAAATTAGAGGCCGAGGTTCTGTTGAAATAAAAAAAAAAAACAAGAAATACTTTATTCTTTCAAATACAAGTAAAAACCGTGTACATGCTCCATACATTTGAATAAAATGTTTTAACGTTATAAAAAAAAGCACAAGGCAAAAAAATCTATATATCTTATTTAAAAAATTAAATCATCATCCCCTTATCTCTCTCAGATTGTGAGAAAACGTCTCTCTCTCTCTCAGGCTGTGAGAATGTAAACAGAGGGGTTTTTTTTTAGCCAATGAGGACGCTAGACGTCATCGGTCCGTGACGGGCTCTTGCCCAATGAGAACCCGAGACGGCGTCAAACGGCGACGGGCATAATCCAATGAGAACGCGAGACGGTGTCACAGACTGTGACGTCGACACGGGCCTCCGGGGACCGAGGAAGCCCCGCGTTCATTCAAACGCTGGCCGCCGCTCCGTGAGGAGGGCGAGCGCTCCCCGCTCAAAAAACTACGAGGTTTGTGTTTAAAAAAATAAATAAATAAACTTTGAAATAAATGTTTGCCTTACCTACGACGGCCTGCGTGGTGATGGTTTTCTTCGCCCAGGGTCCCGGTCGGGTTGCGGGATCGGAGATTCCTCGAGCGGCGCCTGGAGATCCGTCTACCCCGGGATGGCCCCCTTCCACCGGGCCGGCTGCTGCGAGACGTCCCGCCGTCCCCACGCCTCCTTCTCTCGGGCTACAAGGACCGATGCTGCCGATGGGGCCGCCTCCTGCCGAATGAAGCTCCGCGTTGAGAAATAACTGGTCTTGGGTCCTTTAGGACGGTTATTTATCGAGCCGGGGGTTCATTATACCCGATCCTCCATTGAAATTTATGAATGAGTAAAAGTTTTTATTTCACACATTCGCGCGGGTCATGCAAGGACGCTTTCACCCGTTGTTATAAGGGGGGTTCATTATACCCGATCCTCCGTTGAAATTTATGGATGAAAAAAGTTTTATTTCACACATTCCCGCGGGTCATGCAAGGATGCCTTCACCCATTGTTATAAAACCCCGCGTAAAAGTTTCTATCTTATTCCTTTGTCTTATACCTGCTGTGTAGTAAGCCTCTGCTATTATCTGTGCGGTCTTTAGGCCTGTGTTATCGTCCGGCTATAAAGAATACATACGGTGTGGGGGAGATGCGTGCGTGTGTGTGTGTGTGTGGGGGTGTGTGTGTGTGTGTGTGCGTGTGCATGTGCGTGTGCGTGGGGGGGGGGGGGAGATGCGTCTGTGCGGGGGAGATGTGGGGGTGTGCGTGTGTGTGTGTGTAGGGGTGTGCCTGTGTGCGCGGGGTCAGTGAGTTCTCATATCGTAGCCTATAGGCCTCTGTCATTGTTTGGCTATAAAGAATGCATACGGCTCATTTACATAGTGCGGGAGATGTGTTTGGGGGGGGGGGGGGGGGGGGAGACCTGTCAAAAGTTCAGTCAAGCGTGACGTGAGTGAAGGTGTCTAAATCCTCTCTCTCTGCTGTGTCATGGGGTAGGAGATGTAAGTGGTAATGTGGGTGTGCAAGGAGATGAGGGTCCATCTGTCAGGAATGCTTGACACTGTAAATGTTAATCTGGTCACTACGCCCAACCAAATGAACAATAACATTATTCTAGAGGCTTTTAATATGGTAATGGGTGAAAGGGGGGTCGAGTCCCCTGAGTCCCCACGGGTGAGCTCTGAATTGTCTACCTTCTTGGAGTCTGTAGATTTAACAACACCTCCCAGTAGAGATACAACAGAGCTAGCCAAAGGGGGCACAGATCACATTCCTCAAGACCCCGTTCCTGCTGAGTGTATTTACTCTGGTAACCCCAGCATCATCCATCAGGCATTTTCTCTTGCCATGGCTGGTGATGATTATGATGTAGACTTTTCTGGAAATTTCTATGAAAGTGTAAACATGGTGTGTGGGGATAACACGGTCAGTACATCCGCTCCTTCTGTCCTTGCTTTTGTTGATGAATACGATGATGCTGATGGTGAAGGAGCAGTATCAGGACCTCCCACAGGTCTACAGCTACCACCGCCCGTCTGGTGTGGCTCATAATTGTCTGCGGTAACATGAGGCATGGATACTACTCCTTCACCATCAGCATCATCATCATCAACAGCAGCATTACCATCAACATCATCTAACACTTAACAATAATTATGGCCACATATCAGTTAGAGAAATTCCTCATTTTAATGCAAAAGAGCTGTGTCAACCTCTAGATTTACGCTGTATTAATCACAATGACTTGACTCAAATCCTTGCCATAGTCAGAGAGAGCCTGTCATCAATAATTGAGAGAGCCCTGGTGGATTCTCCATCAGGTAGTGTTTTAAATGTTGTGCTGAGGGGTCCTTCCTTGGCAAACGATGTGAAGGCTGTCTTAAATTCTGATGGTGATTATAACGCAGAGTTATTTTTAGACCAAATTTCAAATGTAATACAAAGCAATGACACATCACTGACAGATGATTTAGTATTTATAGTTTCTGTCGCAGAAGGAAGAAGTGGCGGAAGTAATCGACTGAAGCTGGGTAAAGTCTTTTACGATGAGATGTTATCCAAAAAGGGGAAACACCTGTTGATCCAAACAATGGTAGTGAAAACAATCTTTGTTTCTCTCTGTGTCTTGCTCATTATGTTAATCCTATGATGTCTCCTGAAGAAAAACTGGGTTATGCAAAACAGCTGCACTCTGCAGCCGGTTTTGACCATATGCACAAAGTCTCCCTCTCAGATGTAGGTAAATTCGAGAGACACATAGATGTTAAAATCATAGTACTTCACCACACTGAGGCAGGTAAGCGTCTCCAATGTTTTGAAATGCATGACAGAATACATCCTAGAACAATCTGGCTCTATCTGCATGATGATCATTATTTTCTGATCCAAAACACTAAAGGGTTTTTTGGTGCTTCATATGTCTGCTCTTTTTGCTATGGCACATATGAAACGCCGCTGCTGCACAATTGTAGAAGGCAGTGTAACATGTGTTATACACAGTGTAGCAACCAGACCCCCAAAATTGTGAAATGTCCAGACTGTAAACGTCTCTGTAAATCAGAATTCTGTTTTGATCAAACTGCCGCCCTGAAGGGATCCACAACAAAATCCCATGTCAGGGGATCAAATATTCTGAGGCTTGTGGAAAAATTTATCTGGCATCCAAAAACAAACATATTTGTAAACCAATTCGATGCTCCCACTGTCATGAAGAAATAGTGGATGGTAAGGTGTCTCACGAGTGCTTCATACAGCCCATTCCAAAGAAAGAAATCAGATCAGATTACATATTCTATGACTTTGAGACCCAGTATTATGACGGCAGACACCATGTGAATTTCGCATGTGCAATGAACACAGAGAGAGAGAAAATGTGTTTCAGCACCACTGATTGTGTGTCTGCATTTATCAGTTGGTGCAGACGAAAGAAACACCATGGCTACACATTCATAGCACACAATGCATCTGGATTTGACAATTATATTGTGTTAAAACACTTTGTTAAACATGGCATCACCCCGAAAGTAACGATGAGAGGTAGCCGTGTTATTCTGATGTATGATGTTACATACAAACAGCGTTGGATTGATTCATTCAGTTTCCTTCCAACGCGTTTGTCAAAAACACCAGCAGCAATCGGGTTTGAGGATTTAGAGAAAGGCTACTTCCCGCACAAATTCAACATCCCCGAAAACATGCATTATGTTGGTAAATATCCAGACCCCACCTTCTATGATTTTGAAAAAAATGAGCAGCGATGAGAAAACCCACTTCTTGAGATGGTATGAGACAGTCTGTGATGGAGTCTTTGATTTCCAGACAGAGATCCGCAGGTATTGTGTTAATGATGTAGAAGTGTTGCGCAAGGCCTGGATGATTTATCGAGATACCTTTCTCAAGTGTACAGAGCTTGATCCATTTGCTTTCACCACATTGGCATCCAGCTGTATGGGGGTTTACAAGACATTGTTCCTCCCCAGAGACACGGTGGCACTCACATATGACGGTGCATACACTCGCCAAAATAAGACATACTCAGAAGTGTCTATTCAATTGCTCGAGTATATCGCTCATACTGAGGACATTGAGATCCAGCATGCTCTCAATAATGGTGAGTATCAGTAATACTTTGTAGATGGGTTCCATCATGCTACCAACACCTGTTATGAGTTTGCAGGATGTATTTTCCATGGTTGTGTCAAGTGTAAGGTCCAACGGGTGTCAATCCGCTGAGTGGTGTGTCCTTTGGTGAGTTGTATCAACAGTTCATCACCAAAGTAGAGGCCTTACAGTCACTTTATGGTTTTCGGGTGGTTGTTTTGTGGGAGTGTGAATGGATTCATATGACCAAAACAGATCCTAGGGTCCAGATGTTTCTGAGCACCTACAAGAGACCAGAACGTCTGGACCCTAGAGAGGCCTTGTTTGGTGGTTGTACTAATGCCATGAAGCTCTTCCACAAGACCGAGACTGAAGAGAAAATCAGGTATTACGACTTCATCAGTCTGTATCCAACTGTGCAGTCAAAAATGCCTTACCCGGACGGCCATCCAAAAATAATCTTCAGTAATTTTGACCCCATCGATCAATACTTTGGTTTTGTCAAATGTACTGTGCTTCCTCCAAAAGGCTTGTATCATCCTGTCCTTCCCTTCAGGTGCAACAACAAGCTGATGTTCCCAACTGTGTAGAAGTTGTGCTGTGGATATGAATCAGACAACCTGTACACACTGTGACGATGACAGACAGCTTTCTGGTGTGTGGGTGTCATTTGAGCTTCAGAAAGCGGTTGAAAAGGGATATCACATTGTGAGTATTGATGAAGTGTGGCATTTTCCTGAACAGACAGACACTTTGTTTAAGGATTATGTCAAGACATTTCTAAAATGCAAACAAGAGGCTTCAGGTTACCCCACACATGTCAAGACACCTGAGCAGAGGAAACAGTACATGGATGAATTTTATGAAAAAGAGGGCATCAGACTGAATCCTGATAAAATCTGTGTTAACAAGGCAGTTAGGAGTTGTAACAAGTTGCTCCTCAACTCTTTGTGGGGGAGATTCAGCATGAGGACTGATATGCCTCAATGTGAGCTGATCACCGACCCATCCAGATTCACCCAGCTGATGTTTAGTGACCAATTTGTCGTCTCACAATTTTGTTTCATGTCAGATGATGTTGCTATGGTGCAATGGAGTCATGCTGATGATAAGGTGTGTAAAGTTAATGATGTGAATGTGTTCATCGGCGCAATGACAACAGCTCATGCCAGGCTCATGCTTTATGAGCCTGGCATAAGCTGTGACACAGACAGCATAGTTTTCACTTCCAAGACAGGTGATTGGGTCCCACCCCTGGGTCCTTACCTGGGGGATTTGACTGATGAAATTAATGATGGTGATGGGTGTGGTCTTCCTGAGGAAGACTACATCACAGAGTTTGTTTCAGGAGGACCCAAGTGTTGTGCCTACCGCACCAGCAGAGGGAGAACACAGGTAAAATGCAAAGGGGTGACATTAAATGCTGCAAATGCAGCTGTTGTCACCCCCGAGTCCCTGGAGGGCTTGGTTCATGTGTTTGTGAGCAATCAGAGCAGTGGGGCACATCTCATTACCTCATCATACACCATTAAACCCAATAAGTACCGTTCACAACTTAGAAATGAGACAGTTATGAAAAGGTGCAGGTGGTGTACAATAAACGCAGAGTTCTCAGCAATTACACCACTCTGCCCTATGGATTTTAAAACAGGTGTGTCTTTTGATGGTAGGCTGCAGCATCCATTCAATTTGGTGGTGAGTAGGCCTTCCAATTGTGGAAAGACATTTTTTGTAAAGAGTGTCTTAGAAAATGCAGTGAGTGTTATTTCCCACAAAATTGTTAATATTGTATATATTTACTCATGTTGGCAGCCTTTGTATGATGAACTTTTAAAAATTTGCAATATAAACTTTGTACATGGTCTACCTGATACATTATGTGATGACAGCCTGTTACCCCCAGAGAAAAACAACCTTATCATTGATGATTTAATGAATGATGCCAGTAACAATTTAGAAGTACAGAATGTTTTCACAAAATATGTTCATCATAGAAATCTAAAAATTGTATATATTTTGTTCAAAATTTATTTATTCAAGCTAAGGCCAGTGGAACAATTAGTTTAAATACAAACTACCTTGTTTTATTCAAAAATCCTAGAGATAAATATCAAATTTCGCTTTTAGGTAGACAAATGTTTCCTGGTAACACAAAATATTTTTTAGAGGCCTTCAATGATGCCACGAGCACACCTTATGGTTATCTACTGATAGACTATAAAGCTAAAACCCCTGATTATTTAAGACTCAGAACAAACGTGCTATCACCTCAGGTTGTGTACATTTCCAAAAAGCAAAAAAAGTAAAATTAAAAATTAAAAATGTCATCTCGGGTAAGGAGAAATCTGGCGCTTTTAAAGCAGGTATATAAAATCGTCACCAAGTGTCCGAAGGGTTATTGTGAAAAATGCTGGGTCAGACTTTATCAATGCTTTGTGTGAAATAGCACTCAATGTCTTACAAGGTAACATTCCACTAAGTGATAAACAGTACAATCAATTGAAGAAGAAGAAAAAATCCAAACTAATCGTAGATAAAGGAGTAAAATTAGCAAAAAAGAAAAAAGGTCATCAATCAGACAGGTGGCTTTTTGTTACCCCTTCTAGGAGCAGCTATTCCCTTCATATTCAGTTTGATCAACAAGAATTGAAATGGAACACTCAAAAAATGTTTTTGGTACCCCAGCACCAGATTGACTTGTTGAAGCAGCAGCAACATCAGTACCACCCACTGGATCAAAACAGTACAAATCTGAGACAGGCTGTGCAAAATGAATTGGACAAAGAAATGGCCACCGTTTTACAACTACCAGACGTAGACATTTATGAGAAGGCTAAAAAATACAGTGCCGTCTTACAACGCTACCTCACATTGGTGAGACAGGGTGAACGTGAAAAAGCTGTATTAACATTATCCCTTCCAACTGACAAAACTAGTGATGTGGACAATGATGACTCAAACCAGGGTGTGGTAGACATCAAAGATGACCATATTGTTGAAATATTGAGATACATGCCTAAAAGAAGTAAGAAAAAGAGTGTTTCAAGATGGCACCACGTACGGCTGCCACGGTGTGTTGGTGCGCTTTGTTTTGTTTTGTTGGATAATTTTAGGTTTTGCCACGCAATCAGGAGCTCTTTCACCAGAGATGAACTCCTGAACATCAGGGCTACAACTCCAGTGGATCTAATTTCCACATTCATGGCATCATCTGCGTTTAACCCCAAGGACTCTGAGGCGTGCAGGCAAGATCTTGGCCGACCCCTCCCACCCTGGACACAAACTTTTCGAGCCCCTCCCCTCAGGCAGGAGGCTGCGGTCCATTAGGAACAAAACCTCACGCCACAAGAACAGTTTCTTTCCCTCCACTACATCACTGCTGAACACTGCCCATGACACACCCCGACTCCCCCCAACCACCCGATACAAACTCCATTGGTAACTGTAAATACCTCTGTGTATATTTAGCCTACTGTATTTTATTTTATTTTATTCTATATCTCTATTTCTGATTACTCTTATTACAATTCTTGCACCTTACTTTTAATTTTATTATTATCTTTTTACTTATTGTCTGTTTGTACTTTGCACCAACAGCACCTGAGCAAATTGCTTGTAAGTGTAAAAACCTACTTGGCTATGAATCTGATTCTGAAAAATGCGGAATATATTTGAGGCATTATGTCGATCAAAAAGACTGGTGTCATGGACAAATCAAGGGGAACTAATTGTCAACAAGAAGACGATTAGAGGTTCTCACCTGTTTGATTTAGTGAAAATTGTCACTGCATCACACAATATAACGGACGCTTCAAGACCCTATGGGCGGGATGTGTTTAAAAACTCTTGCTTCTTTAAACATGCCACTATCTGCTATCCCAAACACACAGGTAAGGGGTGCCATTGCAGAGCATAAGGGGTTTGGTGACACTAGCAGAGAAGGTATTTCTCAAGGGTTCACCCTATTTGACAGACACTCCACAATGTAGTACCCCTCTCAGAATCCCTAAAGACAGATCAAAGCGAATCAGGACAACTTATGTAAATAATGAGTGGTTGGATTTTTAGATCCTCTTTTCTTTTTTTTTTGTCTTTTTTATATTTTTTAAATTTTTCATCTATTATTGATGCTGGCTCTTTCACATGGATATGTGTATAATACTGATTGAAACTCATGTTTGTAAATGTGAATTTAAATGTATCCTCTTTCACCATTTCAGAGAAAGTGAATAAATGTGTTACATGTTTTCATACAATCTTGGTCCACTTTCAGCAAACATCAAAACAGCCAGAAATCTAGCTGTAATTTTTGATTCAGATCTCACCTTCTCCACCCACATCAATAAAACCATCCAATCTTGTTTCTTTCACCTGCATTCAATTTCAAAAATTAAATACTCACCCCCCCAGACCTTGAGAAAATAATTCACGCATTAAGTTTCTCAAGGCTGGGTTACTGCAACTCTCTCCTCCCTGGTTTAAATCAGAAATCCCTTTCTCGCCTCCAACTAGTTCAGAATGCAGCAGCTAGGCTTTTAACTGGTTTTAGTAGACGGCATCACATCACTCCAATTTTAGCCTCCCTCCACTGGCTTCCTGTCCGTTTTAGAATTGATTTTAAGGTTTTATTGATTACTTTTAAAGCACTCATGGGCCTGGCCCCCAGCTATATTTCAGAACTACTGATACCTTATGAGCCAGCCCGCAGCCTCAGATCTTCTGGTGAAGGCCTCCTGGTCGTTCCAAAGTCGAGGCTCAAAACTAAAGGTGACAGAGCTTTCTCCATCAGAGTCCCGACTTTGGAACGACCTGCCAGAGGAGATAAGGCGTGCTGAGTCTGTTGCTTCTTTTAAGTCTCTTTTAAAAACAAACTTTTACAGACTTGCTTTTGTGTGATGCTGTCTTTTATCTTTTATCTTTTTATCTTTTTATCTCTCCTATCGCACTTATTTTCAGCTTTACTGTCTTTTTAGCTTTTTCTGTCAGCAATATTCTGTTTGTTAAGATATTATTGCCATTACTTAATTTTAATTCAGATTTTACCTAGTTATGCTTCACCTTTGTTACACTTTTAATCCTTTTATAGATATCATCTAAAACTTTTTCTATTTCATATTTTAATATCATTATTAATCATTATAATTATTGTCTATTTATAATTGTTCTTCTGTTTTCTATTTTCAACCCCTTTTTACTTTTTCTTACTGGTTTTATGTTCTTTTAGCTTTTATTTTGGTCCTCTTGGTCACATTTTACGTTGCAGGGTTCGTGTATTGTCTGGGTCCTTATGACATTCTTATGTCTGCTGTGTTTTTCTGTAATAGTGCCTTGTTTTAAATTGAGGGTTTTTTTTGTTTTTTTTCCCTTGTGCTGATGATGATACGCACCTGGACCATCAGCACTGGTCACTAGCCATCATAGGCCTGAGGACCATCAGTGGTGACAGCATAGACATGTACAGAAAGGCTAGATGGCTCACGCACGCTGTTGGCCAATGGCGACCAATGTCCTCACATGGCGGCCATCTTGGTACAGTGCGCTTGCTCACTCATAACAGTGACGTCTGTCGAGCATGTACTGAGAAAAAAAAGCATCGGGTGCTCAATTGACAATCGATTTTCAAACGGTTGACTTTGTCAGAAACGTCAGAGATGTAGTTTTAATCCTGCATAATTAAGATTATACATTTTCATATAATGTAAGATTAATGTATTAACTTAATATTTCTTATAACGGACGGCATGGTGGCGCAGCAGGTAGTGCACGTGCCTCACAGCAAGAAGGTCCCCGGTTCGATTCCCGGGTCCGGCAGGGCCTTTCTGTGTGAAGTTTGCATGTTCTTCCCGTGCATGTGTGGGTTTTCTCCAGGCACTCCGGCTTCCTCCCACAGACCAAAAACATGCTCATTAGGTTAATTGGTCACTCTAAATTGCCCTTAGGTATGAGTGTGAGCGTGAATGGTTGTCTGTCTCTCTATGTGGCCCTGCAATTGACTGGCGACCGGTTCAGGGTGTACCCCGCCTCTCGCCCAATGACAGCTAGGATAGGCTCCAGCCCCCCCGCAACCCCAAAAGGGATAGTCGGTATAGAAAATGAATGAATGAATTTCTTATAACATTTGTAATAAACCTAACCGTTTGTAAATCCGTCAAGATTTCAGCTACAAAAGCATGAATATGTCTTACCCACCATTGAGTACAACAGAGCAGAGCAGAAATGTGCCCTGTACCAAGAGGGACACCATATGAAGATGTCGGTGGCTCCGCCTCGAGCCATGTAGCCTTTCTATACATGTCTATGGGTGACAGTACCCAAGGTAAGAGGATATGCAAGCAGCGCCACACAGACATCCGTCAAGTGTGCAACCTGCAATGACAGGGACTGCTACGATAAATGGCATGTAGCTCATAGTCTGGAGGCAAGACAGACTGTGTGATTGCTCCACTTGAATCAGGTGGAAGATGGACACATTAATATACACACAGACCAAGATCTTTTATGTATAGTTCAATTGCATTGTTGCAAATATGTGAGCAATTGTTGTACATTTTGTTTTCTTCTGTAAATAGTTTACTGTGATTTTTTTTTTTTTTTTTTTTTTTTAATACACAAATTCCCATTAAGTATTTTTTTTTTTAAACCATCAAAGCATTTCTGTAGACCCTTTTTGCTAGTAGTTCTGATAGTAAGACAACACAATAAGATGCCTCTAAGTGTAAACTTTCGTTAGACTCCAAATTCATGACTGTGGGGCAAAGCATTCAAAAGTTACCGCCTTTTTACTGTAGGCATATCCCCATGGTTCCATGGTACCATTTAAGTCTCCAAATGGCACACTTTGGAAACACACAGACATAGTCCAAGAAAACAGGTGTAAAACGTTAATTTTTTGATGGAATTTCACAGAATTTTAAATTAGTAAAGACTTCATGCTTTGGTTATATTTTGCTTTTCACCTTATAGGCTCAAGTGACAGTCATCTGCAGGTACTTGATTTGAAAAAAATCAAAAATAGGCTAAGAAAAATGCCTTATTTTGTGTGTTCAGGCTGCCATAAGTCAGCACCTACAGTGTTTATTGTGGAAAAACTTGAGAATGTTTCCTTTCAAAAAGGGACCAACACTATGCATGTACCTTAAAAGGTTTCAAGAGCAATAATCATTTTACTTTGGGTTTGTCTTCTTCAGGCATTTTTTTGGGGGGACATTGACCTTCAGTGAAAGGGTTGCACTACAAGACTTGTCCTCAAACATGCAATGGTGAGGCAGGTATAAAACATAACAAATTGACAAAGAAGTTGCTGATAAGTAGAATAGTAGGGTAAGCTGTATAATGGTATAAGTTAACAAATCATGCAAGAGTGACCCCCTTCCCTTCCCTTTGTGCGGGGAATATATATATATATATATATATATATATATATATATATATATATGCCTTCACATCTTTGCTTGCAGGGCATTGTTCTTTCCCCCTCATCGTTCTCTGACTGGGAGATCAGACATAATGTCCTATTTGTTTTTGGCAAGTCTGGATCTGGAGATTTGCAAAAGAATTGAAACAATGGGGTTTGGCTAAAAATTGTGATGAAGAATCTGATAGTCAACTTACAACTGCTATCAGAAATGCATGGGAACAGGAAAGTTCTGTTTTCTACCATCTCTTCCTAGCTTTCCTTTACATTTTTTCTCTCCTGTTTAACATAAAGATCTGGACACAAACACACAAATAACTTGAAAGGTGTCACTGAATAAGGCCTTATAGCACTGCACATTTTGTCTTGTATTCCCATAATTCTTGCTTTGTTTTACTTGCTGTCCAAACAGTCTGCTTTGCTGTATGATTGACCCTGCAAGACTGAAGGCTAGATTTCCTTGTCTTAAATAACCTTTCAGACTCCACCCATCCCACCTGCACTACATAACTGCAATCACAGCTCATTGCCCTCACCTGGGCTTTCCACCCACCTGCAGTTAATCTCCTTGTCAGCCATTGGTATAAATGTCCCAGCAGATGCATCAGTCTCCTTCCACTTCTTTTGCGTCACTTGGTGACATCATGTTGCTGTTCCTGTCCTGTCTGTAGAGTTTATTTGCTATAGCATGCTGCATTATGTAAGCCATGAGCATGTGTTTTTGTTCTTCAGAAATACTTTATCACCAAGCAGACATTGGTCAAGAGACAAGGCAGGAGGAAGAGGCAGAGAGAGAAGCCATACTTAGGGGCTAAAAGTTAGGCTAAGCTAGAGCTAAGCTAGGTGCAGAAAAGAAATGAACTGAAGGACACAGCCTCTGAGAAGCAGGAGTGCTTTTATTTGGCCTTAGTACATTTTGAACATATGTTAAACAAAACAAGTATGTTTCAGAGTAAATATCAACTAGTTTTAATTAGCATTGACAAAGCAGTTCAACATACAACAGTGTTTCACTGGCAAAATGGGAAGTGAGGAATATGCTCACCACGGGAACAGAAAGCCACCACATGAACCAGGACTGCAAATATTTACTTAACTCAAAACAGCTATTTCCTGAAAGCCCTTGTTGTGGGAACTTTCTAGTCTCTACAGAGTCAAAAAAACAAGACTGAAATGGTAGCAATGCACCAAGTTTTTGTCTATAGAGAGGGAGCAACATACAGAACCTCATGGCAGTAAGCAGTTCAGAGTTTTGCCCCCTGACCCAATGCTTCACCCCCCTTCTTATACCATCTAACATGTCTGGCCCTTTGATGAACTTCACAGGGCTTCTTTAACAGATAAATAAATCAAATGGAGTATAATAAAATGGATGGTTATCCAATCTCGGGAATTTAAGACTAGGTATAATCTCCTGTGGTGATCTCTTCCTGCTATCTCCCGTACCTGGAGAGTGGATTTACAGTGGGGTAAGAACAGGAGTTCACTAGGTCATTCTTTGGACAATACAACAGAGCACAGCTAAAGCTACAGACTAAACTCATAAAGTTTCAGGTCAAAATACAACTTCCCTCCTTTAAATCATTTATGACAAAACAATTCATCTATAAGTGGAGAAAATACTCACAGGACCTTGAGCTATGTGGTTTTCCTGAGTCTTTGTATATGGCATGGGGGGTAGGGATGTAAGCCCTGAGACATTCCGAGTTGAATCGGACTGCTTCAACAGATGTCCAGAAGGTTTTTATATTTTTTTTTAATGTTTGAGGACAGGGGTAAGGTGATCTCTGAGAGGCAGGGACGACTGGAGAATGCAGCCTTACCCCCTCACTGTAAAATAACTCATGGTAAAAAAAAAAAAAAAACTTTTTTCATTCAGTGGTGACTGGGGGGCTTTGCAGAGATTGTTTAGAGAAATTGACACAGGCATAAAAAGTCGATTTAATTTTTTTCGATGATATACTGGATGGTGCTCAGACTGCTTTCCACAATGCCTTGTGTCGACCTAAAATCAGACATATTGAATACTAAATAGTGGGTTAAATCTATAATGTCTTAAGAGAAATGCAAGTACGTTATTATCACTAATGTGTTTTATTTATTTAACCTTTATTTAACCAGATAAAAGACTCATTGAGATCAAGATCTCTTTCACAAGGGTGACCTGGCCAAGAGGTCAGTAACACACGTCATGAAAAAAAAAAAATGGTGGTAATATACAATAAGAGAATACACTTTTTTTTTTTTTTTTTTGTGAGTGCAAGATGTTACAATAAAGTGCAGTAATTTTAACATAACAATTCAGAAACACAGGCAATGTTCAATCGTCTCACGCTGTCCATCATCATGGACCAAAAGGCTCCAAGTGAAATCAGTTCTTAGAGCTTTAGCTCAGTCTGTAAAGAGTTCCTCGCTGTCGGGGCAGCAAAACTAAGTTCAGTTCTGCCGCGAGGAACAGAAAGATGGAGAACGTCACAGGACCATAAGGCATAGTGGCTTTTAGTTCTCTGAAGAAGAGTACATAAATAAGCTGGAACTAAGCCAAGAAGAGCCTTATAAATCAGGGTCAGCCAGTGCGTATACCTTCGCGCACTTAAGGAAGGCAAACTGGATTTGACATGCAAGTCACAATGATGTGTGAGGCGACCATCACCAGTGACAAACCTCAAGGCACTGTGATAAACGGTGTTCGAGGACTGGAGACATTTAAGTGAAGCACCCATATACAGCACATCTATTTCTGTAGTAGAACCCGAGATTCACCCTGAGTTTGGTAACTATCCTTGCAATGTGTGCTTTAAAAGAGCTCACGATCCAGAAGAAAACCCATGTACTTATAATTGGAGACCAGCTCGATTGGGTTTCCTTGTTGAGTTACAACAATTTGTGTATTTACTGGTAACTCACTTGAATTTGAGAAGACCACGAGCTTGGTCTTCTGTGTTTAAAACCAATTTCAAAGTTCTCAGATGAGACTGAACAACATTAAAAGTATTAGTATAGTATATAAAAGTACTTGTTTTGCTGATTTTTAAAGATTTGTGAACCAGTGTTTAAGCCAATGTGGAATCAATCACCACCACCCTACCCTCTCAAGTGTTAAAATATGGCAAGGACACATTGGACCCACAGTTCAGCACAGGCCTGTTTTGTAAAGACACGGCCCGTCATATGAATGTTGCCTTGCTAGATGGTGATAACCACAGGCTGAGGGATAGAGCCAGATGCACAGCCAACAGTCATGTTATTGAATTTCACCAATACACACTGATTTTGTCTTTTCAAGAAACTTTTGGAAAACAGAATCTCTCGCACAAATTTGTTGGGTCAAAACAAATTCTGTCTCATGACCGCTGGAAATGCGCATTATGGCGCTAGGATTGTGTCTGCCAGCGTGTTTGTGAGAAATGTGTCTGGATCCCCCATGGTCAGATTTGCACACAGTTGTAACTCATGCTGTAACGCAAAACATGCAATAGACATGGTATGCCTGAAAACACATTCCATCCCTGCTGGTACAAGGGTGTGCAAGCAGGAAAATCTTTATGGGACAGATCCCTAAGTTTATCATTGGATTTGTTAACGAAGCCTACATAGAAAGCTATGCCAGTAATCCCTTTTTAATTTTGAACACTACGACACTGAATAAAGAACAGTTGATTTTATGTTATTCTGTATTTGGTTCAGTAATTTAGATATCAAACAAGAGGCAGGAACTTCTGGATTACTATTTAACTTATACGTAGCTCAAGCAATGAATACTATAGAATCAACTGGTATTTCACACAACTATTACTGATGGCACAGATCTTCTGGGAGTCATGGCATGTGATCAGCTACCCAACTAAAGTGAGTAATTATCCCTGTATGTTTATAGTAAACACTGACCCCCTCCTGGGAGCCTGGTGCACATTGGTTGTCTGTGTACATTACGAGACAGAGATGGATATTTTTGGCTTAGTTGGCAGTCCAGACTATGCTGACTTTCCGGCAGAGATTAACAATTTCATGTTTAAAAAAAAAACAAAAAAACAAAACTGTAATCCTGTTGTACTATAGCCTACAGATTCAGGATAATTTTGCTACTACCTGTGGTCAGCATTGTGTATTTTTTTTTTTTTTTTTTCCATATCACATACAGAAAAAAATAGAATAGAATAAACCTTTTATTCATCCCACACAGGGAAATTTGCAGTGTTACAGCAGCAAAGGGGACAGCGTTGATAAAGAATAAGTATAAAAATGGTATAAAAAATAGCATGAAAAATAGTAGTATTTACATTACTCTACCAGTATAAATATAAAAAGGGCTTGAATGCAGAAACTAAAAAGCAAATCCTATAAGGATTATTTACACATTCACCAAGTAATTGCAGATGAATGTAAGTGATTGCACATGGATGAATTGCACATTGTCAATAGAGATGCACAGTAATTGTACATGTAATTGCACATTGTTCGATAATTGCTCAGTTTATGGTGACTGGGAGCAGTGCTGGTTGTAAAGTCTAACAGCAGCTGGCAGGAAAGACCTGCGGTAGCGCTCCTTCACGCACTTTGGGTGACGCAGCCTGTCACTGAAGGAGCTGCACAGGGCTGTCAGAGTGTCCTGCAGGGGGTGGGAGTCCCTCTCCAGCATGGATGCCAGCTTCACCAGCATCCTCCTTTCTCCCACCACCTGCACTGAGTCCAGGGGGCACCCCGGGACTGAGCTGGCCTTCCTGATCAGTCTGTCCAGTCTGTTCCTGTCTGCAGCCGAGATGCTGCTGCTCCAGCAGACAACACCATAAAAGATGGCTGATGCCACCACAGAGTCAAAAAAGGTCCTCAGGAGAGCTCCCTGCACTCCAAAAGACCTCAGTCTCCTCAGCAGGTACAGTCTGCTCTGGCCCTTCCTGTAGAGAGCACTCGTGTGGTCAGTCCAGTCTATTGTTTAGGTGAACACCCAGGTATTTGTAGGAGTTCACAATCTCAATGTCCGAGCCCTGGATGTTCACCGGTGTTGGGTGGGGGGGGGTCTACGCCTACGGAAGTCCACCACCAGTTCCTTGGTCTTCCCCGCGTTGACCTGGAGGTGGTTCCGTTGGCACCAGTCCACAAAGTCCTGGGTCAGTCCTCTGTACTCCCGGTCATCGTCCTCGGTGATGAGGCCGACAATCGCAGAGTCGTCAGAGAACTTCTGCAGGTGGCAGCTGTCTGACCTGTACATGAAGTCCGCCGTGTACAGGGTGAAGAGGAACGGAGCCAGCACCATTCCCTGTGGGGCCCCTGTACTGCAGACAACCATGTCAGATACACAGCCCTGTGCCCTCACATACTGCGGTTGTTTTGTGAGGTAATCCTGGATCCAGCCCGATAGGTGGTGGTCCACCCCCGTGTGCTCCAGCTTGTCCCTCAAGAGAAGAGGCTGGATGGTGTTGAACGCACTGGAGAAGTCAAAGAACATGATCCTCACAGTGCTCTCAGGCTTCTCCAGGTGAGACAGAGCTCTGTTCAGGAGGAAGATGACAGCATCATCCACCCCGATGCCAGGCTGGTAGGCAAACTGAAGCGGGTCCATTGAGTTCACCAGAGGCCGGAGGTGAGAAAGAACCAGCCTCTCCAGAGTCTTCATCAGATGGGACGTCAGTGCCACCGGCCTGTAGTTGTTCAGGTCCTTGGGGTGCAGTGTTTTAGGCACTGGTACCACGCAGGATGTCTTCCACAGCTCTGGTACCCTCCCTAGCATCAGGCTCATGTTAAAGATGTGCTCCACAATCCCACACAGCTGGTCTGCACAGGACTTGAGGAGCCTGGAGCTGATGCCATCCGGACCTGCAGCCTTCTCGGTCTTAAGTTTCCTGAGCTCGTGTCTCACCTGGGTGGACATTTCTCACAAACACGCTGTGCCTTAAACCAGCCTGATATGTATAGTGGTGATCTTGCATGTAGTAATGCTCTGGTTTGCAGATTTGGAAAAAAAAAAATAAACCAAGCTCATGCTGTGGGTGTAATTTTGCATGTATGGAAAGTGATGCATTACCCTAAATATTATTTGCTTTCTCTTTTTTTGTTGTTTATTTCCTTTTATTCTCAATGTACTGCATGCATAAACCTTGTATACCTGTGTTTTTAAATGCAAAAAAAGAATGAAACCATTTTTCTAAATCGTAATTCTTTTTTGACGGCACAAATCACATTGCATAACATACATACATACTCATAACATTACATTCAATATGTCAGTCTTTTAACTGTGCAAGACTGAAAATTGCATTCACATCATTTTTAAAAAAATACATTAAGGAAGTAAAATATACTTTAGTAAAAGGTCAAAATTGATATAGCAACAATTTCCAACAAAAGTTGCATTAATCAGTGATAAATTAAAAATTCAACCAGTGTTCACATGTTCTGAACTGTTTTGATCTAGCTTCTGGGGGTACTGTGTCTCTTTGTCCCATCCAAAGACTTCACTTTTTTACTAGTTTTCCTCAAAGAAGGGGACATCAGACTCACATCACTATCATCATCTTCAGTATAATGACCCTCTTTATACCTCTCTACAGTCCTACGTGCTTGTGAATTAGAAATAGCCAATAGAGGGACATTTATTCTAGCCAATATTCTTAAATGGTCCCCAACCTCGGGGTCTAGCTGACTCCAAAACATTTTGTGAAGTATTAGTACTTTAACAAATCAAATGAGATCCTCTGGCAGGTTGATTGTTGATGACTTCACCCTTGTCTGTCGAAGAAACCAAATTTTCAGAGCGGACCAATGCATCCAAAATATACTCTGCCTTTTTCTTTTGGGCAAGAGTTGTAAAACCTCTTTTACAACCAAGTCCTCTTTAGTGGAATCACTATCAACACTGGGTGCAACACTGCTACCAAGACCTAATATATGATTTGTCTTTCAGAGTCTGGGTTTCAAAAAAAATTGTATTAAACTAATTGTTCTACTGACCTTACCTTGAATAAACAAGATTTGGCCCAAGTATATGCAGCTGAGATTTCTATGGTGAACTTATTTTGGTAAAAAACATTCTACACCTCCTTTATAATTGCAGGCATCTTTCATTAAATCATAACCAAATTATTTTTGTTTGGAGGTAGTAGCACATCATCACAGAGATTCAGGAAGACCATTTACGAAATTTATATCCCTTACTTTCAGGCGATAGTCATATAAGGCTGCCAGCACGAGTGTATACATAAACAATGTCATCAATCTCATGTGAAATAACCTTTGGTGCATTTTCAAGAAGGCTCTTTCCACAATTTGAAGGTCTGCTCACTAAAAGACCAAATGCAGTCTGCAATCAAAGCTGTGGGCTGATTTAAAATCCATAGGAAAATATGGAGTAGCCAGACAACACCTTGCATTTATTGTACACCACCTGCACCTTCTGGAAAAACTGTTGTTTTTGAGATGGAAATGCTTTTTATCTCTTGATGGTCTCAAATACTGCTGTTTAAATATGCAGTGGAATGCTGATCAGCGACAAAGGCATGCACAAGCCCCTCCAGTGACTTTTGAGTGATCACAGATGCATTTTTGGGGTTAAGTGTCACACCTTTACATCTATCTTGTGTTTTTACCACGTTGTGTGCACTAAGCATAACACTTTGACCCACCTGATACAAATTCTGTGATAGTCCTCCTCAGGTAGACCATGCACATCAACATCATTGATTTCATCTGTTAAATCACCCAGGTTTGACCCAAGTGGAGGAACTCAATCACCATCTCTAGAGGTGCATATCACACTGTGTCACAATAAGGCACACAGTTTGTGTGCCTTATTGTGACAGACAAATCATTGTCACACCTGCAGTTTGTCCAGCAAGTCGTAAAGCTCATTGAGATGAGTTCAATAACACAGTCGTGTTATAGAACTCATCTCACCAATACACGCTGATCTGTTTTTTCAAGAAAAACTTTTACTAAATGGGATTTATATCCCTCTCAAATTTATCAGATCAAAAGATGAATTCTGTCTGACTGCTGGAAATGCACAATTTAGTGCTAGGATTGTGTCTGCCAGTATTTTTGTGAAAAAGGTGTCTGTATCCCCCACAGTCAGATTGGCACACAGCAGGGCTCTGTCACATTGTAACGCAAAATATGCAATAGACAGTTTCCCTCAAGACATTCTCCATACCTGCAGGGACAAGAGTGTCTACCCATGAAAACCCTTTTATGGGTCAGGTCCCTAAGTTTATCATTATCGCATTCGTTGATAATGAAGCCTACACGGGAAGCTATACACGTAACCAGTTTAACTTTGAACATTACGACACTGAATTTATGTGTCTGTATGCCGACAGACAATCATTTCCCGCTAAGCCTTTTCAGCCGCTATTTCAAAGAGGGCAACATGTGAGAATATTATCAGCTGATTCAAACCACGGGACGTCATCTGAAAGACAGACCACTGGCTATAACACTCTGATTTTGCTAACGGGTATACATTATTCTGTTTCAACCTGGAAGCTGATGAGGGTCGGTCAGGAAAATTTCTCACTGATCAAAACAGGCAATGTGAGACTGGAAGCACGCTTTAGACTGCCTTTGCCCCGGACAGTTAGTTTGATATGTTATTCTGTATTTGATTCAGTGATTGAGATATCAAACAGGAGACAGGTACTTTTGGATTACAATTAATTTTACTATACATGCCTCAAATAATGAATACTATAGAATTAACCGGTATTTTACACAACTGTTATCAATGGCACAGATTTTCTGGGGGTTATGGCCTGTGATCAGCTCCCCAAGCATAAAGTGTGTAATTACCCCTGTATGTTTGTTGTAAACACTGACCCCTCCTGGAAGCCTGGTGCACATTGGTTGTCTGTATACATCACAAAACACGGAGACAGATATTTTTTTGACAGTTTTGGTAATCCTCCAGACTATGCTGAATTCCCATCAGAGATTCCTCTGATGGGAATTCCTTGAAAAAAAACTGAGACTGTCGTATTCTAGCAGACAGGTTCAAGATGATTTTGCTACTACCTGTGGTCAGCATTGTGTATTTTTTCTATATCACATACAGAAAAATATACCTTATACCAGTCTGATAAAAATGTATAGTGATAATCTTGCATGTAATGATGCAATGGTTTGCAGATTTGTTAAAAAAAAATTAAACCAGGCTCATGTTGTGGGTGTAATTTTGCATGTGTACAACATGGAAAGTGAAATTATCCTATCCCCGCCTTGTTTATGGTATATGTTATTCTCAATCAATTGACTGTTTGCATAAATCTTTGTATACCAGAGTTGTTTTTTTAAACAGTTTACTGTTTGAATAAACCTTGTATCCCCAATTTTTTTTCTTTTTTAAAACTATGTTCCTGAATGTATAAACCTTTTGTATACCTAAGTTTGTTTTTTAAACAATGTGTTTATATAAACCTTATGTACTTGTTGCTATAATTTGTTCTTTATTTGCGTTAAATTTTGGAATTTATTGTATTTATTCAAATTACACTCGACCGGGGCACCATCCTATTTATACAAAATAGGCAAAATTTTGTACATTAACTGATTTATTAATCAGGCTAATTTGGTTTTGATGAACTAGAGCAAATAAATTACACTTTACTCTTAACTTTTCCCCTCAGGTTTAAGATTGATTTCTTTACAGGGACGTCAGACCTTCAAAACAAACTCCAAAAGGCGGAACTTTAACTCTAGGGAGAGTTTATTTAAAACCAGATAAATTTAATAGATGAAACAATACAATAAATGAATAAATGACGTTTAAATCAGTTTACAGGACATGAAGCTAGATGAGCACTTAACGTTTCTTTGGTAGTAATGGCATATGTAATATATAATTTTATATAACCTGGTTATATTGAGTGATAAGAAGAGGTATAGATTTGCACGACGGTTTCTAAAGCGTTTGGTAAAAGGGGGATTTTGATTGAACGATCGAGATAGGTTACACCACCCGTCTGAGAACATCCAGGAAAGCTCTTACTTTGACGCAGTGCAGGTCTCTCGCGAGTCCGAAGTCACCAGGAGATGATGTGGATCGGTGTAGCGGCCTTTTGATGAAGGCAGGGCTCGACTGGTGCTCCTGTGGATCTCAGGAAAGGCTCCGCACTGGGATGGAGTTGCAGCTTCCTCTGGGCTCTCTGGTTCCTCTCAAGTGAAGACGTGGCGGACTCGGGTCTCGACTTGTTCAGCGGATTACTTCAACTCAGAAAGACTTTTGTTGGCCGGACGAAATCACTTAAGTTAAATAACTTTATTGATAGCAGAATGTTCATTGAAAAAAGGAGATCTTTGGAAAGCTTGCGCCAAAACTCGAAAACGGCAAGCAGTCCTGCCTTTACACTTAAAATAAAAGAAAAGGCGTGTCGACAGCGGGGGCAGGCGAAGGAGCATCACGAAGAAAAAGGACACGAAGAAGAAGAGTAGTGAAGAGAATTTGAATTCAAAAAAAAAGGGAAAGAAGGGAAAGAAGGTGAGGAGGCTGAGACTGCGTCTCCAGCTTTAAACAGATGGTAGTGGGCGTGCATTTACCACGCTGGGGGTAGGTCCGTATAAACTTTCACAAACTTTTATAAACTTAAGTTTTGCTAATAGGGAGTTATAATTTGGGAATCACTCAATATAACCAACATAAAGAGCAAGATCATCTCATTCTGAATGTTCTGATACCCAACACCTATTATCAAAAATATAAGGGAGACATTCAATGGTTATATATATATATATATATATATATATATATATATATATATATATATATATATATATATATATATATATATATATATATATATATATATATATATATATATATATATATATATATATATATATATAAAATACAACTAATTATTACTATGTTAGACGAAGCTATGTTCTATAGACTTCCCTGATACCGACTACTTAGGTGGGAAGCCTAGAGCATGCAAATTTTACACAAAGATTACAAAAGCAGGTCATTACATAAGTAACATGCCGTTACTTGCATGTGTCCGTGGTGATTGTCCTTTGCCAGTCCTTCCACATGGTGGCACTGTTGATCCATGGGAGTTTTCATGATAAGGAAACCAGTTGGAACTTCAGATGAAGGGAACTCTCATTTTGGCAGTGTTAGTGACATAAACACAGGAGTTGGACCGACATAATACATATTTCACAACACAGTAGAATATCACACTGCAAGACATGTACCATGAGTTTTGAGGGTTTGTAGAGAGTTGGTAATAGACTGAGGTAGAAGAATGTCTTTATAAATGCAAATGTCCTGGGGATGATAAGAGGGTTGAAAGGTTAACCTGGCAGGCTGGTTAAGGGAATTAGCAGGAAAGGGTTTTTTCCTCCTTTCAGTTTAATGGGTGACGTCTGGTAGTTATCACAGTTTCAAACAAAGGAGGACAGTCTTTTACGACCGTGAGGGGTTTTATGGTCCTCCATGGGAATGGGTTCTGTCATCATTTGGTTGAGGTTTCATCCTGTGTCTGGCCCAAATGGCTTAGTGATAAGGAAGTCTGTAAACAGTTCTCACAGGGGTGAGGGCAAATGGTGACCTTGAAAAAGTTGTATTTCCGGGGAGACCTCTGTCTTGGAGAGTTTAACAGAAAAGGTCATCTCACAATATACTGCTTGTATGAACCTTTGTATACCCAAGCTTGTTTTTTAAATAAAAAAAGAATGAAACCATTTTTTCTGAATTATTTATTCATCAACACAAGCATCATGACAAATACTTTTTACATTCACAACATCTTTTATTTTAAAAATGCATTCAGTATATCCATGGTATTTTTAACTATACAAGATTGGAAAAATACAAACTTATGTTATCAATATTTTAATAATACATTCACTGTGTTAAGCAGCAATAAAAAAATGAAAAACATTCACATCAACAATATTATAAAACAATACATTCATTAGGTCAAACATACTTTAATAAACAGGTTAAAATTGGTATAGCAACAATAAAAAAATATTTATTTAAAAGATGTATTAAAACTGTGATAAATTAAAAATCCAACCATTGGTCATGTGTTCTGAAAAGTTTTGATCTAGCACCTGGGGTACTGTATCTCTGACCCCCATCCACAGAAAGACTTCTCTTTTTGCTAGTTCTCCTTAAAGGGGACACACGCCTCCCATCATCATCATCAGTATCATAACCCTCTATATACCTCTCTACAGACCTATGTGCTTGTGGATTAGATATAGCTGATAGAGGAATGATTAGCCTGGCCAGTATTTTTAAAAAAGGGACCCAGCCCCGGGGTCTATCTGTCTCCAAGCCATTTTGTAAAGTATTAGTACTTTAACAAATCATACAAATGAGATCCTTTAACAGGGTGATTGTTGATAATGATTTCGCCCTTGTCCATCCATGAAATCAAATTTTTGGAGCGGGCCAATGCTTCCAAAATATATTCTGCTTTTTTCTTGTTTCTTTTGGGCAACAGATATAAAACCCCTTTTACAATCAGGTCCTCTTTAGTGGAATCACTATCGCGGTGTAACACTGCTGCCGAGACCTAATGTATGATTGTCTTAAGAGTCTGGAAGGGAGAGTCAAAACTGCTTTTTTCACGCTCCCCCTGTCTCACCATGTTCAGATACCACTGAAGAATAGCCGCATACCTCTTGGCCTTTTCATACTCGCCTGTGTCAGAAAGTTTTAACACATTACTCATTTCTTTATCCAGCTCATTTTGAACAGTCTGTCTCAGTGAAGTGTTGTTTTGCTCATATGGGGGTTGCTGCTGCTGCTGCATCTGCTGTTTCAATGACTCCATTTGTTGCTGTGGTACCAGAAAAACTTTATGGATGTGCTCCATTTTAACCCTTGTTGATGAGGCTGAAGATAAAGGGAATAGCAGCTCCTAGTAAAGGCCAAAGAAATCCTCCAGTCTGATTCATAGTCTTTTTCTTTTTCAAAATTTTGATCTTTTTATCAGCAATCAATCTGATCATCTTCTTTTTCAGTTGGTTGTACTGTCTGTCAGTCAGTGGAATGTTACCTCTCAATACATTGAGGGCTATTTCACACAATGCATTAAAAAAGTCTGTACTGGCATTTGACACAATAACCTTACACCTCCTCTGCGGCGATTTATATAGCATCTCCAGAAGAGCCAGATTTCTCTGCATGCGTTGTAACATTGTCAACCCTTTAGCTGCTTCTTAGGAATGTAGACAACTGGCTGGTCTGATAACAAATCGGTTCTGAGTCTAAAATGATCGGGTGTTTTAGCTTTATAGTCTATTAATAGGTAGCCATAGGCAGCGGCTGTTGCATCGTTAAAAGACTCTATAAAATATATGGAGTTCCCGGGAAACATCTGCCTGCCAATTAATGTTAGTTGAAATTTATCCCGGGGTTTTTTAAACTAATTGTTCTAATAGCCTTACCTTGAATGAACAGGTTTTGGACCAGGTATATGCAGCTGAGATTTCTGTGGTGAACATATTTGGTGAAGACATTCTGTACCTCTGTATTATTGCAGGCATCGTTCATTAAATCATCTATTATCAGCAAATTATTTTTGTTTGGAGGTAGTAGCACATCATCTCACAGAGATTCAGGGAGACCATTTACGAAATTAATGTCCCTTACTTTCAGAAGATGGTCAAATAAAGGCTACCAGCACCAGTATATGTAAACAACATTATCAATCTCATGTGAAATAACCTTTGATGCATTTTCAACAAGGCTCTTGACAAAAAATGTCTTTCCACAATTTGAAGGTCCGCTTACTACAAGACTATACGGATGCTGCAGTCTGCTGTCAAAGCTGTGGGCTGATTTAAAATCCATAGGGCAATGTGGAGTAGTCAGACAACACCCTGCGTCTGTTGTACACGACCTGTACCTTAACAACTGTCATTTTTGAGATGGAGGTGTTTATCTCTCTTGATGGTCTCACATGCTGCTGTTAATTATGCGGTGGAATGCTGATCCGCAACAAAGGTGTGCAGAGGCCCTCCAGCAACTCTAGGGTGATGGCAGATGCATTTTTGTGGTTGAGTGTTACCCCTTTACATTTAACCTGTGTTCTGCCACATCGTGTGCGATAAGCATAACACTTTGGCCCACCTGATACAAACTCTGTGATATAGTCCTCCTCAGGCAGGCCACACACATCACCATCTGTTAAATCACCCAGGTATGACCCAAGTGGAGGAACCCAATCACCATCTCTAGAGGTGCATATCACACTGTCTGTGTTACATGTGCCTTAATGTGACGGACAAATCATTGTCACACCTGCAGTTTGTCCAGCAAGTCGTAAAGCATGAGTCTGGCATAGGCTGTTGTCATGGCACCAATAAAGACATTAACGTCTTTTGTTCTGCCCCACTGATTACCGGAATGCTGCCATTGTACCATGGCCACCTGATCTGAAATAAAACAGAGTTGGCATACATCAAATTGATCACTGAACATGAGCTGTGTGAACCTCTCTGACTCTGATCAATCCACAGGTTGGCAAGTTGTCCCTCATGCTAAATCGTCCCCACAAGGAGTTCAGCAGGAGCTTGTTACAGTTCCTGACTGCCTTGTATACGCAGATTTTTTTCTGGGTCTAACATAATGCCCTCCTTTTCAAAATAATCGTCAATGTACTTTTTCTGATCTTCAGGTGTTTTCACATGTCCGGGATAGCCAGATGCCTCCTGCTTGCATTTGAGAAATGTTTTAACATAATCTTTGAAAAAGGTGTCTGTTTTGTTCAGAAAATGCCACACTTCATCAATGATCACGACTTGATACCCCTTTTCAACTGCCTTCAGAAGCTCAAACGACACCCATACACCCGACAACTGCCTGTCTTTGTCAGGATGCGTGCATGTTGTCTTATGGTTGAGCTCTTCAGCACACTTTCTGCAAAGCGGGAACATCAGTTTGTCATGACACCCGTATGGCAACACAGGGTGGTACAAACCTCGAGTGGGGAGCACAGTACACTTGACCAGCCCAAAATATTTATCAAGAGACTCAAAATCTTTGTGGATAATTACCAGGTGGCCTATTGGGTACTCGCTCCTGGACTGCGCTGTTGGGTATAGACTTGTAAAGTCATAGTACCTGATTTTTTTCCATCCCTGTGAAGCTGCACCTTGTGGTACAGCTTCATAGCACTTGTACGACCACCAAAGAGAGCATTCCTAGGTTGAAGATGTTCAGGTTTCTGGTAGGAAGCCATGAACATCTGACCATCAGTGTTTGACCTTTTCAACTCTGCCCATTGGCATTCCAACATCACAATTACAGTGAGATTATATTGTGTCTGCAAAGCAGACAGTCTCTGCTGAAAGGTATGGTATAACTCTGCGTAAGGCATATGTGTGACGGGATTTTTGTGGGCAGGATCACAGCAATTTACACAGCCGTGAAAGATACATCCTGCAAATTCATAGCATGTGTTTGATGCTGCATCATATCCATCCACAAAATAAGGGCCAAATTGTTTTTCACCCTGGTTCAGAGCATGTCTAATCATGATCTAATTTGACTGAGCCACAAACTCTAGCCATTGAATAGATACATCGGAGCATGTCTTGTTCTGCTTGATGTAGGCTCCCTCATAAGTGAGAGATAGGGTGTCTCTGGGGAGAAACAGTGTTTTAAAAACTCCGATGCAGCTAGAAGCAAGTATTGTGAAGGCAAATGGATCAAGCTGCGTGCACTTGATAAATGTCTCTCTGTAAATCATGCATGCTTTACGCAGCACTTCGACATCATTGGCACAATAGTGGCGGATCTCCGCCTGGAAGTTATAAACTTGGTGACAGACTGTTTCATACCACCGCATAAATTTGACCCTTTCATCATCACACATAGAGTCATACCCGTAGCAGGCTGGATCAGGGTACTTTCCTTTGTAAAACTCATTTTCAACAGTGTTGAACTTGTGGGGAAAGTACCCTTTCTCAAGATCCTCAAAACCCATGGCTGCAGGGGTTTTAGCCAGACGCATTGGAAGAAAACTGAAAGTCTATCCAACGCTGACTGTATGCCCTGTCGAACATGGATACAACCCTGCTGCCTTTCATAGTCAGGATAGGAATGATGCCCTGAGTTACCAGATATTCTAAAATGATGTAGTTGTCAAAACCGGAGGCATGGTGGGCAATAAAGGTATAACCCTTGTATTTTGGACATCTGTAATGTTTGTCAAATAATTTGACACAGTTAGATGTGCTAAAACAGTACTGCTCACCATCAGTGTTCATGCTACAAACAAATTTCTGGGGGACTCACAAAATTGAAATATTGTGTCTCAAAGTCGTAGAAAATGTACTTTTTCTCCCAAACTTTCTTTTCAAGGGGTTGAATAAAACCTTCATGCCCCACTTTGGTGTCCAATATCTTTTCACGACAATGCAGGCACTTTGGAAGAGAACACTGGTGAGGAGCACTACCTGTTTTGTATGTTTTACCCCAGTCTTCACAGTATTTCAGCCTTGTGCATGGTATAACGTTATGTGCATTATCAGGTGATTTATGCTGTTGGAAACAGTGTTGGGATTTACAGATACGTTTACAACTAGCGCATTTTATGGTGTTGCCTGAGTACTTTTGGCACAGTGTATGGCATACATTACACAGGTGTTTACAGTTATGAAGCATAGGATGCTGATATGGTGCATAACAATATTCACCCATGTATTTTGCACCGAAAAAGCCGGTTTTATTCAGTATCAAATAGTAGTGTTCACCGTGCAGGTACAGCCAGATTGTCCTAGGATGGGGTGCGTCGTGTGTCTGGAAACACTGCAGGCATTTACACCCCCCACCATGGTGGAAAACAATGATTTTAACATCTAATTGTTTTTCAAAATTAGAAATGTCAGCTAGTGAAACCATTTGTATATGATCAAGCCCAGCAGTAGTGTGCAGCTGTCTCGCAAAAGCCAATTTCTGATCCATTGACATTCCAGGGTCAACAAAATGAGAGACGGAGAGGAAAACACAGATTGTTATCACTATCATTGGCCAGGTCATGCAAAAATATTCCTTTTTTTTTCTTCAAAATGTCATCATAAAATACATTAGCAAATCTCAGGCGCCACTCATGTTCCTTGCTAATGTGACTACAAATTCTAGCTCATCATCACTCATAGATGTGTCATTACTCTGCAGCACACGCGATACCTCATCCAAAAGGCGGTCTACATTATTTTGATCATCTGAATGAAGTATGACCTGTACATCACCTGCAAGTGACGGGCCTCTCAGCACAACATTTGTCAAACTGCGGAAAGGTGCATGCTGTACAATGATGCAGGAAAGAGTATCCCTCAACCTGGCTGGAAGCTCTATAATGTGATCCTGGTTAAGGCCTCTGAGATCGACCTGCTGGCGGTGTTCAGAAGCATTGAAAGCAGGAATCTCTGATCTGTATTGGATTTCTATCACTAGTGTTAGGAGCTGCTATTCCCCCATCACCGTGACCCTTGTTAGATGGTATTGCAGACCCCTCCCCAACTTGAAACACCGCAGGTCTGTCGACGCCTTCCTCACCACGATCAACATGCAATAAAGTTTCTTATAGCACAGCAACAGGAGTAACAGGTGTCGACGCTTCGACAGCTGCAGCGGGGATGTTATTAGAATTTACGTTTGTTGCTGCAGAAGCTGGTGGATGGCAGGCAGCATTTGGTAATGGTACAGAGGTTGAGGGGTCGACAAATGGCCCCACCATCGCCAATTTTATACCCCTGTAAATCACTAGCAACGTCATCAAAAGCAGGATGTGACGTATTTTCAGAACTAGCAACAGCATTGTTTCTCTCAACCGGGGAGGTGCTGATAGAAGCAGATGCTCACTCCTCTACAGGAGGATCAAATACATTCTCAACCTCCTAAAAAAAGATGGTCATCATCCTCACCCATATCTGCATCATCATACACACCTTGAACAGCTACATCAGGATAAGCTTCCTCAATCTCTAAACATTTGATCATCCGCATCAGTCATTCCCACACCATCATTCACTCTATCATCCTCGCCCTCTGTCACACCACCATCCACACAAGCATTCACTTTCAGCAGCAGCAGCAGCAAACCCCACATGAGCAGATCTGTCAGCAGCCGTTTGAATGGGAGATCTACAATTGGTTAAAGACTGATCATTTTGTGTATTTAACAAATCTACAGGTGGCATTGTTGGTATACTAACAGTCTTTGGGCAAGTCTATGAATTGTCATAACTTGTTCAAACTGAGCTCTGGTACGCTGAATGAGGAATGGAAAAACATTTCTGTGAGATTCTGAAGACAAATCATTTTGTTCACCGGCAGCCCTATCAACCCTGTTAGAGCACCCATTGGTTAAGTCACGTCTAGATCTTTTGGAAGGAGGAGCCATGATACTGACGGATAGATGAATGTAAAAAATGAATGTAAAAATGAATGAAAAAGAACCTCAAAAAACGGATACACCCAGAGAGACAAATTATTGACGGTTAGAGGGAGATTTTACTGTCGTAGATAATATTTCCAAGATTGTTTGCTGCGTCTGTGCTATAACATGTACAGATCGCTCTAAATTACTGAGCATTACAATCAGGCCACTAAAAGACAAGTTTGTCTGTCATCTGGTCTGGGCCAATGCTCTTCCCTGGGTCAAGATGGCCCGTAACACTCCACTCTGACCTTCTCTTAATTTAGAGATACCACTACTGATAATGGTACCTATCTCTCTTACAGAATCAGCAATAACACTGATCCCGGCATTAGGAGGTGTACAAAGCAGGTGATGCTCAGACAGAAGCCTTGAAACAGAGCTAGCATTACCTAATGTGTTAGTATTAAAAAGAGGTGACTGGATTACACTCCTTGTATCCCTTTCTACACCATTAAAGTCCAGATGAAGTGAGTCCTCCTCCTCTTCCACCAATCTACTTTCAAAATGTAAAGGTCTGCTTGGCCTTTGAGAAAAGTTTCTGAGGGACTCGCTGTTTGCCGGGACTTCTTGCTCGTTTTCCAATAATTCACGCTGCTGTATCTGCTCCACCGGCTCCTCTTCCCTATTTTCCTCGTGCTCGAAGGTGTGATGTGGTGATATTTCCTCCAAAAACCTCACAGCATTCTACACCTCCTCAGTCGGACAATAGAGGCCTTCTCTATGTGATCTATCAATCAAGAAAAAATGGTGTAAACTCATAATTTACGTAGAAACATAATAACACTTAACTATTCTACAACGCACATAAATGTGTAACATACCTACCTTTCAGCCACTATGTTTTCATAAGACTCCTCTGAATCCCATGGATGCTTTACACCTCGAACCGCTGCTGCAGATCCGATGCACTCGGCACGATGGTCTAGTGAGAAAAATGACTGTATATTTACTCTTTTTTTTTTTTTTTTTTTTTACCCCCCCTTAACATTGTGCTTTTAACTAAACAACACTAACCTCTGATATCTAGAGGCTGATTCTTTTTCCCAATATATTAAAAACACCCTATAAGAACACATTAAAAATACATTTTACAACAATAATTAAAACATAAATGAGTATTTATGAGATGAAAACTTAGTCAACACTTACTGTCATGACTGGCCATTTTGATTTAAAGGTAGATGTGGTATTTGCAGCTGGATGCAGGAATCTCACCCAAAAAGTCAGGAGTTGAGAAAAGTCTGCCACAGAGTTGCAAAATAGCAGCAATGCAAAAAAATAAAGATAGGGGGCAGCACAAACAAGTGACAGAGACCCGTGGTCACACCGCAAGGATGACTGGTAAAGAAATTTTTCTGAAAATGGAAATATATTGACACTACAAACAACAAACACACCTCTCAAAGGACAATAAAAAAACACGTCATCACATTCTCATTGGGTCTTAAGTCATTAAAAACTATTAAACTAATACTTGAAATCTATTGGGTCACACACTCCTAAATTCACCCCTTTAATGACACACCCCTGATGACATACCCCTGATGTCACACCAACTGACATGACACGTGACAATGATTTATGGTTTTATGACTTTAGAAGAGGGGGGGTCACATCCCCCCGCAAAAAGTGGGGTCTATATACTACTCCCGCATCGCCCGAGTCATCTGAGGATTGCTGGTTCCTCAGATCATGGTAGAAAGACTGGAACCCCCCCTTTCCGCGGTGCGGGAGGGCTTTGTGGAGTAAGTGTGAGGGCGTGAATGAGTGTCGCTCGCCAGCTGGTGAGGGCTCAAAGTACCTATCTTTGCTCAAGAAGTGAGGATGATGTCCACACTTCCTTGAAGTTGGAGATCCTTTCCCCTCAAAAGGGGTAACTAAGCGTTGATGGGCAGACTTAGGAGTGTGCTTAGGGTGTGACGCCCCTTCATATCTGTCATAGAGTATTGAAGATGGGTACTGGTCAAGGATAACATGGTCAGACAAAGCTTCAGGAATGAAAGTTTCCCTACCAACTGAGCTGACTGTCTCGGAGGTCTGCCGAGTGTCTTCAAGCTGCTTAAGTAAAGCTGCTTCCCGTGTTTGGGAAGCCTGGAGTTTAGCCCTCAGCATGTCCTCTGCACACTCTGTGGGCGGAGACCTGACTGTCTCTTTAGGTGCAGGGTGCTCGGGCTCTGGGTCAGAGCTGGCATCAGATCAGTGGCTGATGCTGTCTGATCTGGAACTTCTGTTCTCTTCCTTCCTGCTTCAGTTTCCGGATGAAATCGCAGCTGCATTTCATGAACATCTCAATGGAGGTCCATATTGTCTTCCTGTGTTTTTGTCTAACATATTGCTATTCACTTAAACTCATACTTCAATAGAGAATGAGATTGTTGCTCAGCTTGATAGCTTGCTTGCAATACTTCAAGTTGCTCCATGTGCTCTGCAGCTTGCAATGTGGCTTTACGACTGTAAAGCAGAGTTAGTCGACCCAGCACCTGCGGAATGGTGCGTTTCTCACTGGTCGTATTATTAATATACGTGACCAATTTGTGAATTTCCTCATCACATTCGCTAACGGTGTAGCTATTTAGGTTACTCAAATCATCAGTGGTCTGCAACCGCGGATTGCATATCCGGGTCATATACCTCCTGGGAGTCCTTAGCTCCAGGGGCATGGGCATCTTTACTAGTCATTTTGCTTTTTGCGACAGACAGTAAGACCCTATAATAAGCTGCTTTTAGCAGGTAAAATTCCACTGAGATGCATATGTGGCTTCAACCTGTGGTAAACAAAACTATACACTATCTACTGATGTGTTAAGATAAACTCGAGTTGCACAGGTGGGCTTTTACCTGTGGCTTACAACGTCTGCAACACTAGTCAAAACTGTGTTGAGGTCCCTAAAATTTCTCCACAGAGGTGGCACGGCGGCTCTGTGCCTCTGTGAGTGTTAAATTGTTAGCGTGTGTTAAATCTCCAAACAAAAAAGAAGAAAGGATCAAACAAAAGAAGAACAGGAAAAGAACACAGTCTGTGTTCTAATAGGGTATAATCAATTTCTGGCCTTCTGCCGGTGGTGAGGTGATGGTTTGTCCAGTGGCAGCGGAGAGAAAACCATAGACGGAGGACGAGGTGCTTTGTTAGGCCTCTAACAAAGTTGGCACGCTTGTCCTCACAGATGTGTGATCAGCTGATTTTAAAGTGATCAGCGTCGAGGAAGGAAAAAAAAAAAATGTGTAAAACAAAATAAAATAATAATAATAATAATAATAATAATAAACAACCTAAAGACAAATTTGAATCCAAAGGACAACAAAATTAACAAAATACAGCCCCTTTTGCACTGTTAAATGCTTGATGTTAAAAAAAAAAAAAAAAAAAAGTAAAAATCAGGTTTTGTGTCTCTTCAATAGACACAGCCCTCTGCTTTAACTTCATGATATAACCCCAACTTCTTCACCAAGCAAAGCAAAAGAGGTATGGAGGGCGTGTACCAATTCAACACTGTTCTCAGGGTTAGGGACTAACAAAACTAACAGCTGGCAACTTCATTAACCTAATTATCCAAGTTGGAAAGCAGCTTATTCAGTGAAAACCTTATTTCTTCCAACTTTTCTGAATTGGCTGAAAACATAATCAACTTTGTTTTCATCAGATAGTGATGATGGAGTAATCAGACCATGATGATCTAAAAACTGCCCACCACAACCACTAAAATCCAACTCAGAAAACCCACTTAAACAAGTCAACCTCTACAGGATCTGACTGAGCTGCAATCTCCTCTTGTGCTTTATCAGACTGTAAAAGACTGCTTGTGCTTGTATTGGTCTGGATGATCAGGAAAAGTGAGGGTATCATATAAATGATGGTAAGTTGGTGTGCTGGCCCTTTCACATTCAAATAATTCTGATAAAATCTTGTCTTTTGTGAAGTCCTCAGGGGCTGGGGTATTAAGTGTCCTCCTCTACAATGGATGCTGATGTCTCCTCAACAAATGGTGCTGCTCCCTCCAAATTCACCTCCTCCGCAATGGATGCTGATGGTGGTTCCTGTCCAACACTGATTAAATGCTGTGCCATACACGAGAACAACCCTGCTGCCTTTCATAGTCAGGATAGGAATGATACCCTGAGTTACAAAATTTTCTAAAACAATGTAGCTGTTAAACCCGGAAGAATTGTGGGCAATAAATGTATAACCCTTGTATTTTGGCTGTCTGGAATGTTTCACAAATAATTTGACACAGTTGGATGTGCTAAAGCAGTGCTGCTCGCCATCAGTGTTCATGCTACAAACAAAGTTGGCCTCATGTTTGCCATTGCAATATCGTGTGTCAAGGTCGTAGAAAATGTACTTTTTTTTCCAAATCTTTCTTTTCAAGGGGCTGAATCAAACATTCATGGCCTGCTTTGGTGTCCAATATCTTTTCTCAACAATGCAGACACTTTGGATGAGAACACCAGTGAGGAGCATGACTTGTCTTGTATGTTTTACCACACTCACAGTATTTCAGCCTTGTACAGGGTATGAGGTTATGCCTACTATCCAGTAATTTAAGCTGCTGGAAACAGTGTGGAGATTTACAGATAAGTTTACAACTATTGCATTTTATGGTGTTGCCTGAGTACTTTTGGCACAGTGTTTGGCACACATTGCACAGATGTTTACAGTTATGAACCTTTGGCTGTTGATATGGAGCATAACGATATGCACACATGTATGGTGCCACGAGAAGCCGGTTTTATTCATTATCAAATAGTATTGTTCACCGTGCAGGTACAGCCAGATTGTCCTAGGATGGGGTGTGTTGTGTGTCTGAAAACATTACAGGCATTTATGCCCAGCCCCATGGTGGAAAACAATGATTTTAACATCCAATTGTTCTTCAAAAATATAAATGCCAGCTAGTGAAAGAATTTGTGTATGATCAAGCCCTACAGTATCTTGAAGATTCAAAAACAAGGCAACTGGACTGTGTTGAGTTTGTTGGGAAGACGTTTCACTTCTCATCCAAGAAGCTTCTTCAGTTCCAAATGGCTGGTGATGGAAGCAGATATTTATCTTGCTAGAGAAGAAAACAACAACAAAGGAAGGGAGGAGTTGGAGAACGACTCATAGAAACTTATCACAGGGTGATGTAACCCCTGAGAGTCGTTACCCTGAATGGGTCATTAACTCCCCCTGTCATGTGAGGTGTTGTGGTCACATGTGCCCAGGTGTGAATGTTTGGAGAACTTCCTGGGGAAAGAGGTTAGCACTGCATTGTATGTGGCTGAGAGGCTGTGTCTGAGTCCACCACCTCTGTTAAGAGAAGGTCTCTCCAGTCTGATGAAGATGGCTTCTTTAACTCCTCTTTCAAACCATCTATCTTCTCTCGCCAACACCTGTACATTGCTGTCCTCAAAAGAGTCTCCCGTGTCCTTGAAGTGAAGGTGGACCGCCGAGTCCTGACCTGAGGAGGTGGCTCTCCTGTGTTGAGCCATATGCTTGTGAAGCGGTTGTTTAGTTTCCCCAATGTACAGGTCTGAGCATTCCTCACTGCACTGGACTGCATACACCACATTGCTCTGTTTATGTCTTGGTGTTTTGTCCTTGGGGTGGACCAACTTCTGCCTTAGTGTGTTTCCAGGCTTGAAGTGAACAGGAATGTGGTGTTAACCAAAGATTCTCTTAAGTTTTTCGGATAAACCTGCAACATAAGGAATCACAATGTTCTTGCGTCTCTCTTCCCTTTCATGCTCTGTCTCCTTTCTTTTCTTGTTCTTCAAAAAGGCCCACTTTGGGTATCCACAGGTTTTCAGGGCTTCTCTAATGTGTTTCTGTTCCTTTTCCTTTCCTTCCTTCCTTGTAGGAACACTCTCAGCCCTCTCAGGTGGTTGAGGGTTCTGATGACAACCGGCTTGTGCTGAAGAGGATGGTGGGAATCAAAGAGTAGATATTGATCCGTGTGTGTGGGTTTCCGGTACACCTCCATGTTGAGACCCCCATCTGCCTCCAAGTGTACTGCACAATCCAAAAAGGCCAAGATATTGTCCTTAACATCTTCATGCATGAACTTAATGTTATTGTCCACTGTGTCGATGTGGTCTGTGAAGGCCTCCACTTCATGTGTCTGGATTTTGACCCAGGAGTCATCCACATACCTAAACCAGTGGCTTGGTGCTGCTCCATGGAATGAAGCTAGGGCCTTTCTCTCCACCTCTTCCATGTACAGGTTAGCTACTATGGGAGATACAGGGGAGCCCATGGCGCATCCATGTTCTGTCTGTAGTAGTGGTCCCTAAACTGGAAATAGGTGGTACTAAGGCAGAGATCCAGTAAGGAGCAGATGTGGTCCGGGGTGAGGTTCGTTCTGACCTCCAGTGTACTGTCCAGTAAGAGTTGTTTTCTTACTGCTTGGACTGCCTCTGTGGTCGGAATGCTGGTAAAAAGTGATGACATCACGGAATGCTGGTAAAAAGTGATGACATCAAAGGAAACCATGATTTCCTCTGGGTCCAGTGTGATGTCCTTGATTTTCTGTGCGAAGTCCTGTGAGTTTCTGATGTGGCGAGTAGTGTTGCCAACAAGGGGAGCTAGGATTGTGGCCAAATGTTTTGCTATGTTGTAGGTGACCGAGTTGATGCTGCTCCTGATGGGTCTGATGGGTGCACCTTCCTTGTGTATTTTTGGTAGCCCATAAATGCACGGGACTGCTTCCTCCGGGTATAACCTGTAATAGAGTGGCCAGTCGATCACTCCATCCTTTTCCAGTTGTTGAAGTAAGATTATTACCTTCTTCTTGTAGATGTTGGTGGGATCTCGTTTCAGAGTCTCATAGGTGGTCGTATCACTGAGGAGGCTTATTACCTTGTCCTGGTAATCACTCGTATTGAGTATCACAGTGCATCTCCCTTTATCTGCAGGCAAGATGCTTATGTTTTCATCTTTTTGCAGTGATGTCAAAGCTCTTCTTTCCTGGATGGTGAGGTTAGAAGGAGGTGTTTTGGCATTCAAGAGAGTAGCTGTTATCTTCAACCTGAGCCCTACAGTAGTATGTAGCTGTCTCGCAAAAGCCAATTTCCCATCCACTGACATTTCAGGTTTAACAAAATGAGAGAGAGACAGACACAGATTGTTTTCACTATCATTGGCAGGATCATGCAAAAATGTTCTCTTTTTCTTCAAAATTTCATCACAAGGTACATTAGCAAGTCTCAGGTGCACCCTGCCACTCATATTCCTTGCTAATGTGACTACAAATTTTAGCTCATCATAACTCGTAGATCTGTCATTACTCTGTAACACTTGTGATACCTCATCCAAAAAGCAGTCAATATTGTTTTGATCATCTTAATTAAGTATGACCTGTACATCATTTGAGAGTGATGGGCCTCTCAGAACAACACTTATCAAACTGCAGGATGGTGCAATTTGCATGGCCTGTACAATGATGCTAGAAAGACTATCCCTCAACCTGGCTGGTAATTCAACAATGTTATCCTGGTTAACGCCTCTGAGATCAACACGCTGGCGAAATTCAGAAGCATTGAACACGGGAATCTCTGTGATCTGTACTGGGTTTCTATCACTTCTGCTCGGAGCTGATGTTTCCCCATTACTGTGATCCCTGTTAGAAGTTGTTGCAGACTCTTCCCCAACTTGTAGCACTACAGGTCTATCAACACTTTCACCACAATCACCATGCAATAAAGTTTCTGATATCTTAGAAACAGCAGTATCAGGAGTTGACACTTCAACATAAACAGCTACAGAGGGGGTGTTATTAGTATTTGCATTTGTTGCTGCAGAAGCTGGAGGATGACAAACAGCATTTGGTGTTGGTGCAGAAGTTGATGGGTGACAAATGGCATGGCCGTCAATTTTAACCCATGCACCATTTCATCATCAAAAGCAGGACGTGACTTATTTTCTGAACTAGAAACTGCATTGTTTCTCTCAGACAGGGAGGTGCTGATAGAAGCAGATGCTCTTTCCTCTACAAGAGGATCAAAAACATCCTCAACCTCTGAAAACAGATGGCCATCATTATCCAGTCTGCATCGGTTGTGCACACCTTGAACAGCAACATCAGGATTAACATTTTAAATCTCTAAAAAATTTGGTCATCCTCATCACCCATACCCACACCATCATTAACTCTAGCATTCACACCTTCAGTAGAAACCCCCACATGAGCAGATCTAAAAGGAGCCATTTGAATGGAACATATATAAATAGCTAGGGTCTGTTCATATTGTGTTCTTAGTGGATCTATAGTTGGCATTGCTGGCATACCACCAGATAGTATGAAAAACTTCTGGCCATTCAAAGACTTGTCCAAAGACTGAGTTCTGAATGAGTAATGGGAAAACAGTATTTCTGTGAGATTCTGAAGACAAATCTTTAAGTTCACCGGCAGCCCTATCAACACTGTTAGAGCCCTCATCACTATTGCTTAGGTCACATCTAGATCTTTTTGAGGGAGGAGCCATGATACTGATGGATAATGAATGAATGGAAAAAAGAACTTTAAACTATGAACCCCCAAGTGATTACAAGTTCGTCAGTCGTCTGGTCTGTGCCAAGGCTCTCCCTTGGGTCAAAATAGCCTGTAACACTCCACTCTGACCTTCATTTAATTGAGTGACACCTCTATTGATAGTGGTACCTATCTCTCTGACAGAATCAGCTATAGCACTGATTCTAGCATCAGGAGGTGTGCAGAGACAATGAAATTCAGACAGTGCCTTTGAAAAAGAACCAACACCAGCTATCATACTAGTGTTAAGAAAAAGAGGGGCTGGTTGTATCACCCTCTGTTTCCCTTTCTACACCCTCTACAGTAGCCAGATGAAGTGAGCCCTCCAATTTAGTTCTTGGAAATATCACAGGTCCACTTGACCTTTCAGAGACATTTCTGTCAAACTCCCTTTTAGATGGCACTTCATGTATGTCCTCTGATGGCTGACGCTGCTGATTGTGCTCCACCATTTCCTCTTCTTTCTTCTCTATGGTAAACCTTTCTAACAATTCTTTCAACACCCTCACTGCTTCGAGCAACTCCTCCTCTGTTGGAATACAGATGCTGCCGCTATGGGATCTATGAATCAAGAAAAACAGAAATGGTGTAAACTCATGATTCATACAGAAACATAATAGTACTTGTTAGTCTACAACACTTGTAAATGTGTAGCAAACAAACCTTTCAGGCACTATCATCCCACTCCTCTGAATCCCTTCTACGCTTTACACCTTCTTGAACCGCTGCAGTAGATCCAGCGTGCTGGGCACAATGGTCTAGTGAAAAAACAAACAAAAAATTGATTGGATATTTACTCTCTTACCCTGTCAAGTAACTCTGTAAGTAAAACAGGAAGTACTTTACTGAAATGCTTTACATACAGCAATACAGTGTACATTAGCCCTGTAAAACCCAAATATATAAAAATAAATGTGCAAAAAATGTATTCACCTCTCAGATGTTGTTGTAGGGGACCTCTGAAGCAGAAATTACAGGGGTTTTGAAAGGTTTGTTTTAGTAAGTTTTTAGGAACATGTTTTAACCCTTTAGGCGCCAAAGTCGCAAAAATTGCGACAAGCAACATTGCTGGATGAAACAGGCCATAGCTGCATATATAGTGCTGAATAGTGTTACCACTTTTCACTAGGAGATAGTGGAAATGTGTCACTTTAATCTGAGGAGCATTTGTGGGCGTGTTTCTATTCAAAGTTTTGGCGTAAACTTAGTTTGAAACACACGCACCAGATCGGGGAGATGCGCGAGTGGTGGTAAAGCGGAGCAGAGGGAGAGACACGCACAGAGAGAGAGAGAGAGAGTGAGATAGAGAGTGAGTTAGAGTACTGACAATGCCGAGATTACTTCGTCAAGTACTGACTGACTCTGATTCTGAGGATATTTACCCTCTGTGATAACGTTCAGTCGTCCAGTGAGGACGAAATTGGCGGCGCGTATTCGCACAGCGGCACCGGGTCCGTGCGCCATGACAGTCGCCAAGCAGCACATACTGAGGCCGATGCTTTGCCTCTCCGTGTGAAAGTAATCGGCGAGTGCCGAGGAGGGGACGTGGTCTGGGAAACAGGGGAGCTCAAAACACCGCGAAAAATGACGGTGGTAGCGTGAATGAGAAAAAAAAACGCGGAGCCGGCAGACGAGGGAGAAGACGGGAGATGAAAAGCACTGTCAAAATAGCGGTGGGGCGTTTGTGCTCGGCCCGTAAATTACAATGATGATGCCCTGGGTTTACTAAGGGATGAGGAAGAGTACCAAAAGTGGATCAGACATTTTGATGAGCCTGTTTGGTATTGTGGAGACAGGGATCTGACAAATTTTGAGCCCAATGACTTCTTGTCTCTTTTTTTGGATGGTGAATTCTGGAGCCTAATCACAAATGAGACAAACAATATGCCCACCAGTTCTTAGAGAGGGAACACCCCAAACCAAGCTCCAGATTTCATGACTGTTTTGATGTTACAGTCCCTGAGATGAAAGCTTTCATGTCACTTCATTTGCATACATTTTCCAATATGGCCGCCACTTGGTGATGTCACAATATGCAAATTAGATGAGTTTATTTACTTCCATTCCAAATTTTGGGTCATACTGAAGATTTTTCTCAATTACAGTCTGCCTTTATCTCTAACCACTTTCAAACTACAACCTTTTGAAATTTTGATATCAAAATTGAATATTTTCCAATATGGCTGCCATCTGATGACGTCATAATATGCAAATTAGATGAGTGAATTTACTTCCATCCTAAATTTTGGGTCATACTGAAGATTTTTCTCACTGACAGTCTGCCTTTATCTCTAACCACTTTCAAACTACAGCCTTTTCAAATAATGATAGAAAAATTTAATATTTTCTTGAAAAACTCTGGCGCCTAAAGGGTTAATATTGCAACATTGGGCCTTGCTGGGAGCAGAATTTCAGTGTTTATACTCGCACTGTTTGAACAAATATACAAATCAACTAAGGGGTCATTTGAAGGGTTGAGCACTGATGTTCCCCCATAACAGTCTATATCATGAATAATCACACAGTCATTTTCTATGTAATTTAGCAGTAAAAAAGAACAAACTGTATTTACAAGACTCAGACTTAGTGTCCGGTGTTCAGCCATGTTCATTTGCAATGGTAGTCCCAGAAACAGTTCTTTTGATCTGAAAAGCAAAGACATACACCTGCTGCATAGGGTGTTGGTGTTTCCTGTGCTGCTGTGTCTGCAGTGCCCTCTGTTTGTCTTCACAGAGAAATTGGCGATGAGGTCTTTGTGTATATCCAGTCGAGTGTGTGCAGATTTTTTTGCTGGGTCCCCAGGGGATGGACTTCCATCATCTGCTGGTTTCTTCTGAACTCAAGGGGCTCCTTGATTTGTCTGTCTGCATTTCTGGGCTCCTTTTTTGCAAAGATGGTTGCTCTAGGATTTAGGATTTTGATTTTTTTTTTTTTTAATCCATCCCCAGTCCCATTAGCAGGTTGGTGTTTAACACATAATACCAAAACAAACATCAATAATAGGAATAAAACAAACAGAGCATATTAAAAGACAAAGCAACAATATAGATGACATACAGTCCAAAAATAAAAACAGACTGAGAGTTGGGGGACCATGAGAATTAAATACAATGAATTATAAAAGTGCTGGAGTGCTAACTAAAGTGCACGGTGCTAGCTGCCTGGGAGCTCAGGTCTCCATTATATTGCACATTGCCCAATATTGCACAGAAATAAAAGTACTTGTTGCATTGCACATCACCCTAACTGCCCAGGATTATGAAGTGCCAGATTGAATATAATATTGCACCATGTCCATAGCACACGGTTGCACCTGCAGATGCAAGAGTGGAGATTGCACTAAGAAAGCATACATAGATGTACTTATGTACGCAACAGTGGACAGTTATGGAAGGTGCCCCAACATACTGAGTCCATTAGACATACATACAAAATTAGACATGGTTATGATCACAGATCCAGTTGTCCAACAGCCATGCTCTGAGGTGCTTGGAGAAGGAAGTCAGAGTCAGTAGTTCATGTATAGTGCTTGGTATTTGGTTCCAGGTCTGGGATACGCGAAATGAGAACACTCCTTGACCAGAGGCACTTTTTCGAAACAGTACAACGCAGTCACCTCTGAGGCCTGCTCTGGTAGATCTCCTGGAGTTTCTTTTAACGAAGTCTTTAAGTGGAGGCAGACCTTGACCATGTATGATTTTATAAACTAGTACAGAATCAGTATATTTTATCATGTTGCCCCAGTTTAGGCGCTCATGCTTATCCAATATCAGGCAGTGGTGGTACGACTTAGGTTTCTTATCCAAAACTTTTAATGCCTGTTAATAGACTGTTTCAACTGGCTTCAGGGTTGTTTTACAGGCAGATGCTCAGCTGGTCAGGCAGTATGACGTGTGGCATAATCATTGCACCAAAGCATAACTTTGCCGACTCTGGGGTTAGGTTGTTTCTTATAAAGCTAAAGTTGAACAGGTTAAGTTTCATTCTGCTCAGTCTTTTTGACCTGTTGTTTAAAGCGAAGTGGAGAGTCCAAGATTACACCTAGGTATTTAAATTCTTAACTACCTAGATCTTATTACCCTGTACAAAAATGTTCTGATGGCTGTTGTTCGCTTTTTTTGAGAAATACATACAGACCGTTTTGGAGATGTTGAGATGCAGCTGGGAGCTCTCATGCCATTGATACACATTAGTCATGACATAGGTCAACTCCTGGGCAGCTTGCTCACTGTCTTTTGCATAACATATAGAACTGCATCATCTGCATACATTTGACAAATTACATTTGAAGGACAACAACTTGGGAGGTCATTGATAAACATCCTAAAGAGCAATGGGCCCAAAACTGACTCTTGTGGAACTCCAAAGCTGCTGTTGTGTGATGGTGATTTGTAGAGTCGTAGAGTCCTTGATGAGAGGTATGACTCAAACCATCTCATTACATTCACAGAGAGGTTAAAATAGGACAGTTTGGACAGCAGGATATGATGATTGACAGTGTCAGATGCTTTTCTCAGATCCATAAAGACAGCTCCTACAACTCCACCAGCATCCAGCATTGATTTTATATTTTCCAGGAGGAAGCAAACAGCTGTCTCAGTGGAGTGGTGTTTTCTGAAGCCAAATTGCATTGGGTTTAGGATATAAGAACTGTTGTCCAAATTTTTTATGATTTGCTCTCTCTTTGGTGTGTTGAGCGTTGAATTCATCAGGATGAGAGAGGATGCTAGCTGTGCCTGAAACTGTCTCCTGTTCAGTATCTTCTTCTTTGAAATATTGACAGCTTTGCAGTCCCTCTTGTAAAGAAGCCAGGTGTTGATCGCACCAAGGATGATGGTGAGCCAGAAGATGTAGGTGTACCAGCAGCGAGATTTCATGGGGAACTTGGACTTGGCTGCAAATGAGTCCAACAAATCCACACCTCCCATGTGTTTGTTGTATGCACTAACAATGTAAGGCCTCTCAACTTCAATGTAGGTTTTGGTGGCTTTGTCCCAACATTGAATCTTCTGCACAGGTTCCGGGCCAGCAAAGGATGACACAAGTGTGACTACCCTGCTGTCATACCACTTCACATCACAGATGCTGTGGTTCACCTCCCCTCTGAAGTCAAAGCACCCTCTTCCATTTTTTTTTTGTTTTTCAAGCTCTTCTCGTCTTCAAGATTACAGTTGGGTAGATGTATCTGCCTGGCTGTTCCCCACCTAATCAATACCGCTATCAAGGAGCTTGACCACCAATGGGACACCGGTAAAGTAGTTGTCTGCGTAGAACTTGTAGTTCTGACCTTGGAAGCATGGAAGCAAGCTTCATCACATCACCTGATAATCCAAGTTCAGATTTGGCTTGGGTTCCATCAACACTGCCTTGGTACACACTCAGGTCACAAAGCATATCAGAGATTCCAGTTCGTACCCACCATTTGAACCTCTATGGGTGTGGCTTGCCTTGCATGTATTGTTTTATGCTGCTGAATTTCCCTTTTGAGAAGAATCATCATCTCATCCACAGAGTTGTGCTCTTCTGGTACCTCCTGCAGGCATTTCATGAATTAAGCCATGGTCTGAGTTTCCAGAGTTTGTCTTTCTGTTCTGTCTCCGACACTGTCAAGTTGTTTACGAAATGTGATGATGTCAGCAGAGATTGGAATCCACCAGATTCGGTGTGGTGCTCAGTTCACTACTGCACTCCTCTACAAGGGGCAGTATAAAGGCAAGGGCTATCACTTAGCCACAGGAGGTGGCTATCACAAAGCTACAGGAAGCGGCTATTGGCTCCACCCTCCTGAAAAGCTTTGTCTAAAATTATGGTCAATTTTCCCAAAAAATACCTGTAAAAGAGAACCCAAAGTAAAATGATTTTTTCTCCTGAAACTTTTAGAGGTACATACATGGTGTTGGTCCCTTTTGAAATAAACTATTTCCCACAATAAACAGAATCACTGTAGGTGCTACTACAGCTGACTTACTGCAGCCTGAACACATAATAATAAGGCAACTGCTTCACAAAGATGTCTCAGGTGTAGCCAGTTTTAGAGTCTGCCAGAACAAACAATGTATCAATGCACAGGCTTATTCTTCATGTACTGCTTCAGTCCGATGCAAGCTTGTGAGGCAACCATCCTCTCATCAATAGAGGTTTCTTGTTGTGGGTGATAATTGCGCTTGCACGCTTCCTGCATCTCCCCGTAGAGTGGCTTTATTTTACACAGGCAGTCATATGATGTTGTCCCATGACGCTGATCATTAGCCACATCATCAGCACTGCAGCACAAATGAATGGATCAATTTGTGATGGAATTTTCTACCAGTGATACCAGTTCTTGGAAATGGCAGGCTGTACAGTACCCCCCCTGCCAGTAGTCCGTAAAGGCTGAGCACTTTAGAACCCCCATGTACATAACGAGTGCCATGAATGAGAACATGTTCGTCATAGTAATATCTTCTCAGGGTTGTGATGCTGTGGAAAGGTGTGCCCTTCCATATTCATTAGAGTTTGTCACAATTGTGTATCAATTTGAAATTTGGCAGCGTTAAATCTAGAAGATTTGGCTGTAAAATATTAATTAAAATGAATTAACAATTCAGTATATTCTCGTAGGGGCACCAGCCTTCTTTAATAAGGCAAATCTTAATTAAATAAATTGATTCCCTAAATTAATCAAATGAAGTTTTATCAATCTCAAATCTTAACCCTTTGAGGTCTAAGCTATTTTTTCCTGTTTTTGGGGCACCTGGACTTTTTGTGTTTTAATGTATGTAAAACTTCAACCCTATGATGCATAATCATGTATTAGACCTTGTTTTTTTTCAGGACAAGGTGGGCTATCTGAATATGTATGCTGTAGGAGTGTCACTTCAATGTGTAAATAGTAATATGACCATTAAGACAAAAGGAAAAAAAAAACGGAAATTGAATCAGACAGAATTCATCACAACAAATCCAGAGCAGAGTATGGATGAACACTTGACAACAGAAGTGTTTTTTCAAGTCTTTTTTATAAGTTAGAACAATGAAATAAATGCAATCACACACCGCAAACTATTCACAATCATATTTACAAAGTCACTTGCTTTTTGCAGGTTCCAATGTGCCAAAACAGCCTATTTTTTGCTTGCAACAATATGTTTACCTGTGTGTCTCTGATACTGTGCGTCTCCAGGGGAGAGAGAGCACTCCTGACATCATATCCGGTCATAATGTGTAAAAATGAAATAACGTTTATAAATCCATAAGAATTATCTGTGCGCACTAGGTGCATGATTTGGAATAAACCCAAAATGGGCATAGGTAAATATCCAACGTTTTTTTTATTATATTTTTGTCAGAAGACACAGGAAATGGTAGAAGAACTGCATCCGGGTGACAACAAGATGGTGACCATCTACTGTGCTAACATGTTTTGATACAGAAATTGGATTAAATAATTTACCTAGAAGACCTAACTCTTGGATTTATCATGATGGATTACTTTTACGAAATCTCCAAAAAGACACTGATGTTTCAGGAGAGATATCGCAGCCTGTAGAAGAGCTACGATCGCACCAGAGGGCTCATTGGAATGGCTAAATTGTAAGCTTTCGGTCAAAACAATTGGCAAGTGGCTACAATAAACGGTTGTAAAGTTATTGAATATTTTGTGAACTGTGTTCTTTGCTGTTGTATACAAAAACGTCGACCTCCGAGGGTTATGACAGTTTGAGTTCTCACTTCAAGGACGCTGGCTTCTGAAGAACACTAACAGACAGAGAATTTAAAAGTAATAATCACAAATTTATTTAAATGAATAGTCTTACTATGCATAAAATAAATTGTGAAGATTAGGAATAACTTGCAATGAAATAATCAGGTTTGAATGAAAACAGTGGTAAAATCAGAAAACTTTAAATGATGGTGAGTGAGTGTATATCTATAATAAATGAACTGTTAACTACTGAAACTTTGAAAAGGATTTAGATAAAATTTAGATTAAACCAATTAAGGATTAGAACACCTTTTTAAGTCTAAGAGCGCATCAAACCTCCTTTTAAACACAGAATAACTGGATGTTTGCCTAATTGGTCGAGGACGATTCTCGTGCTGTTTCTCTGAGGCTAGGGAAGGTCCAGGCTACAGGCAGATCAGAGTTGGATCAGAGTTTGACCAGAGTTGGATCAAGTTGATGAAGTTGGTTCGGACTGGAAAGCCGTACAGCAGATCTGGAAGTCCGTCCCTCACACCAGTGCCCCACGGATCCTTCTCGATAGCTCTCTTTGGAGAGTCTTCTGGCAAACGCAGGCTTGGAGGTGGTTGTGTCTCAAAGCTCTCAAAGCGTTGTAAACAAAAGAACTGACTGATTCAATTTGTGTAGGTCTCTTAAAAACACCGCCACTGGCCAGAACAACGATGTCTTGCAGAAAAACTGCGCGAAACCAAAAGAGGAAAAATTCAATAATAATAATATGCAGGCTTGTGTTGAAGAGCTTGGAGTATTTAGATTCTTTAAGAGAAATCTAAATGAAAGACTTTGCAGATCAAAAATTGGTTAGCTGAAAAATATGCGCGATCAGCAGACAAAAGAGAAATTACACGTGCTTACAAAAGCAGAGGCCTAAGCAGCGCAACAAAGAAGCGTTTAAAGCAGGAGAGTACGCGAAAAGAAAGTTAAGCTTAAAGAGAATGAGAGAACAAAGACTGATGAAGAGTTGGCACGCGTTTTTAAATATCTCCGATGGGTGTGGAGACGATGACGTCACTGACAACTTTCATCTCTTTGCCAATATCACGGACTTACCAAGTTAGTAGTAACCAAGTTAGTTAGTAGTAACCAAGTTTAACTATCATGAACAAATTACTCATATCACTCAACTCACCATAAGTATAAGGTCTTAGACAGCACATGTACAAATGATAAGAGAATGAAATCAGATAATTCTAACTCATTAATGAAAACACACAGTAATGATGACATATCTATCATCATGCTTGAGGTAAATTACCAACATATTTGTGTACAAATGTGGATAAATAAATACTATGATAATAGGCATTACTAGAGCATACTGTAACACATAATGATTACATTGTAGTTAAATCCTGGTATTCATCGTGGCATATCTTGAATATTATACCTGTGATTGTTCTATACCAAGAGAGTCACTAGGTGGAGCTGTTGGTCTTTCACGGATTTCAGAACAAATCTGGGATTTTATCAACTCCACTCCTGGGGGTCGTAGAGAGACTGTTGAAAGGACCTAGGGATGTACATCACACACTGACTTCAAATCAACACACAGTTTATGATTTCAAACATTAATACCAGTCCTTTATGGTTTTTCTCATCTGAGATTGTCCTGGATGCTTTGGAATTCAAGGAAAGGTCCATATGTCCTGTGAGAGAGGAGCGGGGGATTTTACGACCCGCAGCTGTGAATGGGCAGTTCGCAGTTCACAGAGATAAGGGGATTAGGAAAGTCATTTTTCTCCTTAGGTGTGACTGGTAAACTGTATATTTAGGAAGGGAGGACCGTTCAGTCTGTGGGCTAGTGAGACTTCTCGGCGCCTTACAGAGTCTCAGCCAATCAGGCGTTAGTTGATTCTCCAAGGCACGAAATAAAGTCCCTTAAATAAAGCGGGGATCTGGTCCTGAGGAGTGCCTATGACAGGTCCATGTAGAGGTCCTGCCAAATGACAGGAAGAAGGGGCAGTTTATGATTCCACATGTCCAAAAGTTGCTGGTAACCTTCTCAGCAGAGGTGAGAGGGAAGACGCAGGGGAGAAAAGGGAATGATGAGATGTCCTTGATTCCTGATGCTGCAATTGTTTGCATGACAGAATTTGTCAAGTGTAGCTGGAAAAGCCAGATGGCTGTATAGGCTGCAGTCCTGATCATTTTGGGTCCTGGAGCATGAGCTGGTCTGAAGGTGGGCTGAGCAGGTAAAATGTCTGGGCCACTGACACCAAACCACCTCTTCTCTGGAAGATCAGAAGAAGAGGTGCTTGGCTCACTGCTAGCTCTGGATCTGCCTCATCCTCTTCTCCATTCCCTTCCTCTCGGTCTCCAGGTAGATGAACTTCCCTGGGAAGAAAAGGGATGAGATTCATCTTCTGACTCATCCGAACTACTGTCCTGGAGAGCACTGTGGGGCTGTTTACCAGAAGTAGATGCCTCAGGCTCCCACTGTTCATCTGATGAGGGTCTATTATGTGGTGGAAAAAGGGTAAATTTACCAAACTAGGTAAGAAAACATAAGTCTGTATTACATTGTAACAATTGATATGTGGAATTATATTGATGTATTTATATCAATTTTCTTGCACGTCACATTTATTTCTCAATGCCTCACAGAGAAAACAAGACGTAATTTTAATTGTAAAAAAGGCCCACTTTGGGTATCCACAGGTTTTCAGGGCTTCTCTAATGTGTTTCTGTTCCTTTTCTTTTCCTTCCTTCCTTGTAAGAACACTCTCAGCCCAGTGGTTGAGGGCTCTGATGACACCCAGCTTGTGCTGAAGAGGATGGTGGGAATCAAAGAGTAGATATTGATCTGTGTGTGTGGGTTTCCGGTACACTTCAACATTGAGACACCCGTCTGCCTCCAAGTGTACTGCACAATCCAAAAAGGCCAAGACGTTGTCCTTGACTTCCTCACTAGTGAACATGGTGTTGTTGTCCGCTGTGTTGATGTGGTCTGTGAAGGCCTCTACTTCATGTGTCCGGATTTTGACCCAGGTGTCATCCACATACCTAAAACCAGTGGCTTGGTGCTGCTCCATGGAATGAAGCTAGGACCTTTTCTTTCCACCTCTTCCATGTACAGGTTAGCCACTATGGGAGATACAGGGGAGCCCATGGCGCATCCATGTTTCTGTCTGTAGTAGTGGTCTCTGAACTGGAAATAGGTGGTACTAAGGCAGAGATCCAGTAAGGAGCAGATGTGGTCAGGGGTGAGGTTGGTTCTGACCTCCAGTGTACTGTCCAGTAAGAGTTGTTTTCTTACTGCTTGGACTGCCTCTGTGGTCGGAATGCTGGTAAAAAGTGATGTGACATCAAAGGAAACCATGGTTTCCTCTGGGTAAAGTGTGATGTCCCTGATTTTCTGCTCCATGTCCTGTGAGTTTCTGATGTGAGTAGTGTTGCCAACAAGGGCGGTTAGGATTGTGGCCACATGTTTTGCCATGTTGTAGGTAACTGAGTTGATGCTGCTGCTGATGGGTCTGATGGGTGCACCTTCCTTGTGTATTTTTGGTAGCCCATAAATGCACGGGACTGCTTCCTCCGGGTATAACCTGTAATAGAGTGGCCAGTCGATCACTCCATCCTTTTCCAGTTGTTGAAGTAAGATTATTACCTTCTTCTTGTAGATGTTGGTGGGATCTCGTTTCAGAGTCTCATAGGTGGTCGTATCACTGAGGAAGCTTATTACCTTGTCCTGGTAATCACTCGTATTGAGTATCACAGTGCATCTCCCTTTATCTGCAGGCAAGATGCTTATGTTTTCATCTTTTTGCAGTAATGTCAAAGCTCTTCTTTCCTGGATGGTGAGGTTAGAAGGAGGTGTTTTGGTATTCAAGAGAGTAGCTGTTATCTTCAACCTGAGTTGCTCTGCCTCTGTGACTGTCAGCTTGTTGTCGTGGATGGCTGACTCCGTAGCTGTTATACCACTGTCTACCACTGGAATCTGATCTGGGGTTACCGCAAAAATTCAGTCCTTTGGAAAGGACTTCCTTTTCTGGTTGGGTGAGAACCCTGTCTGATAAGTTCTTATGTGTTGGAATCTGTTTTGCTATCTTTTTTGTCCCTCCATACTAATTCAGATGGTCTTTTTAATTGCTGAGATTGCAGTCTGTCAAATTTTTGTGTTTGTCGCTTCTTCCCTTTGTTGTGTTGTGCCATCTGGGCCTTATCCACAAAGTTGTTAACTTCAATGAAGATGGTCTCTGGAAACAAAGATGTCAGTGCTTCCTTGGTGTGGTTGATTTTATCTTGTAAGGCCTCATGACAAAGTTAGTCCGCCTAATCCTCTCATTGAGGAGCTGATTTTGTGCCCTTGAGATAATGAGTTCTGCCCCATGCCCTTTCACCCTGGATACCAGCTATAGGCTTTTAGGAACGAGCTGTTGCTGTCTGCATCATAGATTGAAGCAGAGGTGGTTTGACAGTCCGCCATCTTCCTGCAAGTTTTCTCATACTCCCGGACCAGCTGAAGGGTATTCAACCCAAAGTGTGATCCAATACATCCGTGTAGATTCTCATTCATCCAGGTCACGTTACCTTGAAGATTCAAAAACGAGGCAACTGGACTGTGTTGAGTTTTGGGAAGACATTTCACTTCTCATCCAAGAAGCTTCTTCAGTTCCAAATGGCTGCTGAAGGAAGCAGATACTTATCTTACTGGAGAGAATGCCAATACCACTCTGACCAGGTATTGGCATTGTGTAAACAAAGTAGATCATATCACTCAAAGTGCTCAAAATTATATCTATGTATAAACTGTAACAACACAATAATTACAGTTACTTTTCCAGTGCAATGTCCCCTCCATCGATGAACATTTCTTCCTCCTCAGAATCAGCAGGTGAAAGTACCCTTAAACTCTCACGGCGAAGACACATTTACACTGTTTTAGCCGTGCTAAACCTCCCAGAACTCGCCATTCTGAGATTCAAAGGCAGGAAACAACCAAGAACGTGCAAAATCTACTCAAGCTTCTGTGATACAAATCCTCTTTAAGTAGTCAATTTGTGTTTCTGTCCTAAGCAGACCCCTGGCATGTCATATATCATGTTCAGCATTTGATTGGCTTTCGATCACCTGTAGATCAACTGCACAGTTGCTTGTAATTGGCTCAGGCTTTGGGGGCTGGAATTGAGGATGGACTCTTGCTTGACCGAAAGCATTGATTGGATGTTGAGGCCCCTGAATATCATATACAAACTCAGAATCAGAATCGGTTTTAATTGCCAAGAATGCGACACATATAACGAATTTGACTAGCAGTTGTTTACTCTTGTACAAGGAGGTAAAAAACAAAACAAAACAAAAATAAAGGTTAATGTAAAAATAGAGGATAAGATTAAATAAATAAAATTGAAAAGAAATATAAATGAAAACTCAACAAATGCAATGTATGTAAAAATGTATCAGGAATAAGCATCTGGGAATATTTACAACTGATGGGAAGAAAGTGCAGCTGTGCATTGAATAGTGCAGCTATTAACTGTTTTAAATGGTGCAGCTATTATGAATAGTGCAGCTATGAACTGTTTAAGATGGTGACTGCAGACGGATAGAAGCTGCTCCTGTGCCGGCACTTGCCAGATGGGAGCAGTTCAAAACGTCCATGAGCAGGGTGAGAGGAGTCCCTCACAATGTTTCCTGCTCTCCTACGAGTCCTGAAGCAGTACAGGTCCTGGATAGAGGGCAGGGGGGGGGACCGATGATCAGCAGTCCTCACAGTGCACTGCAGACTGGATCTGTCCTGCCTAGTGGCAGCTCCGAACCACACAGTGATGCAGGAGCTCAGGACAGACTCAATGACTGCAGCATAGAACTGCAGCAGCAGCTCAGGGGTTAGTTCATGTTTCCTCAGGAGCCGCAGGAAGTACATCTGCTGCTGGGCCTTCTTGAGGTTGGAGCTGATGTTCTGCTCCCACTTCAGATTGAGAGATGATCGTGCCCAGGAAACTGAAGCTCTCCACAGTGGACACCGGGCTGCTCAGAACTGTGAGGGGGGGCAGGGTGGGGGGTTGTCTCCTAAAGTCCACTACCATCTCCACCGTCTTGAGCGTGTTCAGCTCCAGATTGTTGTAACAGCAGCTGATCCACTTGCTGTCGATAAGCAGACTCATCACCGTCCTGGATGAGACCGATGATGTTGGTGTCGTCTGCGAACTTCAGTAGCTTCACAGAGGCATCCGTGGAGGTGCAGTTATTAATGTATAGAGAGAAGAGTAGTGGAGAAAGGACTCATCCCTGGGGGATCCCTGTGCTGGTGGTCCTAATGTCCGAGGTAGCCTGCCCCAGCCTCACCTGCTGGCTTCTGTCAGTCAGGAAGCTGTTGATCCACTTACAGAGCACAGGTGGCACGGTGAGCTGGGACAGTTTGGAGCAGAGGGAGTGGGGGGCGACAGTATTGAATACTGGCTAGGCCTGTAGTCGTTAAGTCCTGAGATGGTGGGTTTCTTAGGGACGGGGATGATGGTAGAGCGCTTGAAGCAGGAGGAGACCTCACCCAGCTCCAGGGACCTGTTGAAGAGCTGAGTGAGGACGGGAGCCAGCTGGTGTGGACAGGTGTGAAGTGTTCCCTCTCGAATCTGCAATAGAAGTTGTTGATGTCGTCAGCCAGGGCTTTGTTGTCTGCAGCAGTGGGGGCAGGGCGTCTCCCGTAGCTGGTGATCTCCTGCAGGCCTTTCCACACTGATGTTGGGTCATTTGCTGCTAATCTGTTTTTCAGCTTTTCAGAGTATCTCCTCTTGGCCACTCTGATCTCCTTAGTGTGTTCCTGGCCTGTCGGTACAGGGCTCTGTCCCCACTCCTGTAGGCATCCTCCTTGGCTCAACGAAGGCGGCTGAGTTTTGATGTAAACCAGGGTTTAGTGTTGCTGTGTTGCGATAATTTGTTTGATATTGATTTGCTTTAAATTTTGGAATTTAATGATTGTATTGATTCAAATTACACTCGAATGGGGCACCATCCTATTTATACAAAATAGGCAAAATTGTGTACATTAACTGATTTATTAATCAGGCTAATTTGTCTTTGATGAACTAGAGCAAATACATTACCCTTTTACTCTTATCAATCTTAAAACCTAAAGGGAAAAGTTTTCTTTACAGGGATGTCAGACCTTCAAAACAAACTCCAAAAGGCGGAACTTTAACTCTAGGTAGAGTTTATTGAAAACCAGATAAAATAATGGGTGAAACAATGCAATAAGGAATGAGTAAATGATGTTTAGATAAGTTTACAGGACATGAAACTAGATGAGTACTTAACGTTTCTCTGGTAGTGATGGCATATGTAACATGTAATTGTATATATAACCTGGTTATATTGAGTGATGGGACGAGGTAGAGATTTACAGGACGGTTTCTAAAGCGTTTGGTAAAAGGGGGATTTTGATTGATTGAACGATTGAGATAGGTTACACCACCCGTCTGACTGAGAACGTCCAGGAGAGCTCTTACTTTGACGCAGCGCAGGTCTCTCACAAGTCCGAAGTCACCAGGAGATGATGTGGCTCAGTGTAGCTGCCTTTTGACGCAGGCAGGGCTCGACTGGTGCTCCTATGGATCTCGGGAACGGCTCTGCACTGGGAGGGAGTTGCAGCTTCCTCGGGGGCTCTCTGGTTTCACTCAGGTGAAGACGCGGCAGACTCAGGGGTCTCGAATCGTTGAGCGAATTACTTTAAGTCAGAAAAGGACTTTCGTTGGCTGGACGAAATCACTTAAGTTAAATAACTCTATGATGGCAGAATGTTCAAAAAGGAAGATCTTTGGGAAAACTTGCGCCAAACTCGAAAACGGCAAGCAGTCCTGCCTTTACACCTAAAATACAAGAAAAGGCGTGTTGGCAGCGGGGCAGGCGAAGGAGCATCACAAAAAAAAAGACACGAAGAAGACGAGTAGTAAAGAGAATTCGAATTCAAGAAGGAAAGAAGGAGTGTAAAGATTTTAGACGGAGGGATAAATCGAAAAAGAAGAGAGTGAGCTGAGACTGCGTCTCCAGCTTTAAACACATGGTAGTGGGCGTGTATTTACCATGCTGGGGGTAGGTCTTTGTAAACCTTCACAAACTTTTATAAACTTAAGTTTTGCTAATAGGGAGTTATAATTTGGGAATCACTCAATATAACCAACATAAAGAGCAAGATCATCTCATTCGGAATGTTCTGATACCCAACACCTCTTATCAAAATATAAGGGAGACATTCAATGGTTATATATATATATATATATATATATATATATATATATATATATATATATATTTATTATATATATATATTTATTATATATATATATATATTTATTATATATATATATATATATATTTATTATATATATATATATATATATATATATATATATATATATATACACAAATATAAATATATATATATTTATATATATATATAATCTGCAATATAACTAATTATTACTATGTCAAATGAAACTACGTTCTATAGACTTCCCTGATACCGACTACTTAGGTGGGAAGCTTAGGGCATGCAAATTTTACACAAAGATTACAAGATTACATCACATATAAGTAACGTGCCGTTACTTTGCATGTGTCCGTGGTGATTGTCCTTTGCCAGTCCTTCCACATGGTGGCACTGTTGATCCATGGGAGTTTTCATGATAAAGGAAAGTTGGAACTTCAGATGAAGGAAATTCTCATTTTGGCAGTGTTGGTGACATAAACACAGGAGTTGGACCTACATAATACATATTTCACAACACAGTAGAATATCACACTGCGAGACATGTACCATGAGTTTTTAGGGTTTGTAGAGAGTTGGTAATAGACTGAGCTAGAAGAATGTCTTTATAAATGCAAAAGTCCTGGGGATGATAAGAGGGTTGAAAGGTCAACCTAGCAGGCTGTTAAAGGGAATGAGCAGAAAGGGGGGGGGAGGTTTCCTCCTTTCAGTTTAATGGGTGATGTCTGGTGGTTATCACAGTTTTAAACATTGGAGGACAGTCTTTTACGACCGTCCTTACGGCTGTGAGGGGTTTTATGGTCATCCATGGAATGGGTTCTGTCATCAATTGGTTGAGGGAGTCTGTAAACAGTTCTTGCAGGGGTGAGGGCAAATGGTGACCCTGAAAAAGTGGCATATCCTGGGAAACCTCTGTCTTGGAGAGTTTAACAGAAAAGGTCATCTCACAACAGCTGTATACCCGGAAAGTCTTCGTTGTCACAAATGCATCCTCACAGAAGCTGATGTACGATGTCCCAGTGTCTGCCAATTCATCTGTGTTGGTGGTTGCAGAAAAAACACTCCAGTCAGTGGCGTCAAAACAGTCTTGAAGTTCCTTTTTTTGCTTCACTCGTCCACTTCTTCACTGTCTTGACCACCAGCTTGGCAGATTTTAGTTTTTGCCTGTAAGCCGGAATCAAATGGACCAGACAGTGGTCAGAGTGTCCCAAAGCTGCACGGGGTACAGAGCTAATTCGCTTTAGATGGAGATAATCATGGACTAACAACAAGGGGGAGATATACACAAAACAGTCGCACTGTGGAGTTAATTGCTCCAATACATGCTGATTTGTTTTTTCGGGAAAAACTTTAGCTGAACGGTGTTGATATTGCTTTGAAATTCATACGGGCAAAAGATAAGATAAGATAAGATATCCTTTATTAGTCCCACAGGGGGAAATTCCAAAATATACAGCAGCTGCAGGATACAAGAGAAGTACTGAAAGATAAGGTAATTACAGATCAAGTACAGTAATGCAAAAATAGAAATAAAATTTTTTTGAAAAATGTAAAAAAAAAAAAAAAAAAAAAAAAAGTATATACTATCCAGTCAGTGGCATATTTACAGTCCTGATGTACATGTTTGTTGTTTGACAGATGGTTATGTACATGTTGATATTTTACAGGATGAGATTTGTGATATTATAATATAAATATGGTGGCTATGTCTGGTATTTTGCAGAGAAACATTATCACATATAAATATGGTTTATTGCACACTGGAGAGGTTTTTGTTATAAAGTCTGACAGCTGCAGGAAGGAAGGACCTGCGATACCTCTCCGTCACACACTTCGGGTGGAGCATCCTGTCACTCACGGAGCTCCTTAGTGCAGTGAGTGTGTGTTGGAGGGAGTGGGAGTCTTTGTCCATCATGGAGGACAGCTTGGTTGTAGTCCTCCTCTCCACCACCTCCTCCACCGGTTCCAGAGGGCATCCCAGGACTGAGCTGGCCTTCTTTATCAGTTTATCCAGTCTCTTCCTGTCAGCTGCTGTGATGCTGCTCCCCCAGCAGACCACTCCGTTGAAGACTGCAGAGGCCACAACAGAGTCATAGAAGGTCTTCAGGAGTGCCCCCTGCACCCCAAAAGACCTCAGCCTCCTCAGCAGATAGAGTCTGCTCTGTCCTCTTTTGTAAAGTGCAGTAGTATTATGAGTCCAGTCCAGTTTATTGTTTAGATGAACACCCAGGTACTTATAAGATGTCACCATCTCAATGTCCCTTCCCTGAATGTTCACTGGTGATGGGGGGGAGTGGGGGCGCCTGCGGAAGTCCACAACCAACTCCTTGGTCTTATCAGAGTTGATGTGCAGGTGGTTCTGCTGGCACCAGTCCACAAAGTCCTGGATGAGTTCTCTATACGACTGGTCGTCCCCGTCTGTGATGAGGCCGACGATGGCAGAGTCATCAGAGAATTTCTGGAGGTGGCAGGTGGGTGACAGGTGGGAAAAGTCTGCAGTATAGAGGGTGAAGAGGAACGGCGCCAGCACCGTTCCCTGGGGGGCCCCTATACTACAGAGGGCAGTCTCTGACACACAGTCCCGGGTCCTCACATACTGTGGGCGGTTGGTGAGGTAGTCCACAATCCAGCATGTGAGGTGTTGGTCCACACCAGAGAGCTCCAGCTTGTCCCTCAGGATGGCCGGCCTGATGGTGTTGAAAGCACTGCTGAGGTCCAGGAAAAGGACCCGAACAGAGCTCCCAGGCGACTCCAGGTGGGACAGAGCTCGATGGAGGAGGAAAATGATGGCGTCGTCCACTCCGATTCCAGTCTGGTACGCAAACTGCAGTGGGTCCATGGACGAGCTCACCAGGGGGCGCAGGTTGGCAAGGACCAGCCACTCCAGGGCCTTCATGAGGTGGGATGTGAGGGCCACCGGTCTGTAGCAGCTAGGGTCCTTGGGATGGGGGGTCTTTGGCACTGGTACCACGCAGGATGTCTTCCAAAGGCGTGGTACCCTTCCCAGTTTCAGGCTCAGGTTGAACAGGTGTCCAACAATCCCACTCAGCTGGTCTGAGCAGGACCTGAGCAGTCTGGGACTGAGGCCGTCTGGTCCTGCAGCCTTCCTGGTCTTTATCCTCCTGAGCTGATTCCTCACCTGGAGAGGTGTGAGGGACAGGGTGGAGCAGGGGGGCTGTGTGTCCTGGGGTGTGGGGCTGGATGCTGGAGGGGGGGTGGTGAGGGGGGGCTGGGGGGGAGCTGGTGGTGGTGAGCTGGGTACTGTAGGGGGAGAGGTGAGGGGGGGCTGGGGGGGGGGCTGGTGATGGTCTCCTGGGTACTGTAGGGGGGGGAGGGGGAGGTGAGGGGGGGCTGGGGGGGAGCTGGTGGTGGTGAGCTGGGTACTGTAGCGGGGGAGGTGAGGGGGGTGGGGGGAGGACTTGGGCAGAGTGCTGGTGGTGGTGAGCTGGGTACTGTAGCGGGGGAGGTGAGGGGGGTGGGGGGAGGACTTGGGCAGAGTGCTGGGAGAGCGATGGACGGGGGCTGCTGCAGGGCTGTCACAGCTGGGGGAGGGGCAGACACTTCCTCAAACCTACAGAAGTAGGTGTTCAGTTCATCTGCCCACCTCTGGTCCCCGGCTGTCTGGGAGTTGGACCCCTGGTGGCCCGAGATGGTTTTTAGGCCTTCCCAGACTCCCTTGGTGTTTCTCTCCTGCAGCTGTTCCTCCATCTTCTTCCTGTATCTGTCCTTCTCCTCCCTGATTTTCCTCCTCAGCTCCTTCTGGACAGTCTTCAGCTCCTCTCTGTTTCCTGACCTAAAGGCCCTCTTCTTCTCCTTTAAAAGAGCCTTAATGTCAGGAGTGATCCAGGGTTTGTTGTTAGAGAAATACCGTACTGTCCTGGTGGGTACGGTATTCTCCACACAGAAGTTTATATAGTCCGTGATGGTGTCTGTTAAACTGTCGATGTCCTCCTCATGAGAGTCACTGAATATTTCCCACACTGTAGTTTCAAAGCAGTCCCTCAGAGCCTCTTCAGCCTCGTCAGACCACTTCTTCACCGTGCGGGACACAGCTGGTTGCCTGTTAAACAGGGGCTTGTAAACAGGCAGGAGATGAACCAGGTTGTGATCAGCTTTTCCCAGAGGGGGGAGGGGTGATGAGTTATAGGCCTCCTTAGTGTTGGCATAGAATAAGTCCAGTGTTTTATTTTCTCTGGTGGCACATGTGACATACTGGATGAATTTAGGCAGAGTGGAGGACAGAGAGGCATGGTTGAAGTCCCCAGAGATCAGTAAGAGAGCCTGAGGGCTCTGAGTCTGCAGCCTGTGGATCGCGGTGTTGATGACGTCACAGGCTGCATCGGCGTTAGCGGAGGGAGGAATATACACAGCCACCACAATGGCGTGTGAAAATTCCCGCGGCAGATAGTACGGCCTCAAACTAACAGCCAACAGCTCAATGTCCGGACAGCAGTGCTGCTCTTTGACAGTGATGTGCCTGGAGTTACACCATCTATCGTTCACAAACACTGCCAGCCCCCCTCCTTTTCTCTTACCGCTCCTCTTTGTCCTGTCTGCCCGTATGAGGGAGAATCCATCCAGCTTTACGGTCGCGTCTGTGTGCGTTGTGCTCAGCCATGTCTCCGTAAACAGTAGCATGCTGCACCGCCGGAACTCCTGCTGATACCGGGTCAACGCCGCCAGCTCATCCATCTTATTGGGGAGAGATCTTACGTTCCCCATGATGATGGATGGGAGAGTCGGTCAATAAGCTCTCCTGCTTTCACGGCGTCTAGTCCCAGCACGGCATCCCCGCATCCTCCTCCGTAACTCTCGGGGGATATCAGGTCGCTCCTCCGGTCGCACAGCTGTGTTACGCAGGGCCAACAGCTGATCCCTACTGTAAACAATGGGAGCCATTTCCGCTCACGGACCCACAGACGCGAGGAAAAGTTGCCGAAAAAAAGTGTTTAAAGTAGCAGATGATCCGTGCTCGGTGTCTCAGGTGCACCGAGGTTTCACACATCGGCAGAAAGTAAAAAGAAGAAAAGGGACGTACAATAGACATAGTAAGAAAAGAAAAACTCCGTAGAGTTCACGGAGCTGCTGTAAGAGGCTGCCGTTCGTTCAGCACCGGAAGATGAATTCTGTCTAATGTCTGCTGGAAATGTACACTACCGTGCTAAAATCATGTCTGCTAGTCTGTTTATAAAAAAGGTTTCTGTTGCACCCGGTGTCAGATTGGCACACAGCAGAGCCTTACAACACACTAATGCTAAATATGCTATTGACAGAGTGTGTTTAAAAACATATTCTATCTCTGCCCGTACAAGGGTATGCAACCAGGACAATCTCTTTATGGGACAGATCCCTAAATTCATAATAGTAGGATCTGTCGACAACGAGGGATACACAGGGAGCTACAACCGTAACCCATTCAATTTTGAACATTATGATACAGAGTTTATCAGTTTGTATACTGATGGTCAGTCATTCCCTGCAAAACCTTTTCAACCGCTTTTTCAGAGAGATCAGTTTACAAGGGGGTATTATCAGCTTATTCAAACCACATCTCAAAGACAGATCCTTGGCAATATCACGTGAAGATTATGCTAACGGATATACACTACTCTGCTTCAACCTAGAGGCTAATGAGGGACGCTCAGGGAATGTTTCGTTAATTAAAACAGGAAATGTTAGATTGGAGGTGCGTTTCAGAGTACCACTCCCCCGAACAGTTAATCTGATATGTTATTCAGTGTTTGATTCAGTTATTGAAATATCAAACAGAAGACAGGTACTTTTGGATTACTATTAAATCAGGATGAATGCTATAGAATTAACAAGTATTATGAGAAATAAAATTATTAATGGTACAGATTTCATTGGAACCCTGGCATGTGATCAGCTCACAGAAATTAAAGTCAGTAAATTTCCATCTATGTTAATTGTAAACACACAACCCTCGACTATGCCCGGTGAACACCGGGTTGCTGTGTACATCACGAAACACAGAGGGTTATTTCTTTGATAGTTTTGGTAACCCTCCTGACTATGTAGATTTTCCTGTAGAGATTAACAATTACCTTATGAAAAATTGTGTGAATACATGTTATTCAAATCGACAAGCCAAAATTTTGATGCTACAACATGTGGTCAACACTGTTTTTTCTGTGTCACATACAAAAGGGTATACCTTATGCTAAAATGATTAACATGTATAGTGATAATCTTGCCTGTAATGACGCTATGGTATGTCAATTTGTTAAAATAAAACCTTGTGTATGTCATGGATACAACTTTACCTGTGTACAATATGGAAAAAACAATGTAAAACATTTAATTTAAAATAATGTAATCATTTTTAAATAAATGAAAACAAGACATTTCAATTGAATTCAAAGTGTCATTTTTATTTTAAAACAAACAAAAAAACATAATATTCTTTATAAACACATTTAACACATTTATTCACTTTCTCTGAAATGGTGAAAGAGGATACATTTAAATTCACATTCACAAACATGAGTTTCAATCAATATTCACTTTTCTCTTCTGAAATGCTGAAGGAGGGTACATTTAAATTCACATTCACAAACATGAGTTTCAATCAGTATTATCCATATATCCATGTGAAAGAGCCAGCATCAATAATAGATGAAAAAATTTAAAAATATAAAAAAAGACAAAAGAAAAAAAGAAAAGAGGGTCTAAAAATCCAACCACTCATTATTTGCATCAGTTGTCCTGATTCACTTTGATCTGTCTTTAGGGATTCTGAGAGGGGTACTACATCGTGGAGTGCCTGTCAAATAGGGTGAACTCTTGAGAAATACCTTCTCTGCTAGTGTTACCAAACCCCTTATGCTCTGCAATGGTGCCCCTTACCTGTGTGTTTGGGATAGCAGATAGTGGCATGTTTAAAGAAGCAAGAGTTTTTAAAAACACATCCCACCCATAGGGTCTTGAAGCGTCAGAAATATTGTGTGATGCAGTGACACTTTTCACTAAATCAAACAGGTGAGAACCTCTAATCGTCTTTTTGTTGACAATTAGTTCCCCTTGATTTGTCCATGACACCAGTCCTTTTGATCGACATAATGCCTCCAAAACATATTCCGCATTTTTCTTACTTCTTTTAGGCCTGTGTCTCAATACTTCTTCAACAATATGGTCATCTTTGATGTCTACCACACCCTGGTTTGAGTCATCATTGTCCACATCACTAGTTTTGTCAGTTGGAAGGGATAATGTTAATACAGCTTTTTCACGTTCACCCTGTCTCACCAATGTGAGGTAGCGTTGTAAGACGGCACTGTATTTTTTAGCCTTCTCATAAATGTCTGTCTGGTAGTTGTAAAACGGTGGCCATTTCTTTGTCTAATTCATTTTGCACAGCCTGTCTCAGATTTGTACTGTTTTGATCTGGTGGGTGGTACTGATGTTGCTGCTGCTTCAACAAGTCAATCTGGTACTGAGGTACCAAAAACATTTTTTGAGTGTGTTCCATTTCAATTCTTGTTGATCAAACTGAATATGAAGGGAATAGCTGTTCCTAGAAGGGGTAACAAAAAACCACCTGTCTGATTGATGACCTTTCTTTTTTGCTAATTTTACTCCTTTATCTACAATTAGTTTGATGGATTTTTCCTTCTTTTTCAATTGATTGTATTGTTTATCACTTAGTGGAATGTTACCTTGTAAGACATTGAGTGCTATTTCACACAAAGCATTGATAAAGTCTGACCCAGCGTTATTCACAATAACTCTTCGGACACTTGGTGACAATACCAGCTCTAACAGCACCAGATTTCTCCTTACCTGGGATGACATTTTTAATTTTTAATTTTACTTTTTTTGCTTTTTGGAAATGTACACAACCTGCTGAGGTGATAGCACATTTGTTCTGAGTCTTAAATAATCAGGGGTTTTAGCTTTATAGTCTATCAGTAGATAACCATAAGGTGTGCTCGTGGCATCATTGAAGGTCTCTAAAAAATATTTTGTGTTACCCGGAAACATTTGTCTACCTAAAAGCGAAATTTGATATTAATCTCTAGGATTTTTGAATAAAACAAGGTAGTTTGTATTTAAACTAATTGTTCGACTGGCCTTACCTTGAATAAATACATTTTGAACTAAATATATACAACTTAGATTTCTATGATGAACATATTTTGTGAAAACATTCTGTACTTCTAAATTGTTACTGGCATCATTCATTAAAGCATCAATGATAAGAAGGTTGTTTTTCTCTGGGGGTAACAGGCTGTCATCACATAATGTATCAGGTAGACCATGTACAAAGTTTATATCGCAAATTTTTATAAGTTCATCATACAAAGGCTGCCAACACGAGTAAATATAGACATTATTAACAATTTTGTGGAAAATAACACTTGCTGCATTTTCTAAGACACTCTTTACAAAATGTCTTTCCACAATTGGAAGGCCTACTCACCACCAAACTGAATGGATGCTGCAGTCTACCATCAAAAGACACCCCCTGTTTTAAAATCCATAGGGCAGAGTGGTGTACTCGCTGAGAACCCTGCGTTTATTGTACACCACCTGCACCTTTTTCATAACTGTCTCGTATCTAAGTTGTGAACGGTATTTATCGTGCTTAATGGTGTCAGCTATGGTGATGAGATGTGCCCCACTGCTCTGATTGCTCACAAATGCATGAACCAAGCTCTCCAGGGACTCGGGGGTGACAACAGCTGCATTTGCAGTATTTAATGTCACTCCTTTGCATTTTACCTGTGTTTTCCCTCTGCTGGTGCGGTAGGCATAACACTTGGGTCCACCTGAAACAAACTCTGTGATGTAGTCCTCCTCAGGAAGACCACACACATCACCATCATTAATTTCATCAGTCAAATCCCCCAGGTAAGGACCCAGGGGTGGGACCCAATCACCTGTCTTGGAAGTGAAAACTATGCTGTCTGTGTCACAGTACAACAACCACTCCTGCAGCTTATCCAACAGGTCATAAAGCATGAGCCTGGCAGTGAGCTGTTGTCATTGCACCTATGAACACATTCACATCATTAACTTTACACACCTTATCATCAGCATGACTCCATTGCACCATAGCAACATCATCTGATGTGAAACAGAATTGTGAGACGACAAATTGGTCACTAAACATCAGCTGGGTGAATCTGGAGGGGTCAGTGATCAGTTCACATTGAGGCATATCAGTCCTCATGCTGAATCTCCCCCACAAAGAGTTGAGGAGCAACTTGTTACAACTCCTAACTGCTTTGTTAACACAGATTTTATCAGGATCCAGTCTGATGCCCTCTTTTTCAAAATATTCATCAATGTACTGTTTCTTCTGTTCAGGTGTCTTGACATGTGCGGGGTAACCTAAAGCCTCTTGTTTGCATTTTAGAAATATCTTGACATAATCCTTAAACAAAGTGTCTGTCTGTTCAGGAAAATGCCACACTTCATCAATACTCACCAGGCGATATCCCTTTTCAATCGCTTTCTGAAGCTCAAATGACACCCACACACCAGAAAGCTGTCTGTCATCGTCACAATGTGTACAGGTTGTCTGATTCATATCCACAGCACAACTTCTACACAGTGGGAACATCAGCTTGTTGTTGAACCTGAAGGGAAGGACAGGATGATACAAGCCTTTTGGAGGAAGCACAGTACATTTGACAAAACCAAAGTATTGATTGATGGGGTCAAAATCACGGAAAATTATTTTTGGATGGCCGACTGGGTAAGGCATTTTTGACTGCACAGTTGGATACAGACTGGTGAAGTCGTAATACCTGATTTTCTCATCAGTCTCGGTCTTGTGAAAGAGCTTCATGGCATTAGTACAACTGCCAAACAAGGCCTCTCTAGGGTCCAAACGTTCAGGTCTCTTGTAGCTGCTCAGAAACATCTGGACCCTAGGATTTTTTTTGGTCATATCCAGCCATTCACACTTCCACAAAACAACCACCTGAAAACCATAAAGTGACTGTAAGGCCTCTATTTTGGCGATGAACTGGTGATTCAGCTCACCAAAGGACACACCACTTAGCGGATTGACATCCGTTGGGGCCTTACACCTGACACAGCCATGAAAAATACATCCTGCAAACTCATAACAGGTGTTGGTGGCATGATGGAATCCGTCTACAAAGTATGATCCAGCTTGATACTCACCATAATTGAGAGCATGTTGGATCTCAATGTCCTCAGAATGAGCGACATACTCAAGCCATTGAATAGATACTTCTGAGTATGTCTTATTCTGGCGAGTGTATGCCCCATCATACGTGAGTGTCACCGTGTCTCTGGGGAGGAATAATGTTTTGTGAACACCCATACAACTAGATGGCAATGTGGTGAAAGCAAATGGATCAAGCTCTGTACACTTGAGAAAGGTATCCCGATAAATCATACAGGCCTTGCGTAACACCTCTGCATCATTAACACAATACCTGCGGATCTCTGCCTGGAAATCAAAGATTTCACCACACACTGTCTCGTACCATCTCAAGAAGCAGGTTTTCTCATCACTACTCATTTTATCAAAATCATAGAAGGTGGGGTCTAGGTATTTACCAACATACTGATTGTGTTCAGGGATGTTGAATTTGTGGGGAAAGTAACCTTTCTCTAAATCTTCAAAACCCATTGCTGCTGGTGTTTTTGACAAACGCATTGGAAGGAAACTAAATAAATCAATCCAACGCTGTTTGTATGTAGCATCATACATCAAGATAACTCTGTTAAACACAGCATCATTCCCACAGTGACAATGAGAGGTTGCAAAGTGATTTAACACGATAAAATTTTAAAATCCGAATGCATTGTGTGCTATGAATGTGTAGCCATGGTGTTTGTTTCATCTGCACCAGCTGATAAATGCAGACACAGAATCACTGGTGTTAAAACACTTTTTCTCTCCCTCTGTGTTCATTGCACACACGAAATTTGCATGGTGTCTGCCGCCATAATACTGGGTCTCAAAGTCATAGAATATATAATTTGATTTGATTTCTTTCTTTGGAATTGGCTGTATGAAGCACTTATGGGACACCTTACCGTCCACCATTTCTTCATAACGGTGGGAGCATCGAATTGGTTTACAAATATGTTTCTTGTTTTTGGATGCCCGATATATTTTCCCACAAGCCTCACAATATTTCATCTCCTGACATGGGATTTGTTGTGGATCCCTTCAGGGCGGCGGTGGTGATCAAAACAGAATTCTGATTTACAGAGACGTTTACAGTCTGGACATGTCACAATTTTGAGGGTCTGGCTGCTCCACTGTGTATAACACACATTACACCGCCTTCTACAATTGTGCAGTAGCGGCGTTTCATATGTGCCATCGCAAAAAGAGCACACATATGAAGCACCAAAAAACCCTTTAGCATTTTGGATCAAGAAATAATGATCATCATGTAAATAGAGCCAAATTGTTCTAGGGTGCACTTTATCATGGGTTTCAAAACACTGGAGCTGCTGACGGTTCACAGTATGGTGAAATACTATGATTTTAACATCCATGTGTCTCTCAAATTTTCCTACATCTGAGAGGGTGACTTTGTGCATATGGTCAAAACCTGCTGCAGAGTGCAGCTGTTTTGCATACCCCAGTTTTTCTTCAGGAGACATCATAGGATTAACATAATGAGAGACACAGAGAGAAACAAAGATTGTTTTCACTACCATTGTTTGGAATAAACAGGTGCTTACCCTTTTTGGATAAAATCTAATCATAAAAGACTTTACCCAGCTTCAGTCAATGACTTCCACCACTTCTTCCTTCTGCGACAGAAACTATAAATTCTAAATCATCATCTGTCTGTGATGTGTCATTACTTTGTATTACATTTGAAATTTGATCTAAAAATAACTCTGCGCTATAATCATCATCAGAATTTAAGACAGCCTGCACATTGTTTGCCAATGAAGGACCCCTCAACACAACATTTAAAACACTACCTGGTGGAGAATCTGTCAGGGCTCTATCAATTACTGATGACAGACTCTCTCTGACTATGGCAAGCATTTGAGTTAAATCATCATTATTAATTCAGCGTAAATCTAGAGGCTGACGCAGCTCTCCTGCATTAAAATGAGGAATTTCTCTAACTGATATCTGACCATAATTATTGTTAATAGTGTTAGATGATGTTGATGGTAATGCTGGTGCTGATGATGATGATGTTGAAGGAGTAGTATCATGACATGCCACAGGTCTGCACCTACCACTACCAGTCTGGTGTGACTCAACATTGTTTGCAGCAACATGAGAAATGGATACTACTCCTTCACCAACAGCATCATCATCGTTTTCTTCAACAAAAGCTAGGACAGAAGGAGTGGAAGTAGTGACAGTGTTATCCCCACACACCGTGTTTACACAATCATGGAAATTTTCAGAAAAGGGTACATCATCATCATCATCACCCATGGCAAGAGAAAATGCCTCATGTATGATATTGCGTTTATCAGAGTAAATACTCGCAGCAGGAACAGGGTCTTGAGGAATGTGATCTGAGGCCCCTGGGGCTGGCTCTGTTCTATCTACACCAGGAGGTGTTGTCAAATCTACAGACTCCAAGTAGGTAGACAGCTCGGAGCCCACCCCAGGGGGCTCAGGGCTCCCAGCCCCCATTTCATCCATCGCCATATTAAAAGCCTGTAGAATAATGTTATTGTTCATTTGGTCGGGTGCGGTGGTCATATTAACATTTCCAGTGTCAAGCATTCCTGACACAGATCGACACTCATCTCCACTCACATCCACGCTTACATCTCCTACCCCATGACACAGCTGTGAGAAATGATCAGCTGTATCTACATCACTTCCACACATGGTTTGTTTAAAAGCCAATTCGATAATTTTAGAGACATCAACGCCAGGAGTGGTAGAGAATTGTGTTAAGGTGCGAGGTGATTCTTGGGATGGTGATTCTACATCAATTTCAATGAAAACATCAGATGCATCATTATATTTGGACTTCTTGTTTGGTGGCTGTGACATGTTTTTAAAAAAAAAAAAAAAAAAAAAAATCAAACAAAAAAAACCTAAAGGCAGATTCGGATCTTAAGGACAGCCCCCACAATTAAAAACAAACAAACAAAAAAAAAACAAAACACAAACACCTATTCAGTGTTGAACACCTGTTGTAAAAAACTAAAAATCAGGTTTTGTGCTGCTTCAACAGAGACCACCTGCTCCTTTTACTCTGTTTGGTCAGGAAGTTGGAGGTTGTCTCACGGAGTTAAAGACAAATGGAGGGGATGTATTAAATCACCACTGGTGGGTAAACAACTAAAAATTTCACTGATCTGATTATCCAAGTTGGAGAGTAGGTTATTCAGTAAAAACCTTAATTCTTGCAACTTTTCTGCGTTGGATGAAAACAAATCAACTTTGTTTTCATTTGCAAGAGGTGATGGAGTAATTGGACCCTAATTTACTAAATCCTCAGGATCTAAAAACTGTCCACCACACCCACTGATAAGAAACTAAGAAAACCCACTGAAATTTAACAAGTCAAGTTCTGCAGATTCTGATTTTTCAGCAACCCCTTCCAACAAAATATCAGACTGCAAAGGACAACTTGTGTTTATATTAAGATGGTCAGGATGATCAGGAAAAGTGAGAGAATCATATAAAGTAAGATGATCAGGTATTGTTGTACTGGCCTGTTCACATGGATATATTAATGAGAAAAATTCATCTGATGTGATGTCCACAGGGGATGGATTGATTGAGGTGTCCTCCTCTGGTGTTGTGTCTGAATCTGAGGTGTTGTCCTCCTCTGGTGTTGTGTCTGTGTCTGAGGTGTCGTCCTCCTCTGATGTTGTGTCGTCGTCTGAATCTGAGGTGTCGTCCTCCTCTGATGTGTCCGTGGTGTCGTTGTCCTCCTCTTTCCCCTCCTCTGGTGTTTAGACTCTTCTTGGTCTAAAACAATATATAACCCTGTTGTAAGAAGTAGATACATGTAAGCATAACAACTAAAATCACTAACTCTGTGGAAGTTCAAGAAAACATTTAAAACTCTGAACAAACCTTGATGTTGGGGTATAGTTATCACCCCTCAAGTTCTCCTGAACAATTGCTTCAACAGCTGCATTCAGTTCATGCCTGTCCTCCAAACTATCTAACACCACCTCTAAATGAGATGTAGATGGCTGGGGGGCAGACTCCAAACCACTTGTATAAATAAGAAATAAAAAAACAGAATTATTAACATGTACTTAACACGTGCCCCCAGTGGATGGAATCAATTATACTAACCTGCTATCCTGGGCAAGTTCAAATGTGTTGTAGGGTTTCTTCAGGCTGGATACGGCCTGTCTTAATTGATCCTCTCTCTCACGTTTCCTTTTCAGCCAAGCCATCCGGATCCTGCTGCGTTTAATACTGAGAGATCCTGGTGCCTCCTTATCTAATTCGTCTTGGGATTTTTTGGGGGGTTTTTACATTAAAAAATAGAAACAACACAGGGGGAAAAGAAAAAAAGATTTAAAGCCACTGTGATTGAACATAGGTAAAACCTATATATTGTTATGTTAATGTTCTACCAGACATTCTGTCTCTTATCTCTTATATTTACACCCTAAACTTACCTTTGATGTTGATTAGAGAGTGGCTTTCACATCTCAGTCCCCCCTGATCAGTCACACCCTTAACTGCATCCAGTTCATGTCTGTCCTCCAAAATGTCTGTAACCCCCACTGGATCAGATGTAGGTGGCTGGAGGGCAGACTCCAAACCACTTGTATAAATAAGAAATAAAAAAATAGAATTATTAACATGTATTTAACACGTGCCCCCAGTGGATGACCTAAATTATACTAACCTGCTATCCTGGACTTCAAATGTGTTGTAGGATTTCTTCAGGCTGGATATTGCTTGTCTTAATTGATCCTCTCCCTCACGTTTCCTTTTCAGCCAAGCCACCCGAATCCTGCTGCCTTTAATACTGAGAGATCTTGGTGGCTCCTTATCTAATTTGTCTTATTTTTACATTAAAAAATTAGAAACAACACAGGGGGATAAGAAAAAAAAAAGATTTAAAGCTACCGTGATTGAACAAAGTTATAACCTGTATATTGTTATTTTAATGTTCTATCAGACATTCTGTCTCTTATATTCACATCTTAAATGCCCCCTTTAAACAGTCACACCCTTATCTGCTATTGTTGTCGCCATGTCTAGTCTGAATACAATGTGATCATCTCCCCATTTTGTTAAAAACTTCTACACCAATATCAACTTCATTTTTGTTAGTTTATACCATTAAAGTTTTGGCTCCGCTGCTGTAAAACACCACTATCCCAAAAATCACAGCCTCTTGGAACTCTTTCAACTCCTAATTGATCCAAAAATAGTAAGAGACAAAAGTATTTGTAAGAGATTAAAACACAACCTTTTAAATAATTAAAGAATGTTTGAAAGTCCTACCCGTTTGATTGGGAGGAGGTATGTTTTCACGGGCCTTCAGTTTGGCCACACAGTTTTGGAATCCTAATAAATAGACCCTTTAAGAAAATTACAGAATAAATTTCTTAAATAATTATACTTTGAAAAAATAAGAACTTTGAAGAAAAAAGTTACTTTCAATACAAATGTGAGAAAAAAAAAGTGAGTAAGAAAGTAAGTAAAGTGAAATTTTAGCTCACTTACCCATTGAAGACATTGTGTCACAGAAACAAAAGAAGGTCCTCAAGATATATCCCAAGACGGCTTTGTCCTGTTGTAAGTCGTTCTTGTATATGGCAAGCTCCAAACAGATTCACCTGAAATCGCCTCTAGGAGAGACATCTGATTGGCTACTGTATCTGACCCCTCCCCAAAAGCCGAATCAGAGTGGCTAACTGGATCTGTCTGCCAGTCAAGGTATGGCTTCCTGGCAGAAAAGATGTCTCCTTTACTCACTAAGGACATTACCATGATAATAGTAACTCACCCATTTTCTTGTATTCTTACAGTTTTCAAAGACTTTTAGCCATGTGTTCTTTTGTTCTGGTTAGTTTTTTTTAGTTCTACTTCTGTTTTGCTTTAGTTTTTAAAGATTTATTTTTAGTTTTAATGATTTCCTCTGAAAAAACAAAAGTCTTCTAAATAAAAGTCTACTTTTATTTAATAGTTTAAAGTACTTTATAAATGTTCAGTATTTAGTTTATAAGTTTATAAGAATTATGTATAAACACCGCCCCTAGACACATCCCATTTCCTGTCTTAATCTACGTCACAGCCGCTGGGCGGACCTACTGTCGTCACAACCGCTGGGCGGTGGCAGCGTCACACCGCAACCTGACATCACGAATTACGTGACCAATCACGTGACCAATAGGAAACCCCCATTCAATAAGCCACGCCCACAACATTAAGCTCCGCCCCATGTACCAATACTAACTACTACTGGACTACATACACCACCTTGCTCTGTTTATGTCTTGGTGTTTTTTCCTTGGGATGGACCAACTTCTGCATTAGTGTGTTTCCAGGCTTGAAGTGAACAGGAATGTGGTGTTGGCCAAAGATTCTCTTAAGTATTTTTGGATACACCTGCAATGTAAGGGATCACAATTTTCTTGCATCTCTCTTTCCTTTCATGCCCTGTGTCCTTTCTCATCCTGTTCTTTAAAAAGGCCCACTTTGGGTATCCACAGGTTGTGAGGGCTTCTCTAATGTGTTTCTCTTCCTTTTCTTTCCTTCCTTCCTTGTAGGAACACTCTCAGCCCGGTGGTTGAGGGTTCTGATGACACCCAGCTTGTGCTGCAGAGGATGGTGGGAATCAAAGAGTAGATATTGATCCGTGTGTGTGGGTTTTGCGGTACACTTCAACGTTGAGACACCCGTCTGCCTCCAGGTTTACTGGACAATCCAAAAAGGCCAAGACATTGTCGTTGACATCCTCACGAGTGAACTTGATGATGTTGTGCACTGTGTCGATGTGGTCTGTAAAGGCCTCCACTTCATGTGTCCAGATTTTGACCCAGGTGTCATCCACATACCTAAGCCAGTGGCTTGGTGCTGCTCCATGGAATGAAGCTAGGACCTTTCTCTCCACCTCTTCCATGTACAGGTTAGCCACAATGGGAAATACAGGGGAGCACATGGTGCATCCATGTTCTGTCTGCAGTAGTGGTTTCTGAACTGGAAGTAGGTGGTACGAAGGCAGAGATCCAGTAAGGAGCAGATGTGGTCAGGGGTGAGGTTGGTTCTGACCTCCAGTGTACTGTCCTGTAAGAGTTGTTTTCTTACTGCTTGGACAGCCTCTGTGGTCGGAATGCTGGTAAAAAGTGATGTGACATCAAAGGAAACCATGATTTCCTCTGGGTCCAGTGTGATGTCCCCGATTTTCTGTGCAAAGTCCTGTGAGTTTCTGATGTGGCGAGTAGTGTTGCCATCAAGGGGAGCTAGGATTGTGGCCAAATGTTTTGCCACGTTGTAAGTAGCAGTTGATGCTGCTGACGATGGGTCGTGTGTATTTTTGGTAGCCCATAAATGCAACGGACTGCTTTCCCTGGGTAAAGCCTGTAATAGAGTGGCCAGTTGATCACTCCATCCTTTTCCAGCTGTTGAAGACTATTACCTTCTTCTTGTAGATGTTGGTGGGATCTCGTTTAAGAGTCTCATAGGTGGTCGTATCACTGAGGAGGCTTATTACCTTGTCCTGGTAATCACTTGTACTGAGTATCACAGTGCATCTCCCCTTATCTGCAGGCAAGATGCTTATGTTTTCATCTTTTTGCAGTGATGTCAAAGCTCTTCTTTCCTGGACGGTGAGGTTAGAAGGAGTTGTTTTGGCATTCAAGAGAGCAGCTGTTATCTTCAACCTGAGTTGCTCTGCCTCTGTGGCCGTCAGCTTGTTGTCGCGGATGGCTGACTCCCTAGTTGTTATACCATTGTCTACCACTGGAATCTGATCTGGGGTTACCGCAAAATTCAGTCCTTTGGAAAGGACTTCCTTTTCTGGTTGGGTGAGAACCCTGTCTGATAAGTTCTTCACCCATTTATCTTGTGTGTTGGAATCTGTTTTGCTATCTTTTTTGTCCCTTCATACTAATTCAGATGGTCTTTAATTGCTGAGATTGCAGTCCGTCAAATTTTTGTGTTTGTCGCTTCTTCCCCTTGTTGTGTTGTGCCATCTGGGCCTTATCCACAAAGTTGTTAACTTCAATGAAGATGGTCTCTGGAAACAAAGATGTCAGTGCTTCCTTGTGTGGTTGATTTTATCTTGTAAGGCCTCATGACAAAGTTAGTCTGCCTAATCCTCTCGTTGAGGAGCTGACTTTGTGCCCTCGAGATAATGAGGTCTGCCTTGTGCCCTTTCACCGTAGAAACCAGCTATAGGCTTTTAGGAATGAGCCGTTGCTGTCTGCATTGTAGATTGAAGCAGAGGTGGTTTCGACAGTCCGCCATCTTCCTGCAAGTTTTCTCATACTCCCAGACCGGCTGAAGGGTATTCAACCCCAAGTGTGATCCAATACATCCGTGTAGATTCTCATTCATCCAGGTCAAGGTTGTCTTGAAGATTCAAAAACAAGGCAACTGGACTGTGTTGAGTTTTGGGAAGACAGAATCAGCAGGTGAGAGCCCCCTTAAACTTTCATGACGAAGACACATCTCCACTGTTTCAGCCGTGCTAAACCTCCCAGAACTCACCATTCTGAGATTCAAAGGCAGGAAACAACCAAGAATGTGCAGAATCTACTCAAGCTTCATACGTAATGCTCAGCTGCCGGCGACTGTGATACAAATCCTCTATAAGTAGTCAATTTGTGTTTCTGTCCTGAGAAGACCCCTGGCATGTCATATCGTGTTCAGCATTTCATTGGCTTTCGATCACCTGTAGATTAACTGCACAGTTGCTTGTAATTGGCTCAGGCTTTGGGGTTGGAATTGAGGATGGACTCTTGCTTGACTGAAAGTATTGATTGCATGTTGAGGCCCCTGAATAACATATACAAACTCAGAATCGTTTTTTATAGCCAAGAATGCTACACATATAAGGAATTTGACTCGCAGTTGTTTACTCTTGTACAAGGGGTAAAAAAACAAAACAAAAATAAAAAGGTAAATGTAAAAATAGAGGATAAGATTAAATAAATAAAACTGAAAAGAAAAATAAATGGAAAAAAACGTAACAAATGCAATGTATGTAAAAATGTATCAGGAGTAAGCATCCAGGAATATTTACTACTGATGGGAAGAAAGTGCAGCTATTAACTTTTTTTAAATGGTGCAGCTATGAACTGTTTTAGATGGTGACTGCAGATGGATAGAAGGCACCTGCCAGATGGGAGCAGTTCAAAACGTCCCTGAGCAGGGTGAGAGGAGTCCCTCACAATGTTTCCTGCTCTCCTACGAGTCCTGGAGCAGTACAGGTCCTGGATAGAGGGCAGGGGGGCACCGATGATGCGTTCAGCAGTCCTCACAGTGCACTGCAGTCTGGATCTGTCCTGCCTAGTGGCAGCTCTGAACCACACAGTGATGGAGGAGCTCAGGACAGACTCGATGACTGCAGTGTAAGAACTGCAGCAGCAGCTCAGGGGTTAGTCCATGTTTCCTCAGGAGCTGCAGGAAGTACATCTGCTGCTGGGCCTTCTTGAGGATGGAGCTGATGTTCTGTTCCCACTTCAGATCCTGAGAGATGATTGTGCCCAGGAATCTGAAGCTCTCCACAGTGGACACCGGGCTGCTGAGAACTGTGAGGGAGGGGCAGGGCGAGGGGGTGTCTCCTAAAGTCCACTACCATCTCCACTGTCTTGAGCGTGTTCAGCTCCAGACCACCAGCTGATCCACTTGCTGTCGATAAGCAGACTCATCACCGTCCTGGATGAGACCGGTGATGCTGGTGTTGTCTGCGAACTTCAGAAGCTTCACAGAGGCTTCCGTGGAGATGCAATTATTAGTGTACAGAGAGAAGAGTAGTGGAGAAAGGACTCATCCCTGGGGGATCCCTGTGCTGGTGGGGACGAAGGTATTGAATGCTGAGCTGAATTCCACAAAAAGGACACGTGCATAGGTCCCAGGACGATCCAGGTGCTGCAGGATGTAATTCAGCCCCAAATTCATTTTCTTAGGAAGAGAGCGGACGTTGGCGAGGTGGATTGCCGGGGGCGCAGTGCGGAAGCCGTAAGCCACTCATGAAGTCCCAGCTTCAAGAGTGCGCAGGCTCGCTTTCCCCATCTATGTCTCCTCCATATGCCATAGAGAGTTGCCGCTCCAATCTAATCGAGCCAGGTAAAAGAAATCTGACCATCGAGTGAACATTTTGAAGGAAATATAGCTAAACTTCATGTCCATGTATGGATATGTACTTTGGATCAAATGTTGGATTTGAATCGATTTATGGACATCTTGGGAATATATCCATGTTAATTATGCTAAACATTTTACATCCAGTGACAATGAGAAGACTACAAACGTGAGTAATGTCATTGTTTTTACAGTGGTTTTGTTTGCAGTTGGTCTGGCTTAAAAGCCACACAGTGTTTGTTGCTATGGGTGTACCCCAGATTGATTTACATGGTTAGAATCACAAGAATGATAGCTTAAAAAAAGATGTATCACACTTGTGACTTTCTTCTCTGACACTGCAGAGATCGTTGCATGAAAAGAAAATCGTAAAAGAGCCCATCAGCAGGCCCTTGACAGTTAACAGTCTATTCAAGGCAACACAAGTCAGTCACTTCACTGACAACAAAAGGTCAACAACCACAGCATCTGAACGTCTGAAAGGTGTTGTGGGGTAACTGTCACATCTGCTGTTGTGCAGTGTTGCGTTAAAACGTAGTCGTATAGTATGGTCCAAGGGGTGGAGCTTAATTTTATTGGTGGGGCGTAATTGAAAGGGGGTGGGGGGGTTCCCTATTGGTCACGTGTTTCTGACATAATGATGGATATATGATTTATGACCACACACCGGATATGACGTTATGGTGGATAAGATAAGATATTCCTTTATTAGTCCCACAGGGGGGAAATTCCAAGATATACAGCAGCTGCAGGATACAAGAGAAATATAAAAAAGAAGCATTATACTGAAAATAAGGTAATTACAAATCAAATACAATAATGTAAAAATAAAAATAAAAATTTTTAAAAAGTGTAAAAAAGTATATACTATATATTAAGTGGGATATGGGAGCATTAGTGCTGCTGATGTTTTAGGTATGTCGACCAATTACTCGTTCTTGCGTGGATGCACCAGTGCGTAGGAGACGTAGAGATGGAGGGTTTACTTTTTCAGCATTGCCGGATTTGAAAATAGAGGTTGAGGGTGTTAACGGATATGCGTATTCAGTTAAATATCAAAATGGTTGTGTTGTCTGTGGGGTGGTTGTGGAAATCCTTCAGATTTTAAAAACAGTTTGTAGATCATTGTCAAAGACTGGAAAAAAATCATCAAGCACCCAGACTTCTAATAACTAACTCGGGTAAGTTTTGTTGGATTAATAATTTACCAATTATCTCATACAATTTATAAAATCTTGTTTGACATTTCTGATCTATTTGATTTGATCCACTAATGAAATGTTTTTTCTTTTTAAGTAAAAAAAGTGTACTCCAGCCAGAGGGATCCCTATTGCTTCAGAATCACCATGAAGTCCATCATATTCACCAGTTCCTCTGTATCCACGGATCTATAATGACTCACCACCACCACCATCACTTCCACCTTCTCAACTACTTCAGACCCCGCCATTGTCTCCAATTTATCCTTCACCCCTGTATGGGAATTCACCACAATCACCTCTTGCCTCAGTCTGGGACAAGCATTTCATCTCATGGGAACTCTCAAGAGGGGGCAGGATGCTTCTCATCAAACCACACTGGAGACCACACTGGAGGGACAGAACCATCAGTAGTGTCTTCATCTAACCTTGTGGGCCTGATTCAGGATTGTGCTGCTTCTTTGTTAAATGCTGGATTTTATTTGTTTTGGAAGAATCATTGCGATGGATGTCAGATAAATCATTCTAGTCAAAGAGAACACAAATGTTTGCTAACAATCCCAGAACATTTTTATGCTTGACTTTTGGACGATGTTGCAAAGACTGTTTGGAATGCCAGATGTATTCTGGCCATCATGTACTGTCTGGGCTAGAATTGTCTTCATAGAAGTGAAGAACGTGTTATGGGTGTCATAGACACATTTCTTTATGAGCTGAAACAAGCTGATAACATGAAAGAAGCCGGAGGGGGTAACGTGGGAGGCTACCTCTGATCAGGATATACATCTACATAACATGGTTTATGATCTCTGGAAGGGCGGCAAAGAGTGAGTGAGTGACTTATTGGAGGGGTATAAAGGAAGTCGGAGTGGTTTTATAAATACCTGGTTTGATTTGTTTTCGAGCTCTTGTTTTATTCTTGTTTTTTTTTTTTAAATTTTGAATGTACTGATGTATTTATTGTTTGATACTATGTATTAATGTTACTGAGTTGTAGTAGTAGTATAATCATTCTTTTTTTATATTTTTCTGTCTTGAATTTTTTTTTTTTTCAATGACAATTTAAGAAATTGTTTGAATAAAAAGGATTTGTTGAAACCATCGTGTTAATTTTTGCTTTAGCTCAATCATGGAAAGAACTCTCCAGAAAATGTACTATGATCCAGCACATCCTGGAGGTCCTGGGAGCATGTATAACCTTTACAAAACTGTTAGAGGTTGAAGGAGTTACACCATCTTTACCTGAGGTGAAAAAGTTTTTAATTGGGCCAAGATGTGTATACCTTACATGCCAAGGCTGCATTGAAATTCCCAAGGGACAGGGTTTTAGTTAATGGGGTAGAGAAACAGTTTCAGGCAGATTTAGTTGACATAAGTGAATATGCATCAGAAAACGGCAATGTAAGATACCCTTTAGCATGCATTGATGTATTTTCTAAATACGCAGGAGTAAGATGTTCTAAAAACAAGTCTGCCATAGTTGTTACAAACACCTCTAAAGATATTTTGAGGAAAGGGCATGTGGCAGAAAAAAAGATATTTAACATCTGTCAACTCAAGGAGATACGTAGATGTAGTTCAAGATCTCGTACATGCGTATAATAACTCTCACCATAGATCTATAAGGATGGCACCACTTGATGTCAGCAGAGATAATGAGAAGACCGTTTTTTTTCTTTTTCAACTTGTACAAAAGAAAACCACAGAGCTCCATCATTCAAATTTATTTGAGGGAATACTGTGAGAATATCAAAACTTTGGAGTGTTTATAAAAGGATACCAACAAACTTTCACAGATGAATAGTTTGCAAAAACGAATCATGTAGGAAGAGATCCTCCTGTATACAAACTAACAGATTGTGGGAGTGAGTTGCTAATAGGGTCATTTTGCGAGTGAGTTACGAGTCAGTGATAATATTTAAAATAGAATCAGTATTGTCAAGAAAAAAAAGTTTCTGGCAAAAACCATATCCTGGTTAAATGGTTGGGTTGGCCTGAGAAATTCAACTCATGGGTGTGTGAAGATGACATTATTGATGTTTAAAAAAGGAGAGTGTAATTGGTTTTACACATATGTAAAATCCTACAGCAGAGTCAAGACAAGTATCATGGGTAAGAAAAATGGATTTTATAATGACTTTGCCCAGTAATGCTTCAACAAACATACACCCAAATAACAAAATATGGAACTATCGGACAAAATTAGCAAATCCAATTGTTTTGAACGAACCATATGAGGTAGGACTGATAGTGGGAAAGTTAACCAGTTCCTTGGATATTGAACCTCTAAGTGAAGGAGAGGTGACTGTTGTCAGTTTTAAAACAAATGAGGAAACCATATTAACATTAGCCCCCGGGCATTATGGTACTGTTCAAAGAGTAGTTAAAGAATTTAATTCAAAATGCATTGTCATGAGTGCGATGTCACTTATACGTCTACACTACAATCATATTACAAATAATATTTTTGTCACTGATGCATATATATATATATATTATATATTATATATATATATATATATATATATGTGTGTGTGTGTGTGTGTGTGTGTGTGTGTGTGTATATATATATATACATATATGTGTGTGTGTGTGTGTATATATATATATATATATATATATATATATATATATATATATATATATATGTATACTTACATACTTCATGACAAAATGATTAACATGTATAGTGATAATCTTGCCTTTAATGATGCTATGGTTTGTCGTTAGCTCATCCATCTTATTGGGGAGAGATCTCACATTCCCCATTATAACGGACGGGAGGACGGGTCTGTATCTCCTCCTGGCTCGGCGATGGACTCCGGCACACCCCCCCGTCTCCTCCTCTTCAGCACGTTGGGTCTCTCCTGGGGCAGCACCGCTGTGTTACAGAGCGCTAACAGCTGATCCCTACTGTAAACAATAGGACCATGGCTCCTCACGGTATCTTCAGACACAGTGGAAAACAGCGAAAGACACAGTAGAAACACCAGAGTAAGTCCAAAAACTCTGGTTTCCATTGTGAAAACTTCAAGACAAGTTAATAAGTTTAAAAAAAATTATAAAAAGTAGCTAAAACACAGGAAAAAACTCAAAATATACAGGAGCTGCTGTAACCGGCTGCCACTCGAGCAGCGCCAGAAGTGAGCTTATGATAAAAAACAGGATTCTTTCAGTGCACATTTAACACTTTCATTCACTTTCTCTCTCTTGAATCAGTGCAGAACACATTTAAATTCACACTTCCCAAGATGTACATTCACAAAAAGATGTTTTATCATATTTACAGTCATGATTAGGGCCAGCACATGATGGATGGAAAAAAAACGTACAAAAGCATAAAAAGAAAAAAAAACAAAAAAACATTTACAGTCATTATTAGGGACGGCACATATAGATGAAACAAAAAAAAAAAAAAAGAGGATCTAAAAATCCAACTACTCATTATTAGCACCAAATGTCCTTTTTCGCTTTGATCTGTCTTTAGGTGTTCTAAGAGGGGTACTTAATTGTGGTGTCTGTTAAATAGAGTGGTCTCTTTTGAGAAATTCCTTCTTTACTAGTGTCCGCAAACCCCTTATACTCTGCAATAGCATGCCATACCTGTGTGTTTGGGATAGCAGATAGTGGCATGTTTAAAGTAGCCAGAGTTTTTAAAAACACATCCCAGCCATAAGGTCTTGAAGCGTCCGAAATATTGTGAGATGCAGTGACACTTTTCACTAAATCAAACAGATGAGATTCTCTAATCGTCATATTCTTGTTGACAATGAGTCCCCCTGATTTGCCCATGATACCAGTCTTTTTGATCGATATAATGCCTCCAAAACATGCTCTTCGTTTTCCTTACTTCTTTTAGGCATGTGTTTCAATACCTCCTCCACAATATGGTCGTCTTTCATATCGTTAACCTTGGTGTGAGTCATCATTGTCAATATCAATAGTTTTGTCGGGGGGGAAGGGATAATGTTAACACACCTCGTTCACGCTCACCCTGTCTCACCAATGTGAGGAAGCGTTGTAAGATGGTGCTATATTTTTTTATCCTCCTCATAAATGTCTGTCAGGTAGTTGTGGGACACCGACCATTTCTTATCCAATTCATTTTGGACAGCTTGTTAAGATTTGTACTGTTTTGATCCGGTGGGTGATACTGATGCTTCAACAAGTCAATGTGGTGCTGAGGTACCAAAAACATTTTCTGAGTGTGTTCCATTTCAGTTCTTGTTGATCAAACTGAATATACAAGGAATAGCTGCTCCTAGAAGAGTTAACAAAAAAACACTTGTCTGATTGATGGCCAGAGAGATGGATCAATGCACCTTCACTCACGTCACGCTTGACTGCACTTTTGACAGGTCTCCACGCCCCCCCCCCAACACATCTCCCGCACTATGTAAATGAGCCGTATGCATTCTTTATAGCCAAACAATGACAGAGGCTTATAGGCTAAGATATGAGAACTCACTGACCCCCACCCACACACACACACACCCAAACGCACACCCACACACACCGTATGCATTCTTTATAGCCGGACGATAACACAGGCCTATAGACCGCACAGATTATAGCAGAGGCTTACTACACAGCAGTTATAAGACAAGGGAATAAGATAGAAACTTTTGCGCGGGGTTTTATAACAACGGGTGAAGGCATCCTTGCATGACCCGCGGGAATGTGTGAAATAAAACTTTTTTCATCCATAAATTTCAACGGAGGATCGGGTATAATGAACCCCCTTATAACAAAGGGTGAAGGCATCCTTGCATGACCCACGCAAATGTGTGAAATAAAAACTTTATTCATTCATAAATATCAACGGAGGATCCGATATAATGAACCCCCGCTCAATAAATAACCGTCCTAAAGGACCCAAGACCAGTTATTTCTCATCGCGGAGCTTCATTCGGCAGGAGGCGGCCCCATCAGCAGCATCGGTCCTTGTAGCCCGAGAGAAGGAGGCGTGGGGACCGCGGGACGTCTCGCAGTAGCCGGCCCGGTGGAAGGGGGCCATCCTGGGGTAGACGGATCTCCAGACGCCGCTCGAGGAATCTCCGATCCCGAAACCCGACCGGGACCCTGGGCGAAGAAAACCATCACCACGCAGGCCGTCGTAGGTAAGGCAAACATTTATTTCAAAGTTTGTTTTTTTTAAAAATACAAACCTCGTAGTTTTTGAGCGGGGAGCGCTCGTCCTCCTTATGGAGTGGCTGCTGGCGTTTGAATGAACGCGGGGCTTCCTCGGTCCCCGGAGGCCCGCGTCGACGTCACAATCTGTGACGCCGTCTCGCGTTCTCATTGGTTTATGCCCGTCGCCGTTTGACGCCGTCTCGGGTTCTCATTGGGCAAGAGCCCGTCACGGACCGATGACGTCTAGCGCCTTCATTGGCTAAAAAAAACCTCTGTTTACATTCTCACAGCCTGAGAGAGAGAGACGTTTTCTCACAACCTGAGAGAGATAAGGGATGATGATTTGATTTTTTAAATAAGATATATATATTTTTTTGCCTTGTGCTTTTTTTATAACGTTAAAACATTTTATTCAAATGTATGGAGCATGCACACGGTTTTTACTTGTATATGAAAGAATAAAGTATTTCTTGTTTTTTTATTTCAACAGAACCTCGGCCTCTAATTTCATCATGTGGGATCCACCGAGCGCTTGCGGGACAAGGATCATTGCAGAGACCGCCGTCACCATTATAGAAGACCCAGAGTCTGGCACCAACGGCTCTAGGAAATATGTAGTGCATCTCCGCCGAACCCAGACCCCTCCTTCCAATTCTTTATGGGAGGAATGGTCTTTGGAACCCTATGGAGTGCGAGGCTGTTGGGGGTACATTTTCAAGTACGAGACCGGAGAATTATGTTTCTACCAAAAGGATGAAGGGGAAGTCCGGTCACCCGCCACAGACATGGCAGTCCTGTCCTTCAACGACTGGGGGGTTCTGAGGACCGTGAACCCAAAGAATCTGGCGGAGCACGAAGAAGAGATTCCTACGCAAACGGTGAATCCTTACCCCAGAGAGCAACTGGTTAAAAAAATGACGTTTATGGCCGTTTGGCTCACCAAAGCCTCGGGCGCGGCTCGTTGGGTTTTCCGCGCTAGTCATCGAACCTCTGCGGAGGGTAGGAGTAGCGGGCCCACAGAGTTTTTTGTCCTGGATCATTTCAACTCTGACTGCGGAGTATTTCGCACGCTGTTGACCATTCCTTTGAACGCTTGGAAAGAAAAGGTGGAACAAATTTCTGAAAAAATTGACTCTCTTTCGCAGCTGTCGAAACTGGGACGAAGCTATAGTGGTTAAAAAACCTCTCTCATTCTAGACCACACCCATGGCCCCTCCCACAACGGTCCCCGTAGAAACAAGTCACTATAAAAAGACATCTTTAGCAGCCCGGGCATCATTCCGGGGTTAAGGAAATAAGCCGAAGGAACCATGAGTACTCTCAAGAGGAAGACCAGAGAGCCCAGACGCATGACCACCGCCCTCCTCGGACCGCCTTCTCTTCTACCCTTCCTCAGAGCACTCAACCCGCCGCCCGAGCATTTAGAGGTAGACAGAACCCTCGACCCACCCGCACCTAAGGGGCCCGCTGATTCAGCCCGGGTCTCGGAGGAGGAGGATTCGAAGGTTCCCCCTCCCAATCTGACCCCACTCTCGGAAGAGGAGGTTCCCTCTCTCTATCCGACCCCACCCAACTCCCCCGCGCCAGGAGATACAAATGAGGAGGAGAAGGACGAGGACGGGGTTGATGGTTGGGTGTCGGATACTGCTCTGAAAGCGATAAAAGCCGTCGTGTACCACCTGCTCGAAATCACTCTGGCCAAGTACAGAGAAGAGACCTGCTACGGGTGTCGAGTCAACCACCCCAGCCAGATACAGCACTGGTGTTTGGAAGTACTCGAAGAAGACTTTTACGTTAACAACTTTCCTCGGCTGATGAAGAGACTCCACACCCCAAACTTTATGCCCGCCATCCAGTGCTACTTAACCGGGAACCGCATCCGGGTGGAGCCGGAAAAAGTCACGGCTATAGCCGAGACCCTTTTACATGAGCTGAAAACGGTGTGTTGCATCTACGAACCCATCGGCTTCATGTACGGTGAACTGGCTTCGGACAACAGGCTGAATATTGAACTACTGGACAAAGCGTCTGAATTGTGGGATAGCTCTTAAACCGAGGATTTAACACTTTTTTTTAATAAATCTTTATACCCCAAAAAAATATAAAGGCGATGGGACAGCTTTGGACTAAACTTGCATCATATCTTTCAATGCATCGAGACAAGTCTTGTCACCCGGGAGTTGATTGAGCTTCTTGGAAAAGCTATCGAGAACAGAGTTCAGACTTGCAAAAACATGGAAAATACAGCGGACGAAATACTGGAAAACTTGCTCGATAAAATCCGGACTATCTTTGCAGGGGTGTGGGGCAACATGGTAAAATCCACTGTAGCAATGTGCAAATCTGGGTTGTCAGACACCTTCGAAGGCATTTTAAAAGAAATGGCAAAAAAAAACGTCGAACCTCATCATCTGCTCAGTTTTTATGCTTTGTTTGTTGATGTTGCCGCCGAACTTTTGCAAAACAAGCAAACTGTAAATATCTCGGCTGAGCTCGACAAATTACACAAGGTCATCTACAATACTCTAGATTTTCCTGTATTGTCTCAAACCCGGGTAATGATGAAATGTTAGTTTTTGTTTTGCTGTACAAATGTTAGTTTTGTTTTATTCTCTCAAACTTGGGTAATGATGAAATGTTAGTTTTTGTTTTGCTGTACAAAATGTTAGTTTTTTAATTCTCTCAAAATTTGGGTAATGATGAAATGTTAGTTTTGTTTTGCCGTACAAAATGTTAGTTTTTTAATTCTCTCAAACTTGGGTAATGAAATGTTAGTTTTTTAATTCTCTCGCAAATGCTTGTTTTTTGTATCTTGTTACAAACCCCGCCGATGTTCAATAAAAAAAAGAATAAAGATCCTCTGTTTAGTCTTTTTTCTTCATTCGGCTTTCAGCATGTCTGTGAAACACTTCATGAAAAAGGTGTATTACAACCCCGCCCCCGCCGGGCAGCTTCAGGGGCATAGAAAGATTCCGTCAGGGGGTGCGGGGCGAAACAGGAGAGATGGTCTTGCTCGAGGATGTTAAAGATTTTTTATCCTAGCAGGACGCATACACTTTGCACAAACCCACCAGGATACATTTTGCTAGAAACAGAGTTTTTGTCCCGTGACCTTTAAACCAATTCCAAGCTGACCTGTGTGATATGCAGGCTTTAGCCGAGCATAATGATGGCTATAATTATTTATTAACGGTCATAGATGTTTTTTCCAAGAGCGCATATGTAAGGGCTTTAAAGAGAAAAACTGCGGCCTGTGTGGTAGAGGCCTTAGAATCGGTGTTTGAGGAGAGTCAGACGCCCGCAAAGCTACAGACGGATGCCGGTAAAGAATTTTTTAATAAGAGTTTTGAGGCCTTGATGAAAAAATACGGTATCATACATTTTTCCACAGCCAGTGATCTCAAAGCCTCTGTGATTGAAAGATTTAACAGGACTTTAAAAAGTAGAACGTGGAGATATTTTACGGCGAACAACACTTTGAGATACCTAGATGTCATGCAAGACTTGGTAAAAAGCTATAATCACAGCTATCACAGCAGTATTAAAATGACCCCTATGCAATTGACTATAGAAAATGCTTCGCAAGTGTTTGAAAACCTGTATGGTAAATCTCAGAAGGGGGATCAAAAGATGACGCTTAAAAAAGGGGATCTTGTCAGGATATCCAAGTTGAGGGGGGTGTTTGATAAAAAATATGAACAGAGTTTTACCGACGAAGTGTTTACGGTGTCTGATTGTATTCCACGCAATCCTCCCGTGTATAAACTAAAAGATTATGACGGTGAGCCCATACAGGGATCATTTTACGAGCAGGAGCTGCAAAAGGTAAAATTAACTCGAAACAAAGTATTTCATGTAGAGGAGATTCTGGGGCGACGCACCGTCAGGGGTGAAAAACAAGTCCTTGTACGCTGGAAGAATTGGCCCGAGAAATTCAACAGCTGGGTGAAGGCTTCGGATTTAAAAAATGTATAAAACACCGAGACGCACCCTTGTAGCTCATCATTCAATCATGTACGGTTCAAAGGATAAGGGGTTTTACATCACCCTACCCTCCAACGCCAGCCTCAATGTTTTTAAAGATAATACGAGCGACAATTTTCGCGTGGATTTAGCGCAACATATGGATTTAGAGGGACCATGGGAGGTCGCCATGACCAAGATTTCATACCTGCATAGCTGGTATAACCTGCCTCAAGACGTGGCCTACTTTGATTGGAGGCCGAAGCCCAAAGAACCCGACACAGAGAGTAAAATATCTCGTCAGAGGGTTCAAGGAGGTTATTACAACTCCGTGACCCTGGTCAGGTCGGAGCTGGATGCATTCTTTAGAAAAATTAATTCCGACGTTTACTTGGTCTATAATAGCGTTCAGAAGAGATTCGACTTTCAGGCAGGAGGTCAAACTCACCTCCGTTTTGATGCACCTCTGGCTTACATTATGGGTATCGAGCCCGGAGAATGGTTCAAATTTGATAAAAAAAAATGGCACCCTACCCCGCAGATTTAAGGGCGGGGTTTTATCATCTTTACTGTTACAGCGATGTGATATGACCGCAGCTCGTAGGGGACGCTTATGCCCCGCTATTAAGAACGGTCGACGTCGAGGGTACGTTCGGAGACGTCGTGACACAACATTTTAATCCGGCGTATTATTTGCCCGTGGCAAAGCAGCACATTGAAAATATTCAGATCCTGATAAAATCTGACCAAAACATACCTATAAAATTTACCTACGGTAAAACTATCATAACGCTCCACTTCAGACCGGTCGCTTAAAAATAAAAACAGCCTATAAAACCCGTTTCATCGCATCAACATCATTCAGTGTCAAAACAACCTGAGAAGGTAACTAACCGCTGTTAGGAATAGCTCCTTTTTTCTTTCAAATAATAATTTATTTTAAAAAAAAAAGCCGCGTTACAAACTAGAAAAAAAAAAATGGCTCTGGCGGGCTTGAGAGAAGATCCTCATCGTTTTGTACAATATTATGAGAGGCAAGTAGGAGGGGATTTGCCGGGTTTTTACGGAGCCCCCGTCATGTACGGTCGCGGTATCGGCTCTCTGTTTTCAAAGCTGTTCCGTTTTGTATCCCCTCTGCTGAAGAAAGGCCTCACCTTCGCTAAACCCCATCTCAAATCAGCAGCCAGCAACATCGCCTTGGACATGTTCAGCCAGGCTGTAGGACGATTGACCAACCAGCAGAAACAAGAGGGATCCGGAGGTATTATGGTCTTGTCACGTAGGTCGCAGAGACAGCCTCCCGGACGGCACGTCCCATTGACCTCCAATAAACGCTCGAGCGTCAATAGAAGGAAGTCACTCAGAAGAAGCTCGCGAGGGAAGAGGAAGTCTGCCGGGAGCTCCGATATATTTAAAAAAAAACATGGCTCTCTTACATCAAAAATCCCCAGAGTGTACCCTGGCGGAGCTGGATTTATTCTCAGCACCTATGGCACAACTTTCTATCGAGGACAAAATCTACACAGAAATCTCTCCCGTAGCAGCCATCACAGACGGAGGGCCCATTGAATTTTTTATTCCGGGAGACAGTGAAAAGTATCTGGACCTCAACGACACCTTGTTGCACCTCCGTGCTAAAATTACCAACGCGGACGGCACTGATCTGGCCAACGATGCGGCTGTAGGCCTCATCAATTATCCTCTGAACACAATTTTTGATCAGTGCGATGTTATTTTGGGAGACAGATTGATTTCACAGTCCAGCACCACGCATCCTTACCGCGCCATGATCGAGACTCTCTTCTCAACTTTTCAGAGGATACCCTAAAGAGCCAATTCAGCGCCGGGCTTTTTTACAAAGACACCCCCGGCGTGATAGACTCTATAGTGGCGGGTAACGGACCAAACGCCGGTCTTAATAAGAGAGCCGAATTTACGGGGCGGTCCAGAGAGGTACACCTTCTCAGTCCTCTCCACGGGGACATACTTTTCTGCGAGAGACTCATGCTGAATTCCGTGGACTTGAGAATTAAGCTGACCAGGGCCGGCGACGCCTTTTGCCTCATGGGGGCCCGCGACTCTACTTTGCACCTGAGAATACTAGGGGCCTCTCTCTTTATGAAAAAAGTATCCGTCTCACCGGCCGTGAGACTGGGTCACACGGCCGCTTTAATGAAAGGAAATGCTTTGTACCCCCTCTCCAGGGTCAACGTGAAGACTTTTTCTATCCCCGAACACTCCAGGATATGTAGCCAGGAAAATCTGTTTCTGGGTTCTATGCCCAAGTATGTGGTTTTGGGTATGGTGCATCACGAGGCTTTTACAGGAAGAAGGGACCTTTCACCCTTCAATTTCATCCACGGCGACATTGAATATTTGGCTGTCTGTCAGGACGGCAGACAGATTCCTGCCAAGGCTTTCCAACCACAATTTAACAACAATTTGGCCGTCAGAGAGTTTTACAACGTATTTCTGGCTACTGGGAGACATCTTAAAGATCTGCCCCTGAGCATCAATCGCGGAGGATTTAACAACGGGTATTCCCTGCTTGCTTTCAATCTTAATCCCGCCGATGACAATGACGCACTTTCTCCCGCCTCGAACGGTAATTTAAGACTGGAAATGAGGTTCAGAGCGCCCCTTCCACAAACCACCACTCTAATCGTGTATGCCTGCTATGATTCTATTCTGGAGATAGACTCTAAAAGACAAGTGCTGGTAGATTATTACTAGAAGAACATGGGTAGTCACCAACTGCAGAGCCTTTTGCACAATCTGCTGGGAGATGTATTTTGCGGAGTGTGGGCTTCTGATCAACTGCCCTTATTAACGCGGTCTTTCAGCCTCCCTGCATTTTTTATCGTGAATACACATCCGGCCCACATGCCCGGGGAACATTGGTTAGCTCTAACGCTGGAAAAGGATGGGGAAGCCACATTTTTTGACTCTGATGGATTTCCGCCCAAGTTTGTTTACTACCCCCGAAGCATATTAAAGTTTCTGGAAAAATATTCTCAAAACATCAAATACCACAGCGGTCAACTGCAACACCCCTTATCATCGGTTTGCGGTCATCACTGCGTTTATTACCTCTGCCATCGGGCCTGCGGATTATTTTTTGAACAAGTATTGGAGCTGTATGACCCCGATGTGATAAAAAATGACCTGACGGTATACAACTTTGTGAAGAAACATCAAGGCCGCATCAAGAAATCTACCAAAACATCCAAACAGGGGAATTGCTCTTTCCAGCTTTTTAAAGACTGTTGTAGCAAGTGACTATGTGTTTTTTTTGGTTACCTTTTTATATATATATATAAATGTTTTCAATAAGTAGTCCGTTGTTAAAGTGTTTTACAACCTTTTTTTTTGGGCTATCTTTAATGTATTGATTCGTACTGCTTTTGCTATCTTTTATATACGGCTTTGTACTGTTTTTGCTTTCTTTTATATATTGATTTGTAACGTCTTTGCTTATTTATTTGCCATCTTTTATGTATTGAAGCGCTTTCGCTTTTTGACTTGTAATGTGCTATCTACCATTTGTTAAACCTTACAAAAATAAATGTTTCAGAGATATAACCCCCTTCCGATGAAAGAAAAACAACTGTACGCTTAAAAATATGATTAATAAACAATTTTATTGATGAAAGACAAAAAAATACAAGTTGTGCGCGTTACATTTATTTACGATGAAATCCATTGCGGAGAGAGCGTGAATTGTTTTTTCCTTCTCCGTAATCTAGTCTCTTGGCTTTTTGGGGTTTCCTCCTCTTTTTCTTCTCGCGGCGTAATCCAGCGCTGGGATAATACCGGCGTCCTTTTTCTTTTACTGCGAGAAGGCGTGTTTTGTATGTCGTCCGTATCCGTCTTGAGTCGCCGATATTGATCACGCGCCTGGGGGTTACTCACTGAAGATAAAGGGATGTTCAGCTCCAACAAACGATTGAGAAACTTTAACCAACCTGCGGGCGGTGAGGCGTGGGATTTTTTATAAGGGAGTGAAAGTATTTGAATAAATCAATCATGTGAGACCCTTTCACCGCATTCCCCTTATAAATAAATTCCCCTTTTGAATTCCATTCGCCGTTGCTCTTGAACAGTTTCTTGATGATATAGTCTGCATTTTTGCGATCTGGCGGGGGTAGACTTTTCAGCAACATCCCTCCCGCCAGATGGCACACCGTCCTTAGCGGGGGCAGGAGCGTCGTCCCCGGTGCTCTCATCAGCCCTGTCTCTCGTCCGGTCACGCTGCAGAGTCAAAGTCACTCGACGCTGCTCATTTTGATCCTGCTTTGCAAAGGTTAAATATCTTTGCAATAAAGCGTCATACTTTTTAATTCTTTCACAAGGATTTAAGTCCGGGTCATTTAATACGGCTCTCATCCTGTCATCCAAATCCCCCTCTGCAGTTTCTCTGATGGATGTGGTCGGTTGTGTTAACCTGTTGATTTGCTGGGGTGAGACGAGATACATCTTTTGCGCCCTCTTCAAGGTCATTTTTTTTCAAAAAGTCAGTTTCCTCTCACTAATCCTCCTATAAGATTCCCGATAAAAGGGACGGCCGCTGAAAGCAGAGGTAAAAGAAACCCTCCCGACTGCTTCTTGAGAGCCAGCCGTTTACGTTTTAAACTGGTTTTCTTGTTGGCCAGCAGTCTGATTATTTTTTTCTGCCTTTTCAATTTTTTGAATTGAGAGGGTGACAATGGGATGTTTCCCTTTAAAAGATTCAGAGCAATCTCACACAGCGCCTGGATAAAGTCAGGAGAGCTACGAAGCAGTATGTCTTTATGTTTCTTGGGTGAAGCCCGGTACAGAGCTTTAAGTAAGGGGGCGTTTTTTTTTATATGCGCCGACATGGTGATCTAAGCGTGTGTTTTGGGGACGTAAACCGTATACCTCTCGTGGGGAAGTACACACGTCCTCAGTCTGTATCGTTCTGGACACCCAGGAGTCAGGTCAACGATTAAATACCCATGAGCGTCTCTGGTGGCATCTTCAAAACTCTCTAAAAAGAATGCCTTTTGAGACGGAAAAATCTGATGAGTCAATATTTTTATTTGTAACTTATCTCGTGGGTTTTTGAACAGGACTAGATAATTGCTGTTCAGACTAAGGGCTCAGGCTGTATTTACCCTGGTGAAATACATTTTGAGTCAGCATCATAACGCTCATGTTTCTGTGATGTCTATACTGAGTAAAAAGTTTAACCACTTCAGGATGGTCAGAGGCTTGAAAAATTGCATCGTCTAAAATGATTAAATGCGTTTTATCAGAAGGAAACAACTTTTCATCTTCAAAAGAATCAGGCAGACCTTCAACAAATTTAATCTTTTTATTCATTTTTTGCAGTTCACTGTACATAGGTTGAAAAGAGGTATAAATCCAAACAATATTTTCAGGTACAACATCCATAACGTGTTCACAGTTTTCCAATACATTTTTTGCAAAATAGGTGTTCCCGCACCCGCTAGGACCCACAATCAGACATGAGAAAGGACAGATAAACCTGGGCTCAAAATCAATTTCCTCCATGACAACCCCTCTAAAGATGATTTTTTTTTAATAGCCAAATGGCAGAGTTGTCCCGTCGGCAGAGAGACGTCTCTTGTCATACACCATCCTGAACCTTTTTAGAAATGTCCTGTTTTTCAGCGTGATGCCCTTTTTATCGCGCCCGATGTTATGCTGCGGGATCTCAATTAGGCCCTCTCTAGAGCCGTGCAGGTAGCCCTCCACCAGCTCTCTGAGGCTGTCAAAGTTTACCCTCTCGCTGCATTCCCTGGTCTGAGTAATGCCTTTGGCTCGCATTACAACCTTTTTCTGATTTCTGGTCTGGTAGGCATAAGTCTTTGGACCCGTGGACACAAACTCTTGAATGCTATCGCCCCCCAGCTCGTCTGTCAAATCCCCCAGGTAATTCCCCGTCTCTAGCGGGGTCTCACCTTCCTTGACCACATAAATCAGGCTGTCTGTGTCCATGTAAAGAACCCTCTCCTGCAACTTTTCTAGGTAGCTGTACAGTTTCAGACGGGCGTATGCGGTGGTGAATGCGGCGATGAAAATATTACTCGTTTTACCTGGAGGATGGATGCCGCGATACCTCCACTGAATCAGAGCTTTCTCGTCGTCGAGAACGTTAAAGTACCCCACTTCATATTTACCTGAAAACAGAAAGCTGAAGAAATCTTCAGGCTCGACAACGATGCTGGTCTGAAGCAGATTATCTCTCTGTGCAAATTTTCCCCAGAAGCTGTTGAGGCACAGTTTGGCTACCTGTCTTTTGGTGGAATTTACCTCAATTTTTTTTACGTCTAACTGGATCCCCTGGTTGGTATGGTAGTCCCTGATGTATTTTTCCCTGCTTTCCCGATCCGTTGCCTCGGGGGGATAACCCGAGGCTTCCTGCTTCCCTTTTAAAAATATGTGCGTGTAGTCTACAAACACCGTATCGCTACTTTTATCAAAGTGCCACACTTCTGTGATTTTTCCCACCCTGTACCCTACCTCCAGCGCTTTGTTAAACTTGACCGTGACCCAGACCCCGGTTAAAGCTCTAGCCTCGTCGTCGTGAGTGCAGGGACCCTCTTGACAATTTGCGTCTGCGCAGGTACGGCACAAGGGAAACACTAGTTTACCTCCCAAACATTTGTAGGGTAACACGGGGAAAAAGAGCTCACAGGGTGGGTAAACCATGGCCCTGATGAGCCCAAAGTAGTCTCTGGGGTCCCTGAAATCCTTGTGGATGATGGTGGGGTGATCTAGGGGGTAAGGACACGTACTGTTAACAAAAGGGTACAGAGAGACGACATCTACGTAGTGCACGGTTTCGTCGGGTCCGGCTGTGTGCCGAAGCTTGATTGCGCTCGTTCTACCTCCGTAAAGAGCGCTACGCCGTGAGAGGGGTTCGGGGGGATTAGAAACACGGAGAAACTGTTTCACCTCCTCGCACGATGTTTTAAGATCGTTCCATTCGTGTTCCCATAAGACTGTGACGGAAACACCGTGTTCAGACTTTAAGGCCTGCACCCTTTCCTCGCTCGCCGCGTAAAGTTTCCCATACGTCACACCTCTTAAAGTGCACGTGTCGGCATGGTTTAAATGCCGGGGGCAGCCGTGGAAAAAGCAGCCGTGAAATTCCCAGACGTATTTAGCCCCGTCAATCTCGGCATAGCCGTCGACAAAATAACGGCCAAGCTGTTTTTTTCCAATGTTTAACGAATGCTGAATAAAGATGTTTTGCTTGAACATTACCCACTCTAACCACTGGATGGATGCGTTTGAGAATCTCTTACACTGACGCATGCAGTTGTCCGGGCAGGGTATGGCCAAGGTATTAGGAGACAGGAAATTGGTTAGAAACACTTTCATGCAGGCTGAAGCGATGGTGATACAGCTAAAGGGATCGACGCCCGTCTCATCCAAAAACTCCTTTCTGAAGATAGCGCAACCCTCTGAAAGATGTCAACGTCATTTTTACAGTAACGTACGGCTTCTTTTCTAAAGTTATAGGTGCCCTGACTGACGTCGTTGTACCAGCTGTAAAACTCATTCTGTTCTTGCTGCATCATGCGTTCTACACCATAGTGTGTGGGTGAAGGAAATGCTCCTACATAATCGAGGAGGTTTTCTGAGCTGAATTTGTGAGGAAAATATCCCTTGAATTGATCGGTGAAGCCTAGGGCTTTAGGCATAGCGCTAAGGCACATGGTTAGGAAAGAGAGGGAGTCTATGAATTTTAGATGATAATGGGGGACCTGAAGACTCAGGATCTTACTCCCCACCATGAGAATGTTCTGCGGTGCTACACCCTCCTTCAGCAGTCCTCTCAGGACCAAGTAGCTGTCAAATCCTCTGGCATTATGGGCCACGAAAACATTTCTCGCAAATCTGTTGCTTCTGAAATACATGAGAAAAGATTTTACACAGTCCAGACCGTAAAACGCCTTCTCTAAACCTTTCGCCGTTTTGGCATATAACAGAAAGGGGACGTGCTCGTTGTTCTCGTTGACGAATGTTTCAAAGTCATAAAAAACCAACTCGGGATGCTCTTTCTGTGGAGGGAGGGGTTTGATGTAGCACCGATGTTCGTGCGAGTCGGCTTCTAATTTACTTCCGCAGACTTTGCACTTTAATGTACTGCAGCGGTGCAAATTTTTACCGGTGCGCATGCTGATGTAGTAGCACAGCCCGCAACTTTTGCATTTTTTGACCAGGTCGCATAAACTAACAGCGGTTCCCGGTTTAGCCTCTTTGTCTCTAGAGAGGCAGGACGACGACCTGCACACCCTATTACAGTCTGAACATTTTAGGGGCCTGAGCTCTTCTGTGGGGCAGGTGGGGTCGTTGCAGACCTGGCAGTAGCCTTTACAGGTATGCACAAAGGAGCAATTGAAACCTTTGTAGCAATAATTGCAGAAAAATGTTGTTCCTAGAAAGCCTTTGATATTTTTTATCCCGTAGTAGTGGTTATCTAGTAAAAACAAAAACAGGGGATTTGAAGCTTTTGAGAAGTTGGTTTGAAAATGACAGAGAGGTTGATCGAGACCTGTTCTGTACAACACCACAATTTTGCATCTGACAATCTCTTCGAGTTTACCTATGTCAGTAAAAGTGACGGGGGTTTGATAATCTAAGCCCGCGCGACGCTGCAACTCCCTCCCTACTCTCTCGCTCTCGCCGTCTGTCAGGTTAGGATCAATGACGTGAGCCAAGTTGAAGCACAGCTGGTCGCTCCTATTTTCAACAAAGTACAACTGACGTCGTTTCTTACTGAGGATTTCACAGTTTAAAGTTTTCTCCAGCCTGCGTTTCCCCCCACCCCTAGGGTTTTGGACAACCTGGACAATCAATTCTACATTCTGGTCCGCGGCAATTTCCTCATTGGATTGCACTAAACGATCCAGCAAATTTTCAAAAGCGGGAAGAATGTTTCCGCCGTCGTCGTCAGCAGTAACGGCGACGTGATCTCGTATATTTTCACCCACCACTTCAAGCTGTACCACATCATTACGGTTAGCCTTTGACCATGCTTCGTCGGCCAATTCCTGAACTTGTCCCACTATGTCTCTGTAAAATGTTGCAATATCGGGCACTTCTCCCAGGGGAGGGATTGTGAGGGTGCGCCTGAGTCGCTCTGTGTTAAAGGGCCTGTGCGAGGTTGTTGCGGTCTGCGCTGGGCTGTGCCGGTCCGACCTCTCCCCTAAACCCCCACCCTCTAGAGCCGCTGATCTCTCCCCTAAATCCCCACTCTCTTGAACCGCTGGGCTTTGTACGGGCGTACCCTCTGAGGGAGATGGTAGTTCATTTTGATGGTCTGAAAATACATGGGTTTGATTTAGACTTTGGAGGGCATTTTGTATTGCTTGTAAAGGATCGATGCTGCGATTAAGAATCTGAAGGGCATTTTCTATAGCCTGTAAAGGATCGTCACAATTATTACCCGTGTTTTCATCTATGTAAGGGTTACCTATTTGATCTAAAAATGAACCTGGTATAGCATTAAGTTGCTTTATAGCTTCTTCTATTTCAACAGGGACTAAACAGGAGGGTAGTGAGGTATCTACTTTTCTATCCATACTTTATTTTTTTTTTTAAAATGTCACCCACAAGAAATCAGATCACATTTTGTCACAAACGGTTGTAAAGGTAGAGAAAAAGACTTCGGTTACGCGACAGAGCATTTGAAGAGCCTCTTCCACGCACTCGCCCGTGTTGTCTCACCAGGCTTGCCCCCTCGGACTCCTCTGCCTGGCCCTTGTGATCCTTTGGGCGTTTCGCCTTATCCCCCTCTCCACATCTGTTGACGCAGAAATCAGGAATAAGATATTTTGGACGTACAACAAAAAAAAGACTCCCAAACATTGTAGGAAAAAAAGGTCCTCATTATTTAAATAAAAGTCTTACTGGGAAAGAGGGTTTGGGCGAGTGTTGGCTGGGCTCTCTGAATCAACTGCCTCCGTCTGATGTAAGAGGAGGCTTTCCTCGGAGCCCGGGGGGCGCTGGATCTCGCATCAATCCTGGCCGGAGGGGTTACTTCATTGGGGGTAGGGGCTGGGGCTGGGGCCAGGGCCGGGGCAGGAGCAGGGGCAGGAGCGGGTGCCAGGGTCGGGGCCGGGGCCTGGGCCTGGTTGGCGCTGGATCTCCCGGCTGGAGGAATGACTTCGTCAAGTGTAGGTGTAGGTGGTATGAAATCGGGGGATGCTGGTGCTGCTTCTGCCGCTGCTGCTGGAAATGACAGCACAATAAGGGAAAATCTCAGGGGAGAAGATGGAGCGGGCGATGGAGAAGCCGTTGGGCCGTTATGGGGTAAAGAATGAGAGGATTCTGGCGGTGTCACAGGAGACCACGATGAAATTAGAGGCCGAGGTTCTGTTGAAATAAAAAAACAAGAAATACTTCATTCTTTCAAATACAAGTAAAAACTGTGTGCATGCTCCATACATTTGAATAAAATGTTTTAATGTTATAAAAAGAGCACAAGGCAAAAAAATATATATTTCTTATTTAAAAAATCAAATCATCATCCCTTATCTCTCTCAGGCTGTGAGAAAACGTCTCTCTCTCTCAGGCTGTGAGAATGTAAACAGAGGTTTTTTTTAGCCAATGAAGGCGCTAGACGTCATCGGTCCGTGACGGGCTCTTGCCCAATGAGAACCCGAGACGGCGTCAAATGGCGACGGGCATAAACCAATGAGAACGCGAGACGGCGTCACAGACTGTGACGTCGACGCGGGCCTCCGGGGACCGAGGAAGCCCCGCGTTCATTCAAACGCCGGCAGCCGCTCCGTAAGGAGGACAAGCGCTCCCCGCTCAAAAACTACGAGGTTTGTATTTTAAAAAAAAAAACAAACTTTGAAATAAATGTTTGCCTTACCTACGACGGCCTGCGTGGTGATGGTTTTCTTCGCCCAGGGTCCCAGTCGGGTTTCGGGATCGGAGATTCCTCGAGCGGCGCCTGGAGATCCGTCTACCTCGGGATGGCCCCCTTCCACCGGGCCGGCTACTGCGAGACGTCCCGCGGTCCCCACGCCTCCTTCTCTCGGGCTACAAGGACCGATGCTGCCGATGGTGCGGTCCATAGGCCTGTGTTATCGTCCGGCTATAAAGAATGCATACGGTGTGTGTGTGTGTGTGTGTGTGTGAGTGTGGGGGAGATGTGTGGCTTTGGGTGTGTGTGTGTGGGGGAGACGCGTTTGGGTGGGGGAGATGCGTTTGGGTGTGTGTGTGGGTGTGGGTCAGTGAGTTCTCATATCGTAGCCTATAAGCCTCTGTCATTGTTTGGCTATAAAGAATGCATACGGCTCATTTACATAGTGCGGGAGATGTGTTGGGGGGGGGGGGGGGGGGCGTGGAGACCCGCCAAAAGTGCAGTCAAGCGTGACGTGAGTGAAGGTGCATTGATCCATCTCTCTATTGCCTTTTTCTTTTTTACCAATTTCGCTCCTTTGTCTACAATTAATCTGATGGATTTTTTTTCTTCTTTTTCAGTTGTTTGTATTTATCACTCATCACGTGGAATGTTGTCTCGTAACACATTGAGTGCTATTTCACACAAAGTGTTGATAAAGTTTGAGCTGGCATTATCCACAATAACCCTTCAGACACTTGGTGGCATTTATATACCAGCTCTAAAAGCCCCAGATTTCTCTGTACATGGGATGAATAGATAACCATAGGCAATGCTGGTGGCATCATTTGAAGGCCTCTAAAAATTATTGTTACTGACGGGGACACATATCGCGAGCGGCTGGGAGAATTGCAAACTGCTTTACGGCACTACGCGAGATTTGGCTTCCAGCTAAAGAAGCCGGTGTTTTGCATGTAGTAGTAGACAGAAAAAATTGAAATGAAACAAACAGATGCTTGAAATGATAAGTGAGTGTATGTCTGTAAATGAACCATTAGATACTGAAATGTCAGAAAAGAATTTGAAATTAAATTTTTGGCTTCAATCAATTAATGATTAGAATACCTTTTTAAGTCTAAGAGTGCATCAAACCTCCTTTTAAACACAGAATGATTAGACGTTTGCCTACTTGGTCGTGGACAATTCTAGTGGTGTTTCTCTGAAGCTTAAAGAAGGTCTAGGCTACAGTCGGGTTGGTCTGGGAAGCCGACCAGTGGATCTAGAAGTCTGTCTCTCACACCAGCTCCCCGCAGATCCCTCTCAACAGCTCTCTCTGGAGAATCTTCCGGCAAACTCAGTCTTGGAAGGTGGTTGCGTCTCTAATCTCTCAAAGTGTCGTTTAAAACCAAATATTAATGATGGATTTGAGTCGCGCAAATATCTTTAAAACACTGCCACTGGCCAAAACAACAGTGTCTCCCAAAACTGTGCAAAACAAAAAGAAGAAAAAAATGAGCAATAATAATATGCAGGCTTTTGTTGGAGTGCTTAGGACATTTAGATTCTCAGGGAGAAATTTAAATGGAAGACTTGTTAAGGTTGAGGATTAAAAGTTGAAAACTGGAAACACACGATTAACAGATAAAAAGAAAAAGGAAACGTGCTTACAAAAGCAGAGGCCTAAGCAGTGCATGAAGAGAGACAAAACGAAGAGGCTACAAAACAAAGGAAGAGGGATTAAGAGTTGGCATGAGTTTTTAAACACCTCTGATAGGGTGTGAAAGTGATGACATCACTGGCAACTTTTCATAAACCCCTCTGTCGATATTAACTAACTTAAGTTAATAACCAAATTAAACTATAATGAATCAATTGATCATACCACTCAACTCACCATAAGTACAAGGTCTTGTCAACATATAATCAAATGATAAGAATGGTATAAGACAGTTCTAACTTATTAATGAAGGTATAGGGTAACACTGACACATCTAAAAAGGGTGATCGTAGCCTTCTCAGGGGAAGTGAAGGGGCAGAACGAAAGAGGAGATGGTCATGACTCCTGCTGCTACAGCGTCATTTATTTCATCAGTCAAATTCCCCAAGTAAGGATGCAGGGGTGGGACCCAATCACCTCTCTTTGAAGTGAAAATTATGCTGTCTTTGTCACAGTACAACACCCGCTCCTGCAGCTTGTCTAACAGGTCATAAAGCATGAGCCTGGCATGAGCTGTTGTCATTGCGCCAATGGATACATTCACATCGTTGACTTTTACACCTTACCATTGATATGACTCCATTACATCATAGTGACACCATCTGACATGAAACAAAACTGTGTGACATCAAACTGGTCGCTAAACATCAGCTGGGTGAATCTGGAAGGTCCAGTGATCAGTTAACATTGAGGCATATCAGTCCTCATGCTGAATCTCCCCCACAAAGAGTTGAGGAGCAACTTGTTACAAGTCCTAACTGCCTTGTTAACACAGATTTTAATCAGGATCTAGTCTGATGCCCCCTTTTTCAAAGTATGCATCAGCGTATTGTTTCCTCTGCTCAGGTGTCTTGACATGTGGGGTAACCTCTTGTTTGGAATGTCTTGACACACCTCATCAATGCTCACAATGTGATAGCCCTTTTCGATCACTTTTTGAAGCTCAAATGACACCCACACACCTGACAGGTGTCTGTCCTTGTCACAATGTGCACAGGTTGTCTGATTCATATCCTCAGCACAACTTCGACAAAGTGGGAACATCACCTTGTTGTGACACCCGTAGGGAAGGCCAGGATGGTACAAGCCTTTTGGAGGAAGCACAGTACACTTAATGAAACCAAAGTTTTGATTGATGGAATCAAAATCACGACAGATGATTTTTGGATGGCCATCGGGTACAGACTGGTAAAGTCATAATACCAGATTTTCTCACCACTTTCAGCCTTGTGGTAGAGCTTCATGGCAGTAGTACGACCCCCAAACAGACCTCACTAGGGTCCAAACATTCAGGTCTCTTGTACCTGCTCAGAAACATCTGGACCCTTGGATTTGTTTTGATCATATCTCCCCATTCATACTCCCACATGACCACAATGCAAACTCCATCAAGGGATCATAAGATGTCTCTTTGGGGATGAACTGGTGATATAACTCATGGGATTACACACCACTTAGTGGATTGACATCCGCTGAGACCTTACACTTGACACATCCATGGAAAATACATCCTGCAAACTCATAACAGGTGTTTGAGGCAGGATGGAACCCATCCACAAAGTATGACCCCACTTGATGCTCACCCTGATTGACAGCATGTTGGAGTATGTCCTCAGTATAAGCGACATACTCAAGCCACTGACTACACACTTCTGAGTATGTCTTATTTTGGCGAGTATATGCCCCATCATATGGAAGTGTCACCGTGTCTCTGGGAGGAACAATGTCTTGTAAGCACCCATACAACTAGATGGCAGTGTGGTGAAAGCAAACGGGTCAAGCTCTGTGCACTTGAGAAAAGTGTCCTGTTGTGCATTTATAACTAGTGGACAACTATTCACTGTGTCACTTAATAATATTGGCTATCAGAAATAATTATTTACATTAAGTAATGGGATTTAATTTACATTAAATCTACCTCAGGGCACCACCCATAAAGGGAAATGATAGTCAATTTATTAAGTCAGTCTCAAAGGTTACTGACTATCAATTTGGAACCATGATTTATAATTAATTTAATAAAAATAAATCAAAGTTACCCAATCAATTGTCAGTCAGAGTTGAAGGATTTGGAGTTCTGCAGAGAAGAGGTTGGCAAGATTCATTCTTATGCAACATTAATAGACCAGCAACTGACTTTGTGTTCAAAATAATTTATTGACAAACCAAACATGGAAACATGCAATATCTAACCTAGCAAAGTCCTATGTACAAGTGTGTATATGTGCATGTGTGATGGCTGCCTCAAAAGGGTGTCTTAACACTACATGGCTCAAACAAAGGCAATCAGGACCCCATGGAGGGTGGTGGAGGTTAGAAAAGGTCTGTTGCCTCTACATGCAGTTTCCAAGTTAAAATATAGGTAGCAGCAGTTAGCCATAGCTTAAAGAACATATTCAATAAAACAAGGCAGTGATTGTAGAAACCGAAAAGTCCTGTGCTTAGCCGTGTTATGCTAATCTATGTATGTTTTGACAAACGCACTGGAGGGAGACTAAATGAATCGACCCAACGCTGTCTGTATGCAACACCGTACATCAAGATAACTCTGCTGCCCCTCATTGTCACTGTGGGGACAAAGCTGTGTTTTACAAAGTGATTTAACACAATATAAATGTCAAATCCAGATGGATCCAGATGAACTTTTATGAATGTGTAACCATGGTGTTTTTTTCATCTGCACCAGCTGATAAACGCAGACACATAAACACTGGTGGTGAAACACATTTTTTCCCCTCTCTGTCCATTGTACACACAAAATTTGCATGGTGTCTGCCGCCATAATAGTGGGTCTCAAAATACGTAATTTGATTTAATTTCTTTGGAACCAGCTGTATGACGCATTCATGTGACACCTCACCATCCACTATTTCTTCATGACAGTGGGAGCATCGAATTTATTTACATATGTTTCTTGTTTTTGGATGTGTGATATGCTTTACTACAAGCCTCACAATATTCCATCCCCTGACAGGGGATTTTGTTGTGGACCCCTTCAGGGCACCAGTGCTGCTCAAAGCAGAGTTGTGATTTACAGTCTGGACATTTCACAATTTTGGGGTTTTCTGCTGGTACATTGTGTATAACACACATTACACTGTCTTTTACAATTGTTTAGTAGCAGCGTTTCATGTGCTATAGCAAAAAGAGCACACATGAAGCACCAAAAAACTTTTGAGCATTCTCAATCACAAAATAATGATCATGGAGACAAAGCCAGATTGTTCTAGGGTGTAGTATGTAATGTGTTTCAAAACACTGGAGGCACTTACACTCCACAGTAGGATGAAATACTATGACTTTGACACCCATGTGTCTCTCAGATTTACCCACATCTGAGAGTGAGACTTTGTGCAAATGGTCAAAACCTAAAACAAAGTGCAGCTGTTTTGCATACCCCAGTTTATCTTCAGGAGACTTCTCAGGATCAACACAATGAGCAAGACACAGAGAGAAACAAAGATTGTTTTCACTACCATTAGGAATAAACAGTTGTTTACCTTTTTGAATAACATCTCATCATAAAAGATTTTACCAAGCTTCAGACGATTACTGCCACCACTTCTATCTTCTGGGACAGAAACTTTAAATTCTGAATCAACATCTGTGAGTGATGTCATTACATTGTGTCACTTTTGAAATCTGATCTAAAAATAAATCTGTGTTGTACTCATTGTCAGCTTTTGAGATGGCCTGTACATTGTTTGCTAAGGATGGACCTCTCAATACAACATTTAAAACACTACCTGATGGCAAATCAACCGGGGCTCGCTCAACTGTTGATGACAGACTCTCTCTGACTATAGCAAGCATTAATCTAGATGCTGATGCAGCTCTCTTGCATTAAAATGTGGAATTTTTCCTAATGGATATCTGACCATGATTATTGTTAATTCTGTTAGATTATGTTGAAGGTAATGCTGCTGACGATGATACTGATGCTGCAGGCACATTAGGACAAACTGCAGGTCTGCACCACTACCAGTCTGGTGTAGCTCAAGAATGTCTGCAGCATCAGTATCATTATCAAAAACAACAACATCATCAACAAGAACTAGGGAAGAAAGAGCCATTGTAGTGTCTAGCAGGTTATCCCCACACACACCATGTTCATACATTCATAGGACTTTCCTGAAAAGTTTGACAAGTCTACATCATCAGCACCCTCCCCACCACCACACATAGCAAGAGGCTTGTTGTATAATGGTGGTGTTATCAATGTAATTATCCCCACAGGGTTGGCAGAAAGGGGATCTGAGGCCCCTGCGGCTGGCTCCCTTCCAGTCTCAGGACACAGAGGTGTGATCAAATCTGCAGACACAGTGTAGTCACACAACTCGGACCCAACTCCGTACCCACCCTCACACATTTCCAGATAAAAGGCCAGTTGTATGTTGTTATCACCTTCAGAAGCAGGCCTATCAGACAATAGGACATGAGGTGAAATCAAATTTACACTTCTGTTGTCCTGCATCCCAGACCCAGACGCAACCTCATCTCCACTCACATCCACACCTTTAACACTTTTCACCTCCTGTCCAGGACACAGAGGTGAAAACAAATGTTCAGCCATATCTACATCACCACATCCACACATAGTATGCCTAAAAGCCAATTCTATAATTTTAGAGACTTCAGTGCCGGGAGCAGTAGACAATGGATCTAAGGCAGGAGGTAATTCTTGTGACTCTGATTCTACAGTGTAATTACCATCCATACCAGTGAAAACATCAGATGCATCACTATAATTACTCTTATTGCTAGAAGGCTGGGGCATGTTTTAAAAAAAAAACAAAACAAAAAAAAAACCTAAAGACAGATTTGAACCATAAGAACCACCAAAACATAAAAAGGAAAAAATACAGCCACCTATGTACTCTTAAACACCTGATGTAAAAAAGTGAAAATCAGGTTTTGTGTCTCTTCAAATGGACACGGCTCTCTGCTTTAACTCTGTGAAATAACCCCCAACTTCTTCACCAAGCAAAGAGAAAAAAAAAAAAAAAAAAAAAAAAAAAAAAAAAGGTATAGAAGGCATGTACTCATTCAACTCCGTTCTCGGTATTGTTAGCCAAACAGCTGGCAACTTCATTAACCCGATTATCCAAGTTGGAGAGCAGCTTATTTAGTGAAAATCTTATATCTTCCAACTTTTATGAATCGGCTGAAAACAAATGGACTTTGTTTTCATCAGCTAGTGATGGAGTAATCAGACCATGATTTACTAAATCTTCAGGAACTAAAAACTATACACCACAACCACTGAAATCCAACTCAGAAAACCCACTTAAATTAACCAAGTCAACTTCTACAGAATCTGATTGCCCTGCAACCCCCTCTACTGCAATATCAGACTGCAAAAGACAAGTTTTTTTTTTTTTTTTAAATATGGTCTGGATGATTGGGAAAAGTGAGGGAATCATATAAATGATGATAAGCTGCTGGTGTTAATGGTGTGCTGGCCCTTTCACATTCAAATTAATCTGATAAAAACTAATCTTTTGTGAAGTCCTCAGGGGCTGGTGTGTTTAAAGTTTCCTCAGCGTTGCTACCTGTAGACTCAGAGGGCTCTTTCTTCCATCTTCTTCCTCAAGCCTTTTGCGTTTAGCCTCTAACCACTGGGCTCTAATAACTTTCAGACTTAGCTCTTAGTGGTTTCTCTGATTAGTCTTTTTCTCTTTTTTTTTTTTTATTTTTACATTTAAAAAAATGCATATGCATATCCTATATAATGTCATATCCAGTGTGTGGTCATGAATCATATATACATCATGACATCAGAAACACGTGACCAATAGAAACCACCCACAAAATTAAGCCCCACCCATCGGATCATAGTACACTACTGACAGGAAATTGGTTAGAAACACTTCTATGCAGGCCGAATGGTGATACAGTCAAAAGGAACAACGCCCAACAACTCCTCTCGAAAGAGTGCAACCCCCGGAGAGAAGGTCAATGTAATTTTAAAGTAACGTATGGCTTCTTCTTTAAATTTAAAAGGTGCCCTGACAGAGGTCATTGTACCAGCTGTAAAACTCATTCTGTTCCTGCGGCGTCATGCGTTCTACACCATAGTGTGAGGGTGAAGGAAAGGGTCCTATATAATGGAGATGATTTTCTGACATAGTGCCAAAGCGCATGGTTAGAAAAGAAAGGGAATCTATGAATTTTAGATAATGAGGAACCTGGAGACTCAGGATCTTACTCCCCATCATGACAATCTTCTGCAGTGCTACACCCTCCTTCAGCAGTCCTCTTAAGACCAAGTTGATGTCGAATCCTCTGGCACTATGGGCCAGCTCCTGAAGTACATTAGAAAGGATTTAACAGTCCAGACCGTAAAACTCCTTCTCTACACCTTTCAGTGTTTTTGCATATACCAGAAAGGGGATGTGCTCACCATTCTCATTGACAAATGTTTCAAAGTCATAAAAAAACAAATCAAGATGCTCCCTCTGTGGAGGGAGGGGTTTGATGTAGCACAATGTTCGCCTGAGTCAGATTGTAATTCACCCCCACAGACTTTGCATTGTAATATGCCCCGGTGATGCGCTATCCTACCAGTGCTCTTCCTGATGCTCTAGCACAGTCCGCACTTTTTGCATTTTTTGATCAGGTCGCAGAAACTAAAAGCGGTCCCTAGTTTAGTCTGTGTCTAGCCAGACAGGAGGATGATCTGTACTTCCTGTTGCTGTCTAAACAATTTAGGGGCCTGAGCTCTTCTGTTGGGCAGATGGGTTGTTGCAAACCTGGCAGTCTTTACAGCTATTTACATGAGGGACATTGAAACCTTTTCTCGCAATAATTGCAGAACAAAAATTGTTCCAACAAAGCCTTTGATATTTTTATCCCATAGTGGTGCTTATCTTGTAAAAACAAAAAATAGGATTTGAACCGTCTTAGAAGTTACTTTCAAAATGACAGAGGGGTCGATCAAGACCTGTTCTGTACAACACCACAATTTTGCGCCCAAGAATCTCTTCAAATTTACTTATATTAGAAAGTTATGGGGGTCTGATTTAAGCCCGCCTGACGCTGCAACTCCCTCCCCACTCTCTCACTCTAGCTGTTGGTCAGCTTAGATCGAGGACATGAGCCAGCTGGATGGCAAAGCACAGCTAGTTACTCTTATTTTCAACAATGTACAACTGGCGTTGTTTCTTACTGAGGATTTCACAGTCTAAAGTTTTCTCCAGCTTGCGTTTCTCACCACCCTTAGTGTTTTGAACTACCTGAACAACAACTCCTATGTTATGCTGTTTGCGACAATATCCTCGTTGGATTGCACTAAAAGATAAAGCAAATTTAAAAAAAAAAAAAAAAAAAAAGTGTGAAATATTTTCACCACCATCGGCAACATGGGCTCATACATGTCACCCACCACTTCAAGCTGTACCACATCATTACGGTTAGCCTTTGATCGTGCTTCATCAGCCAATTCCTGGATTTGCCCCACCACATCTCTGTAAAATGTTATATCAGGTACGTCTCCCAAGGAAGGGAGAGTGAGGTACACCTGAGTCGCTCTATGTTTAGACTGTTGTGGTCTGTGCTGTGCTGGTCTGACCTCTCCCCCAAACCTCCACCCCCTTGAGCGAGTGGGCTTTCGTACCTCTGCAACTTCTGAGGAGGGTGGAGGTTCACGGCCTCTCTCGAGCGGGTGGGCTTTGTACAGTCGTACCCTCTGAGGAGGGTGGGGATTCATTTTGTTGGTTTAAAAATACATTGGTCCGATTTAGACACTGGAGGTCATTTTCTATAGCCTGTTAAGGATTGTCAGGTTCTTTCTGCACTTCCTGGGTTTTCATCTATGTATGTAAGGGCTACCTATTTGATCTACCCAAAATGGACCTGGTATAAGATTAAGTTGCTCTATAGCTTCTGCTATTTCAATAGGGACTAAACAGGACGTTAGTGAGGCGTCTACTTTTCTATCAATACTTTATTTAGAAATGTCATGAATCCCTGCTAGCACAGGCACTACATAAAACACAACTAGAATATATGCAACCCTTATTCAGGGGAGTAAGGTGTGGGAGTAAATGCCGTTGCCGAAAGTGCAGCTGGAGTAGCAGTGTTTTCTGTGTGGTTCCATGTCTCAGTCAGGCTTAGGACCTGAATGTCAGATTTACCAGTGAACTAATAAATTCTGTCTTGTTAACCACGATTGGACAGTTCCAGAGACCAAAAGTAAATGAAAGTGGCTAAGGAGGGGATTCCAGGAGTGCAGACATGTTTTGTGGATTTCTCTATTAATGATGTGTTTTTGTTTTTTTTTCTCCTGTGTTCATATGACTGGGATTTGCTTGAAAAACGTGGAGCATTAGACAGTTTATTGGAAAAAAAGAGAAAGTAACAGCCAGTGTCCTTGCTCTATGGACTTGCATATGTAGACCTGCAGGTCTTAACCAAATGTGGCCTTAGCACAACGTGTGCTGATGCTTTCACTGATCCTACAGCACAGTTTGTGTAGTTATATACCTAGAGCTGGCACCAAAATGCTTGAGGGTCCTTGGCTGAACCCACCCCTGTCTGATCTCACCTGGGTAATCTATGGAGGGTGTGACCTGCGTTAGCTGACATCTCCTGTTAATGCAGAGAATGACTAAGAGTCCAGTGAACAGCACTGAACAAAACTAATGCAAACCAAAAACAACTCAAGCAGTTTTTTACTCACCTAAGCTGATTGATCCTGAAAACTTGTTTTGTGACAAGACTGAACAAATCCACATAAAAATGTACCCACTGTTGTTGCATCTAAAAGCCTTGATTAGCTCCATATATGAACATTTTTATTCCAGCTAATGTGTTTTTGGGCAGAATGTCTTGAAAACACCCATGCAGTTGGGTCTTGTGTTGCTAGTATAAAGACTGGAAGATGCGGTTGCAGTGGGTACATTTTTTTTTTTACCTTAGCAATTATGACTTGGTGTGCAATGCCCAATACAGCAATGCTTGCAATTCTGAAGTTACGCGCTGCCATATGTACTGGACTAACAAGGGCAGATATGAGGAGAGCCTGAGAACCCAAAGGGGGTTTAAGCAGGTAAATGCTGGCAATTCAAATCAAGTAAAATCTGTGCACCAGTGTGTTTGAAACACTTATTTTAGACTACAAAGGAAGGAGTTCATAATACTTTGCAGCTGGTGAAATTATTAATGGAAGAGCCCTGCAGTGTTATGCAGTAGAGTTATATATTCCAAGTTTCTGTGTCAGACACAGAAGAATTGGCAGAGTGTACAAGGCATAAACTGAACCAGAAACACAGTCTCAACATTCCCACTGAATCACAAAACACAGAAGAGAACTAGAATCACCACCATCCTCTCTTTGTAAGCTCCCAGCCCAGCTGATCATCATCATCCTTCATCGGCTCACAGCTGAGAGAACCTCACAGATGCACTCTATACTCTTGATGAGCAGGGAACACTGACCAGGATTTTTAGGGAACTACTCATAGAATTTTTACAATTTAGATCATGTTTTTCATGTGAAATATATATTTTGCAATGCATAAGTAATTTGGTCAGTTTTAGACTTTTAGTTAAGCATTGATCCTGTTTGGCCTGCGTCTTAGTCTGTATTTAAAATTTTGTCCCCTTCATGTGATTGAGTTTGACACTCCTGCTTTAAGTGTTTATACTTCTAAATCCATCACTTTTGCTGATATAGGGACTCTTCCTTAGTGTTGAGTTTTTACTTGATCAGCAACTAATTTACCACAATTAAAGATTCAAAAAAATTGGCTCAATTTATTATCAGTTAATCCAGAATCACAGTACTGGTCAAATATCGAGTCTTTTGTTTGTGACATGGGAAAAGTGGTGATAAGATAACCCTCATGAGCAAAAAGCGTAGCATAAAGGAAAGAGAACCCCAAAGTAAATTAACTAAAATGATTGATAAGCAGCCCTAAGAGGCAAAACACCTGTCCTTTAACACCTATAACTTAAGATACAGTGACCCAACACACAAAATATGAATTTAGAATGAAATCTATAAATAATGAGCAGCAGTGAGTACAATACAATTACTGCCAAAAAGAAAAGAGAGGATACATTAGAGGAGTTGAAATATATGAGTAATGAATCAGTTGAGGCAGAGGAAGATGATTTTTAGCTCAGACAAGGGAAGTGGGAAAGTAAATATAAGGTGTTGCTTGATCTCCTCCAGCCATGTTATCACGTTACAGCTCACAAATATATGCCTGTACAGAGGACCAGTCACATGACCTGCAGTCTAAATTTTTTTGAATGTATAGTTGTACTTTGAAGGATGTGTGCAACAAGCATAGCCCTCTGTGTCAATTTCAAGCTTCATGGACCTCTGATATATAGCAGGGCTCTTTTCAACCCCATTCACACGTGCCAAAAAAACCATACTATCCTGACTTTACCCAGTTGAGTCATATGTGTGGACGCAAACACCTGAGGACTTGATGTGGAAGAAATGCTGGGGTGCACAAGAAAATGACCAGGCTAAGGTCTGGGTGAGCCAAAGTGTGAACACAGCTGGAAATAGCCTGAGTAATTCACTGCTGGCGTGTGAGGAGGGCTGATGACATTATACTGTGTGACCGGCAAGAAACCTGAAAGGGAGACTTGAAAGGATGGATAAAAACAACTGCTTTTCCTGGAGAAGTTGGATTGCTGGGAGGGAAACACTCAGATGTGTGTCTGGACATTGGAGGTGATTTATCCGCTGCAGTTCATCTTCTCCAAAACAACCGGGACTTCTCGCACAATCATCCTGCTGCTGTTTTCATTTAAAACCATTTTTCTCCTACATTGTCAAATTATTGCTGCAGTGTAATCCCATTAACTCTCCTCCACTTTAGGATCTCATATCAATCTCATCAGCCCAGGTCCACCTCCTCAGAAGTCTGCACCTCATCTAAGGATATTTCAACCTGTAGGCGTTTTTTTTCTGAAAAAGAAGCTTTTTCTGGCATTTTGTCCTGTCCACATGTAAACTGTATTTAGTCACTGAAAAAGGCATATTTTGGAAAACTCCTGCCAAGATGAGGATTTTTTTTAAAAAGCGTCAACAGTGAAAACAATGTTTGGGACCTAAACCTCACACTCTGTGCTGACCTCTGGCTGGGGTGATGTCACACTAATACACATTATCTCTGTGATTATGTTGTTTAACTTTTGCTGTTCTGTTGCTGACTGGACTATTTACATAAGAACATATTCTTTCTGTTGCTCCCTCACTGCTATTCTCCTTTTAAAACACAACAATGATAATAAGTCTGCAGATGTTTTGGACAACACCCGGTGTTAATATGTTTACTGGAGGCCCATGGAAGAATTTGAGGATTCATGGATAAGAAAAATAAGATTTTAGCATTATTATATCACTTTGTTTAAATAGCTTCTACAGAATGGTGTGGTAACCATTACAGAAACTTAAAACTTTTTTGGTAATTACTACTGCTGATAATTTAGGACTGTAAGTGGCATGAACCTCACATTGGGTGGTGGTCTAACACATTTGTTAAGCGCTGTATATTCAAGATTTAACCATCCCTGGTTAATATGGTTTATTTTGCACTATGGTCTGAGTAAGGCCTGAAACAACAAACATGCTTTGCAAGGACCACGTAGATGCTTCATCAAACAAATAATTGGTGCAAAATGGTTTGATGGACACACAGAGCTAGAAAGTACATTGTGACTTTAGCACAAAAAAATATAGCACACTGCAATTCTGAGTGTCACGCTAAAGAGTCTCTGAATTGGAATGACCCCAATGGCTTGTTACAGTGAACTCAACCAAGGAACAGAGAATTCACCCCCTGAATGTGGCTATGGAGTCTCATAAGTACTCCCTATTCTTTGTGTCTTCTGTAACTGACATTCCCCTGATTCTTTTCAACTTCACATCCTCTTTTTGGTTTTGCTTTTTGTTTATCTCCTCGGATTTCTTCCAGTTTCTCAGTCATGCCCTCAGTCTCCTTTGTCATCCCACTATCATCTTGGTCCTTCTTCCTTCCGTGCTTACTCTCCCCTCCTGGCTCAAAAACACACACAGACATCCGCATTTACTCCCTAGACTTCTCAGCCCACAAACTGACAGTAAATAGAAAATGACTCACATGGATATCAATCCCTCTCAATGAGCTGAGAACCAGGCTGCTTTCGCCTGTACAATTATACTGTTGAAAGCATTCACGCCAACAAATTGCTTGAAGAGCAACGAGGAACAGAAGAAGGAAATCCAATTAAGTGAAATGTGAGAGAGGGAGGAGAAAAGGTGCAGAGACGGCGTGTATTTGTTTAAACATCTGAGTGTTTCAAATAACTGTCAGAGTCTGTTTGGTGAACTCTGATAACAGAGAACAGACGCAGGACAACTGGCAAGGCTATGAGACGACTGATATGCTAAAATTTTGCTGCGAAAGACATTATGTACTGCTGGTGTAACTGCTTACAGCTTGAGCCTAGTTTTCCACTGAATGCCTGTTTTACTGTATTCAGGGCTGTTTTTACACAATCAAAAACAAAAGGCCAATACACTATTCAAGCACTGCAAGGGAGCCCCCCTCTCATAGAAACCACAGCTGATCCATTTAAAGTTAGACAGACTCTGTCCAGGGCCAAGTCTTTTGTATGTGTGGCCCCTGAAACTGATCTTAAAGGGTTAGTTTGTTTTTTTTTAAGTGGGGTTGCATGGGGCCTATTGGCAACCACAAATACGATTGCCAATATAGCAGCTTGCAAGCTTTCTCCATGACGGGAGATAGCAAGGCAAAGTGTAGCAATCAGTGGTGCCACCAATAGCCTTGTATTTACCCCACTTTTAGAATAAAACTCCACAATAAAAAGCGCTGGCACGATTGGACACTACAGTAACATTTTCAGCATTTTACTTTTCCTTAACAAAGCCTGTATTTAGGACTTTTGTTTGGTTGTGACGTAGGGCTTATGTATCCCTCCGTATCCCTTTTTTAGACTTTTCATCAGAGCACTTTAATTTTGGTCAACCTTTAAATTACTGCCGTGTGTCATAATTGTGATCAGTCAGGCACTGCAGGCACGATTTTTCGATCAATGCAGAAGGGTGAGTCTTTATATTGAAGACAACAAGCCAAAGTTGGACAAGACCCACATCAAGGGAAGGAATGTGGGAAATCAGAATTTTGACCATTTATTTTCCTATTTTTACATCCAGGTTAAATACAGGAGCGACGCATCCTCTAAATATCCATGGAAGTTTATTTAATACCAGTTTGTGTTCAGTGACCACGACCTGACCCCACTGCAACACTCTGACCAGAACAGCTGATGAGAGGACAGAATACATAGCATCACAAAATTGTTCTAAACAGAGGGGCTTTGTCATGGAAAAATCAGCATCTATAGTTGAGCTGATCTTGTTTTCTGTGTTGTAACCTGAATGTGGGGTAATTATAAGGCTCTGAGTGGCACCCTTGACTGCTATATATCCCTTAGCATCCATAATCTGCTTTTTTCCAAACAAAGCTCACAAGTTGCTTTCTTGCCCATCAAATTTACTAGTGCCATTGGCCTCAATCAATGCCACTTTAAAAAAAAAAAAAAAAAAAAAAAAAGCTAAACCCATAATGTTTTATCCTCAAGTTTGAAAATTGTCTTAAAAGGTCTCAACATATAAACTTGGTCATCAAGGAGAAATTTTCTCCTTTTCTTAAAGGTCCCATGTCCTGCAAAAATCAAATTTCTTAGCTTTGAATGTTGATTGGAGTGTGAGGAGCAGAGGAACATGACACCTTTTGCTAAACTCTCAGTTAAAATATATATGTGCTTAGCCTCTTTCAAAGAAAAAAAAAAAAAAAAAAAAAGCCCCCTAAAACGCTCTGTTTTTCACCTTCTGGGGTTTATTGTGCCATAGATATACAGCCTCCACCTACATGTGTGTTTCCTGCTCATCACAGGCAGACACCACAAAGGTTTTGAAACTCCTCTCCTTGGTCTAAATCCCTCTTCTCCCCTCCCATCAAATATCGTTTGGACAGCAAATCAATGCAAAGCTCATTATCATTGCCTCCCGTACCCTCCCCAACCCATCAGATCCAAGCATTTTCAAAGGGGAGGGGAAAAGAGCTTCATCTTATCCTCTACAGAGATGAAATTTTTCATTTTTTATTCAACTTAAAATGAACCCTTGCTTAGACACCCAAGACATGATGTAAAATTTCAAACACACCAGTACATTGGATCTTTAACCCTTTACCTGCCACTCAAAGACAAAAGGAACAATGTGTGAAAATTGATTTTGCAGGATATGGGACCAATAAGTTTAAAAATAACAGCAGGAGAGCCATGACAGTATCCAAGGAAATCCCTTAAGTTACTTTTGCTGTTTTAGGATGTCAGGTTGTGATGTTCCTCGAGTGAAATGATTACCTAATATTACAAATTCACATTTTCACATCCCTTGATATCGCTTACTCCTACTCCCTCCCCAGCCAGATAATGCTGTATCAGGGCATTCTGTCAATATAACTCTGCGCACGACTGTGACAAGTTTTTTAAAAATACATCTTTTTTTCTGTTTTTCTTACATTGTATGAACATTGTGATCAGCAATGCAAGAGGCACCGACGGAAATCTTGCTTTGGGCTCCAAATCTGTCAAACCCAGCTCTGCATCCTGTCTGAAACAATATTCTTTGAACTGGTCCAAGTCACTGCTGTGGCCAAGAAAAGCCTAACCCACACCAACACTCAAAGTGTGGTGAAACTAAATGAAAATGTGTTTCCTTTCACCTAACCTTCTTTAACTTACTCCTGCCAGCCTGCTTTTTGCTGCAGCTCCCCTTTTACAGGGCTTAAAGACAACCCACAGCTCCACAATCAGCAGCCTGCAGACTTTGACCACCAGCGGCTTCACAGTGTGACATCTCCATCTTTTCTTTCACCAGTTTGGCTCTGTCCACCCAGACGGTTCCACAGACTTCTTTCTAGCGAGTCCATGGAGGCTTGAGGCTTCCCTACTGTGAAATCTGTACATGCTGGAGGACAGGGGACTCATGGCACCTTCTGCACCTCTTTTGGAGATCCCCTGCTAGTCAGAGCATCATAATGCTCTGACTAGCAATATTGTCCTTTTTTTTCAATTTGGTTACGCACTTGCTTACAACATGTCAGAAACAAGCACATTATAATGAGGCTTGTAATTACCAGAGTTACATGTCTACATAAGTGCCAGATTTTTTTCTCTCTTGCTGCTGCTGCTGTGATCACTTCCTGTTTGAGCACCTGTCTGTCTGTTCGTGAGCTCATTAGTGCTCAAACAAACACGTTACTCTGCAGGCTCTCTTACTTGCATCTGTGCCGTCACTGATATTCAGGGCTGTCACTTGTTTTTTCCTCAGCTTATCTGCCAGAATGTGTTGCTTCTTGTAAACCCAAAGGACAAATGAATAAAGAGGATCTGACCCCACCTGTCCTGCATGCAGAATTTCATTCTTAGGTTCCTGTTCAACATGGTGAGCAACAGTCTGCAGTCTGTGTTTTCAAGTTGAGGGTGACTCTGCATATCATGGCTCTGGTGCAAAAAAAACTTTCCTGCAATATGCAAACACCCACAAGCAGGCTTGTCTTTGACTGTGCATGCTTCTTTTTCTTCAGTTTGTGTTTATCCAGTGGGTTTTGAAAAGCTGGCCAAGGCCTGAGGGTCACAGAATTTCTAACAAGGTTGTTCTTCGGCTGTAGATGCAGCACAAACATGGGATGAGACTCTCTCTCTGTAGTGTTGACACACAAGCAGTTTCCAATGCCTGCCTACAGAGTCTTTGGAATTTTTGCATTATGTAAGCTTTGCATTTAAAGTTTACATCCTTAAGTGACACTGTTTGACTGGGGAGCTGAAACTATGTCTCATCACCAAAGTAATCAGCTTATCTCAATGCTCTTTAGACAGAATATATGTGCAATGCATAGCATTTAAATTTAGCAACATTGCAGGGCACTAAGCTAAATCACAACGTCAACATATACTGTATGTTTTGGTGAGGAAAAAGTATTTTGGTAATGAACACCCATGTTATGGTAGTGAACACTAAGTCGATTCAATATATTTCACTAAAAATGCCATTAATGGGGCAATTTTCTGCATAATTGCATAAAGATTCTTCTACATGTATTTGATATCTCAGATTCCTCAAGGGATGTCCTTTGAACTTTGAGCAAACATCCAATGGAATTTAAGGACAAATTAATTAGATCTTTAAAATGAAAGGTCAAGGTCAGTATGCCCCATGGTCATCTTTTGCTTGTGAACTCAATGTATCAAGAAAGCTTTTTAAGAGATTTTATAAAAGCTTGAACTAAGTTCAATTTCTCTAAAAAAAAAATATAGCTACAAAAAAACTGCTGAATCTGAGGGAGAAAGACTGTTTCTTTTGACATTATGGCCTCGTAGGGATCATACTAAGCAAAGCAGATAATTCATTCATTCATTAATTATCTATACTGCTTGTCCCTTTCAGGGTCGTGGGGGGGCTGGAGCCTATCCCAGATGACATTGGACTGGTTGCCGGTCAATTGCAGGGCCATATAGAGAGACAGACAACCATTCACACTCACACCCAAAGGGCAAACCCACACGTGCACAGGAAGAACATGTACACGCCACAAAGAAAAGCCCTGACCAAAAACAGGGTTCAAATCACCAACCTTGTTGCTATGTGGCACGTGCAGCCCAGCAGATAAATAAGGATAATAATTTATGTTCCACAGTTGGCAATAATTAGGAGGGTATTAAAGGGAAACCCACAATTCATTTAATAATGCAGAGAGTTCAGCACCATGTACAGCAAAGTATAGCATTAGCATCTGCCCTGGAATTTCTGAACAGAGAGAGATCTGAACCATGACACTGTGGCACATGTCAGGCTTAAGCCATGTACCTCACACAACCTCACTTCAAAAAATCCAAACTAGAGGAACTGACACAAAACAATCAGGAAAATAATGTTTATCTTAAAGTTTGATATGTGCACTGTAAACTCATCATAAATTGCAGTTTTAAGCCAATGGTAGCATTGTGGTGGATGGCTGTTCATCCTGTATGACTGGACCATTTACAACACACACCATTCATGTGCTTACATCGTACAATAAGATATTTTGAAATAAGCTCTTGTTTTGAAATTATGCTTTTACTGAGGGAGTGAATTTGGGATGTGATGTTGACATATTCCTGTAGCATTGAGCATATCAATGATTTCTGTTGTACAGCTCAAATACACACAGACAAAAAGCTCTGTAGCTATGACATACACACACAGCATCACCAGCGATTAGCAGCTTCATCGTAAACAATATTCTGTCATCTGGAGCTCTTTTTTTTTACTCCATTTATTCACTGATACAAGAGTAGGACACATCACACAGACATTTTTGCTGTTACCATGGAGATTTTAGACACTGCCTGACCATTCAAGAAAGATGAGCCACCTCTTTGCTGGTCTCACTGTGTGAGTGTATACAGCCATGCAACCAAAATATTAAACAAGTCAAAGATCCATCCAACTGCACAGAGGCAGAGGATAGCGATCTGCCATCACGTCTCTCGGTGTAAACTGTACAGCAAATGAAAAAAAGTTGGTCTGAAGTTTGTCCTGAATGTGAAACAGTATTAAAGCTTCAAATTCAGGTAAAAATCACCTTGAAATTGCACAATGTTTGTCTGGCTTTAAAAATGTACATTGTCACTGTTGGCCATGAATCTCCTAACCCCCGTTTCATATTCTCTTCTTTTTTCATAAAACAGTGCTACTGGTCATTTTCCATGTTGGTGAGCAGATTTAAAACTTAAAGTTAAAAAAAAAGTTTTTAAAAAAGTACAAAAAAAAACATTGTATATTTTTTAACTATTTGAACAATAGAAAGGACACAGAAAGATTATTTTTGCTACAGTACATTCATTGCACTCGTTGAAAAATTAATTTTACAGAAACCCTACTTAACCCGATATTTACAGACAGAATTTAGTGAAATTCCCGTCAATGGTTTTGAGTAGTTTTATAAACTTTTTGAAGTGTATAGAAAGTCTTGCTTTACCTTTTTTAGTTATTGCTTGCAACATATTAAATATGTAGTTTGATGGGTTTTATTCATGCTAAATACCAAATCTGGTCATACTCTAAATTATATTTTAGGCAAAAAATACACAAGACAAAGCCTGTACCCAGTTTCTTCACCAGTCATTGTCCAATGAACAATTATATTAGATTAGATAGTACTTTACTACTCCCTTTGGAAAAACTTCCTCAGGGAAATTGGGAATTATGTTATTAATTATGATTGTGCTTTTGATGGGTGAAGCTTTCCTTGTGGCAAATAGTTTCCTTACAGTCAAGTAACATCAGAAGATTATGGAGGATCCAGAGTCCATATCATGTTTTATATGTTCTTTACTGCCAGTTACATATCTCATCCCCCTGATAGAGTACTTTTATGCACAAGACAAAAAAAACATATGGTGTCATGACCCAATGTTAAAGTACAAACTGAGTACTTGAATCAGTCTCCCCCATTGAAAGCACCAGTTAATGCCTGCCTGCCATTGTTTCTTTAGCAGTCTCCAGTGCAAAGCATCGATCATAAAAGGAATGCAGATCTGTGGACAACATGGCAGCTAACAGCTGCTGTCCTATTATCATAGAGTATGCCAGTCAACCAATCATAGCAGACTGTGCCTGAGAAGGGAAAGAGGCCTAAAAGGGGAAGGAGCTCCAAAAGAGCTTCTCAGATAGAGAGAGAATACATGTGAATCAGGGGTAATTAAATTCATTTTTTCGGAACATTAGTGATTGTGTCAATACTCTAACAGTCACTTAATTTCAAACAAAGATAAGACATCACACAGGCTGTCATGTTGCTTTCATGTTGTTGCTGTCATGTTGTTGAAGATCAGTTGTCTTACATGCCTACTTTGTACATGTGACTTCCTTTACATCTGTCGGTTCCATATTTCTATGCTCTGAATATAAAATCTCACATTTCAGTTTTAAAATAGTGTAACTGCACTGTATGTGTTCAACAGTCTCCCCTTTCCTTGACTGTCAATGTTTCCAAGATGTGAATCCATCTGTGATTATCCAAACACACAATACAAACATCCCCATAAAATGACTCACTAAACAGACCAGAATGCAGCCTTCAGGATGCTTGAATTGAGATTTTATGATACACAGTTTATCCCAAGGTAGCAGCCATTGTCACAGTCTTCTTGGCAACTGCAACCTTGAGGTGCCTGTTTCTCTCGATTGAATGTTTCTATCGATGACGGAGGAAGCAGTAGGCTGGGAGAAACAATGTATGTATTGTCAGGGGCTTTAAATGTCACAGCAGACAGACAAATGGTCTAACGCAGACTAATTCAGCCTTCTTGGTGCCTGCCTTTAACTACAAACTGTCTTTCTTACATATGCAGGTATATAATGAAGGACATTCTACATGCTGACGGGGAATTTATCATTGCACAATCCTGATCTAAAACCCCAGTTTTCCACAAAGTCATTTTGTGAATGAGCTTCCAGACTGATGCAAAATGTAGACTTTTGAAGAATGTGTATTTTTATGGAGAAGTATCACCTTCATGAGGTGACTCATAGTGAAGCCTAGCAGCAGATATGCGCCATTCAGCAGTTTGGGTCCATGTTATTCCATCCCTCATTCAGCTTTACTTTAATATTATATGAAGGCTAGACTTTATTACACTGAGGATATTCACAAGATCTCTGTTTTTCTCTTAACACAAAAAGGCATTAGCAATGTTCTGCAAATCAAATCAAATGACATTTTTCAACGCTACCGAGAGACCACTGTCTTGCACTTCTGGGTGAGTGGATGCTGGCACATCTCACTGCCGCTGCTCCCCGACACTTTTGAATTCTTTGTGTTTTTTATGGCCCGAATGGACAATGATTTGGCTCTTTGTGAGAGTTGCTACACTCACGTTTCATGTTTGAGCACTGCTCCTGCATTCTGTCTGTGTTTGTCGCACCGGCAAACACTAACCTCCCAGTTTGTGCACTGCTCCAGGCACTGTCTACACATCCCCGCTGCAGTCATCATGTGGGCCAGCATGTTTTACATCTGGTCTGCTCTGGTCTGGACATTCCTTTTGTCCTGTCATCATCCCGTGGCAGGATTTTACCAGTACACAGCTGCCAAGCTCCTCTGGATCTGCTGGCACCTGCCTCAGCCCTCACCACCAGTACTGCACCAACACCTGGACATCGCTCTCCCACCTCGCCGAAAATACATCCACCGTGGAATTTCCATCACGAAAACTCCACAGCAATAACATCCTTCTGGTCCACCTCTCACTGCCGCCCCAAAACTTCTGGCCGGACTGTCTACCAATCTACCCCTCGCCAGAGACTTTTCATCATGCCTGGAAAGCTTCGGATTTCATCAATTCATAGACTTTCCTACTCATAGAAAAGGTCTCTATTTGGACTTAATCTGTTGTTCTTGTCTCACCCCCTCCAACTGCACTGCAGATGAACTCCCTGTTGCAGACCACTTCCTCCTCTCATTTAATGCCTCACTCTCCCTCTCCTCCATCAAGTTTCCCCATCGCATTTCCTTCCGGAATATAAAGGACAATAACACTGACAACCTCTGCTCCAATATTGACGCTATTCCTATCCCGGACTCTCTCTCCAACCCCGAGGAACTGGTCACACTCTATAACAATAGATTACAACACATCCTCAACTCCCTAGCCCCTGTCAAAACTTACACACTGCACCTGATTCCGGTTCCCCGTCCATCCTCACCCTCCTGGACCTAAGTGCGGCCTTTGACACCATCTCACACCCAATCCACCTCAGTCAGCTCTCCTCCATTGGCATCACTCACACCCCCCTCAGTTGGTTCCACTCCTACCCCCCTCAGTTGGTTCCACTCCTACCTCACAGGTCACACTCAGTTTACAGATAGTCTTTTATCAATCTGACCCCTCCCCAGTCACTGGAGGTGTGCCCCAGGGACAAAGTGAGCCATTCGTTTCTTAAATTTGCAGGAAATTTGCATTTAATAATGGCTTGCAAATGAATGGCTCACTCAGAACTGCGAATCGGTTCTCATCGTTCACTTAAAAGGACTGTTCAAAAGACTTGATTCATTCGCAAATGTCCCATCTCTCGCAAAAACCATTGCAGAAGTAGGTCAACAAAACAAAGCCTCTGTTTAGGAGTAGAAGAAGATAATATGAAGATAATAAAAGATATGTGGCATAAATGGGTAAAAAACAAGTCACAGCAAGCACACAGGACCATTTAGAGTTGCTGAAGAATTTATCTGATGACTGTAGACAGAGGGAGGCTAGTGCTTCCTGTTGACTCCCAGCGTTTGAGCTAAGCTAACTAACGGTGGGCAAGTTTTGGCCGTCTCTTCCTTGTTACTTGGCGGGCAGACGAAAGAATGGTGTCTATCTTCTTGTCATGGACTCTGAAGTGAGGTAAGACATGAAAATGACAAAAATGTTGGAGTGTTCCTTTAACTGTCACACCCTTGTCTTCTTGTGCAACAGATCTGATATCAGTGCTGGGCAAAAAAACAATGTTAATGTTACCATCACCTCTATTTTTTTAGTACTACATGGATTTGAACTTGCAATTTTAGAAGTCACAGGTCAGAGCCATTAGGTCTCATGTTCATCATTCAGTTGTGAGCATGGTGTCTCAAGAACACTTTGTATGATTTTCTTCAAGCTTTGTCCAACTTTCCATTCTAACACAGGGATATAGATCATTTGGAATTTTTCTAGGTGGGGTTGTGTGAGGTACATGGCATGAGCCTGAATGTGTGCTACAGCGTCACAGCTTACTTCTCTCTCTGTTCAGAAAAACAGACAGATGCTAATGCTGTACATTGGTGTAGATGGTAAACAAGCCACAAATTCAGTGCACAGTCATCACATGCTATGGTTTGTTTACAACAATTTACTTTTCACAACCAAGCCTCACACAACCCTACTTAAAAAATTCCAACTTATGTCTTGCAGGATAAACTAAATACATTTTAGAGGTCATTAATACTTCAAATATTACAAAACCTACATATAAAAAGAGATCTTCCAGTCAAAGGTACAAAACCCACCACAGCCGTTTGTTTTTGCCCACTACCAACGGTACAGTATTTATCTTGAAGGCATTTAATCCCAGATAAATGCTGCAGTTTAAGTTAATGGCAGTTTTAGAAAATGAAATTACTCAAATATTTTGTTTAGGAAAAAAAAAAACATGATTGGGCTTAAAGCTGTTCTTAAACATAAAAAAAATCTCCATTGTGTCAAACACCCTTGTGACCAAACAGCTAATGAGAACCCCATTCTCATAAATGTGTCTAATGTATCATTATCCCATTGTTCCTGCAGCATGAAAACCTAACCCCCTAAGAGCAGTCATTACATGCTGAGAGGTTTTTTTTTTTTTTTTTTTTTTTTGGAAGTGTGGTCAGTGTCTTTACGATGCTGTAAAAACACATTTAGATCTTAATGCAGAGCAGAGAAATGTTTACTTTCTTTTCTATATATATAATTTAGTTCCTAAAATGTTAAAGCCGCAATTTCTTCAAGTTTTCTCTCTGTGGTCTGAAAAATGGGTTTTCACAGCTGCTCCCTGTGAGGTGGCTGTTGAGGCTCATTCCCTGAGTTTGCTGTTTCAATATAAAAGCTTTATGTTTGTAAGACTCTGGTTCACTTTAGGACAAGAAACCTCACGGTTTTATAGCCCTGTATTTTTGCTGTAGCATTGAAAATCTTTGTTACACTGCTCTTCAAGCCTAGCATTTCTTGCTCAAAGACTTCAGATCATGACCAAGCCTCTCTTATGTGGTCACAGTATTTTTTCCAGGCCAGTAATCAGTCTTAAAATGCTTTTGTTATATTGGAGGTTTAAAAGTTGGCATTCTTTTGCAAGTCAACAAAGGAAGTAAAGAAAATATGCAATGTCGGGTAGAAACATTATACAAAAAGTGAACTTAATCGCTTTACTTTGTATCCAATTATCTATGTTAGTATTATTGTTTTCTGAATCAAATGGCTTTTCCATAGCTTTTGCTATGTTGTAAAGCTGTGACCAAACAAGCTAAATTTCCGCACAACAAAGAGACAGAGATGCAACAAAGTCAAGCAGATATTTTTACACTGGATGCATTTCATCTGCATTTTTTGCACTGGCCCAAAAAAGAAGTCATCCTTGAACCACTACAGGGATGTCTACAGTCTTCTTCTTCTGTTATTTTCTGACAGAGTAGACACAGCCAAAGTATATTGCTGTCCTCCACAGTTCATAAATGGAAATTATTTGGTGCCCGATGTGAAAAGTGTGCTGTTGCCCTCTGCAGGTCACTCAAAGGAGTCGCTCAAGTGTCTCATGTCCTTACATTAGCCTAGTTTGATGCAGAAATTTTATAACAGGTTTTCTTGTTTCACTCTGTTCCCCACTGAAAAAAAAATGACTTCAGAGAAAAGTCTGTGACTTGGGCTTTCACCAGTTCCTCTTTCAGATGGGTTATTTCCAGGTTGTAATTGGAGCATGTCATCAGAACATGGTTTACAGTGTCTGCCTCTCCACAGGTGTATTTTCCATTAGAGTGTTTACCAACCACAGCCAGCCAATGATTTAGTGCAAAATGTTCCAGACTAACCCTGGTGAATACCATACTGTACATTCCTCCAGTTTTTGTAGTTGATGTGTATTTTATTGTTGGACAAATTAAATATTAAAACCTTCCTTTGTTCCTTCCTGTTTGTGGCTCTTTTAGCTTCTGCATCAGCCTCGTCATTCTTTGATATTTCTACATGTGCTGGCGCCTGCAGAACCATATCATGATACCCAGTTTATCTAATCAATTAAGGCTAATCAGGATTTCTACTAGATCTCTGATCTTGCCTAGCTCTTTCAGCTTTTTAGTGCCATAAGTGCTGCTGTTGAGTCTGAACATATGACTGTAAGTCCAGGCTTGACTTTCTCCACCCACTGGAATGCCCACAATATTGCCACAAGGTCTGTAGTAAAAACTGATACTCATTCTTGCGCTTGATATAAGCGTAACTTCAGGATGTACATCCTTATGCTACCTTTCCACTGTTAGTATCCCTAGACCCATCAGTATTTGTGTGAATACCACCTTGTTGTTAGGTGCTTACTGGTTAGAGTGACCATGACACCTTCTTTCTTATTCTTTATTCTGGTCAATAAGTTGAAGTCAACTTCGGGTTCTGGAAGAAGGCAGGGAGGAACAGGTGGCCAACACACCACAGGCTTATTAACATACCCGATAACTTCACTCCACTCCACACGCCCTGTCCCCCATTGAATAAAAGGCCCTCCTTTCCTAGCCCTTCTTCTTGAATTCCAAGTGCTCTGTAGCATAACTCAATATCTCAGTGCTAGTTTGTACCTTCTTAGCTCCAGTGAGCTTTCCCTCCATTCAACCAACAGGGCTCTGATGGGCAGAGTTGTAAAGGACACCCCCCCCACACACACACACATACACACACACATTCTTCCCATTCTGTCCATACCAGACACTGTAATACTTTAATAGCCTTTTAACATTTAGCAACAGTTTTCTTTACATGGACCCTCACAGTAAAGGGATGAAAAAATTGGCAGATATCATAAATAGCAACTGAGCCCGGTTGAAGGTACAAGTTTTACTTATACAAACAATTTTTGCCACTGTCAAACATAAAGGCATGCTAATACAGGATATTCCAATGAGAAATGTTACCATGTTATAAGTGGATGATCTGCCTTGCTCCCCCCTTTCTCACACACACATGCACTCACAGACAGGGACAAACCCCCAGAAACCCACAGGTCCTCATAATTGTCTCCCCTCTTCTGGAGCTGCAGATAAGACAGGAAGGTGTGATCGCTGAAATGCTTGCTGTTGGACACCATTAAGCCAAGGTCTTATCTCACAACCAAAATCTGTGTGGGTGATGTCCTGTGGCTCCCTTTCTCTCCAGTTTTCCCTTTTACTCATCCCTGTCTTGTTTTGGTTCTTTACTCTGTACCTGTCTTTCTTTAAATGTGACAATGTTTTAATTTGTCTTTGTTGTCTTCACTGATTACAGCATCTCTGATATGGCTGTGGGGAGGCAAAATGATGCTACAGCTGCCTGTGTTTATCACTTCAGTTGAATTGACATCCAAGATCATTTTTTTAAATCTTCACTTCTGCAGTTACTCCAAGGAAAAATGTTCATTTCTATCTTAAATAAAGTATACCTTTAGAGGATTGCTCTGCCCTGGTGGAGAGATGTGGTTCAGAGTTTCTGCGGTCCTTCTTTCTCAATAAAATAACTCACCATCAAATAGGACCTCAAAAGCCTTGATCCTGTAGATCAGTTTTGACAGCGCTCTACATTCCATTTTACACCTTGAACCTCAGAGGAAACACTTTTCTGGAGCAAAGTTGCATCTTTTTTTTAACTACTTAACTCTCAAGAGCTGAAAGAGTACAGAAGTCAAGGACTAGGGAAAATGGACTGCAATGCACAGAAAATGCTAAACAGTCTCTGTGGCGTAGTAATAGATTTCAAACAACTTTGGGACTGAGGACATTTTGGTTTACCGAATGGTAAACATTGCCACTGTGTGGAGTTTATGTTATTATTTACAAAAACATTGTCAAAGAAAGAACATAACATGATCATATTGCATAAACACAAATTAGTTAAAGCACCTAATTTTTTTAAAACCTGACCAGGCCTGCCCGCAAAAATGGCTAGGCCCTGGAAAGGACTTGTGAATCGGCCCTCCTTAGATGTGATATAATATATGTAAATGTTTAGGAAATGCAAGTGGTCTCAGGGTTAATTTGCACACCCCACGTATAGACTGTAGTCTGAAAGTGGCAGGCCTGGTTTAAAGGTGGCTTATGTGTCATACTAAACTGTCTTTTTTTCCCAACTTTCAACTACGTCAACTGCCCTACAAAAGGAGAACAAGTATCAAAATACAATAAATGCAACATCATATCAACATCTGCATGCTTGAAAGTAGCATTACTGCTGATAACATTCACATTCTTGGCAGCTTTGGAGCTGACATAAAAAAATGTTGTAGGTTATTGCATGGCTGACCACACCTAACATTACTGGGGTTTTTCAACGAGACTGCAATGGAAGCAATTTTACTGCCTCCTTCCTTTTATGGTTTTGCTCCTAGACACGCCCCTTCCCTTATGCACAACCAATCCACTGTGTTAGCTGCCATTAGCACAACGCCAGTCTATGTATTATCAGCAACAAAAGAGCAACAAACCACATGTACCTCCATAAAATTAAAATTTCCTCTACAATTTTAACAACTAAAGCTCATTTAGATATAACACGTACCTTAGAAGATGGTCCAATAAGAGCACTGGACTTGAACTGAGCCCTGATTGGTTGAAAAGTGGGTGTCCCTTGCTAGATTTTCTGAAGGTTTAATACAGAGCAAGGAGGCGGCACAGATGTCTAATGAGCTCTCATGTGGCTTTAGAAATAAGACATTGACTGGTAATCATATTTTTTGGGCTAGTTACACAAACAATAAATTACATACTGCAGCTTTAAGTGGTTCCATTCACAATATTAACATCACACAAATAATGAGCTCAAGATATGATAAAACTTCTACTGAAGCTGTTGGCATCTATAATAATCAATGTAGGAGCAGTCACATCAAGACTGATTTGTCTGATTATAGAATTGAATCATGCAGGTCTAGCTACTGTGCAGTGTTAGTTAGGCATATGTTCGGCTAATGTAAATTCCCTATTTTCTCCTTTTCTCGTTCCTGACAGGAAATAAAGCACCCTTAGCTTCTGCCTGTACACTTCCTACAAAGACATAACCGTTTAGCCCTGAAATTGATTAAATTATCTGGAAAAAAATCAATTAACTGGCTTTTTTAAATTAATCCTAATTAATTTTAACAGAAGAACCATTGTGTTATGTCCTGGGAACTCAAATTGCACCAAACGCTAAGAATGAGTAAGTTGTTTTGGTTGTATTCTGATAAAAAAAATAAGCTTCTCTTTTGGCCGATGAGTAACAAGGTCAAGCAGACAACATATATTTTTGGGACTGCACCTTAAACACCACTAGGGCCCTAAAACTTTTGCATTTTTTATCCGCACACCCCATGAACAGAGGTTGTTGTTCACGTGACAAGAAACCAGAGATATAATCAAGCTTTTTATAATCAAGGTTCAGGCATCATTCCCTGCTGCTCTAACCAGTTTATGACTCTATCCAGTGTCTCTATCCACTGCCTCATCCCAAAATATAGGCTTGACTTATGTAAACACTTTCAAATTGTTTACAACTCCTACATTTTAAAACCACATCGAAAATAACAATTGCTATAAGATATGCTGTTGAAAATCCAGCCAAAAGCAATTTATAGTAACCTTATTAAGATCTAATGAGATACGCTGGCCCCCATTAGCAGACTGTATTACATAAACAACATAAATAAGCAGAAGTAAACATTAATGGCAGTCACAACTTTGGCCTGCATGAGCACACCATCTTTGTTACACTCCCATGGACACAGCATATTATTGTGGCTAGGCACTAATTAGATAACGCTAATACGCTCATTCATCACTATCAGGGCTGCTCACCACTGAAACTATTACACTAGAGATGTGTGTGTATACACTCTCGTATGTGGGGGAAAGCAAGATGAGGTTAATGACCCTTGTTAGCACACAGCTAATTGTTAACAGTATGGTTTATGCACATTCTTTTGCTTTCTGTAAACACATATGTGGACACTTAAACTTAGAAATTATCAATCAAATACAAAACTAAATAAAAGATGATGTGAGGTAGCTTATGCAATTTTTGTCTGTGATGAAGCAGACCAAAGCCAGCCCTTGATTAGACTTCAAGGTTGTGCTGAAGTACGCCCACTGGGCTGCATTTGATAGAACAATACAGCGAAGAGAGCAGGGTGACATATTGATGGGAGAATAGTGGAGAGAATTGAGGTGGAAAGCTGCATCGCTGATGAGACACTGAGAAACAGAAGCAGAGAGAATTGGATGCGACTGAAGACTTGAAAGGGTTGCGAAACAAGCACAACCCTCGTCCAGATTTTTCTTCAAAAAGTGCAATTAATGTTTCAGTTCTGCTGATTCTACACAAGAGAGAAAACGGTTATATATTTGACTTCAAAATGAATGTTGCTACCAGCTATGAGGGGTACTTTTATTTTTATCAAAGGGTCCAGTAGATTTAGCTGCAGCTTGTACTCACCATTCATTGCTGAAAAAAAAATCTAAGGGCAAAGTCGAACAAGTAATGATCTCCTGCTTCTAAAGAAACTCCAACAAAGCTTTACCCAGAGAATAGCATAGTCTAAGTGTTGCTGTAAACCTGCTTAGAGGTCAGCTACAAAGTGTGTGAAGCAGCTGCAAGATGGGAATGCTACAGGCTCTTTGATACAGGATGCTGAATCCAGACTGAGGCTGGTAGATATGGCTGTTTCTTGTCAAAGTGAGGCCTTAAACTAAATTTCTTCAGAGCCCATTTTCCTCCACCCCAGAATCAGTGGCTGAAGTATTTTCTATCAAAATGAACCTCACACAACCTAATTAAAAAATTCAATCTGTTTTAATATTTAAACAACATACAGTACAGTACTTGGAGGTGTTTTTCTTATCCTCATCCTAATTACATTTTATTCTCTACACATTTAGATAATAAATGCGCAGTTTACGGCGCAGTCTGATACTGCGCATGGTCAGCAATCAGAAGGTTGCAAGCTTGGGCCCAGGCGATGTGTTGTTGGGCAAGACACTTAACCCCAACTTGCTCCCACTGCTGCATCAGTGGCATGTAAATGGGCATGAAAGGGCAGAAATATGTAAGCTGATGCTGATGGACAACTGCCATAGAAACTCCAGCCACCAGTGAGTGAATGTAAAAGTGAATGGATGTGAATGGGTAGATGTGACCTGCAGTGTAAGGGTGAATCCCAATTGTACCCCTTAGCCCTTGTCTTACCCCTGAGCTCTTGGTTTTGCATGTTCACATCTAGTGAAAGGGTGGCCCAATTCTCTGTAGGACTAAGGGGAAGGGCTACGACGAAGGGCTACACAGCCCTTGAAACGAAGACAGACCGGGACCTCACTTGAAGGGGTATGAGAATTTCCCATAATACACCACGCCTGCTGACAAGAAGGCAGAGCAGAGACTGAAGGAAGCGCATAATTATATCATCATAATTAAATCATCAAGTAAATATTGATCATGTTTAGAACTGTTGGTCATATTTTAAAATTTCTCAGTATAACAAGTTAACTTTCGCAGCCGTGGCTGCTGCTATTGTTGCATCTGCCTATGACACAGCCAGCGAGTGGCTCTGGGTGATGATGTAGTGGGAATCGGGTGGTGTCTCGTTTTTTAGAGGCGTGTTTTCACCCCTTTCCCTTGGTCCTCAAAACAGAGGGCCAAGGGGAAGGGGTGGACAAATAAGTAAGATGAAGGGGAAAGGCTAAGGGGTACAATTGGGATTCACCCTAAAGCTCCTTTGAGTAGTTAAGAGCCAAAGAAGACAAGAGACAAAAAGAGACAAAAGCACTATATAAGCTCAAGTCCATTTCGCATTTCTTTTTAAAAACAACCCCTACCCCTCAAGAACAAGCATCCGCCACTGGCAAACATTTTTAATCCCTGCAGCCCTGTCCTGTTTATCTCCTGATGACTTATATAAATTCACAAGAAGTTTTTTTGGAACCAAAACCCACCCTGCAATTTCATATCCCAACCTGCACTCCTGATCCAATCCATCATTCAACGTGACCACCAAATCTTAACAATGAGGGTATGGTTCATTCACACAGGCACAGTCACTGACAACCCTGCTCTATTTGGCTCTCTCACAAACACACTTTCTCACTCTATTTCCTCTGTCTTGCTTTTCAAACTCAATCTCACATCAACTATAAAGTTAGCTGAAAACACTAACTTATTCCTCTGCAAATAAGCAACCACAGCTTTGAAGCTTACATTTATGCTAATAGCGAACACCACCATTAGTGCCTCTGACCTGCAGAGCTAATGGAGAGCAGGTGTCCAATGAGCTTAAAAGTTTTAAAGCAAGTCCAAACGTCAAAAAGAGAAATGTACTCCTTCACTTGATTTCATCCAGTGAGTTACCCCACTGTGAACCAGATTTGGTGGCATCATGTTTAAAAAATGAAATTTCTACTGAGACAGAGATCATACAGCACCTTAACAAGCTATTTTAATAGATATATAACTTGTTTATTTATTGTACTATAAGAGAACCAATATTTTTATGAATGGATTTTTATTGAGCACAACAGTAAGATGAGTTCAGTCCATAAAGGGTTTGATATGGCTGATAGTGCACTTATTTAGATAGTGGTATAGATTTACTGACAAAAAGAGAGGACCTGGCTGTAATAGAAAGAAAATTAAAATGGGCTGGATAGCAGTAGCTTAAAGTCTTAATTCGTACTTGGAAACAGAACTGAGCACAATCACGAGTCTGCACATAAGGCTGCAAACTGGTATGGCCTGTCGATCATTTTGTACCAGGTGTTACAGAGACATGACATGCATTGCACTTCTCATACAGTCAACACATTCTGTCTGAAGCTGCTTTTATGCAGCTTTCAAAACTTAAAACCAATAAATCCATCCACAGAAAATGACATGCAGAGCAACATTTTATTTACAAGTATTTATTCCTCAGGTGATGTGATTTCATTCAACTGAATAAAAAAGAGGGTAATATGTTAACCACATGCCTGCAAATAAAACTAGCTTTAATCAGATACCAAAGAATATTCAAAGAGATTTTAGCCAGAAACTACATGTGCTTATTTTTCTGCACCAAGACAAAGACACTGTGTTTATCTGACTGTTCCCCTCTTAGTTTAAGCTTTCATACCTTTCTGTATTCAGTCAGTTCTGAATGAGTTTTATGGCCTTTTGCAAAGCAATAAAAACACATTTGAGGCTCACAGAGCTGCCATACCAGATTTCATGAAGGATAAATTATTGGTGAGCCACAAAGCACAGCATAATCACCATTTTGAAGGCAAGTATTTTCATCTTTGTGAATGACTCGTTTGTGCCCATGATGTAATTGTTGTTCAGGGGTCACTGAAACCGTTGCTGTTTGTTATAAGTGGTGTTCAGGGACATATCTCTGGTGCATCCTTCACCAAAAACATGGCTCTGAGATTTGATAGTGGTATTATTGGACAATCAGATAAAAAATGAAGGAATTTTATTGATCAACAGGGGGAGAAATAGGATGTTGTGGAAATAAAAAAGATGATGGGTGAAGGACATTTGATTCTATTTAAAGAATAGACAAGACAGATTAAATCAATCAAGCAAAAATTGAATTACATGATACAGCTGGTATTTCCAGTCAGGCCCTTATCAATATACTTAACACAACTGAACTTCTTTAGCTTAAAGATATCTGAGAAGATCAAGTGTTCACAGCAGTATGACCCTGATGACATTTTATCTGAATTCATTATTAACAGTAAGATTTAACTGACACAGACTCAAAGGTATAAACACTGTAAATATTATATTTATATCAGTCCCTCCAGGATTTTGCAGCACATTCTTGTTATAGTTGCTGCAGAAAGCATGATTTGTCAGCAGTTTTTCCAAAAGTTTTTTCATTTGCTGCAGTAGAAATTCCCTACTGGCAGGGTAAGCAGTGTGCAGGCATTCAACCCAGACTCTATATTTTTAGTCGTTATTCAGGGGCTGGACCATCCCACCCAGAAAGGTTAGGTTCTTCAATTAAAAGTCTTTGCAGGGTTGTTAGTTTTCTTTTAGGCAGCTGCAGAACAGAGAAAGTTTAGCGATGGACAAAGGTTGCAAAAATTTGACAGGAAGTCTTGTAATTCTCTGATTTCTGTACTTACTTGCCATTCACCCCTGTATACAGTCATGCACACCCACATGCACATGCGGCAGCTATTCACCAGACATGTTTAAAGGTAGAAGGGACAACACAAATTTCTCCTCTACCCATTAACTCTCAATGCATTTCTGTCACACGACAAACTGACATTTGTTTGCTTTTCACAGACTTTAGAGGTTAATGTGTGCTGTTTGTGCTGCACATCCTTACCACCAGAGACAAGGCAGTTAGACTGAAGTGTGATGATGTGTGGGAGGGCACACATGAGAAAGAGCTATGATCATTGGCCAAAGCTGCAGGAAAGTTGCAGTGATTTGACAAAGCTGCAAAGGCACACCGAATTTGCAAGGCTTGCCTGAATTTGCGTAGATTGCTGCAATCGTGATTTCCTGGAGGGATTGATATATAAAATACATATTTATGGACAAATAGATCAGGTTTGGGCAACTGGCAGCCCAGGGACCACATGCAGCCCTTCTACCCTGTAAATGTGGCCTGCCAGACAATTTAATTTATATTTCCAAATGCTTATAAATGAAAAAAAACTGATGAAATGTACCATGAAAACACCATAGCAATTTTACCAAGAACATATATGTTCTATAGAACTATAATTTGTAGTAATTGTTTCTGTACAGCTCCATTGTGTGGATTAGTGCACACATTTGTGAAAACACATAGTAAAGAGTTTGTAAAAAAAAAATTAAAAATTAGTTAATACTCCAACAGTGAGTTTATTCAAATTCCAACCATCTATCATTCTGGCATAGATAGATAGACAGACCAAGTGATAGATGGATAGATGGATTGATTAATAGACTTGGGTAGTTATCATACGCATGCTTTGCTTATTCAGGACCAGGGCCAGCAGGGGATAAAAACAATAGTGTCTCCTCTTCCAGATGTAAATCTCTCATTATATGCTTATGTGTAGACTAACACTGTTGTTTCCTGTTTTTAAATGGGCAGGTAAAAGTAAAAGCGCTTTAGTATAATGCTAGTACAAAAATGTATTTGCTCTGAGCTACAATACTTTAACATGAACTAAGACTACACACTTCTTTTTGTTTATGTCTCAGACTCGAAATGAATACCATTCTAAACAAAAAGATGACTTCAAATAAATTTAACCTTTTTACATTCCCCAAGGAGGCTATGTTTTTGCTGGCATCTGTCCATTTGTCCATTTGTTTATTTGCCTGATCGTCTGTGAGCAAGATAACTCAAAGTCCTCCATGGACTGTGATGAAATACTAAGGAATATTGTGTTAGGAACCAAATGAGAAGTGGCTGGATTTTGGTTATTATCCTACTACCGATGCAGATCTGGGAACAATTTCTGGCTGTTAGCAAACAAATGAAAACAGCTTTCGGTGAAATCTTCAGGGAATGTTAGTCATGGCACAAGGAAGAGGTGATTAGACTTTTTTGGTGATCCCAATCTGGATGTGGATTCAGGAATTCTTTAAAGCATTTATTAGCATTGTGAGATAGGGCAGCTTTCCACACATATTCAATAATAACTCGGCTAACACTGTCAGAAATACCTTGGTGAAGGTTTATGCTCTCAAAGCACTTCTAATGTTGTTTATTATTGTCAACTAAAATTATTTTTGTGATTCTGCCATGAATATCTGGCATTCCACCTAAATGAAATGAAAAGAGCAAATGGAGATGAGGGAACAGAGGCCCTGATGACTCCAAAAAAGTTCACTTGATAATACACGACATTAAGTTGGAATCAAAGGAAAGTGTTGCATTTACATGATAAAAACTTGAGGCAGATTTATGGAAATTACTTCTTGATGAAACTGTAAGACGTTTCAGTCCCTAATCAGTACACAAAGAAGGGGAAGTTCTTCGACAAATTGGAGACAGGTTTATTCTTTACCTGTTACAAGTTATGAATTATGGATTGTCAAGAATTGCCATGTACAATTAGACCCCATTATTTCTCCTAAAAGACAGGCTGGCCATGGTGGTCAATAATTAAGCAAATGGGGGCTTTTACCTCCCTTGTCATTCTTGAACTTAGCTGTCAACTTTCAGCCATCTCAAAGTTACTATGTTAACCAAGTGAACAGGTTCTCATCATTCTGCAGAAAGGGTTTCTCTGTTCTCACATTACTACTCACATTTATTGGAATCAGAGCTCAGCAGAGCACAGTCCATTACATTTCCTCTGTCTGACTGTCTGCATCAGTGTGAGTGTGTGTGGGTGTGTGTGCTTGCAGGAGAAACAGAGACGGGGGGTAATGGTCCTTGCTAATGCCCTACTTGTTTGTAACAGTGTGTGTTATTCACTGCCCATGCTTGAATGCTGCCAGTGCCTGACCAGCAGCAGCACTCACATAGGCCAGACAAAACTTTGGCATTGTTTGTACCATTATTGATCATCGATTAATGCATTAAGGTTGAATACTAAATGGAGACAAAGAACACCATATCGTTTGCAACTTTATTCATATTGGCCCTCATTTATCAAACTACCTGAACAGCCTTTGGTATAGAAATCATTTTACATCGGCTCCCAACTGCTGATAAATGCAGGGGTTAACAGTAATCATTTACAAACCCCAATTCCAATGAAGCTGAGACACTGTGTAAAATATGAATAAAGACAGAACACAATGATTTGAAAATCCTTTACGACCTATATTCAATTGAAAGGTAGATATTTAAAGTTCAAACTGATAAACTTCATTGCCATTTTGCAAATATCCAATCACATTTAATATGAGGCCCGCAACAATTTTCAAAAAAGCTGGGACAGGGCAAACAAAAGACTGGGAAAGGAATGCTCAAAAAAAACACCTGTTTGGAAACTCCAAGGTGAAAAGGTTTATTAGAAGCAGGTGAGTGATGTGATCAGTATTAAAGGAGAAACTCCAAAAGGCTTTCATAGCTAAAGAGTGCTGGTACTAGACTGGACTACCTGCAGTTCAGACCCTTCTCCCATTGAAAGTATGTTGCACATTACGAAACACAAAATACAAAAACAGAGACCCTAGACTGTTGTGCAGCTAAAATGTACATCAAGCAAGAATGGGAAAGATTTCCACCTACAAAGCTTCAACAATCAGTGTCCTTAGTTCACAAAGAGATATTGAGTGTTTTTGAACCAAGGGTGATGTAACACTGTTGTAAACATGCCCCTGTCCCAGCTTTTTTGGAATGTGTTCCTAGCATCAAGTCTAAAATGAGTGCATATTTGCAAAAATAAATAAATGAATTTATAACTGAAATTAAATACCTTGTCTTTGTAGTGCATTCAATTGAAAATTCTCTTTTAATGTTTCATTGTACACAATGATCCATTGTTCATTGGAATTGGGGTTTGTAAAAACCCCAAAATATTCATGGTTTTAAACTTCTACATATTCATAGATTCAGAATTGGAACCAGGTCATTTGACCAGTTTGCATGCAGTATTTGGTTTAATTCATATCGTTTCTCTGCACACACTACAGGAACAGCACAGTATTTGTTAATATGTTGAGTCACACAGTTTAACAGTTACCAATAATTTAAATCTTTAAAGTGTTGGTTTGCTTTTTTAGAAATCAAACACAAGAGCAGACTTCAGAATATAATATATTCACCTTTGCATCATCTGAGGCAGCCGAGCAGACATCTGCTAAGGCTCGTGCTTCCCTTTGAAGTTTTTCCAAGCACAGCCAACTGGGAGAAGGCCCCAAGGGTAGATCCTGTACTCAAGGAATCATATCTTCTCTGGTCTGGGAATGCCTCTGGATAACCCAGGAGGAGCAGGAATACAAGGCATGGAGAGAGGAGCATGTGAAATACCTTGCTCAGCATGCCCCTCTGCTGTCTGACCCTGGATTATCATATATAAGACTGAACTGATCTGCAGTTGTAAGATATCCAGCCCCGAGGGGACCTACTGCTGGTGTTGCTTAAAGAGAGGAAAAGAGAAGAATCTAAGCTGTGAGGATTCAATGGCTCCTGTTGGGGTGAAAATTCAAACAATTGGTAAAAAATCATTGAAAAAAGCATGGACATTTAAAGCGAGTATGTTTGGGAAGAACATGGAGAGGCAAGAGAGATATGAGACATACTGTAGCGTGAGACAAGTTTTCTGGTGCACAGCCAGGCACAGGATGCAAAGAGGATGGATTATGTACCTTGATTATACACTTATATACACCAAAGAGTCGGCAATCATTCCCTTCAAAGCTGACTGCTTCAGCTAGCTGGGATTTTGCAATGTACACCACAGATTTCATTATTTGGTTTCACTGGCCTCTCATTTTAAACACACAGAGCACTGTGTGGACTGTATTAACGCTCAGATTTAAGTTATTTTACATTGACGTATTCAAGGACATCAGACACAGTCAAACAGAAGAGTTTAAGTCTTCCATGAAAGCAAAATCTTATTATCAAAATTTCCATTTTAAACTGATGAGATGAGATGAGTTTGCATAGATCTGCAGATGGCATAACACATGACTGTCAGCTGTAAGCATGTTTTTCTTATTTACCTGCTATAATCCTTGTCTGTATTCTCTACTGTGTGAATAAACACACTGAACAGCCTGTTATTATTTTTGAGTACATTATAGGTAGCATACATAAAGCAGTACCATAACAGGCGGGAAAGGTTGGGACAGTTTAAGGGCTCATGGCTGACATGGCTGAATATCATCACCTTTTTATACAGAGTGCTTAACAAATTTAAAAGACCAGCTGACATAAAAATGAGAAAACATAAATATTTTAAAAATCTTTCAACAATTTGTTTTAAGCTGAAAATGTTATTGTTTTTGGACATACATTTGAACAAGAATGAAGAATTTAAAAAATGTTAAGAAATTTTAAAGAATTAAAGAAAAATAATAATGTGCTTTACCAGATATTTCTTCTTTTAAACAGTAAATTTGGAAACTGTGGATCCCAATAATAGTTACACTTTAGCCTTAAAAAAATAATTTCAGTTAAGGAGCTTCTACACACTGGTGTATTAACCATGACAAAAACAGAGAAATTATTGTAATAATTACCAGTGAAGTTAGTTTAGGGCAACTGTGGTGTTAACCTTACAATGGGTGGCGGGCTAATAAATTTGTTAAGCACTCTATATAAAACTATTTTCATATGTCTAAAGTAACCCTCTTCCTCGTGCTACATGACTGTTAAATGTTGTATTTTCTTGAGTTTATGTAAAAGTAATTTGATAGGTATAAACTACCAAGAGGACAGAAAGGAGCATACAACATGTAATCTATTCCATATTTTATCCATTTTGTTGGCAATAAATTTAATATACTTCTTACTTTTGAAGCTATTTTGCTTTCTATAGCTGGAAAAGTGGCTGTTATAATGTTTTCATTATATCTTTTGCTATGAGTTTGGCATAGTGTATGAATTAGTTCATTTTCCCCAAAAAAGTTAATCATGCTTATGATCTCTTTGTTTTTTTAATTTATTCATTCATTTATTTTAAATCATTTTTTTGCATGAAGGAGACATGGTCCAAACAAAAGTGCATGTTGGTCTTGGTAGTGTCTTTTCCTGGGGCCCATAGCAAGTATAGCGGCAACCCCTGCTAATATAATTATGTTTATCAATGTAGCTCAGTGTTGTATTTTATGGGCATTAGAATGCTCACACAAATAATGCGCTTACTGAGGAGCACATCAAATAAGCTATGCTGTCTCTTAGTGCTCTGTCTCTAAAGCCCCAGTCACACATTCCCGTTTCTCATGGCGATTGTGCATGATTGTCATAATCCTGATGAAACGTGCTTTGGTTGTGGTACATGCACTACTTGATCTGGATCAGTGTTTTATAGTCGTGGACGAACGCTGGCGAACGGGGAAAGGTCCCGACTGTTCTGAACTGTTCAAAACTGTTGTGGAGAATCGCTGCTCTCAGTATAGCAGGGTGGAAGCCTAATGCAGTCTTAAGACGAACGGTATTAGCATGGCATGTACGGGGCTCAATCGGGCTGATAGTGGCCCAATCCTGAAAGCTTTCTGAGGAAGATTGACAAGGATGTATCCGTTTGTGCCCCGACTGTGTCCTGTTCAAGGCGACGCAAGCGACGGGGCTCAATCGGGGCTTACGTGACTCAAACTGGGCTCGAACGGGGCTGACGTCGTGTCAGGCGAGGATTTCATGGAAATTCATGAAATCCTCGTTCGTATCATTGTATTGACCTAATTGAAGCGGGACGGATGCCCCTGAAGCACTGTAGAAGCACCGTAGAAGTGTTACTGACGGTGTGTGTATGGGTTGTGTCCGGGGGAGAGACAGTCATTTCTTCCAGTATCAAGCCAATCAAACCAGCCTTGCCAGTCGTGTACAGTCGTGCACAGTCGCCATGAGAAATGGGAATGTGTGACTGGGGCATTGATGACTTAAATTGAATTTAGATGTAGACAGGCCATGGGCCTTTTTTATCTAGCATATAATGTGGCTGATGAGGGCAAATGGCATACAGCTCAATGCAGTTCAATAAGAGAAAAACACCTATAACACCTTTACCCAGAAAAAGCCTACAAGAGCAGCTGTAGGCCGTTTGCCTTCATCCGCCACCATAATTATAGTATATAGAATACAGTATATAGAAAGCAAATAGTAAAGATTAGTGACAGAAGTTGATTTTGTCTAATTCATGAAAAAAAATATATACTTGCTGGTGCAATATACTTTGTTAACTGGAAAATATTCTGTTTGTATTTTATTGATAAAAATATCTTTCTCTTGATTTTATTCCGCAATGGTTATTAACCCTTCCTATCCCAAGCAGTTTCTGGTCATTTTTTGCTTCTCTCAAATTTTTACTCACTGTGGTATCATTTTTCTCTGCAGTATGCAGTATATAGTCCATAGATTCAGGACAACCATGGCTACAGGCTGATGTAACTTAATTATGTCTACATGCAGTGTAACAAAATTTACAAGCTACAAATCATTAGAAAAAAGAAAAACAGACATTGAATTTTTCTGATTTTATAATAAAAAAATGAATAAAAATAAGGACTTAGTGCACACAACACATTTTCAGGTACCCTCAAGCCCAAGGAACACAGGAAAAATAATGGTGTTGGTACTACATTCAAAGAATCTACAAATTCTGAGACCTTGTTTGATAAGAATTCCTGGCCGTTTTTGCTTCTCTCACTTTTCACACACTATGGTCTCATTTTTTCTGCAATATGAAGTCCAGCACCTCTATAGATTCAGGACATCCATGGCTATTGATCGATGTAACTCAATTATTATTGAAAGCTAAAAATAATTAGAAAAAATAGAAAACATAAAAAAAATTCCAAATATTTATTAATATTTATCATCTTGTTAATATTAATAATATTAATATTATTAATTTACAGTCTACACTGCAGAGGCAATCTGCAAAGTACTCTTTCCTTTGTAAAAACGACAGTATGCTGAGATAAGTTTGCCCTGTAACAGGTCTTCAAGGCACTGACAGCAGGTGTCGCTGCTCATCACTTATTAGTTCTGAATGGCTCTGAGCAGAAATTTGAGCCTGTAGGACACTGCCGTGGGATGAAAATTCAAAGATTTTTTGAACAGCCAATTCAGGAAGTATGTGAATCATTCAGGTCTTGTTGAGCGCATTTAGCCACAGCAAACGGTAAATTTTCTGCAAATTTTCAAAGAAGACATGATAATTAAAGTGATACTGATGAAATCTCATGAAATTCGCCCGTTTCCTCCTGGTTTTTTCGATATGTTGTTGGCTTTACTTGTGATACATTCAGGTACCCTTGGAAACTTGAATATCTAACGATTACACCAGTGTTTTCCTTTTCTGGATAGGACAAATGGTTTGTAAATGCCAGTCATTTAAAAATAAGTGGTATTTTGATCCCACCGGCAGGATCAGGTAAATAAGGGTTAAACAGTATTTGTTTTCTTTAACTGAGTTAAGTTGGTAGCAAACCTGCCTTGCTTTATACCATGAGCACAATATTTGATTTACACATATTTAGAACAAAAAAAAAAAGGTTAATATTTTTTGTAGGTATTTCATTTTCGTACTCTGCACAAGAATGTGTGATATGCAGCATATAATATGGTTTCCAGTACATCTGGAAATAATCCCTCTGAGATGGTCGGTAAATTTGGACACAGCACAGATTTTGTTTACCTACAGCAAATGAACTGCAAAGAGCACAGATGGAAAAACTCCTGAACCTCCTAAAGTCCCTGGGCGGTACTCATCCAGACCTAAGGTCTTTATAAGCCAACAGTGGAGGACCAAATTGAACCGAAATAAAAGTCTTTTGCATACTCTTTTTGTCTTTTTCACTTTACTATAAGAAGCTGTGACAATGATCTTCAACACTTTGGCTTAAATCTGTATTAACTGTGAAACTAATGGTGCAGGGATTAGATACCTCACTGTAGGTCTTAACATACATGTCCCACTTCACTTTCATGCATAAGTGACACACGGGGCTTAGCAGCTCCCTGGGAGGTTTTCACTTGATGAGATGAACATGCAAATTGAGATGCATCCAACCATTAATGGTTTTGGATTCAACAGTTAGATGAAACACTCTTATTCTGACATTTTCCTCATCAATCACCAAAAATCAGGGCTGTTAGGCAATTAATTTTCCAACTAAAATTTAATTACTTCATTTTGGTGGTTAATTGGTCATTGTCAATCCCTTTTAAACGATGATGACAAACAAACACACGTTGTCAGAATATAATTCATCATGACCCAGGATCAGAGGGAGTCATGGGCTTGTTTCTTTTCTTGTTTCTTTGTTTTAATCTGCTGTTGAACAAAAATAATCAAAAATCCAATCAGCTGAAAAATCTGTTGACACAGCAACTAATCAAACTGTTGCATCCTCTGATTGTGGCGCAAAATGCAGTAAAAACAACATTCATATGGTGCCTACAGTGTGTATTTTAACCACTGGATATCTGTCCAAGCTGATCAGATAATTATATTGAAAACTGATTGGCACTTGATTAGGCTTTACCTCTGAGTTGAATCCTTAGCTATCCATAGCACAGGTGGAGGAGTGCATGGGCACATGGTACAGTAGTGAGTTTATCTCTAGTTGTACATTTTTGGTCATAGCAGTGATGACAAGGGCAGATGTGTATAAAGTCTGAGCACACAAGCCACATGGTTGGGTTTTGAAATTTGTAAGACTGCAAAACAGTCCAAAAACGCTGTGACAAGGGTATGTTTACCACTGTAAATATCACACTTCTTTTTTTTAAACATTTAGTAAGCATTTGGAACTGCAAACACAAATTGTTGAAGCTTCGTTGGTCAAATTCTGTCCAATTCTTGCTTGATGTACGACATCAGTTGCTAAACAGTCTGGGGTATCCATTGTTGTGTTTTGCACTTCATAATGCACCACAAATGTTCAATGGGAGACAGGTCTACACTGCAACTTGTGTAACTGCAACTGTTGTAACTTGTGCAGAATGTGGCTTGGCATTATCTCCCTGAAATAAGCAGGGAAGTCCCTGAAAAAGACTTTGGTTGGATGGCAGCATATGTATCTCCAAAACCTCTATGTACCTTTTAGCATTGATGATGTCTTCACAGATGTGCAAGTTACCCACGCCATGGGCACCAAAACACCCCCTATACCATCACAAATGCTGGCTTTTGAACATTGCACTGATAACAATATGGATGGCCCTTGTAATCAAACTGAAGATTATGTGATGTTTTGTGCACATTCCTCAACTTTTTGAGTAAATGTTTTCAAGAAAACAATGAAGTTTATTGATTTGAACATCAAATACCTTGTCTTTGTTGTGTATTCAATTGAATCAAGGTCCAAATGGATTTGCAAATCACTATATTTTGTTTTACACAACTTCCCAACTTCATTGGACTTTGGATTTGTACATCTCACAACAGGAGTCACAGCATCATCACAGCCTCTCACAGCCTCTCACACTGTCTCCCACCAGTTGCTATAATGGTCCTACATTTTTAAAAAGGCAACAAATGTATCAGTTTAAGGCTTTGTGTAATGATGATTGAAATTGAATTAGTCCAGTCCAGCTGCCTTGCCCCCCATCAAGTGGCTGAACCAGTGTGCCTGAGGGTTGTCAGAAATGTTATACACTTATGCCAGATCTTAACCTCATTGTGACTAACACATTAATGCTAATAGTCCAACCAGAAACCCAACACCAGAGCTCTGTTTGGTACAGGATAAAGATATTCACCTGTAGTTTGTAGTTGAGGCTCCTGCACATGAATACAATCAAGATATACCTTGTCATAGTGATCTGAGATTTTAGAGGCTTAACAAAAGACAGTGCTGCAGGGCTGGACACAAAGTGGTGAGATAAGATTTAAATGCACTGAAGGGGCCTTGGGTGTGGACCTGAGTGGTGATTTGTCGAGCTCGACTGCCAGCTGACATTCCTCTATTACTCCAGGTAACATGTGACCTTCCTGTCATGTTGTGGCAGCATTTTTTACTCTACAGAGTCTCTTGGGATATTGTGTTAATTTATTGGCCTCTGGCACTTTCTGCTAGGTTTGATCCTAAATGAAATCCAGCCAGGCAAAATGACTTTAAAAAGAACCATCAAAGAATCCATGTCCATTTGTGGCGTTTATTTCAGTATGGTTGATATATGCAAGTCAGGACGTCTCATGGTACATGAAATAAGAGGGTTTTAACATTCTTGGTTGGAGCTGACTAAATCAATGACCCAGGCTCTCAAACGTTAATGTCACGTCTACCTTGCTGTGCTGTTCACCAATAATAACTTGTTTTTCAATCAATGTTGTATTATATTCCACAACCTCTTCTTTTCAGGTAGAGAGGACTGGAGGGGCGGGGGGTAGTTGATCATTATCAGCTCTCTAACAGTGCACAGTAAATGAACCTGCATTAAATGTATCCCTGATGACCTTGTAAAGATAACATGTATATGACATATTTGATTCAACAAAACACATTCCCGTCAGTTTTTTTTATAGATCATGTTTTCATTGGTAAGAAGACAATGTGTTTGACAGCTGGGCATCCCCTTCATTTAAAGGTTTAAAGTTGAGCATTGAATTCAAAACTTCTCATCTCTGGATGTGTAATTTTGCTGGATAATAATTGACATAAGGTTTATTTTTAAGTACAGCATTACTTTTATTCCTCTCACAATAAATCTCTTTATCCAGATTGATATAATGAAGCTTCTACAGACAGCTGCCTGTTTGTATTCATGTCATTTTGTAAAGGTATATGTACTGGAGATTGAGCTCATCATACAACAGCTTTCTCTGAGTAGGATCGGTCACCAAATCTTTACGCCTCGATCCCAGTTTCATCTGTGGCTGTTGATTGTCAAGTCAAGTCAAGTCAAGTCAACTTTATTTATAGGGCACTTTAAATACAAACAGAGTTTGAGCCAAAGTGCTGTACAGCAGGAAAAAACCCGATAAGAGCCAAGAACATTTGGAGCACACCAAAAGATGAGTTAAAAATGTTGTGCATCTATAAATATACAAAGGATACACCCTGGTCAGGGTATGTTCAAGCAAGGCGAGTATTTAAAAATATTATGTTTTTCTGTACGTTTCGGCCGTCTGTCATCAGTGTTAAGCTGCATGTAAGGAAACGGGCAGAAAACTAAATATATTTAACAGATATGCCACAGTGCTTATTTTTACAGGTCAATTTTAAGGTTACTTACTCTTAAAGTTGACTCAGTGGGCTTGTGAGGTATGTGGGTCTAAAAAAAAAAAAAAGAGAGAGAAAGATGGAGCTAAAATTCAGTTGAGTTAACATGTGCAATATGGCAGCGTCCATTTGAGGGCATAAATAGCATTCCAGAGGCTCCTGTGACATGGCTCTGTCCAATTCTTTTACAGTCCATACACAATACACAGGACAACATGACCAAATTTCATGGTCGATGGGTCACAAGACTGTCAGCTCAAACCATAATCTTACATAAATCGTGTAGTCTGCCCCTGACATTAAAATGTATCACTTGTGATCAGATAGCGATCACATGCCCTGCACAATGTCAGCTGGGATAGGCTCAGGCCCACTGCATCAAAAGAGTCAAGTGATATAGATAATGAATCAATGGACAGATGAATAAAATTAAGGCAAGACCAACAGAGTGTTGCAGTAAAAAGTCCAAAAATGTGGAAGTGAGTTAGTATTTAGCACTTCCTAGTTCCCAAGCCCCCAGAGTAAATGGGACTTAGAATACCACTTTTGAATAAGTGCCTGAAATAGTCAGTGGTAAACGCACACACATGAGATTTTTTAATGTCTAAAACCATTGTTTGTTTAAAACCATGGATACTAAGTAACTGCCAACTAGGGCTACAAAAATGGCTGACAATAAGTTTCTTTGTTTTTTTTTTTTTTTTTTTTTTTTATAAACAAAACCCAAAACCAGTGAAGTTGGCACGTTGTGTAAATCGTAAATAAAAACAGAATACAATGATTTGCAAATCCCTTTCAACCTATATTCAATTGAATACGCTGCAAAGACAAGATACTTAACGTTCGAACTGGTAAACTGTGTTATTTTTTGCAAATATTAGCTCATTTTGAATTTGATGCCTGCAACATGTTTCAAAAAAGCTGGCACAAGTGGCAAAAAAGACTGAGAAAGTTGAGGAATGCTCATCAAACACTTATTTGGAACATCCCACAGGTGAACAGGCTAATTGAGAACAGGTGGGTGCCATGATTGGGTATAAAAGCAGCTTCCCTGAAATGGTCAGTCATTCACAAACAAGGATGGGGCGAGGGTCACCACTTTGTGAACAAATGCGTGAGCAAATTGTCAAACAGTTTAAGAACAACATTTCTCAACAAGCTATTGCAAGGAATTTAGGGATTTCATCATCTACGGTCCGTAATATCATCAAAAAGTTCAGAGAATCTGGAGAAATTACTGCATGTAAGCGGCAAGGCTGAAAACCAACACTGAATGCCCGTGACCTTTGATCCCTCAGGCGGTACTGCATCAAAAACCGGCATCACTGTGTAAAGGATATCACCACATGGGCTCAGGAACACTTCAGAAAACCACTGTCAGTAACTACAGTTCGTCGCTACATCTGTAAGTGCAAGTTAAAACTCTACTATGCAAAGCGAAAGCCATTTATCAACAACACCCAGAAACGCCGCCGGCTTCGCTGGGCCCGAGCTTATCTAAGATGGACTGATGCAAAGTGGAAAAGTGTTCTGTGGTCTGACGAGTCCACATTTCAAATTGTTTTTGGAAAGTGTGGTCGTCGTGTCCTCCGGACCAAAGAGGAAAAGAACCAGCTGGACTGTTATAGGCGCAAAGTTCAAAAGCCAGCATCTGTGATGGTATGGGGGTGTATTAGTGCCCAAGGCATGGGTAACTTACACATCTGTGAAGGCACCATTAATGCTGAAAGGTACATACAGGTTTTGGAGCAACATATGTTGCCATCCAAGCAACGTCTTTTTCATGGACGCCCCTGCTTATTTCAGCAAGACAATGCCAAGCCACATTCTGTACGTGTTACAACAGCGTGGCTTCGTAGTAAAAGAGTACGGGTACTAGACTGGCCTGCCTGTAGTCCAGACCTGTCCCCCATTGAAAATGTGTGGCGCATTATGAAGCGTAAAATACAACAACGGAGACCCCGGACTGTTGAACAACTTAAGCTGTACATCAAACAAGAATGGGAAAGAATTACACCCGAAAAGCTTCAAAAATTGGTCTCCTCAGTTCCCAAACGTTTACTGAGTGTTGTAAAAAGGAAAGGCGATGTAACACAGTGGTAAAAATGCCCCTGTGCCAACTTTTTTGCAATGTGTTGCTGCCATTAAATTCTAAGTTGATGATTATTTGCAAAAGAAAATAAAGTTTCTCAGTTCGAACATTAAATATCTTGTCTTTGCAGTGTATTCAATTGAGTATAAGTTGAAAAGGATTTGCAAATCATTGTATTCTGTTTCTATTTACGATTTACACAACGTGCCAACTTCACTGGTTTTGGGTTTTGTACATAACCTATTATTTATCAACTATTGCCACAACCATGAGGGGCAACTTGATAAGGTCACTCAATAATGAGGAGACTCTCAAACAAGAGGTTACAATAAGATGTTGTATATCAGAAATATACTGCCATATTGTAGTTTCATAGTACCTCACTAATAGCTTTTCACTTTCACTGATTACATTTCAGCTAAAATATTGTGAAAAGTGGGTTAGTTTGTTAACATTATCACAAAGAATAAAACATGCAAGTTACAAGCACATGTTCCGTGAATTAACAAGTAGTTTCATGTGCATTTCATGTAGTTGTCAAACAAGCTGACAGTCCAAGGTCACATATAGACATGTAAGTCTTCTAATTTCACCATGTTTATTTTTTCCCAAAGGAATTTTCAGTTTTTCATTTGAAGGAGATAAAAGAAACTTTTTTACAGTATAAAAAAATGAAGTCAAATATTTGTTCTAAATGACTTAGGCATGGATAAAAAAAGGACCTGCAGTTATTGTCAAACAGTAATCCCTGTATTTATTTGGCCTCCACAGTTATTCCGTTAGCCCCTGAAGAGGTTACCATGGAGACAGTAGAGAGAAGGGAGAAGTGTCTCCAGACACTGAGCAGAACTTAGTAATTGGCAGATTATCAGAGGACAGAGGTTACTGTAGCACTACAGACAGTTTATGGCACCACTATTACAAACAGTACACAGTCAGAATTTATTATCCAACACGTAGTCCTTCTGTTTCCAAGAGAGGATAAACAACAAATGGTGTTACATATGCAATTAATGATCATAATTACTGGATGAAGAAAACAGCTGGTCATTCACCTTCTACTTTTCGTTCAAAAGCCTAGTGGTTGCAAATTTCTCAGGGGATATGGACAGTGATGCTATGAGAAAGACTGAGCCCTAGAAGTTGGTGTGTCCACTGACTGGGGAGGCAGATTGGCGAACCAGAGCCAGTGCACAAAAAGAGGAGAGTCACTGCAGGTCAGAGATAAAAAAAAAATGGCCTTTTAGTCGATAACCTTCTTTTAATCAAGAATGGAGTTTCCCAGAATATAACGTCTCTCTGTAATCCCTGGATTTACCCAGCATTAAACTGAGAGTGCCTTCGACAGACCTGCTCTGACTAATGGTATTGTCATGTGCCATTGATCCCCATAGGAAATATCTTCTATTGGGTGGCTGTCTTCTAGTTTAATTCAGGATCAGCTCAAGAGCAGGAGCAGAGCAAACAATGAGTCACAACCCTGCATTAAAAACACATTTTTTAGGTGGATTTTTGTCACCAACTAAGGCAACAACATGCATCAGTTACTCACGATTGTGATTTTGTTCTCTTTGTGGATACGAATATTATAGTTTTCTATTTCAGGAATGCTATATTTTTTTATATAAAAGATGTGTTGTTGGGCAGATGCAAGGATTATGTGTTATTTAACTCCCTCTTAAATTTAAAGATTTGGCCATTCCATCATGGGATTACAAGTCAAAAAGAGCTAAGCTTCTCATTTAAAACAGGAACATTGTGGGCGCTTCCCTTTCCCTTAAACCTGAATGAGATTTTTATAGAAATATAGACACTATTAGAGAGAGCAAGCTGAGGAGAAAATCACTTTAAAACCTATGGCATTTGATAGCTTTCAGTCCATGACCAAAGTAGAAGTCTAGTGATTTAAAAAAGTCAAGAACAAAGCTGTAACCAAAGAGAGAGTCACTTACACCCACTAGCCTCTATATTGGGCGCACATGCTCAAGGAAATTGACACAAATGTATTGCTCAAGTATTTTGTATATTGGTTTCTTATTCTGATCTGCATTTGCTTTATTGAAATAAACTTTTTTCATACCTTAAAAGCCATTTCAAATGTATAAATATGGATAGATAATATCTCTTTTTTTAATGGAATGAAATACATGAAAAAAAAAAAATAATAATATATATATATATATATATATATATATATATATATATATATATATATATATATATATATATATATATATATATATATATTAGCCTGACTTCATCAGAAGCAAGAACTTTATATTATATCATATTAACACAGAGATGCATGTTACATTTACAAGTAACAGTAGCATTTTTTTTTTTTTTTAACAAGAATGCATGTCAGTTTGGTAAAAAAAAAACTACAACTTTAATTTCAGTATTTCAAAGTTTTAAAGACAGTTATAATCAATACCAATGATATTGGGACAGGCCTAATTAAAAAAAAGTCTGACACTAATCGTCCTCTTTGAGTTTTTTCTTCAAAAGTCATATTCAATAATGCAAGTTTCAATACAATCTTAGGTCTGTGTAATCTCCATTTTGAAATTGTCGCTGAGCGCTCTCTGTGCTTTCATTGGTCAACATTTCTTACATGCAGAAACAAATCATAGGAGGCAAGAAAAAATTAAACCTGCTAGACAGAGTCGTAAGGCATCCCAGATTGGTCTGTTGTTGTGGGTCATTCTGACACACGATGCGAGACAGAATGACTGATTTTCATGGCTGAAGGGTCCCACACCCCTATGTTGGGTAATAATCATGTATAAATTGTGTGGTCTGACACACAAAAATGTCAGCCCTGTAATCAGCTAGCGACCAGTTCATGGTGTAACCAGACTTCTCACACTATGTCAGCTGAAATGGGCCCCCGCGTCTACGAAAGGGACAAGTGATAAAATTAATCGATGATTAAATGAATAAAATGAAGACAAGACCAATAGAGTGGTGCAGGAATGAGTCAAAAGTGAGGAAGTGAGTTAGTATTTAGCACTTCTTGGTTCCAAACCCCCCTCAAGTAAATGGGATTTAGAAAACCAGTTTTGAGTAAGTGCCTGAATTAAGGTTTGTGGTGAAAACTCACAAGATAAGAGCCCGAAATGATCATCAATACAAATATTTGATCTTGCAGTCTTGCAAAATGATTTAGTACATGCATTCAAAGGACTAACCCTGTAGTTTAGCATAATCAGCTCTAAAGCATGACGAGGTGGGAGCTGTTTTATATGATCAGACAGCGGTTCTTTATTACAAGAAAACTAAATATCATTACTGAAAGAAATTCCCGATAGCAAGGATATTTTGCTACCAACAAGTTTTGGCAAGAGTTTGTTGCTGCAAATTGGTACGTTACTGCACAGCGGTAGTACCCAACCTCTACATTATCTGATAGGTCTTTAATGAATATGATTGACAGAATGATCATCCAATCACCTGATGGATATGCTTTTGGAAGGTTATGCTCATTCAACACTTTCTATGGCCTGTTGCCCAGATGGACCACTGAAATATATGAAATAGACCCTCTAGTGTGTCAAGTTCTCAGAGGACCAGACTGTTAAAAATCTGATTTAACTGTCCTTGTGGCAATTGCTTCAAACATAGTGTGTTGCTGGATTTGAATAACTTAAAGCCTTTTTTTTTGGGATGTCTCCAAACATATAAATTCACTGATCAGTGTCCTTAAAGGTCCTGATTATGTTTATGTCTTAACATACTTACACCATTAGTGTGCGACTAAGAATTGTCTGCGATCTTTGGGACGATGTGTGTTTTTATGTAGCCACTCTAACAACTGTATTAGCTTTCTGTCTCTTTCTAAAAGTGAATCAAAAGATCTGATTCAAAAGTTTTCACTGATCACAGCATTTGTTTTATCTGTGCACTCAGTGAGCATCCAAGTCACATTAGAAGTGATCACATTAGCCAACCACTCATTAAACTCGAAAGCACTGCAGCTACATTTGCTAACAACTTTACAATAAGTACTATGGCTGTAATGGCTGCCCTCTCCACCCGGTGATTTTGTTAAATGGACCAACATTTCTGAGCGATGCATCCCTCCAACTGTGTGCTCTGTCCCGCTCTGCCAAACAAGCTGTTGGCTTTATCTGCATGCTCTCCCTCCTTTGCAAACTATTAATAACAAGCCAAAATGGACACAGGTTCATGGACACATACACACAAATGCAGCGTTTTAACTTTATAATCATGACTGTAGACAATCAACATAAAAAAGGAGATTATGCTCGGCACTCAGAGCGGGTGGTAGTCACGCTCATGCAGATGGCATCGTTTTCTGTCTGTTACGGCAAGCGCTTTGAAATGGCGAACAGAGGGAGGGTTAGGCTGATACACTTCCCGTTCAAAGGGAACCATCTTCGGCTGGGTGCCCCCAGGCCAGCAGCATGCCTCATGACAAGATAATGAGAGTTTGACATCAAGGCTCTAATAAATTTACTATTAACATCAGAAGTGTTGATGCTCCTATCAAACTGAGTCAAACGAGGGGGGTATACATGCAAAGAACGATGGTGTGTTTGGATTTCAAGGTCTTGAAGAAGCATTCAAAACAAGGTTCATTCAAGGGCACAAATGCATATTCGTGCACACATGGAGAGCAAGAACATTCATTAAAGTGCCTGAAAACCGGATAAAAATCACATAAGCACACACGAGAGAAAATCTTTAACACGGGGTGTACAGTCTCTTTCCTCCTCCAGTGACTCCAACTGCACAGTAGAGAGCAGGGGTCAGCTTTTATGGATCTGAGATAATTGAAAACGATAAATATGGCCTTTCAAAGCAAAGAAAATAAACTCAGCCCTTCACTAGATTTAATGTTCAGCCAAGCGGCAACACTGGCACAGAGTCAATGGCAGAGGTTGCCAAAGCACACCTGTGTGTTTGCTGCTGGGTGTGTGTGTATGTGCACACTTGCTTGGCCGCACACAGGGGCATGAGCTAACAGAACAGATAACAGCACCTTCGAGGGTCATGTGTGTCTGTAGGAAGACATTCACCACATCCTTGTTAAACAAGACAGCTTGGAAAATTACACAGGACTGTACACTCTCAATCCTCTGACATAAAATACTTAATACAGCTTTCTTTACTATTTCTGTCAGGTTTTGAAATTCTAAACACACAACTAACTCATGAGAACCAAAAGAAGAAACAGGGACATTTAATCAAACAAGGTGTCTTTTAAAGCCCTTTCTTCTGGCCCCCATGCTGCCAAAACCAGTGACGTTTTGAGGCCTAAAATTTTGTTTTCCCTGTCCACACAGAGACACCCAAACAGTCTCCTCAGAAATCTTCACTTTTGTTGAAGTTTTCCAAAACATTTTCAGTAACCTAAAATGCTGTTTCCCCCCTACATGTAGACATAGCCTTGATTTCTTTGGGGTTGAAGTCAAAGGGGGACGGCTCGCAACGGGCTTCCCTCAAAGCCAAAACTTGACAGGTATGCATTCTCCAGCGTACTTGGATCCCTCTTAGCTCGGCTACACAGATTGAAATCAAAAAGTACGCGCAGAAGGCGGGCAGAACGGCAGTACGGGATTTGATTTGTTTAATAAATTTGGTCTAAATCGCTGTGATTGGTTGGTGTTTTCCCTGTTTTACTCCTGCTGTAGACAGCGGCTATTTTTCGCTCACTTTTAAGGACACATCATTTATTGATTGCCATCAGGACATAATGATCATTTTAACCAGTAGAACAAAAAGTGTATCTAAATCTGATTACCAACCCTGCGTTTAATGTTTTTTTTTTTGTTTGTTTGTTTTTTTGTTTGTACAAATCTAACAGGGTAAAACATATCTGGGATCATAGGAAAAAAGTAATAATGTTTTAGTTTAAATTCATTAATGTTTACAGTTACAACGATTTTACTGGATCTGTACTAAATAAACAAATAGATATTGTCTTTAGAGTATGCTCGTTTAAAGTGGTGACACTAGTGATCATCAACTGGCATAGCTTGCAACTGCTTTTTAATAAAGCAACCCCAAAAGCAATGACGATTGATTTTGGGGTTCATGTTTGAAATTTACCTGTCAGCCATTATTAATGACTATTCAGCCTGAAGTGTGAGTATATTGGTGTCATCCCCAGTGATGGACAATATGAAATCCCCTGAAAAACATTGCTAATATATCTAGCAGACATCATATGACTGGCCCCATTGTAGGTGAGAGGGACTGATATTACCTTAAATGACAAAGGACTGGACACATTTTAAAAGAAAATAACAATAAATAACAACAATAGGTCAATTGGTCTGATATAGTCATGTCATTTTAATCTTTGTAGATTAAAATGATATGGCTCCTGTAACGTCTGTCAAGAAAGGAAAAACTGTAAAAATGTGATAAAAATGTCCTAAGCAATACACTTTCTTGGGAAATTATTGTAATAATTGCAATTTGATCTCAATTCCAAAAGGAGGCTGGAGGCTGGCATATCTAACACCTGTCTTGACGTGACAGCAGCAAAATATAAGAACTTAGTTTTATGACTCTAATGGTCCCCAAAGGCCTTTCAGTATAACTGCTCAGTTGTAAAACACACAGCACTGGGACTTCCTCCTCACTGACAACGTGCATTTGTTAGCATACAGAGGATGATTAGATGACCAAAGATGTTATAAGCAACCACTTAAAGGCCCCATGTAATACAAAATGCAATTTTCTTCCCTTTTAATGTTGTAGAAGAGGCTTAGGGAGCAGAGTAACATTTTACTAAACTCTCAGTTCACGAAGGAATGCACTTAGCCTCTTTTAAGCAAATAAACCCTAAAACGCTGCATTCTTTTTTTTTTTTTTTTACTTCATTTGTATTTTATACGTTTATTATATAATAGCTATACAATCTCCACCTACATGTGTGTTTTCTGTTCATCACAGGCAGACCCCATGACTGCTTCCAAAGCCCGCTCTATGGCCTGTAACCCCTCCTCCCTCCTCAGACATTGTTTGGGGAGCCAATCAGCCCAGAGTGTCACGATCCTGCTTTGAGTTTAGTTAAGTTCCCCGTTTTGATCTTGTTTTATGTCTTGTCTTCATGTTCCCTGTTTTATTTTGAAAAATCACTCTTCTTTCTCTGTTCCCTTAGGTTCTACTTCCTGTCCAGCATTGTCACACCTGATCCTTGATTGTGCTTCCCGAGCTGTGTCTCATCACACTCATCATCTTGTGTATTTAACCCTCATGTCTTTCCTTGTCTTGTTGCCGGATTGATTGTACTGTTTAGTCACTCTCTAGCATTCTTTCTCACAGTCACAGCTCTGTTTACGAACCCTTTTGCTTGGACCTCGCCTTTTTGTCTTGTGCCTTTGGATACCTCTGCCTTCCTTTGTGTACCAAACCTGGACTGCCTAATAAACCCTGATTTTTGCCTCAGAGACTTGGTTGTATACTTTAGAGTGTTCTGTGCCTGTTGTTCATGACACAGAACTCATTATCATAGCCTGCCAGCACCCTCAGGCCTGAGCGTTTTCAAAGGGGAGGAAGAAAAAAGCTGCATCTGATCCTCTACAGAGACAAAATTTTTTCGCCTGTTATCAAACGCACAGTCATAGTAGATCACCCGCAACCCGCCCACTAATAGCATGTGCAATTTTTTGGTTTGCACACGCAATTTAGTACTCATTATTTGGGACCTTAGTAGATCCAACCCTAAGTGTATCTACTGATTAGGTCAGTTCATAGTCCATTGTTTGTAAATGGTTTGCATGTAGAGTATCTGCATGTATATTCAGCTGTTGCTAACATGTCTGCAGCCTGTAGCTAAAGGCAACTTTGGGGAAGTTCATTTATTGCATGCTGGCTGACATAGGCTCAATGATTTTACAATCAAAAAAGATACCAACTTGATAACATTACAGTGCCTTAAAGTTCAGTACCTGGCTTGAAGCATTTCTTGAAGCTTTTACTAATGTGTAAAAGCCTGTCCAGAATTTGCTAAAGTCCAGGTTCTTGATCAGTCACACTCTGTTTCCCTCACCTAACCTTGTCCCTTAGCTTTCTTTGTCTCTCAGCTTTAGCCACCATAGAATACACAACAGGGAAAGGCAAACTACCTCTCCCACTTGCTAGTTTGCTTCTTGTAGCTAAGTCTAAACCCTTGGGGTAAAACACTACCCTTGCACTACACGCAAGGTGACTTTGGATTGCTTCCAAACTTACATAGCGCTATGTGCAGGTGATGAGCTGTACTGATCAACTTTGAAATAAGAAGTATACGTGCATTGTTGCTTTAATAAGTCACATCTGAGGAGGGCCGTTCACTGGGCTTTTCAGGGACCCAGACATATTTGTGGGCAGTCCTGTCTGTACTCATCAGCCTAATCCAACTTTACCTTGACAGCTGTAAGCACAAAGCCTATACATAGTCCTTTTAGATGTGAGGTCCAAATCTCTCAGACATTTATGTTCCCAAAAAATCTCTGGGTGATGTCTGCTTAAGGAATGCGTGCATGTGTCTTGAACGTCTACTTAGCACTATTTATAAAAAGGCTCTAAATCCAGCTCCAGTGATGGTCTCTCTTAGATAGCATTTACCTCTTTAGGGTGTGATTTAAAATGCTAGAAATGTTCTTTTTTAACATGTGCTTCACTGCCAAGTGTGTCAGAGTACTTGCCTTGTTTAAGAGCTGTTTTGGTACTTTCTTCCGTGACAAAGTGACAAGAGACTGAGCCAGTAAGAGCGGGAAACCTTGAGGCTCTGGACAGACTAAAGCTCAACTAAAGTGACAGACACTCAGTGAGGAAGTAAACACAGCTTTAGGCAAAATGTAATTATGCAAGACAATGAAGTTGAGAAACACATCTTAGTCATATCCGTAAATAGGATGAAAGAGAAATGTAAACAGATGGGCTTAAAGCATTCTCACAACAAATAGTAGCTTTATTTAATGCAATAATGAGTGCCTCTAAAAAGCACAAACATATTTCTACATCTTCTTTGAGAACATTCATAGTAATGAAGTAAACGGTTCGCTTGCTGTAAATTTTGCATGTCCTTAAGAAACATCACAAAAACACAGAAATACATGAAAAATTTGCCAGTCTTTTCGAATATTCTTAAGAGAACAATCAGTGTGCCACCATTCAACATTAAAGACAGCATCTGCTTCTTTGAATGTGAAATATTAAATAGTAGCATTCAGTAGCATCAGACATTGAGTGTGGTGCCACCAGGGAGTCTTCCCTTTAGGCCATTGTACCCAGCATAAACAAAAGTGAGTCTACCTCAGGCAGGAGTTTTGCACAAGCTGCAGCGACTACATCTCCCAGCTGTCCTGGAAGCACCTTTTCCTGCTACTGCATCTGGAAGAAACAGCATAGGAATGGTGTCCCAGGTGAGCTGCTTACCCAGCTGTGGCTGTGAACCCAAACCTGCAAACAGAGAGACAGATAGATGAATGGATGGAAAATAAAGTGGAAGAAACTTATGTTTACAGAACAGTTTCTCACTGAAATATTCTTTCCTAGAGACCCAGTTAGCTGTAAATGATTTTTGGGTTGTAACAGCTTGCTTAATCCCAGAAGAATTTCATTATAAAAACAGGCCTTTTAAATCTCAAAAGTAAAAGATGAGCAGAGAAACCTAAATGTCCTCATGTAACACAGCTGAGTAACAAGCTTTCTTAGTAATGCAAGTCAAGCAAAACTCTCCGGCATGAAAGTGTAACTGGTTCAATATTTCTGCAGCTGTTATAAAAAAAAGCTAACATCAACTGACATCTACTTCTTAGCAACTCTGCACTTACAATTTGGAGAGGTACTCATTGTTTTAATTTTTTAAAAGTTCAAAGATTCAATTTGTTAAAGCAAAGTGCTTATGTTAAATCCTAGACACTGGGACTTACATGATAGACTCAGGCTTTGTCCCTATGCAGGCATCCATTTCAAAAATAGTCCTATTTACATGTGAATGTAAAAACACTTTCATCTACAAGTAAATGCAGGTAGGCAAATGTTCACTGTTAAATCTAAATCTACCAGCATGTTGCGATGACTGCTTCATTCAACATGTTTTTTTTTTTGTTTGTTTTAGCAATAAAAAGTTTTTTTTTTTAAGTATTCCAACCACAAGTATGACCAATTTAACATTTTGACTTGAGACCATGTTAACTGATGTTGGCAGGAGGTTTTAGCAAATATTTTTTGTTTTGGATTATAATGGAGTGGTGCAGCGATAGCATATTTTTGTAGGCCATAGCAGAGGTTAGCATTAAGCAGTTCTCCTGACTTGAAAGCTTACAAGGGTTTTAATCACTGTCATAGACCATTGCTGATGATAACCTCTGTAGGGAACAAAAAAATTATAATCTGAGACGTTTTGTTGTTTGTCATTATCTCAAACAATAAATCTAACTTTCATGATTCTTTTTAAGCTTAAACAAAATGAAATGAAAAAAAATAAATGAAACAGTTTTTAAACATTTTAGATAAAAACCTGTGTCCCCTCTTCTTCTGGCCAAGGCACATGGCAAGGGGAGAAAAACATGAAAAAAGCCGGCTGGTTTGCTACTTCGTAAGTTTAACTTTTCCCCCATTTTCTTGGTTTTGGCCTTGTAGTGCATCAGTATTTGTAATTAATTGTATGATTAATTGTAGTTAATTGTATGTATTATTAAAATGGCAATAATCAATCCATCAGACTTTACAGCATTTTTCATACAAAAAAGGTAGCATAAAGTGCTTCACATGGACAGGAAATACATTTTTAAAAACAGAAATGCAACACAAACATGAATACAGATAGGATCTGCCTGATTCAATGTCTGCAATCAGGCAGATCCATCTTTCAAAGCTCAAATCTGCAACAATATAGAATAAAATATTAAAATCTACAGTGTTCTTCTGTTGTCAAATGTCAAAATGGTTTTAATTTGACCCAAACATTAAATATGAGTAAATATGTCCTGTCAATCCAAGGTAGCGGCTGCACATTTCAGTCTATAACCTGACATCGAAAAGTAAGTTGCAGGACAGCATCAAGACATGAAACTAGATCTGATCAGCATGGTTAAGAAGCCGCTTTCACATTTGTGATTTTGTAAGCAGCACACCGGATGCTTAATCTTCAGGAATGCAGAACACACAGGATTGGACCTCCACAGCATCCGTATGTTTGCATGAAGATTTCTGCAGGACAACTTACCAAGCTGAAAAAGAGATTGGTTAGAGAAAGAGCTGGTATCTTCAAAAACAGAGAGATAATAAATGTACCAAATCATGTGTTCTGCTGCAGTACAAAAAATAGAGTATAATGCCAGGCCACTTTTTGGCTCAACAGTATATCCAGCTGTATTTTTATATCACATTTGATTCAGAATTCATAACTTTTGGCTTTTCACTCAGATATCAACAATCTTTATTTGTTCCTCTTCCCTCCACAAAGTTTGCAGAATATTGTAATGCTTACATTTCTCCAAACTCCAAAATAAATCTTTTTGGAAATATTCTGACTCTAAATCATATTTTGATTGAAGTCAGTGTGACACAAACAAGATGTTGAACAGCTTGGTTTCTGAGTCCACAGGCACCAATAGCTAATGTTTAAGCAGCAGCTGTCTCATTTTCCTCTCAAAATCAAGACGTGATGTGCAGCGTTTTAATGAAAGACATATTAACACCTGCCATGCATGGTAAGATCAGAGCAAGGTGACTTTTATTCAATGAAATAAAATGAGCCATTCTATTGTAGCAACACTTACTGTACATGAAGAATTTTCAGGATATATGTGATTTGACCCTAAATGACAAAAGTGTGGGTGAAGAAGATTTTCTTGCCTCCTAAAATCTCTAGCACAAAGAATAAATACTTGAAAGACAGGATTTGGTTTAAGGTTCTTTTGTTTGAAGAACTAAGTAGAGAAAGAAAGGTTAATAACATAAGCAATTTATCATCACTAAGCAGATGTGACATTAACCTTGTCTCATCAGCTAGAAGGTTATGAGAACACTTTTTGTAGGCTTTCAATCTCTGTCAAAACTGACAGGTGACATTTGTCATCACCCCAGCATCAAAGGTTTCTTGTGTTGAGTGTTGTTTTTCCTGTTATACAAGCGCTAAACACCTGTGTTTGTGTGCATGTGTCATCTGCAGATGCTCTCCCCCCTCTTCACCTCGGCTCCTCCTGCGTCACCTGTCACTCCTCTTATCAGAGGTGTCAGAATAATGGTCAACGCTTTCTTACTCAGGTATTTGACAGGTCAAAGAAAGACAAAGAATGATTCCCGGGGATCTTCCAAAGGTCTGATGCAAGTGTTCCTTGTAGTTAAAATGCTGTCTTTATCCAAGTTTGTTGTATGTTGTTGCCACTTGAATAATATTCCAAACCCAAATTCCCATGTAGGACAGGATTTGGGAACTGTGGTAGTAATTGCTGAAGCTTTGTAGGTGGAATTCTATCTATTATTGTTTGATGTATGTACAGAGTTTCTCAACAATCCATTGTCATATTTTGGGTTTCATTATGCACCACATTGTTTTTATTATGGGTGCTACAGTAAAACACAAGATCATTGACAGGGTGAAAGCTACGACTGAAACAACAATTACACTATGTGAGAGACGACACAATATGCATATATATTTAAAACAGCAAAACAGGACTAAACCAAAGGGACTGTTGACATGTTGCAGAATTATGTGTTGAGGTGATGATGGTCAGTATGTGTGTGTTTGTGTGTGGGTATGTGTGTGTCTGTTTGAACACCACAAAGTTTTAATGGAAGACAGGTCTGGACTGTAGGTCAGCCTAGTACCTCCACTCTTTTACTTAGGAGTCACGTTGTTGTAACACATGCAGAAATTGACTTGGCATTGTCTTGCTGAAATAAGCAGGGACGTCCCTGGATAAAAACCTGTAACCTCCAACACCTACAATTCAGCATTAGTGTTGCTTTCACAGATATGCAAGCTATCCATGCCATGGGCATTAACACACCCCCATGCCATCACAGTTGCTTGCTTTTGACTTTTGCACCGATAACGAACTGCCTGTTATATTTAGCCCAGAGGACACAACATTCATGATTTACTTAAACAGTTTCAAATGTTGGCTCATCGGATCACAGGACACTTTGCACTTGTAGATGTAGCAACAAACTGTGTGAACTGTCAATAATGTCCTGAGCATTTGGTAATATTCTTCACAAAAATGATGTTGATCTAGATAGATAGATGGATAGATTACTTTATTTATACCCAAGGGTAGACTTGTCTTGCAGACAGAGTGATTGCATTCCACAACACAAACCACACACAAACAATAAACAGGCAGGTATTTGGTCAAAGTGACAAGACATAAAGTGCTCAGTGTTTCACCATATATAATAGCATGGATCAGTAGAATAAATAAGATCAGATAGATAAAACAACAAACAAAAAACACAATAAAAAACCTCAAGAAGATAACTATAAAAACATAACAGTAATAAAAGTCACAGTAAAAGATAAAGCAATTTTTAATGCAGTGTGGCTTACTTTCCAGGCTTGTCTAGCTTAGAGAAGACTCTAAGGTAAAAACAAGCTCATCAGTGTTAAATAAAATAGTAAATTAAATGTGTATATATATATATATATATATATATATATATATATTTATTTATTATGACATAATATATGGTTATTTCTCCCCTTCGATAACAATTATCATTAAAAATCTGATCAGTCACCTTTACAAAAAGGTACAACTTGTAAGGAATGAGCAACAAAGCTAACCATGTGGGTAGCGCAAAAAAAAAGTACCAAAATCCACACTCCCCCTGGAAGAAAGCCTGTGGTTGTCTGGTGAAACAAAGGCGAGAAACTGGTATTCTTGGGGTGTTGTCTTCCTGGGGGGCCCACCTTGTCGCCTGTTTTTAACTTAATCAGTCCCATAGATCTTGGAAATGGCACCACAGATGATAACAATTAATGCTGCGACTCTGCGTACCAGAGCACCAGGTTCCAGTTGCAGGGGATTTTGGCACAGTTCTTGGGGGGCTACCCACACGTTTAGCTGTGTTGCTCATTCTACGAATGCGCAATCCTTACAAGTTGTACCTCCTTGTAAAGGTATCTAATCAGGTTTTCCGGTGATATAAAATACATACCAACTGGTATTAATAAAAGGAAGTTATACAGTACTTGGCCAAAATGACATTCTCAAATTTTTCTTGAGAAGTATAGATTTTCATGTGTCCCACCTGGCCTGTGAATGCATCACAATCCCCGGGAGGAGGTGGAAAATGTTGCAGGGGAGGGTGCCTGAGCTGATTTGCGCAGCCTGCTGACACAATGATCCAACCCTTGATAAGCGGAAGAAAATGGATGGTAAAAGAGCCCATTAATTTGATACAAAACTGTAGAATTAGCATGAATGCACTATGCCGACATTTATTGTGATTAACATGTAGACCGGTTCCAAATTTAATGCCATACAGTAATGAAAGGTGGACAGTGGCATTTCAATTCTCCTTCTTCAGTATTTACGGCACTGCAGTAAGCTGCAGAAAATAGTCTGCTGTAAAATTTTATGATTAATTTTATGTGGGTCAAAACATGCAGTAAAATGTTGCCAATAAGTTAGCTGAAAGCCATAGCAAGAAGATGGTTTACAGTTTTTAGAATGTCGGACAAACCTTGAAATATATAATTTTTACATAAAAGCATGCACTGTCAAAATCTTTATAGTGCTGATAAATTTCAGATCACCTCATAAGCAAAGGTTGCAGAGGCTTTTGTATTAAAAAGAAAAAAATCTGCAATGATTGAAGGAGACAAAAGTTTTATCTTACTTGGCTCTGGGAAAGTTAACTATCAGTCATAAATAAGGCCACCGCTGCACTCTCTTTACTGTTCCTTCCAACTGTTTCTCTTCTTCCAGCCATTTGTTTGCACACCATTCGGCATCCCTCCGCTGCCCCGTCAGAGTCATTCCTCACAGGAGCACAGGAGAGTCATCTGCAGCAGGCCTGCAGGCACAGTCAGGCTGACTGCCTCATAAATTTACCACACACACTCTCTTTGTAATGCATTGCTCTTCCCAGGGGATAAGGGCAGTGTATTGTGTGGTAAGCTTAGATCTTCTCATATGTGAAGAGGTACAGTTGTCCTTAAAAAAGGTTTTGACTCAACATCTAAAAATAGTCTTTGTTATCAGAGCTTTGGATACGTTCAGCTTTGACAGGATTAGGGCAAACTTTAGACATCAGTTTTCTTAGAGATGATAGAAAATGAATGACTGCACAAAAAAGAGAAATAAAAGTACCAAAACTGAGGTTTTCCTGCATCTCCTGATTTGGTGGTGGTGAATAATTTAGAAAGAAAGACATCCTTTATTAGTCCCTCATGGGGAAATTCCATTCTTTACACTCTGTTGAAACATGCTACACAAACACAGGCTAAAATACACATGCACATGCAAACAGGTCCTACAATCATGCATTAATGGAGAGATGTCAGAGTGATGGCTTGCTGCTCCTGAAGAAGCGCTACCGAGCAGTTTTTTTGGGAGGTTAAGTGCCTTGCTCAAGGGCACTTCTGCTATGAAAAATTATCTTTTAGTGCAGAGATGCACAATTATGTAACACGACATGCAGTCGGAGGCTATTTCATTTTATATCAATTTAAAACAGCTGGACAAAGGAAATTGATGTATACAGCAATGAAATAGTGGACCAAACTATATAACACAACTTATTAATATCACAACTTTTAAAGGAAACTTAAAGAGCACTATCTGAAAAGGAATTTCATTAACTAATGGTTCTCTAAGGTCACCAGTCTCAGTGTCATTGTTGGAAATTCTTGAGATAGAAGCAGATTGAACAATGGAGGTTTGAGTGTTTATTTATTTATTTATTTTAATACATGTATGTAACTACAGACATGTGCAAAATTGTTGGTACTCTTCTGTTAAAGAAATAAAAGCCAAATTGGTATCGGAAATAACTTGAAACTGACAAAACTAATAAGAAATAAAAATTAACTGAAAATTAACTAATGAAAATCACACATCGCTTTTGAATTGTGGTTCAACAGAATCTTTTTAAAAAACAAAATAATGAAACTGGCCTGATCAAAAATGATGGTACCCCTACAAAAGATTGACAATGGTTTGACCATAGGGACATGTTAAGCTAAGGTGTGTCCTGTAATTAGTGTCACAGGTGTCTTCAAGCTTGTAATCAGTCAGTCTGCCTATTTAAAGGCTGAAAAGTAGTCACTGTGCTGTTTGGTATCGTGGTGTCGTACCACACTGAACATGGACCACAGAAAGCTAAGGAGAGAGTTGTCTCAGGAGATTAGAAAGAAAATTATAGACAAGCATGTTAAAGGGAAAGGCTATAAGACCATCTCCAAGCAGTTTGATGTTCCTGTGACTACATTTGCACATATTATTCAGAAGTTTAAGGTCCACTGGACTGTAGCCAACCTCTCTGGACGTGGCTGCAATAGGAAAACTGATGACAAATTGGAGAGACGGATAATACGAATGGTAACCAAAGAGCCCAGAACAACTTCCAAAGAGATTAGAGGTGAACTCCAAGGTCAAGGTACATCAGTATCAGATCACACCATCTGTCACTGTTTGAGCCAAAGTGGACTTGATGGAGGACACCACTGTTGAACGTAAATCATAAAAAAGCCAGACTGGATTTAGCCAAAATGCATATTGACAAGCCAAAAAACTTCTGGGAGAATGTGCTTTGGACAGATGAAACAAAATTGGAGCTTTTTGGTAAGTCATATCAGCTCTATGTGCACAGACGCAAAATGAAGCATACAAAGAAAAGAACACTGTACCTACTGAAAAATGGAGGAGGCTCTGTTATGTTCTGGGGCTGCTTTGCTGCATCTGGCACAGGGTGTCTTGAATCTGTGCAGGGTTCAATGAAATCTTAAGACTATCAAGCCAATCTGGAGAGAAATGTGCGGCCCAGTGTCTGAGAGCTTGGTTTCAGCCGCAGGTCATGGATCCTCCAACAGAATAATGACCCAAAACGCACAGCTAAAAACACCCAAGAATGGCTCAGAACAAAACATTGGACTATTCTGAAGTGGCCTTCTGTGAGCCCTGGTCTAAATCCTATTGAATATTTGTGGAAGGAGCTGAAACATGCAGTCTGGAGAAGACACCCTTCAAACCTGAGACAGCTAGAGCAGTTTGCTCATGAGGAGTGGACCAAAATAACTGTGGACAGGTGCAGAAGTCTCAATGAGAGTTACTGAAATTGCCTCATTGCAGTGATTGCCTCAAAAGGTTTTGTTAAGGGTACCATCATGTTTGAACTGAATTATTGTACCATGTCATACAGACGTCTTGGTGTTTATATATGTTTGTATGTTTTCCATTGTTTTGTTATATGTATTGTCACATATAAATTGAGTAGACCCCAGGATGAATAGCTGCTGCTATGCAAAAGCTAATGGGGATCTAAATAAACTAAACTAAACTAAACTTTAGCAGTGCCCAGGAAGTCAGCTGGCACCTCTCCAGCTACCAAGCTTGGTCCAGTCCGGACTTGATCCGGCCACCCTTCGGTCTCCAACCCAGGTCCTAACAGACTGTGCTACTGCCAACCCCAGAGTGTTATTATTTAATGTATTTTAGTTGGCTAGCTCTAAAAGTGAGAGGGTTCTAACCCATCATCTAATTTATTTGAGCTAAAAAGAGCCTGAAGCCACTTTATTACTTACACCTTGCTAAAGCCCAGTTAGACCCCCTTTGCCTTCAGAGCTGCCATAATTCAATATGGCATAGATTTAGCAAGGTGCTGGAAACATTCCTCAAAGATTTTGGTCCATGTTGAAATGATACCGTCACACAGTTGCTGTACATTTGTTGTCTCCTGTTTCACCACATCCTAAAGGTGCTCTATTATATTGAGATCTGGTCAATGTAGAGGCCACTGGAGTACAGCAAAGTCATTGCCATTTTCAAGACACCAGTTTGAGATGATTTTCGGCCATCATGAATACGTTTGAGTACTTACCAACAAGTATGTCTTCAGCTTTAAAGGGACTTGGTCAGCAACAATACTCAGATACACTGTGGTGTTTAAACACTGTTTTAAAACATCTCCCACACCATTACACCACCAATACCAGATGCCAGAAGAAAATGATTCACCCAGTATGCCAGATTTACTTTTCCTCAAATTCCAGTGTATCATTTTCAGTGAGGATGTTCTGTGCAAATGCCTGAAGCCTCCCTCTTTTTTTGGGAGACCTGACACCAGTTAATTAGCGATCATATGTGAGGCTGTTCACTGTGCATGGGGATCACTTGATTTGATACAAGAGGACAGACACTGCCAAATGCAAAATGTCACTAACTCACTTCATTGAGGTTATTTAAATATGAAAGATAAAATCATGATAACAACCAGCCCCAATGCTCCAGAGCTCTGTTTTGGCAGGTATTAATGATTTTTTAGATTTAAACAAATAAACAGTATTTTAGAGTACAGCTTTAATCATTTCATGTTTCAGAGCTTAGTACAGATGCAGATTGACAATTTTCTTTGATACCTGTTACAGAAACTATTTGTTGATCCTGGGCCTTATTAATGCAACTATTAATAATTAATCACTATCATAGAAAAGTAATTTTATGTGCATTTGGAGTGTTGTTACAATCAGGGCTGGTGCTTTTTCTTTTGTATTATTAAGTTTACAGTCTTTTTGTTTAACCTCCAAACAGCTGTAATGAACTTGACTTCAGTTGCTTGTCAAAACAGCTGACAAACTTTTAGCCTGCCAGTTTTCAAAACAGTTCTGTTTTAATGCAGCTGCTTTGAATGGGGAAAGACAACTAACCCGCAGAAGCAGCAAAAATGCTTGCAGAATTTTCCAGCCATTATACTGCAACCTTGATCCCAGCAAAAGAGCATAACATTTCTCTCAGAAGTAGGAAGCCTGTAACTAAGGGCCTTTCACAGTGTTTCAAAATTCATGTAAGTGTTCGTTGAGCCTATTTGAGTTTAAATCTAAACTGTCTGCAAGGTTTTGTTTGTTTGACCCACTGCGACGCAGCTTTGTTGTTGAAAGAAATTTTCCACTTTCTTTGTTCCTCTATAGATCTGCAAAGCTGTTCATCTCTGTATAGCATGCTGTCAGTTGTTTTTTTTTCAAGTCAGAAAATTGCAACAACAAAAAAAACATAGTGATGTGTTCAAATTATGATTTTCTTTTTAAATAATAAGAATAACAATGAATTGGTCTCCAATTGTCTCCTGTGTCTTGCATGCCTTGGCCTCTCTTCCACATGCTTAGCCTCAGGTTAGGCCAATGCAGTGTTCCTAAATTACTTTACATTGTGCCCCCCACCCCCTGAAAAGGTATAGGTACAGAGTCACAATTTTAAGATTAACAAAATAAAAGGTTCCAACTTAAACATTAAACCAAGAAAAACAACATCAAAGCAAACGAGAGCCATGCTGGACAATGCATGGATTTGTCTTATTCTTTCAATAGGCAATGATTACAATAAAAAAACATGATTACATGATAGTAGATCCAACCAAAGGGATAAAAATCTTGACCAATTTACTCACCCATCTAGCAGCAACATAGCCAGCTCAGCATCTGACTGTTGTTTCTTAAAACTCATACCAAGATCTAAAGCATATCCAATATTTACTCTTGGTCAGTCTCTTTTTCTTTTCTGAGCATCATCCAACAATGTCCTTCTTTGTCTCTTAGCCTCAGCTTTTATGGGACACAGTACAGAGGAGATGGGTAAACTATTATAGCTGAGAATAACTGCTGCCTAACTTACATCATGCAACATGCAGGCAACCACAGCACCCTGAGGGAGGGTAGACACCATTCTCTACGTCAAAGGTCCTGCGCCTACTATTGATCCACTTTGAAGCCTCTATTTTACAGCGGAGAAATTGTATAATGTTACCCTGTTTATAACTAGTCATGAAGAGCCCAGTAAGCCCAGCTGTTCCCATAAAAGAAAACCATCTTTATTGCTCCTTGTCCACTTCCCATCAAAAGATCACAGGCCTCATTTATAAACCTTGCTTACGCACAAAACGGGGCTTGAAAGTGGCATAAGTCACTTCCCACGCAAAGGTTGTGATTTATAAAAATAAACTTGGCGGGAGAATGTGCGCACCGGTACGTCAACTTTGATGCTGGCGTACGAACATTTTGGAGATGTGGGAAACTGGCGGCACGGATGGTGAGGGGGTGAAGTGAAGCCAGATTCATCTCATACATTTAATGTCATCACATATCAGACTTATAGACCCGCGTAATCACAAACACCCGAGTCTGCAGTGTTATAGACATGTTCACTTACTACTGTATGTAATGTTCATGTATCATACTTCATCTTCAAATGATATACAGCGGTGGATAGCACTGATTGATTAGTTAGCTGTGACAAGGTGTGAAACAAACAGTCTAATTGCTGAATAAGCATATAAATAGTGCAGTGACACTCGTGCATAATGCTGCACAATGGATCTTCTGGCACTGCTGGAAGATCACACAGACTGTGGATCAGGATGGAGAGTTTTTAGGGACCACAAAGATTTCCTGGTCCATAATGATGACTGCATAATAAGCTGATTTATATTCCCCAGAGCACTTTTCTTGGATCTAAGCGCTGAACCGGTCCCAATGTTAAACAAAACCACCCACCGGAACCGCACCATCCCGGTGCGTATTTGTGCTGACAAACTCAGGGGTTTCTGGCAACCGGCTCCTTTCAGCGGGAATAAGCCGACGTGTATGTGTTTGATATGATTAACAATATATAATTTTTCCTTTTTCGGTCTAAAGCCCCTTTTGGGTATGACATAACAGTTAAATTCTGTTCTTAGGTCTGGGATACTGCAGCCATTCCTCAGCACAATAATGCCAGCCGTTTCGGATGGCATTATAAACATGAGCAGTCAATACACCAGGGTTTCTTACACTGTGGGTGAACAGGCAATATAGAAAGGCTCTGCAGCAATGTCCAGTTTCCCAAATGTGATCGGCGCAAATGACAGCCTGCACCGACGTTGCTATAAGATGTCCGAGTGAAAATGAAAAAAATGTGCCTACAATCAGTGTAGAAATTATTTGTTCCTCAAACATGATTTTGACAAATTTAGTGGCACGGTGGCCTGGGTCAACACATGACTCATTCACCCTGATGCACAGCTTCTTCGTCTTCTTTGGTTTTGGCAGACTATACACATCCGAGGCGTATCGCTGCCCCCTCTGACGCACATCCGTGTCGGGAAAAGACTGCAGGCTGGGGATGCAAAACCATTCATGAGGTACTTTGCATTGACCATTCATGGTAACATGTGGGTGTGTAGAGGGCGGCATGTGAGGTAAAACCACCTGTGCGACTTTCCAAGCAGACTGTGATTTATAAAGGGAAAAGTGCTTGCAAGTGTGCGCACGAACGGTTTTATAAATCAGATTTTTATTTGGCGCACGTCTTTTTCAGCTTTTGGGCGCACGTTCACTTTTAGTATGGATCCTACGCAATGTTTTGTAAATGAGGCCCCAGGTCCATTCAAGTAAGTGCCAGCACCTAAAGACTCATCAGATGTTCAGATCTGATGAATCACCTTGGTTGGTGATTGGTCTTGTATGAAAATTTCCTCTCCTAGAATAAAAAGCGGAAAGAAGAAGCCCATCATATCTACATGATCACAACTACCCCCCTCCCCCCATTTCATTCCGAATTGAAAATAGCATTTTATGCACTAAGGGGAAATATATAGGGTTACAGCACATATAACTTTGGTAAAACATAGTTCCTTAAAACAAAGTTTTTGTGAAGAAAAAATGTTTACTAGGGAAATTAAAGTATATACAGTATAATGATGTAATCCTTAAAGTTTTGCAGATCAGCGCCAGTGAGATGAAAATTCTATGATGACGGTAAGTATGCAGCAGACAAGGCCCATTCAGGAGCACATTAAACATAAGTAGCATCATTTTTAGTTTATTGCACACAGTCCGTTTTTGCCATCTGCTTTCTCCATGCTGGTTACCTCCGCCTCAGGCAAGAAGCCACCGTGAAGAAGGGAGCTCATCAAGATGATTGACTGACTATTAAGGAGGAGAACTCGCCCAAATGTACAGGAGGTGGCAAGACAAATAAACAAATTGCCTCAAAGTAAAGAGTTGTACATTTCATAATGAGGTTTTATCAATAATATCAGGGAATATCTCTGTTTCCAAAGTCTCTTTGTAGCTAAGCAGGATTTATAGTGTGTTCAACATAGCCCAAAGTAAAAGACTGCTAAAGAAACATATGGATTTATTTCAGTTTTGAATGTGCCAGCCCTCTGACCTGCCCTTGATAGTACAAGTGTCACAAGCTTGCAACAAGTCACACTCTTACCGTACATTCACACCAAAAGCGTCAAAATCGCCTGTCGACGCTCTAGACGCTCACATCGCGCCGCTTGGCAGTTGAAAACACACACAGCAGCACACAGGTAGGCGAAGCGATGTGAGCAGCCGAAGGGGCGGGGCTTTGAAGCTGCGGTGCAGATGTGTCAACCAAGGAGGATCAGCTGTGCCCTGGATGACTATAACATGACTAACAGAAGCCTATAACTTACCAGCTATCCCCACAATGTCTGCAATTTTCTTCCAAGCATCATATTTTTTTTTTATTGTCTCTGTAGACGAACAAAGACCCATCATAAAGCTCCGGGAAGCCGGACACAGCAACAATCAGTTTTTCCTCCATTGTTTTCTCGTCCTCCCGCTCAAATTCTTTGGCATTGGGAATCCAGATCGGCCTGCAATTGGCTGATGCCTCGGTCGCGCCGCTGCTCATTTGCATAAAGTTGAGCTTCTCCCAACTTCAGCTCGACGCTCGCAACACTTCGATCGCGCCGCTCGAGGTCGCTCGTGACGCTCGCATCGCACCGCCCGTCGCCGCCGTCGCCTCGATCGCCCCTCGACGCCAGCTCTCATTGAAAATGAATGGCAGCTGGATGCCGCCGACGCTCAGATCGCTTCTGGTGTGAATGTACGGTTAGGATGTGTTATGCACCCATCTAGGGGGAAGGTATATAACATATTAAATGGAAAAAAAAAAGATGTCACTTCTCGGTCCCCAAAACCAAACACTAGACCAGAATTAAAATATCAATATTTAATACAAAACAAAGGGCAAAATGTTTGTCCAAAATAAACTGACAAGGGAGTATCACCAAAAAGGGGTACATAAACAAAAGGCAGCATTCTGGAGATCAAAAAAACTGCTGAAACTGTCAGTTGTCGAGTCTTCTGATGTTCGGCTGACAGAACAGTGAGGTTTGCTAGCCTGTTGCTATTTTTGTGCAATGTAGTGCCTGAGCACTGAAAGCAAACCTGTTAAGGTGCACATTATTTTAATCCCATGAATGTTTCAGTCATCACAACAGGAAAAGTAATTTCAACACAACAAATTGAGAAGAGTTAAAATTTTGGTGTTGCCAAAATTTTAGCAAGAGTAGGATGGAGTCAAATCATTGAAAATTTGCTCTCAGTTTAAAGGAGTTGTAAAAAACAAGTGTAAAAATTATGTTTCAGTAAAAAATATTCAAAGGTTTCGCTGTATCATCTTTTACTCTTGAATCTGGACCTGTAACTGACATTTGTGGAGTCAATCATCCACCTGTCCCCCATTATTAACCAAGTACACATGTCACAAGCCCACGTCATGAAAACTGCAAGGCAATTGTTTTTGCTTTTTTTGTTTTATTTTAATATATGTTCCCTTACTAAACATTATATCTTTATTTCAGCTAAATTAAAGCTTAAGTAGTTAATTTACTCCGAGAGAGTGCATTTCTAACACTACATAGAAGTGTTGATCAAAAGTCACACTGTCACACTTCTAGAGAGTCAACAATAAGACTTTGAGAGTTAAAAAAGAGTGAAAACACTGTGTCTATATGGGTCCACACTCTGTGGTGTGGACCTATAGAGACACTTAAGAAGTGTTAATTTATGTGTACAGAATTTGCTGTGTACCAAAAAAAACTAATTTAATTTCTATGATTTGTTTTTGGTTCAGCCATAGTGTTCCTCTCTTAACACGCCATAGACCAAAAACCAATCTGGCAGCTTAACTCACAGAACAATCAAAGAAAATCTGAACTTCTGTTGGGAATGTTAGAAGAGTGGGGACAGGCCAGAATTTGCCTAGTTATCATGTGGTACAAACCAACTTTAAGCGAGGTCAAACAAAGAATCTGGAGCTTTGTTTCTTTCAGAGTGATTTTGGTCTGAACAATGTGTGTTTCTGTATCCCAATAATGGAAAAAAAAGAAAAGGAATTTAAAGACTGTGAAGTCTTTTGGCAAGGTTTCTGGGATTTAAATCTACAACCCCATGTTAAATGACATGAAGCAATCCTACGGACAACACATGACAAACCCAAAGGGCACACTTCAGATTATCTAGTGATCCATTAACAAAGCAATTAGAAAATGTGAAGCCTGGGCCTCAGAGTATGGATGATAATTTTCACCCTCCAATCCATCAATTGTGATCACAGAGCTGCGGGGATGTTGATTGATTTTGAAACAAATCCCAAAAGCATGAAAAGGGGGCAGGCAAGCTGAGGAAAAGTCAGTGAAAAAGTCTTATTTTCTGTTAATCCATTTATATTTTACTATGTTGTATTTCAAGAGATGTATTGTAATTATTCAACCACTGAGTAATTAGATGTTCCAAAAACGATTGTATTCTTTGCTGTGTGTCAAATTCTCTGTATAACTAAAAACAATAAATGAGACAACTAAGAGTTTCAAAATCAATAGCAACTGGTGTCCCAGATGACAGAAACAAATAAATATGTGTGATAAAACCCCCCCTGAAAATTTAACGCGCTGCAGCTTCGCTCTGATGCACAGCAGCAGCTCCAGGAGGGCAGACATCAGCCAACACATCTCTTTGCAGTAAAGATCTCTGCAGGAGATCCTGTAGCTGTGAGTTTTACCCAAAAAGATCAATGAGCACCATGAGTCAGAGAAGATGGCTGCCTGCTGGCCTGATAACCAATATTCTCTTTGTTAAGGTTGTAGATTTAAGGTGCATGCAAGGTTGGATCTGCAGACATGGAATGTAAAAAAGCTCCTGTTCTGTTTCCCTTGTCTCCGCTTGAACATTGTTCAGTCAGTTTACAGCTGTGCTTTCTTGGAGAGATAGGTATTTTTTAACTGAATTAAAAACAAGGTATATCCGGGGATAAAAGCCACAGGAGATCCTGGTCACCCTTTAGAGACTGGCCAGTAGGGAAGCTAGGCCATGGGCTATGCAAATGGGAGCATTTTAACTCCTCAATGTAGCTACTTTTAAGTAAGCACAAGCAAAAAAACATTACAGAGCTGAACATACAGGTGTGCAGCAGTCTACAAAGCAAATTCCTGGCCTTTGGCTTTGCTGTTTGCGAGCCACTGTGTTTAAAAACATTAAATGTTCCTCTGTAAACTTACTCATTTGTCTCTAATGACAAAAAATACCAACTTCCAAAAAACTGATGTAAAAATAAAACATATCAATGTTATTTTCAACTTTAAACAAGTCAGTCCTTTAAAATTACTTACGCATGAAATATACCTACTAAATGTTAAATATATTTCAGGTTTTGTTTAACCCTTTGAAGGCCAGTGTGTTTACATACCTCCACTGTTTTTTTTTTTGTTTTTGTTTTATTTGATATATATATAGCCAGAATACGCTGAGCTGGATCAGGATCAGGAATTTTCCCACCCTCCTAAGCACATCTGCATTGGACACATGGTCTGGCCAACAAAACCAAAAAATGCGTTGAAGGGAAATGGTCATGAAGTTACATTGAAAATATAAGCAGGAAGACCTCTATAAATTCATTCTGTCACCTTATTAATACCTCACCCTGCCTACCTGCACAGGTGATTCTAATCATTAACTGATATGAGGAGTACACGCACTTAGTTTCTGCCAACACCCGTCTGGTTAATCATCCTGCTGCTGTCATATTTTTAAATAATGCTTCCCCTCAGTCAGTGTTGTGGCATCAAGCTGTGTGATCTTGGCAACCCTCCTCCACCCCAAGCACCTACAGTCAGCTCTTCAGTGTCCAGGTCCAGGTCCAACTCCTCAGATGTCTGTCCCTCACCTTGTTAGCACCTCAGTCCAATGCATAAGGGTCCCAACAAGTTTCCCAGAAGCCTACTGCTCATCTTATCCTATATTCCTCACCACCACCACCATCAGTGTCTAGACTCCATGGAGGGTATCCCCTCTCTCATTCGCCCTCAGTACCCTGAAGTACAACAAGATATCACAATGAAATCTGAGCACCAAAGAGTGAGAATGAAGGAGTCCAGCCAGTGTGTCTGGCCACTGGTCAATGTCCAGGGGTTGCAAAAGTATAGGAAGACTGGCAGGACCAGACCTAAAAACTCTGACTTTTGCCTGGATGCTCCAATACTGTGAGCACTACCACCTTGGCCAGTGAACTCATCGAACCATAAGCCAGGGCCAAGTCTGCAAGTGATCTCAGCCTCACAGTTTGGCATATCGATGAATAACACTTCCAAGGTAAGTAACTGCTCCACAACTTCCACGTTCCCTCCACCCAAAGGCACAGACTGGATGGCAGCATCCAAGGCATCCCTAATGCCTGGATCTTCATTTTAATCCAGGAGACCTGCAGTTCCAGCAGTTCAGCCTCCTCACTCAGCTATTCAAGAGCCCACCAGGATATCAACAGTCTTCGCAAGGACCATGGCATCATCAACAAAGTCCAGTTCATATTAGGCTCATTTAAAAAGAACTTAACTCTTAAGATTTTCTTTAAAAAACAAGTATATGGCCAATTTAAACTCTATTCGTTAACACAGCTAAGATAGCTTGAAAATAACAATAATAATAATAATAAAAACTGAATGCCACAAAATGTCTCTAGGATCTTCAAAGGTGATGTTAAAAGCAGAAAAAATAGGCAAACTTGGGGTTTGAGCAAAATTGACAAGGGTGAAAATGTGATGTTTAGATGACTTAGAGCATCTCCAAAAATGCAGCTCTTGTGCAATGTTCAATTCATCAATCTGGCATCGAAAATTTTGCAGATTTTGACACAGAAATAGTCTAACACCAGCTCTCCAGTTTGATTCATGAAACATGCGTATTTGTCCAACCAGAGCGTATGAACAAATGAGTGTTGATGAATCTAGGGGCTGAAAATCTATATTCCCTGAAGATCTTCACTCAAATAGAACACCCAGAAATATTTATAGTTAAGCTCCAAATTTACCACATGGGGATAGGGGAGGGGACAGAATGCGCTAAAAAGAGAGGAAACCTCTCTGAGCTGGATCCTGACACTGTCACAGGAGAAAAAGAAAATATTAATTCTGGGGTTTTTGGACATTCTTAGAGAAGAGAGTCAGAGACATCACATTTGCAAATGGACTCTGAAGATAAGTTTCTAATTGAAAAGGAATACCATTAGATAAGAAAAATTAGAGTTAAATAAACATTTGATTTATTTTTTTTTAGCAGGGATATCAGCATTTTAACAGCCCCCAATGAGCAACTTATTTATGGGATGTTTGGAATTCAACAGTAACCAAAACATCACTGTGAAAGAATTGGTTTATATGAGAGGTTTATAGTTTGAAATCATCAGAGTGAGGAGAATGGTACATGGAAAATTAATGCACTCTGGCTGTTTACAAAGAAATACTCAGCAGACAAAAATAACAGACTGCAGCGTTGTTCAACTGCTTTTTAATAAACTGTGTGACAATATTTCAGATAATGGACTTAGGCTTTTGTCTCTCTCCTTTTTTATCTATGTGTGTCACTGCTCCCTTTCTTCTTGATTGTCCCTTGCTTGTCCCCCACCACCAGTGATATTGTTTCAGAGTTTTGCCTCCAAATAATGTTAAAAAGTGCATTTAAAGAAAACAGTGGTATAATGTTTCATAATTAGTGCAGGTTAAACTAATCTGAGTCAGCAATTTCATGATTTGGACCGTGGAGCAGAGCAGAGATTTGCTCCCCAAATTTTATTTCCTCTTTAAGTTTTCTGGCACATAACTGCAGTTTTCCTATGAAAATCTTCCACAATATTTGCAGCAGATTATATAGAGACTTAGTGGTGGAGGGCAATATGATATTCTTTTTAAATGATGCATCTAAAATCGCTATTCAGCTCTAAATCAGTGAACCTGTCAGTCCAAAAATGCAACCAAAGATTCTTCTTCTTGACAGATTTTATTTGTTTCAGCATGAGGCTACCATGAATCTAATTTGTGCACACAAGCTCTAACTAGACATGGGATTTGATTGTATCCTACACCCATGATCAAATCAGATTCAGACTGAAAAATGCCTATCAGTGCATGGAATTAAACATAAACCCACTTTTTGGTCAATTGCATATTTGATAAATGAGGACAAATGTGTGCAGAACTCCTGAAGGATATCAACTCCTAATCTGAAGCATTATTATCATATTGGGGTCCTGCAATTTATTAACAATCATGAACAGCTCTCTTTATGTTTGCAGTACATTTTAGTATTGAAGAAAAACTTGGTCTGAATCTGCTCTCCCTGGTGAGTATAGTTGATTGATAACATTGCCAAGGTTGTGTGTAAACAGCATTTCGTTTGAATAAGATCGACTGTTTTACAGATCATGCTCTGTCCTATCCTCTGTTTCTTGTGTCATATCGTGCTACAACCAGACCATAAAATCGTCTGCTCTCTGTTTGCTTGTCACAGTTATTTCCTCTGTAAAATTTCCACTTTTATGGAAAGGTGTTTTTTCCTCTTTTTTTTGGCTCAGACCCTGGAGTGCTACATAAAAGCCTGGTTTAGCAAACATCCTCCTGCCTGCCAGGTGACACAGCAGCGATGCCCACCGCCCCAGGCCTGAAAGCGAGACAGAGAAATGCAGAGGTATGGGGTTGAATGAGTCCCCCACTGGGCAGGCCGACCATAAACTATAAAAATGACAGTTGCAGGGGTAATTCTAGCCAACAGACACAGCTTGGGCTCACGACTGCCTGTGCCACGTTGTGCAAACATGTGTGTTTTGTGTTTTTGTGCTTTTGCATGTGTCTGTCAGAATTTGGACCATGCCTACAACTCAGACCATTAATTCACTCTCTGGGAATATGACCAGAGAGGTCTGATGCATCCAAAGCTTTAGGGAGATTTCAGAAAGCCTGCACAATAGGATGGTAGGATGATTCATCACCCTGCATAGAAAGTGTTGACTCCCCCTTACTCAGTCATGGCTGTGTGTTCAGAGCCTCACTGTTATTCTTGTCTAGACATAATGAGTACCAGTTTCATTTAAACAAAATTCCATCTTTGATATTGCACAGTTTAAGCTTGCCTACAAGCAGAATGTGAACCAAGATCAAAGCTGGTTTACCCAAGAACAGACGTGGTATGACAGAAAATCTAAATCTGTGGGGACGCCCTCCCCTCTGCAGGCATCTTTTCATTGATGTTTGCACAGCATGAAATGGTTAATGACCTGCTATCCTGGCATCCATGATCGTCCCACTGGTCAAAGTGCTGCTGATTAAAATGCCAATGATGTCTGAATGTTTAATCTTTGCTGGAGTCACAACCAACAAAAATGAAAAGACTGGGCATCTTAATAACAAATCAGTGCATCTTTATAAAATGAAAAATGAATGGCAGCCTTTTTGGAAGACTGCAGTATATATGCAGGAACAAGAGTGATCTGCTGTAATAACTGCACATATATACAATAGATTGGTAATTCATGTTTATACATTGTTATGTTTTTTTCTCTTTCTCTGGAGGTTTTTGGACCAAATATAGAAGACTCCTGTTGCACATTCACAGATCAATGTTGATTTCTAAAAAGGAAAACAATTTGAATCGAACACTCACCACCTTTGGATTAAAGAGATTTTTGCTTAAAAATTCACTATAGCCATAAATCCTCAGACATAAATGTCTAAATCATATCACCCATTTACTGCATAAATGCTGGCATAAATGCTGGCAAAGTCCTCATATATTTTTAAGACTCTGATCTTCCTCAGAAATATTACAAGACTATGATGACAATGGCCCACTACGACTCAAGTGAGTGTGAGAATACTTTAGCCCTTACCAGAACGGTCAGAAAACATCTATCCAGTACATATCCAAAGTAAAATGATTATTGCTCTCGAACCCTTTGGGGTCCAAGGATGGTGTTGGTCTCTTCCTAAAAAGGAAACATTCTAAAGTTTTTGCCACAATAACCAGAATCACTGTAGGTGATACTACAATTGGGGACTCACATTTGTGACTTGGTTACCCCAGCAACTCTGCAGGGGTCTTTTTATGTGGACAAAACTGGAAACAGCCCAGTGCCGGGCCATTGCTAGTTAAAAAGTTTTAATACGCCTCCTATGTTATACCCAGAAGGATATCTGTTCCATATAGGAGGTTGTGTTTTGCCAGTATTTGTTTGACTCTTCGTGTACGTTTGAAAGAACGCAAGGTATTTGTGCCATAATGAAAGGATAAGTTCTCAGTGAAGAGACCCCTAACCCCACTAGTATCTATTTACATTTCTGAGGAGTTACCTGATCAACTGCATGGCCATTTCAACTGAGCTAGGCTCCATACATGCAAGCTCCAGATAGTGACAATGCTGATGTTATCTTCTCAACCACATGGCCTTCAAACTCCACTACATAGACTGATGAGCATCAAGAGCCAGAGCATCACTGGGGTCATCAGGTGGGGACCTCCTGACAACATCTCAAAGAGGCTGGTCACTGAACTCTGGCATCCCAGAGCCACCCCCTTCCATGCAAACTCTCACCGCCCACCATGCTGGTACTACTTGCTACTTTATCCTACCCTTACCCCCCTTACCTTCAACAGACCGTGACTCCACACCTGCAAGATAACTTAAGAAGTTGTCCTCAGATTTTGATGAAATTCTCTGTGAATATTGGTCATGGCACATAAATTTCAGCTTTTGCTGGTGATCTAAATCCGAACGCCAATGTACGTTATGTTAGTCTATGCAAAACCTCAGTTGAGTAGTCTGGAACAAGGCCACCCACAAGGGAGGATAGAGTTAGGACTGCTTTCAGGGGCTCAGCATCTGAGCAGGAGCACATAGAGGTAGGTAGTAGTCTACTATATTGGAGCCATGACATTCAAAACACAAATTCAACTGAAATATCCAACATACTGAAAAAAATAAAAGTACATTTTCCAATGATTGTTTATTATTTAAAAATAAACAGATTCCCCCTCCCCTTAAATCGTACAAGCCTGTTTCTTTCTTTCTTTCTTTCTTTATTTATTTCTTTCTTTTTTTTTTTTTTTCTGAACGCTAACAACATGGGAGGTCCCGGTGAACTTGACTGTTGTGCCAGTAGTGCCGGACTGATTTTTACAATGCCATGACCTGAACAAAAATTGAGATGCCAGAAAAGAAAAGACAGGAAAATGATGGGTCTTCCGAGGGCTTTTGACCCAAACAATAACTTGAACCTCTAAAGCAGTTTCTTTCAGCCATCCTGAAAAGCTGACCTGAGCAATACACAGAGGCCAAAGTAAGCAAGGACACTGGTGCAAATGCAACAGAGGAAGAAGCAGCAGAGACAGCTGGCACAAGCAAAAGTGCTCCCACAACAGTGCCTGCCCAAAAGCAGGAGGACAGAGGGGAGCTTATCGGTGAAGGGCATGCGTTTTAATCAATCTCATAAAATGAGGGTGCCTATTCCTCCTGTCTTTCAGGGTCCCAGCCCCTTCTCTAGGCATTAATTGACTCCTAAGCTAACATGAAACACAGTGGTATAACTGTGTTCATAATTTACATCAATATGGACTGACACGCATTATTTTACACTATCCCAGTAATCTGTGGTTGTCTGCCATAAAGCAGAAACTTAGCAAAAAGTGTTTAATTAATATTTATTATATTTTCAATAATCAGAAACAAAACAAGAATTAAAGTGAACAATATTTTACATAGAAGCCATCTTCCTCTGTTCACATAACCAAGCTGCTCTTTATAGCTGCTCTTTCAAAAGCAAAGTAACAGAAATGCTCCCCCACTTTTGAACTGATCTGACAATTCAGTCAAGCAACCTAGATAATAATTTACTTAACTGTAAATACTGTAGCATTTTTCTTGACAAAATGAATGAAAAAAAGCTGTTGAAGAGCACCACAAGCCTCTTAGTTTGAGACTAATTCATCCCAAGTATTTCTTCCTCACTGCACATTGCACACATGGAGGATGGATAGACATAAAGCCGCCTACACACCGAACGCGACTTTGCGACCTGGGTGACCACTATCTATGCAAAGTCAGTGTACAGTCACAATGGGGCAGAGTTAACGCTCCCGCGATGCGATGGACGCGCTCTGGGCGACCACGTCGCTTGTCGCTTGGTTGCCAGAGTTGAAAAGTTTGAACTCTTCAGGTGATATGGAGTGTGGCTGTGGGCAACAGCCAATCACCGTTGTGTGAGTGTGTGACTGTACCCATGACAGACTGTTTTTATTGTGGTTCACAGCGTGACAATCCATGTCCGTTCGGGAAACATTAGTTAGTGAGTATATTAGTTCCGCCTAGACGGGACAGCAGAGAACTCACAGACGATGCTGCTGCAGGGCCATCAGTTGCAGTGTTTTGTGGTTGGTAGGTGAGTGAAAAGGATACAGTTGGAATAATGTCAGCTAATACATCCTATTATATGATATGATGTGATCACGCTGAAACTCGAGTGGACGTGAAGTCACTGAGCGACGGTGACCAAAATGAAGGATTTATAGACAGGCGACGCTACTTGGGTGGGCGACGCGATTTCAGCCGCAAAGTCGTGTTCGGTGTAAATGCAGCTTAAGAAACCACGGGATATTACAGGTTAAAACAAGTGCGGGTAATGCTCAGTGAGACTGCATTAACTTCACTGCAGTCAATCTGGTATCCAATAGCCCGAATAGATGTTAAACTGTATTAATGCATGTAAATAGTCCAAGAAAGGATGATAGCAGTAGCTAAAAGCTGATTTTCAGCCAATCTTCTTCCTGCCTTCAGTGTTAACTTTCTTCAAGGACCACCCTCAGTCCAGATGAACCAGTGACAAATAGTCAAATATTACAAAAGACAACCTGATCTATCCCAGCTGACAAGAACAAGACTGATAGCCGGTATTGGCTGATGTGTCTGGAAGATGTTACTACCAGCAATGCCCCTACCCCAAAAATATCATACTGTTTACTAATATGATAAGGGTCTATAGTGAAGATAAAATGTACAGAACACTAAAGTTTTACTTAGTTTGCCATTTGACATACAACTAGCTAACTAATTGCTCAGAGTAATAGGAAATCCTACAGTACTTAGCTGAAAAGTGGTTTTATCACCACCTTTTGTGGCAGGTTGTACATCCATTGGTTAATACATCAAATTTTCTTTGGTGCTTGTTGGACAGGCACAAGTAGTCCAGTTCAACAGTGTAACTGAACTAGCCATAGCTTTAACACAAGTGTTCAAGTAAATATGTCAATATTGAAAAAACAGTCAAACTAGGCCCAGTCATTTTGATCTGTAACACAGCTGGTTGTTTGAATTTCTCTCCAAGAAATTTTTAGATCCTTTTTTGGCCTAAAAGAGTAAAATTACAGGACCTTAAATGCATTCACTTTATCAATGTTAAAGCATCCCAGGACACTAGGAACAGCTGAATACATGGAACTAAGGCTCAAATTTAGGAGACCCCATGTGCAAATGTTCAACTTGACAAAAAGAGAGAGATTTAAAGAAAATGTTTTTTTTATTATTTAACTGTGCTTCAATGTTTATGTCTAGTCATGGGGGAACATTTTGCAGCTCTGTATTCCTCCTGACCTCATGGGGGTTGTTGACAGATTCTCTTTCATTCCTGTCGCTACAAGTTCTTCCTGTCACTCACAAACATCACATCCAATAAAGGCTTGTCTTATTCAAGATTCCCTTTCTTTTCTGTTTTGTCTTGAACAGCTTTAAATGTCATGTTTCATATTGCAATGTCTGTCATTCATTTTTACACAGAGAAGACTTTTTTTTGCACATCAACCATTGTCTTCTTATACATCATAATGCTTCTAATAGAGCACAGTGTACAGTAAAATGATTAATTCTTACCAATGAAATGAAGAAAAGCAACACATTTCAGATTGAAGGAAAACTTTTAAGGCACAGTTTATAAAGCACTAACCTTGTGTTTCAAAACTTTTGGTTTAAGTTGTGTTTGTGTTTCACTGCTCTGAGACACAATGAAGTGTTTATCAGCTGAATGGTGGATTACTTGTTTTGTATAAAAGTAACAAATCTCTTTTGGAGGTCAAGCAATTACTGGAAATTAGATTTTACTCATGAAATACTGGGCTTAAAACGGTGGTTGGGAGAAGGACAAAAGGACTTTAGTAAAATGAGCACCTATGATTTACAATGAATTTCCTAATAGTCCGTCTGAGTAGTAGTCCGAGAAAGTTCATTATGTCTACGTAGATAATATATTTATACTTTCTTTTTAACAGACAAGTATGGTTTTTTGGCTCATACCTTTACATGTTCTGTCTGAGTAGCATCCTGTCAATGTGCAGCCCTGATTAGCTTGAAAAACAAGATCATATGATGATGACAGAACTTCACAAGGTAATGTGAGATCACAGAATAACAGGAAGAGCAACATGTCAACAACAGGTTGTATGGCCTGCCAGACATTTATTTGCAGTCTGCATCTTTTTCCACTATTCTGATGTATTTTGAAATTCAAGAAACTCTGAGCACTTGTTTTCTTGTTTTGGTTTGATGTGCTTGGCAGAAATTGGCGTGGGACTGAAGCTAATCTTGCTAAAAATAGTATAAAATATTTCCAGCCAACTGGTGTGGAGGTGTACTCCTGGCATGCAATGGGGACTGAACGAGGGGCAGGAAATTGAGACTAACTTACTGACGAGTATTAGGGCTGTTTACTGCAGAGTGCTAGATGGCTCTAAGTATTTCTACAGTCTATGCTCTGTACTGGACATGCTAAGCCAAGCCAATGGGCTTGAAGTATTGATGAAACACCAGTAGGATCACACTGGTCTGTATATCCTGGGGACAGGGGAATCATCTATTTCAGGCAACTACTGGTACTGTTTACAAGAGGAGAAGGGAAAGTCCCAGTGCTGGGGATTTTGTTGTCTTTAGCGCAAAAACTCCAACATGCAGAGGAGACGTAAAACACACTGAAGGGCAGATAATACTCAAAAAAAAAAATGATACGACTTCTTACAGTTTTGTGTTTACCAGAGTTCTTTAATTTCTGTTGTTTAATTATGTAACCATGAACTATGTTATTGTGTAAACTAAAACATAGTTTATGGTGTATAAAGGAGCACCAATGGAAAAAAATTAAATCCCACCATGAGCACATACATCTAGATTTGAAATTTATGTGTCCCTGTCTGGAGGTTATATCATGTGTGCACCAATTTTTTTGGTTGCACGTCTTGATTTTTGTGGCTGTATTCCATAAAGATAGTCATAAAGCTACAAACCTCCATGATTATTTTCCTATCTTCACCACTCAATCCCCATGTCAGATCTTTATCATCTGTAATCAATGTGTGTGTGTGTGTTTTTCATTAGATGGGATATTTATCAGAGGAGAATCAACCAACCATGTCTCTGCAGTGATGGTTCAAAATCATGGGTTATGGAAGGAAAGGGTATATGAGTTTGTGTGTAATATGTTCATGTTGTGTGTGCTTGCATCTCAGGACCTGTGTAAATGTTCTGTGCCATTAAATGCGCTAACGGCGACATTGATGGAATGCTCTCATGACGTTGATATTGATCCCTTAAGCTCTGTAACCCGCTTATGATGAATGACTCAGTGGCTGCTGGATGGCCTGCGCTTGCACCGTTTGCCACAAGGAAGACCTATCTGCATGCAATTAGCATGTTGATGGCATCGCAGCACTCTTGATGCTGCCTCCGCTGCTGTGTGCGCACAGACGGAATGACAGAGTGAGAGGGAAGGAACAGACCCGGCTCTGCATTATTCAACAGGATGATCGCGAATGCTGGCAGGGGAGCCAGTGTGAGCCTGGCACTGTCTGGCTGATGGGAAGCCGCACAAACGCTCAACACATCATTTCAGCTCCAGTGTGCCATGAGGAGCAGAAGCATGTAGAAGAAGAGTGAAGGAGCATCCACACCTTTATGCAGAGCCTGAGGCGGTTTTATTTTTGTTTTTTTTAAAAGGAGTCCTTAATGCATTTTCATGAGATATCATCTGTCAAACTGAGGCGTTGCTTAAGAGCTCAGGGATAATACAGATGATGAGAATATGAGCAAGCATCATTCAGGTGGTTGATTTTTGAAAAGCTGGCAGCTGATTTAACTAAGAGATCTGACGCAAACTGAACCACTCGAGAGTTAAAGCCTCATTAAATATCTTGTAAACACAGAGTCAAATGAGTCACTTCAAGGGTTACATCAGCTATACTCACATTCTCCCGCATGAAAGTGAACTGTAGCAGAGATAATGCAGTCTTAAAGGGAAAGTTAGTGTCTTTTGAAGTTGGGTTGCTCGAAGCCTATGGCACAAGTTAATTTGATCACCACTTAGGAACCTGGCCATCCATGTCCCTGAGAAGAGATAGCCAGGTACGGACACTAGTCAATTCATAGTCAGTGGTGCCTCAGAAAGACACACACACACACACACACAAAGCAAAACAAAACACTGGCTCAACCACAGGCCACATTAAGATTCTTTGGAGTCTTTTGCATTACCCCAATAAAGCCCCTGTGTTTGGAGCTTTTGTGTCTTGTGACGTAGGGGTTATGCATCCCTTCACTGTAAGTTTGCTGCTTGCCTCTCATCAGCTGGTCAGGTTGTTGGTATCTAGAGGAAACAGTGTTACCTTCACAAAAACTAAACTAAGTGATTTTGACTTGAGTGACAGGGACATGCCATTAGTTGTGGACACAAAATGATATATTTTTGAACCAGGGTACACAAAGGAAGAAATTCTACAGACAGAATCTCATGTAAAAAGAGGAATGAAGAAACTGTTTAGGAAATTGAGGAGCAGGACAGATTAAAATGACCTGTTAGTGCAGATGCATCAACTGTGAGCCCATTGGACAAACCCAGGGGCCTATTGCTGTCATGAGTGGGACTTGGTAAAACCACTTCCCCTTGACCTCTCAGTAGACCTCTTTGATTTCAGTAACCCTTTAAAACTGCTGTTGTGTGTCAAAGTCCTGATTGGTAAAATGGGTCCTGCAAAAACTATTTTCCGTCATTGCAGAGGGGCGTGTCCATATTCAGAACAACAAAGAAGTTAGCGAATGCCCAAGTCATGCAACAGTATGCGTTGAAATCTGAATATCTTTTGTTTGTTTTTTACATTCAGGATAAAATCAGGAGTGAACCATCTTCTTAATATCTAGGAGAGTAAGATATGTGTGTCTTGTAAAGTCTTGATCTTGTGTGAGTAGTGGTGCAAGACCAGTGGAGGCATGTTTTTCAGCTGGTCTTCATCGGTCGTTTTCTCTTAATCACCTTTCCTCCCTTTTCTAATGCTACGTTATAAGCTCTGCAGGTCACCTGTATGCTTAAATGCCTTTAGCTGCTGCCATGTGATTGGCTGAATAGCTATTTGCATTTATGGGCAGTTGAATAGGTGTAACTAATGAAGCAGCCATAAAGTGTACTTTTTCAATTATTAATCATGGACTACAAAAAATAATGTTTTACAGGATGTATCAGTGGTTTGAGCTGTAGCCAAGTTAACAACGGTAAGAGAGCAACAGTACTCCTGTGAAAGTGAGGCATCATGGGGAGAAAAGAGAGAGGGATAATAGAAAACAACAAAATGTGAGCAGCAAAGAGTGCAGACTCACAGCTATTATTGAATTTGATTGTCTCCCGGTCAGGCCGGCTGAAGAGATGCATTGTCACTGACTTTCCATCGAACATCCGTGCTGATACTCTGAGAGCGCTGAGGAGGATCAGAGATAATGTGGATGCCGCGAGCATGTGTGTCTATGTGGTTCAGAGGTTGTGCTTTGGAATATGTGGAGGGAGGTTTCCCATTGAGAAACTCCACTCTTTTTTTCTCTTCCATTTCTCAACATGCCCAGACGAGCATCAATATAACGATGAATCCTGACTTTCTCTGCACAGAGTCTTTAATCAAAGGGAAAGAAAAGAGAGGCCATTTCACTACATGACTGTAATCAATGGACACGCAGAGCTTAATGAGCTGCAGGCCCACAAAGGCACTTTTATGCACACACTTCAACACATACACACCTTCTGGAGCTGCATGTAACATGCCTCATTAGTATTGAAATCAGGAGTTTTTGGAACAGAGATGCATCACAGAAATCACCTGTGGTCCTGTAATTACCTTGACCCTGAGTTATTTTTCATGTTGAAGGGATTGCAACATTTATGCTAAACTGGTGTAACACAGAAAAAAATATTGCAGCATTAGAATAAACAGTCCACTGCTCACAGCTCCACGCAGCTGTGTTGACAATCTTTTGTCAAACAAGGAATGGAGAGGCAGAAATTCTGTTGCCATTTATAAATTCATGCATATTAGCTTGATCATGTGACTACTTTGATCAAATTATGGGTTATGTAAAAAGCTTTGTGTGTGTGATGCCAAACCAATGTGGAATAATATACAAATCCCAGCTTTGTTTACATGAAGGGTTTTATTTCAAAAGTATGTGTCACACAATTAGTTAACTGAGCCTTTGTGGCTGAGCTGAAAGGAATAAATGAATGGCAGGACCAAAATATAATCAAAGACGGACTGCAGGACAGCATTTACATAATGATGAGTTTCATTTATGATATATTTAAAAAGCTTGTGGTATTTTTTTTTTTTTTTTTTTTTTTTTAATCTTACTTTGGTGTTACATTTGATGACTAATACAGGAAGCTAAGTTTCTATGGGCTCAATTTTCGAGTGAACCAATGTCCTTTCGCAATACATCATGTTGACACCACTTCATAAGTTATGAGTAAACATGTCTCCTGTAGTCTAGATTTCCCTATGCACCACTGTGTATTACTGACCATTTGCATGTAACTTGTTCTTTTTTATGCACTCCACTGCCTCCAGATACTGTCAGGGCTGTGGTCGCAAGCAGTAATCATGTTCTTTTTGGACAGTGTTTGCCCATGTGGATTTTACATGGTACACTCCACATGGGACAGGTGTTGTGGGGACAGCTGCAGTCACACTCTGACATTTTGGCCAACTTTTGCCAACATATAGGAAAACGTTGAGTTGTATTGAGCAAGATCAGGCCACACAGAACTAAGTTAACGTCAGTTGGGCAATGCTGATGTTTGATGGGTATACTCACAAATTTATGCAAAAAAATTAACGACATTTGAAACAACATTCTTGCATGCAGCAGTGTGTTGATATAGATTTGGTAGTATGTTGCAAGAGAAAACTAGAAGCCATAAATCGAATATTAGTAGACCTGACTGTCACATGGAATTAAATCAACTCAATCAATTCAAATCCTTGAGTTTGAGACTGTTGCCATCATTGTGAAAACACTTTTACTTCCTGCCTCCTGCACTGAGTCTTTATGTTTGACTTGGATGTAAATCTGAAGGGACCCAATGTGAACATCTCTTCTGGAGACACTGGACTGACGCAGATGTGTTCCATACCACTGTGAGGTATGTTTAGTGCAGCTGCTACATTTCAGTTGTCAGCATAAAGCCCCAGCCGGATGGCCTAACATGTGAGGTGCACAATACTATCATCCAATTCAGCTCCCATTATACAGACAGTGCTGCAGTGGCTACGACAGTGACAAGGCCAAGAACCCTCTCTGGCTTTTTACCTGCAAACACAGTCAGCTGGAACAAAAGAACACTGAAAGCTGATGTCACTGGAGTGTTGTTACGCCTGATGCTGGTGCACTGGGATTTCGTTTTGTGCTGTATGTTTGGACCAAGTAATCCCATTTGTAAAGGAGGAGAGATATTTGTGATCCTTTATTGAAAAATACCAAGCACATTTCAACACCACTCAGACCTGAGATCATATCTTAAAGGATAATTATGAGAGGGACATGTTTTTGTGTGCATTTCACATTGATTATTGATTTGAAGGGGTTTTCATTCTAAATGATAACATCCCTATTTGCTTCAGGTCACTTCAGCGTTGACTGATTGATATTTATTTCTCAATAATAAGCCAGCATGGGTATTCCAAGCCTCATAATAGCAATTGTAAAGATTGATTGTACTTTAATCTGTTGGCCCTAAAATGTAAAACCCAAAAACAAAACACCAAACTAAAAGGCATAACTAGCAACAAAAAAATTGAATAACACATCTACCCTCAATAAAATAGAACAACAAACTGAAAACACAAAGAAACGAAAGTAGAAAAAAAATCAATCAAGAACAGCAACAATTAAAACATTATAACAACCCAAATGACATAGCTACAAATGAAAAACTAATAATAAAATTCATAAAAACATAACTACACTTAAGAAAACACAATAACAAAAAAACACAACTTTAAGCTAGAACACAAAACTTCTGATTCAAAACTAAATCATTACAATTAAAAGAACATTAAATGAAATATTAGTGATAAAAAGCACAAAATAAAATAAAAAACACAATTATTAAAAAAGATTACAAATCTACAAATTACAAAAAACAACAAAGAAAAAAAATCACAACAAAAACTCAAAATTGTTATATGTTTGAGTCCCAAAAAACTAGAAACCATGATGAAGAATCAAAAAAGTCATATTTGTTCTCATGTTTCTTTATGTTGTGTTATTATTGATTGCTGTGATATTTTGATGTTTGCTGTGTTTTCTTTTTGTATATGTAGTTTTGGACTTTTATTTTGTTTTGTTATTACTGGTTGATGTGCTATTTTGATGTTTGTTGTGTTTTCTTTTTGTACATGTAGTTTTGGATGTTTTTTCAGTTATGTCTTTTTGTACTATTTTGCTTGTTATGTAATCGTGTTTTTATTTTGTTGCTGGGTTTTGTTGTCGTGGCTTTTTATTTGGTTAGTTTTTGTCACATCTTTCATTTGTAGTTGTGTTGACCTCAATGTTGTATTTGTCATCAGACGTGTTTTTGAATTCATAGTTCTGTTTCTCTTTTATTGTTTTGATTTGTGATTGTGTCTTCTTAATAAGTGCATGGTTTTTCTTGTGTTTTCGTTTTGGTGTAGGGTTTTAGTATTTGTAGCTTTGCACTTTTGATTTTTGATTGATTTTCTCTTTATTTTGATATGGTGTGCATTTTTGACTTGTTGTCTTTGATAAATTTTTTTCTGTTAAACTTTAAAAAACATGTTTTAAAATAAAAGGAGACTGGAACCCTAAATACTTCGACTTAGTCTTTGTGTTAAAGAAAGAGACCAGATTCTGTATCAAGTGTCAGTACCTTGATAGGGCTGATGCTTTGCTTTGATCAGTGGCGGCATCAAGCTGACAGCTTACTTACTAATCAGACCAGAGGGAAATCTAGTCATTCCAATGCACAAATAGTCTCAAAACTCAGTTCAGAATAGCCATTACATCGATCCTCTGCTGATGGATTTTTTTTTGGATGAAGAGGTTTTAATATAATATGAAAAAAACCTAAAGTATATAAACGAATAATCAATGCATTGAGCTTGTTTGGCAGATAATCAGGTGGAATTATTCAATTAGAATCACAATGATCATCAAAGAACAACATAGGAAAAACATGATCTTTTAGGTGGTTTTAAAAGCTTAAAAGATTTGCAGCAAAGTGCTTCACAGAAAGCAAAAAATGGAAGTATATAAAGACTAAACAGCTGTAAATGAAAAGGGAGACTTTTGTAAGAACATCATTAAAATGTCTCCAGAGCATTAAAGACAATATGCAAACGTGCAAATATTTAATAAAGTGTTTATTTTAATTGTTTTTGTTTATTTGTTTGTTTTGGGGGAGGGGCGTTGGACCTTAATGGGACAAAAAGTTGAAAAAAAAAAAAAAGCTTTATTGAAATTCCGAAGTTCTGCTCCAGTCTTGAGTAAAAAGCTGAAAACATGATTGTATGTATTCAAAGCATTTTACCAGGATGTCATAACAATTAATTAAATAACAATTAATTAAAATTAAAATTGTCTTTTAATGTGTAGGTGCATGTTTTAACAAAACTAAATGTCTTAATGGCCTTGACCTTGTATCTCTAAAATGTTTTTGTTTAATTCTAAGCCATACTGGATGTATGAGCCAAGATTAAATCAAATCCCTTAAAACATTTTGGAGATTTGGCATTCACAAGCAAGGGATCAACATGATAATAAATGATCTGGACCTATGACCTCTCTAGAGTTAGTGTGGTCCTTTTGGCACAGCTCAAAGTAAACCCCGAAATCTGTTCTCTGGTTACAATCCTCACAAGCAGTCAATATATATTTGACCTGATGACCTTGATTCTCGACCTATGACCTAAAAAAATGCATTTAGTTTATCCTCAAGCCAGAGTAAACACTTGTGATTGGTTTAAAGTAAATCATTTAAATTTTTTCTTAAAATATTTTATTTTCAAACAGGGACTGAACATGATAACAAAATATCCACAAGGAGCCCAATTCCCTTGACCTATGACCTATAAACTGTGGCATCTCATTCTGCTAGAGTGGACATTTGAACAAGGTAAGATTCTAATGCCTCAAAGTTTTCTTGTGACATCCTGTTCAAGAACAATTTCCAGATAGTTTTTGACAAATTTGACATTTACAAACAAGGGATGAAGACCCAGAAGTTTTGACCAATCACCACCAATGATCCTTGAAGCAGAATAAACATTTCCATAGAGTTTGCAGAAGATCCCTTAATGTGTATTTGACATTTCACATTTAAAAGCAACATGGGGACCAAAGACCTTTGACCTAAAAATATAATGAATTTAATCAAGAGGCAGAGTGGACATATGCTCTGGGTCTGAATCAAACACCCCATACATGTTTGGGCGAAGGGCCTGACATGACTCTGTGACATCTTCACCTCAGAATGTACATAACTCACTCTTGAGTCAGACTACATGTTTATACAATACTTAACCCTTTGACCTTCACAATAAGAAGTACATTTGCAAAAAATGATTTGCTGGTAAAATTGTTCTCTTGCCTCTTCATTTACCAGCATTTTGGATTTGACTTTTCAGATTACTCAATCAGGAAGTAGACATGCAGGTCAATCAGCTGTTTGACTTGCCTGTGCATAAATCGATTCCTCTCATTTCTGCAACATTTTTTATTTCACATAAAAATATCACAGAGAGTATGGTAGACTTTTTAAAATAACCTGTTCAACTGAATGGTGCTAATCTTCTAGCCAGATCTGCAGGTGTGGTTTAAGAGTGCACTATCTCAAAACGTACAAAAGCCACAGTTTAGATATTTACACATCATGAGAAGTACGTATATGATGTATATTAAGTCTGTGTAGCTTAAAAATTGAACAAGTAGCAATGGCAAAAAACAGGCACAAAATGAGTTGCCAGTCTGTGTGACCAGATGATAAATCTGCTACATCTAGGAGATGATCTTATACACACTGGCAACTACCTCTGAATCAGCTGTTTAATGATGTATTTGCTGGCATGTTAGCAATCCTGTCTCTGTGTCCTGCCAGAACCAACGCTATGCTCTATTTTTTAAGGAAAAATTTAAAGAAAATCCCTTCGTGGAATTAGCTAAAAAGCAAAGGATAATGGTGTGATCCAATTGATCCCAGAAGTTAGGTTCCCCATGTTGTAAATGAAATATGACACAGGAGTGCCCCCTTTGGTCGGAATTTCCTACTAGGAAATTGGTTAATCCTTAGCTATAGCTTTGCCATCTCGTAACATGTTTAAGTGGGATGTGATGTAATTCACACTTCCCAAGTCTGAGTTCGGGGGTGAATTGACCTCCCCATAAATGTGAGGGTCAGTTATCTTAGCCTTTGGCCTTTGTTCTCCAAAACTGGGACTCCTAGTCTTTAAAACAGATCCGACATTCATTTAAAATAAGAAAAAAATCCTTTTAAAAGTATTTCAGAGATGGACAAAGGGTGGACATGAGACCACTGAACCTGAGCTTTTACTGTTGACCTGTTAAATGTAATAATCTCATCACTGAGTCGTAGTGGACATTTGTACAAAGCCTGAGCAATATCCCTCTTGAGATGCCACATTCATAAGGCCCAGATGAACCCGGAAATTAATGCCTCCAGTCCCTGCAAAGGCATAAAAATTAAAGTAGTTGAATTGGTCATCAATAACATGACCAAAAACCCTGTACTCTGCATATTTTCTGCTCAGTCTGCACAAAAAAATACATGAAAATAATCAGTCTGTCATGAGCATTAATTCAGCCTTATCTACATCAGGTAATTACAGAATATTTAATGAGCTTGAATGTGCATTTATCAAAAACCTTATGTTCCAGCTGTACACTGAAGCTAAAGTACACAATGATGTATTCTCAGAGACAGTGTCTGCTTTAAAGCACTTTTAAGGTAAAAAGCAAAGGGACAGAACAGATAGGGTATATTTTAATGTCACCTTCCATTATGCTCAGTGAGCCTTAAAGCAAGAGCCGATGGATGGGACGTGAAGAGAATCGGTGAGAGAAGGTGTTTGGCCAGCAAGCTGATCACCTGAGGGACAACAGAAAGCTTTAGATGGATCAAAAGAGGTGTGCAGGGGATCAAGCGTGGACTGGATATTCAGGTAAACCCTGTTATTTACACAGATCGCCTTAAAAGCCTGTCTCTTGAACCAATGTTCCATCCTCCAGGAGTCAGTCTTTGGCTAAATGTGTCTGGGTTTAATATTATACAAAAACATGGATGTGTTTGATAGGCATTATGAGATTTAATGGAATAAGACAAGCAGGGATCACTGATGCTTATTTTTTAACACTAAGACAGGAATGATAGTACATCGAGGGCCTGCTGGTTAAAGGGATACTTCACAAAATATCCATCTTCCAACTGTCATTCTAAGTCAGATTGACAAGGGGCTATAAGAGCTGCTCCAACTTGCCGTCACTTAAACCCACTGTGGGTCCAATGACCCTGATATAATCCGAAATTTAGTAATATAGTTAGAGGGATATTTTTGTTTTTTATATAAGTGGGGTTGCTCGAGGCCCATTGCACTAGTAAATATGATTGCCAACAAAGGCACCTGCAAGCTTTGTCCCTGGGGGAGATACCCAGAACAGGTGCTAGCAGTATGCTTGGTGCCACCGAAAGCCTCATAATTAATCCATGTTTAGGATGAAACAACTCAAAAAATATGTTGGCTCAACCAGATGCTACAGGAGTTTAGAACTGTGGTTTAAGCTTTTGTATAATGGGACGTAGGGGTTATCTATCTTGCCGCCATAAGTTGATCAAGCTGTCAGAAGAAACAACAAACACTAATTTCACCAAATTAAACTAACCATGAGTTATTTTGACTCAATCATCGTGGACCTGCCATTAGTCATGGAGACGAGAGCACACAGAGGTAGAACTTTTGCAGATGGAGTCACAGGTAGAAAGAGGGATGGAGAATGGACGAGCAGGGCAGATCACAAGTTACCTGTCGGTGCAGATGTATGAACTGTGAGCCCATATCTACAAACTCTGAGCATCATTGCTGTCAGGTTTGGGACTTAGTAACACCACATTTCCTGAACTTCTCATCCGAACTCTTGAATTATGGTAAGATTTTAAAACTGCAGTCAGTGTTTGCAGTGCCCATTTTACCCATGAGGACTGTGACACATTTGTTCTGTCACTCCAGAGGGGTGAGTGCTGATGTCCACAATTAAAACAAGCAAAGGTTGACAAAGGCCCATGTCTGTGTCACGACTTGTGTTAAAAATCATGTTTAGTGGATTTTTTTTTGCTTGTTTATACATCCAGGATAAATACAGAAGCGAGCCAGCTTCAAAATACACAGGAGAGTAAGATGATTAACAGTTTGTGCTCAAGTGACCACTACCTGACCTCACCAGAGCCTGCAACTCCCTGACCTGAACAGCTGATGAGATGAGTTGCTGGCAAAAGGATACCTAGCCCCACCCTGCATCACAAAATAGGTCTCAACACAGGGGCTCTGTCGAGGAAAAACACTGCAAAGAATCTCATTGCAGCGTGTTGTCCCAGATATCTACCCCCCAAAGACAAAACTTGCAGGTTCCTTCATTCATGTTTATATTAAATAGTGTTCTGGGCCTTGAGCAGCCCCCAACATTAAAACACAGTACTGGAAGGCAGAAGCCAAGTCCACTAACCAATAGAAGCACTGTCAGGCACAGTTCACAGGGTTTACAATAAAACAGCCTGTTCTGGACAGAGCTGAAATAGTCAGGTTTAAAGGCATGTCAAAAATCCAAACTAAACTTAATGGGAACTGATAAAATATGCCACCTTTAATCAAAAATAGTCTTCTGCTTATTTTCTTAATTCACCAGGCTGATCCATCTTGCACAACTCTATGCTAAGATGCTTCTTCAGCACCCTTAGAGCACAAAGAGGTGGTAGTAAGAGGCATGGTTCAAAGATGCCAAAAGCATCGAGCAACTGTAAATACAAGCCTTTAAAGAATGGCAGCCATAGAAAAGATTGGTGAAGATGCAGTCAAACTTGTATGTTCATCAGATACAGACTTCATTAAAAGAAGAGCTGAACATCATCACATTCTTTTTGGAGTCCAGGACGGTGCATTTGATACACACCTTTTCTTTTCAAAACCAACAGGAATCAAGTATCTACATAAAGCTGTAGACCCCAAGCAGTGCCAGCACATGCAAATAAAGGTGTATTTTTTTAACAGTGCAAATCTTTAGGCATTTAAATTACAGTCTATTACAAATAAGTTTATTTTCTTTGCAGGAGTCACACATGCCCTGCCGCACAAACTAAGTCCTGTATTCTGAGAGGGACCAAGGAAACACTCAGAGGAGTGAACAGAGAGGAACATGGAGGGAGTAACAGGAATCAGTGAAAATCTGACACAGTTTGCATTTTAACAAATAAGGAAGACAGATTTTGATCAAAGACAGCCACTCTAAACACCCCCTACCAAGCACAAAGTAATTCCTCCCTCTATGGTAAATAGAAGTTGATGATAAATTAATTTAAAAAAAAACTACTTTTTCGAGATAAGGCTATTTGTTTAGATGCATTCCGGAAAATGAGTTTTCAAAAGGAACAAAATAAGAAAACTTTCTCAACTTAACTTATTTAATTTAAACTTTTAGAAATATATTTAATTAAATTATGACTTTTTCTAAAACTTTATGCATTTAGTTGAAAAATAAATCCTTATTTACCATTAATCGAAAATACAAATTTATTGATATCTCTATTTTACCTTTTTAAAAACACAATGTAGTTTGTTGTCCTCCAGATAATTAGACATTTTGTATCATGATCAAGGTCATATTATCATGATACTTGCTTACTATATGAACAATTATAAGACAGAAAGACTTTGGTGGTTTTTACACCTACAGCTCATTTGCTTTGCTCCAATTTAGTTGAAAAATTTGCATATGCTGCTATTTCTTTTGGAAGGTTTAATGTTGACACAGCAGTGCTTAGAAAAGGGCCAGGCCCAGGCTGAGTCACACCAAAAAGCCGCCTTATGTCATTACTTCACAGCTAGCATTACTCTGACTGTAAGTCATGCTGTGCATGGGAAGAAACCCAGCCTATGTCACCTACTAAAGGATAATATTGCTGCTGTCAGGCACAAACCTCCTCTCCATTGTTTATGGTTTTCTTTTTTTTCATAAAACACTGTTATTGGTCACCTCCAATGTCGGTGAGTGGGTTTTAAAAAGTTTTAACCAAAATAAAAGGCTAAAAGAATTGTAATCATGACAATGTATACTGTATTGACAATACAATACTGCACCTGTGGGGCATCGGTGGCCCAGTCTGATAATGCGATCTGTTGGAATCAGAAGATTGCAGGGTCAAGCCCAGCTCTGGTTGTCACATGGCTATGCAAGACACTTAACTCCAAGGGCTCTAATGTCTTAGACCAGGCGCAGGCAGGGCGCACCTGCCCTGCGCCACGCCTGCGCCGCACCAACGGGGTGTGTCCAGGGCATTTTGCAAGTTCCGTGCACGGCACAGGCTGGCGCAGGGAGGCACACCAACGCCTCTCCCAGCGGCGCAAGTGGCAGAGAGGGAGGAGAGAAGGCGTGAGTGGGTTTAACACAGCCGAGTGTGATCTTCACCAATCAAATGAACGTCTCTCCTCGCCTTTAAATGCGCTGCGGGCGAGGCACAGTGACAATTTCACCTCGGTAGTGAAGAAGGTCAGAGCCGCTGTCACTTTTGCAGCATCTGGGAGAAAGCAGGGGCCACCGGGCCGCGAATCGGAGGACACGATGCGCGTCACCGTGTGGACCACCTTACAGGACAGATGTGTTCTGTTCCTGTGTCATAATATGAGTACAAAATTAAGTGATAATTACATTTAAACACAGCAGCAGGCTAATCCATTCATCATGCTTGTGATCCACCTGCATTCCTGGTCTGTCATCACCAAATAGCAGAACCTTAGGTGAAAATATATCTCCTCCTCATCCTCCTTGTAATAATATACTCCATCTTTTTAGGTCACCTTAGGAATAAAGACTAAAAGAGAGATATATGGACAATCACAGGTAAATCCTTAAGACACCGAGTGACTGACATTTATTCAGCGAGCGTCTCTCTCTTTTTTCTTTTCTTTTGAATTTCATGAGATGAGAGAAGCCGGATACTCCATTTTGGTTGATGTGGCTGTTTGTGGTTGGCTGAGAGATGTGAACTCGTTAGTTATGACAAACGTCTCTGATCTGACATCAGATGTGACGGGACAATTAATATAGATACAAATGTATATGCTGCTTCAGATGGTTACATTAAATAGTGGCTGCTGTGATTGTTTATTGCACTGAAATGTGCCTGACAATGTGGATACCTGCCTGTGAGGTTTTGGTGATGTGTGCGCACTGTGCACCTGTCAGCCAAATTACCACTGCATGGGGTGCACCTCTCCTGCGCCGAGAATAGACCAGGTTGGAGCTGGCGAGCTTTCAGCGCACCTTCCACGCGTTTTTTTGGCACGAAATTGTCACTGCGCCAAGCTGAATCTTTTGACACCTCCCCCTGGTGTGCCATCACACCCATCTCAGCGCAGCCAGTCTACCAAATTGCCACATTGGCTGCGCACGGTGGTGCGCCGGACGAAATTACCACGGTGTGGGGTGCGCCAGGCTGCGCCACCCTGAGTTGCGCCAGGAAATTACAGCCCCGAGTTGTAAATGGGTATATGTTAGCATATATGGATGGGTGACTTGCATAAAAACTCTTAAAAGAAAACAAAGAAAAAAAAAAAAAAAAAAAAAACATTGGTGAATGAATGTGTGAGAGTGAATGGGTGTAAAAGGGTAGGTGTGACCTGCAGCGTAAAGCTGCTTTGAGCAGTCAAAGGGACTAGAAAAGAGCTATATAAGCTCAAGTCCATTTACCAATTACAATTTTAATTCATTCAGTAGAGGAGCTTGATTCTCCTTTCTTAAAAAGTAGGAATTTTGGAGAGCTTTGTGCCTGACAACAACAATATAATAAGGACAATTGGGGGCATTAAATGCCCCATATTAATTACATAGATAAGAATATATATCAACAAGCATTATGATAACTGTAAACACAATGATTTTCCAAAGTGTTCCTAACCCAACGTGGTTATATCCTTAACATGAATATGGTGATTTTCAATGCAGTGCCACCTGAGGAGTTGAAGGTCAAGGGCATTTAATGTTTGTTTTCGGCCTTGTTGCGAACAAAAGATTGATTGATTAATTGATTGATTGATTGATTGAATGATTGATGCAGATATTTCTCCATATTCTCTACACCTTTCATGATATTATGGACTGTGGATGATGAAATATCTAAATCCCTGGTAAATGTATGTCAGGAGGTATTTTTCTTTAACTGTTGGACTGTTTGCTCATGTAGTTGTTCACAAAATGATGAACCCTGCCCCATCCTTCCTTGTTAATGACTGAGCCTTTCAGGGATGCTCCTTTCATACCCAATCACGACACTCACCCATTTTCAATTAATCTGTTATTTATGTTTTACATACATCCCAACTTCTTTGGAATTGAGGGTTTTAACTCTCCTGCAACTGTCATCTCATGACTTTTTCAGCCATTTTTCAGGTCTGAAGGGTTGACTTTATAACATTTATCAACATTTCATTGGATAACAATTCCTCCAGAAGACCATAATGCTTTTTTATTAAGGCTTTCATTCAAATAAACCATCCAACAACAAACTATGAGAATAAGCAGGCAGCATAATAAAAATTAGAAAATGACATTAGCTGTCTCGTTAAATTTGTAAATGATTGACCAAACTTCTCATTCTTTGAGCCATATTGTGTCTGCGCCCTCCTCCATCTCTGTCATCATTAAGGATGCAGTTTAATAGAACATAAAATCAAACTGGAGTTCTGTTTGCCATTTATCCCACATTTAAAAGCTCTTGAACCAATTTCCTCACACAGATGGCACAGCAAATGCGATCAGGGATATCAGCACAATTGTCTCAATGGCTCCACAGCCATTTCTAGCCCATATCAGCTATTTTCTCTGTGAGAAGAAAATACCCACAAAGCACGAGCTTATTGCATCCTTTCAAAATCCAATAGCTGATATGAAATTGAATATTCTTGGGACTCAGATGAACACTTTAGTGTAGATCCAAGGAGAACACCATCTTACTTTATATAACGTGACTTGAATCACCACTTGTAAGATAGGAAAATCTATAATTACCGCATTAGTGCAGGAGGAAATCAAGTAGTATTGTCACTTAGGTTAAGGCTGTTTAGACGTTTGGATTACAGCAATTAAAAATGAAGGGGTAATTATTAATCTCGTCTCTTTTGTTTGCCACCACCTGTCTGCTCTTGCAGCCATTGTCAAGCAGAGACAGAGAACATTTCCCCATGGCTTTATACACCGCCTATCCTACATAATCTCAGCAAGGCTTTAGAAATGAACCATTGATTCCAGAGGTAGAGGAGAGAGGGGAATAGATCAGGCTGCTAATTTGAATATGAATGAAAAGTCAAATCAATGAGCGACCCTGCAGCATGCATCCAAACACATCTAAACAGAAGCTACACGTGTTTGTATTTATAAATGCACAACATAGAAAAGGGAACATGCAATGAAGGTATCAAAGAAAAACTGCATTCTTCTTCTCATTTAGAGTCTGTTGTGTCTGTGTCTGATCCAGTGGCTCATTCTGCTCACACACGTTTTCTTGTTTCGGTTTCTCTCATGCTGCCAAAATAAAAGCATTTGCCTGTAGTTACAGACAAGAACTTTTTTGTGGAAATATATTTGGAGGTTTTTATAAACATTGATTGAACTTTGCCATGCTAAAGTTAGGGGTGAGTTTTGTGGACATAGCAGCTTCTTCTTTCTATCTTTATCAAGCTTTAAACAATAGATGGGGAAGTTTGACAAATTCCAACACTTATTTCTGTTCATATAGACAACATGGTTTAACTTTTGAATCCACAAACCACTTAAATTGTGGTTCTTCGAAGTGTAAGGTAAAATGCTACAGGTCTGACTTCCTACTGTGTTCTGAATGAGCCAAAGCTAAAGAGTCTGTTAGCAGAATGATGCAAACTTACAACAACCATTTAAACTGAGGAAACAGAGAAGATTTAATTAAACTGCAATAGCAAAGAAACAGAACCCCATATGGGGCAAAACCAAATTCCATTAAAAGGACACATTGTATTAGGTACTTCAAACAAACGCACTGAATATTACTAATGTGTTAGGTTGAGAAAAATGTTTTATATCAGAAGGTTAGACCCCCTACTATCATGGAGCTAAACATGAACAGCCACCACAGGCAAGCAGGCAGCCAAAAAGTCTTACAAGTCTAATGCTCTCATGTCTATATTGGGTATTAAGATGGATGAAAGTGTATGAAATGATGTTCAGTCAGTTAATAAAATCTGTATGCTATGGTTCTGTATTTAAAATATATCCAGCTTTGCTAGTCATGTTGGGATTTTCCGCTTCTTTTAGTAATGGTTTAGTGGTTGTTCGGATCTGCTCTGCTCAGCTTTTAAATGGCTCCTCATCAATTCATAACTTTTGTGTTTTCTAATCAACAACCAACCACAAAAGAAAAAAATGTGCTTTTCTCCTCTGCAGAAGTCAGCTCTGCCATCCAAATAAAAGAGTCTGCAATTAGAAGCAGCTCATTTGCCAACAGACACATCACTACTTGTCACTTATACGGCCCTATTTTGATAAAGTGAATGAGTGACAGCAAAGGTAGGGATTATGTGCCTTGGTTATACACAGGTGTCTTTTGAGCATGACATGAACCAAACCAAACAGTGTCAGGCCCCATTCTCTTTAAAGCAGTGAGCACAGGCTAGCTGCCACTTTCTTATTTGCAGATCCACAATTTGGTACAAACAGGATGCCTCAGTGAAATATGTTAATGTTAAGTAATATTTCACTGAGGCATTCCCACAACATTAGAAGTAACTGGCAACAGGGGTTGAACACTTCCACATTAGCATAAAGCAAAACCTTTTTTTTTTACACCTATGAATACAAATATTTTAATTCAAGCTTCATGTTGCATGCAAATCTTTGACCGTTCATGATTTTTTTTTTTTAAGCGCACACAGTAGCAGTGGATGGAGTAGGCAAAGAGATGAAAGAACAGTGGAAGACATCCAAGATATCAAATCCTGACAGAGGCAATAAGCAAGATCTCTTTGAAAAGGTAATACTTCCATTTTTTTTTCATGGACTTTTTTTAGTCTGAGTAATTCTTTGAAATTTAGGCCTGCAGATGAAAACCGACCAGAGGTATTAGGTGAAAATACAATTAATTTTTGGCATGAAGCCTTACCCTGTCAATATTTAAATGACAAAAGCATGGTACGTGAAAATCTAACAACTGTTTTTTTTCTAAAGGTTTGTCCAGGCAATTTCAAACCATGACCTCAGAGACACCAGAAGACACTTGATAAAAATCCATCTACAAAAAAGATTGGCACTCCTTAACACTTCAACAAACCAATCATTTATGGGTCTACAGAAAGGTGACAGTTAGAAGAAGGGTCCTTTCTTTTTCTGCAAAATGCCCTTCAGCTTTGCTCACCTCTGGTGCTCTCTTTTTTATATAAGAGGGGTCTTCTTAAACTAAAATTACATTACACAAGGTATATTTACAACAAATATTACTGTCACACATGGATGATAGTAATGATAGACAAATGAACTTTGGGTGGTTTGTACAGCTAGATCGCTTATCAGAGTTGTACTGATACAAGTGGTTGCTTCCTTTCTGGTATGGCTCATTTGACTAAAAATGAACACAGCATACAGTCATTGTTAAACTGCGCTACGCTAACTTGAAAGAAGTGGTCCCTACTCCAATTGATCACTGGAGTGCTTTATCTGCCGTCAGGACACAATTGACACAGCAACTGACACAATAAGTTGATAAATTAACTCATCACACAGTTGAATTAGTATAAACAGCAGCATTAGTAAGCTAATGCTTTTATGGATATATTCTGAAAGTCATACATGAAAAGTTGTCCTGCCCTTTGTAAACTTCCAACAAATCTTTTTTTTTTTTCTTTTCTGATAAAAGATGCACTTTCACCTATCATTGATCACTGTCCATGTGTGAAATTGGAAAAACATTATGAGTTCCAGCAGCATTTCTTTAAGAAAAAAAGTCATGTTGGATTTGTTCTTTGGTGCTGAAAGTATCCCTATAACGGCATTTCAGCTGGCTGAAAATAGAGTTTTATCATTTCTATATTTGTTACAACGGTGGAAAATGGCACATTTTACACAACACTGCAGCATGAAGGAAGAAACCTCTTATTACATTTTTTTTTTTTTTTTTCCATCGAGGAAGAAGTTGGACTTCCTGCAACTAGATCCAACATTTAAGTTGTGTAGTTTAGAGGGGACAAAGATAAGCACAAATATTTCTGTGCTCCATTCTGCAGCTATTTGCAAAGCAATTTTCTCTGCTCCTCCATCTCACCCTGTTTCCATGGGTCCTCTTGATCCAATAGAAATCCATATGGCATACCTGCTTACCCCTCCTGTTCATGATAACATAGCGTGAGATAACACAATGACCTCTGTGACTGCACAAGTACGTAGTCATCTTAAAACACTCCAGCAGATAACAGCCTGAAACAGTGATTTCCTGTCCTCCACTGTTCCATTTCCTCTGTGAAATGTAATTCGTCTCATTTCCACCACCTGATAATGTTACCTTGTCTGAATCACACAGCGACAATGCTGAGCTCACCCAAGAGCACAAGGCCAGTGAATGATCGTGGACCGATTGGCAGACGGAGTCCCACTGACTCAAGCACAGCAGACTTCTCTGTTGTCCATATTGACTTTGTCTTTACAGCTGTTTTGAACTAATTTCATGCTTGGTGGGCCTCTTTTTCTTACTCTGGCTTCTGCTTCTGGGTGCAACTCAGAGGAAAAAAAGCAAAGAAAACACAATGTCAGATTATCCCATGCTACTGAAGCATAGATGTTAGAATATAGCATATGGTGTTTAGAGGGATTGTATTGGGATGTTTTGTAATATGAGTGTCTACTGTTAAAAAGATGTAAACTAAAAAAAACTGCTTGGTACATTCTAAGCGTGTTAAATGTGACAAGAGATTTTTGCTGCAGGGATACAGTATTTAAATAACATTTTCATTAGTATATAAAACAACAGACATTACAAAGAACCTTCACATAAAAATAAATAAAGTAATTAAAAAATGACTTTTTGTTATAAACAGTTAACTGGCTACTTTATGGGCTTTTCAAATACTCATTAACACAAAAAGCTAAGCTAAAAGTGCTTTTTGGATTTGGAACACCACCAAAATTGGATCATTTCTCCCATGTACCAAGACCAACATTTCCTGAAAATGTCATCTAAATCTGATGAGAACTTCTTGATAGTGAGTTTTTAAAGAAAATGTGGAAAACTGCTCAATCTCACACTGTTATCAATTGATTTAAAAAAATTCCTGCATCTGCATTCAGAGTCAGATCACCACCCAAATCACTTTTCCCTTGTGCCATAACCAGCAGTTCCTTAAAATAATAAAATTGATCGAGAACTTGTGAATTTTTAACCAAAATGCTAAAAACTGCCTTATCTCACAACCTTAACAACTAATTCAAAGAATTCCTGGACTGGCATCTTGATCACCACCAAAATCATACCAGTTCTCCCTCATACTATGACCAACATTCCCCAAAAATTCCATCGAAATCAATGCAGAACTTATCGAGGAATAAGCAAAAATGTGAAAAAGTGCCCTATCTCAAGAATTTAACAAATTTAAAAACAAATCTGTATTCATCTAGATTCAGATAAACACCCAAAATCTAATTACAATTCCTATGTGCCATGACCAACATTCCCTGAAAATGTCCTCAAAATTGGTAGTGGACTTGGATTTGGTCACAAAAATGTGAAAAGCTTGTTCTTGTGCCATGACCAACATTTTCTGAAAATTCCATCAACGTTAATTTAATATTGGATCACACAGAAATGTCTTTCAATCCAAACATTTTATTTTGAAAACCGGAAGTTGATACATGCTTAGTATCTTGGTGCTGACTTTCTCAGGCATCTCCATGTATTACCATAAGCTTGCAATACGGGCGCATTTAAAATGTTGAAGCTGCTGGCTTGACAATGCAAAAACAAAAGGGAGCTGGCTTGGCCACAGTCACACACTCTCTCTGCCCCAGGCAGGGAGCACCTCTGTTGTTGTATTTGGTTTTGCTGAATTTCTTGCAGGTCTTTTCTAGGTTTGGATTGTTTTGGGCTTTGCTTCTTTCCTAACTTGCTGCGCGTTTCTGCTCTGCAGGTGCTTTCCCTTACTGAACTACATCGAGCTGTTGTACGCCGTTTGGCTTTGTCGGCAACAATACTTCTCAATACCACAACCAGCATTTCCTTAAAATGTCAGCAAAATCATTTCATAACATTGAGTTTTCCTGTTCACAATCTAAGAAAACAGTCTTAAATACACAAAGTGTATTTACGTAACTGTGACCCTCATTCTTGTTTACTCTTGTGTACTCTATAAGTGGGAAAAGTTGCTTTTGAGTGGACTTGAGTCACAATACATTTGTACAATGATAAGCAGCGCCAAGATATGTTGGGCCAAAGTTACCATAAACTGAGTCCACTACCCATGCGTTACATTTACATTGGCAAACATTAAAATCCATCTATGATTTTTAATTGGTCCACTGGGGAACAACATTCTCCACGAGCACAACATTCTTTAGATGTATCCACCTGCCTTAAACACAACAAATTGACCCCAGAAATGTACTTGTCCTGAAATGTTGATTTTTTTTTTTTTTTAAATTCTGGTCAGTATCAGCTTATATACCTTGACGTGTGAATGCAACATCAGACTCAAAAATGAGCTGAAATCTTCAGAAGTGAAGAATCTGGTTGAAACAAACCTTCAATTCTAGGTGTAGTTATGACTTTTAACCTTTTTAAAAATGCAAAGAGAAAATGTTTAATACTCAAAAGTAATGTCCAGTCCATTTTCCTCCTTTAGAGCCCTCACAGCTCTGCACGACTCCATGTGTTCCGAGTGAACAACCGTACCTTGCAAACCAGCAAAATTTGCCAGATTCCATGTCTGTCAACAGGCAGATCGGTCTTGCTGAGCTTCAAAGTGAAACAATTGTGCTCAGTCAGAAAATGGCAAGGGTTTTTTGTTCTTTTAAGGACAAAGAAGCTGTAACACAAACATGCTTTAGTTGTAGCCAGAGGGAGAAACAACCGCAAGCCTCTGACAAGCTCAAATGTATGTGACAGACAAAACATTCATGCAGTCGCCCTCAGGTTTTTCTTGAAAAGCCATGCCCTTCACTTCACAATCACTTTCCATGGGATGTTTCCCAGACTGATGTGAAATGTATCCCCTGGGTAGAGAAACCATCCATATTATGTGTCAGCAGGCCAAAGAAAAGCAAATGGATAGACAGCATGCCAAAACCAGTTGTTAGAAAAGGGGAGAACCCCCATGGCCTGACCCCTGAGTTGGGCAGAGCTGACAGCACATTTTAACAGCACATCATCTTTTGTTGTTTATCTTAATGAGAACCCTCTAGAGGCAAAATGTACAAAATGTGCTTTTGACAAACGTCAATACAAAGCACATTTTAGAATGAAACAAAGGCCCACATACAATATCAAAATCAACAATAACAACATAATAGAAACAAGAAGTGAGATAACAGAACAGAAGAAAAATCAGATGTGGGGTGGGGAGGCACCTGTTTGAAAAACGATGAATTTTACTTAACTGTTCAACAGCAAGTGCAGATCTATCTGAAGAAGAACAGGCTATTTGAATGTCTAAAACCAAATGCAACAAGCAGCTATTACAGATAAGTTATCAATGCCTAATTCGCAGGTTTCATAATTACTAAATGGTCTGCAGAACAGAGGATAATTGCAATTCCCTAAACATCTACACACTTTTGTCATTTTGTTATAAGCCTCCTTAAACAGATGAGTTGGATTTATCCAGGTACACAACAACCCTCTGTGGCCAATAGATGTGTTCAACTTTGTAAAAATGCTCAATATTTGGATTGATAAAGTGTTAAATGAGTAAACCAGATGGGAATCCTTGCTAATCCATTGAGTTCGATACCAAACATCCCAAATCCTCTAAATCCAGGGCATTAAATAGCTTTGGTAAGCTAATGTGTCAGGAAAGATTCAACAGAATTAAAATTGTTCTCATATCAAGCAATACAATGACAAAGTGTCCTCTCTCACTGAAACTTAGAGTAAGCTTTTTCCTTGTAATTAAAAATAAATAAATAAAAAAAAAACACATAAAATGGTTGATTTTGACAATTTTAATGAGCTAAAACGCAAACCAAACCTTTGACATGCTCCACCTCAGACCAGTGAATAAACTGTCTTTTTCATTCAAAATTTGGATCATTTTTTTAATGATTGTACATGCTCCCACAGGGCCAGTGTTTTGCCCAAATTATCACATTTAAATAAACCACTTGCCTGCAGCTACTTTAGCTAGGCACCATGGTAGGAAGTTTGGTGTTATGGTTCAACAAATGATTAAATAAACTGATGACTTTCAGCTGAGAGAACCTGAAGCAGCAAATCTATTTTTTTTAAGTTTTCAAAAAGAAAAATTTTGAAAAGCACCAGGTTGGAACATTCCACAGGCAAACAGGTTGACCTGGAACAGGTGAGTGTATGAATGGTTTGATATTTGATTATTTATTGCTTATTGATGTTTGGAAATGTTTGTTTTATTGATTCTATCTACAGCACTTTGAAGACGTTTTTGTTGTTTAAATGTGCTATACAAATAAAGCCTATTGGATGGGATTGGATTGAATGGTTATAAAGGAGCATCCCCAATAGGTTCAGTCATTCACAAGCAAGAATGGGGCAAGGTTCACCACTTTGAGAACTGTCTGAACACATGGTACAACAGTTCGTGAACAACATTTCTCAACTTACAATTGCAAGGAATTTAGGGATTATATCATCTACAGTCCACAATATCATCAAAAGATTCAGAGAATCCAGAGAAATCTCTTCATGTATGAGCAGAAAGGCCAAAAAACCAACATGAATACCTGTGACCTTCAATCCTCCAGGTGGCATTGAATTAAAAACCAACACCATTCTTTAAGGGACATGTGGGCTCAGGAACACTTTGGAAAACCATTGTCAGTTAACACAGTTCATCACTTTATCTACAAATGCAATTTAAAACTCTGTCATACAAAGTGAAAGCCATGTATTAACATCCAGAAATACTGCCAACTTCTCTGGGCCTGAGCTCATCTGAGATGGACTGACGAAAAGTGGAAAAGAGCACTGTGGTCTTATGAATCTACATTTCAATTTTCTGAGGGGAAATCATGGACGTTGTGTCTTCAGAGCTAAAGAGGAAAAGGACCATCCAGATCGTTAAAAGCACAGACTTCAAAAGCCAGCATCTGTGATGGTACTGGGGGTCTGTTAGTGCCCATGCCATGGGTAACTTGCACATCTGTGACAACACCATTAATGCTGAAAGGTATGTGCAAGATTTGGAGCAACATATGTTGCCATCCAGGTGACGCCTTTTTCAGGGACATCCCTGCTTATTTCAGCAAGACAATGCCAAGCCACATTCTGCACGTATTACAACAGCTTGGCTTTTTAGTAAAGAGTGAGGGTACAAGACTGCCTGCAGTCCAGACCTGTCTACCACTGCAAATGTGCTGCACCTTATGAAGTGAAAAAACCAGTAAAGGAGACCAATGGGTGTTGTGCAACTGACATCATGCATCAAGCAAGAATGGCAAAGAATTTTCCTTACAAAACTTCAACAATTACTATCTTCAGATCTCAAACACTTACTGAGTGGTAAATTTTCCCCTGTCCCAGTTTTTTTGGGAAAATTTTTCAGGAATCAAATTCCAAATGAGGGAATATTTGCAAAAAAAAAAAAAAAAACTTTTTAAATTTAATCATCTTTGCCTTTTAGTGTGTTCAAATTAAAACAGGTTGAAAGACAATTTGCAAACCCATTATTCTGTTTTTATTTTTGTTTTGTACAATGTCCCAACTTCTTCGGAATTGGAGTTTGTACATGCAGCTCTTCTGTTTAGTACATGTGGCTGATCAGCAACATTCCTAAGTAATAGACATGACAGTGACAGTCTGACAAATGTTTCAGTCTGCATTACTATTGCTGCACTGGTCTTTTTTTATGTTTTTTAAAGATTTACAAGACATTAACAAGAATTTAAAAAAAAGGGGGAAGTCTTTAAAGACCTACAAGAATAACATCAAGAAAATGTTTTTTTCATAACAGCTAGTATTTTGTATGGAAAAGGGCTTTCAATTTTTAATGGAACAAAAATTTTAATTGTTTTTAAGGTTTACTTTTATGGGACTACATAGCAAAGATTTTTATTGAAATATATGTCTTCAACAAAGTCAGGTAATCAAGCTCAAACTGTAGCAGTGGAATAATGTTTTCCGGTTAAAAAAAATGTCACAATAAAGTTCTGGCAGCTTAAGCTTTTTCCCATAGAATGTCTTCTCTGACTTTTTATTGAATTTTCAAGATTTTCCCCAAAGTAACCAGGTCTAATGACACTTTTCTATATGGCTGTAACACTGCTTTATCTTCAAGAATGTTACAAAACTGATATCAATGAAATATCAGCTTTGATAACTGAATAAAGAACAACACAATCACTCCTCTTTAAACCAAATCAAACATGGACTTGTGTAACAAATGTCTTGCAAACCAGAGAGTAGCATAATTCCCCAGAGACACTGCTCGTCTCTTGAACAAGTCCTCGCCTCATAAGCCATTGTGTGTCAAAGGGATTGTGTTACAGTTGGCCCCTTCCACTCTCTCCCTTTCGGGTGACTCTCATTGTCAAGGCAACTATTAATGTCAACCCCTGCCTCGACTGATGCTGGTGATGGTATGGATTGACTGCTGCAGGGCAGAGAAGTGGGGGGTCAGAGTCAGAGCTGTGCGGTGATGGGAGCCTGGTAAGGAAGATGTGTAGCCTGCTGGACCCACACTACATGAAATGTTTATACCTCTGGCTGCCTGGAGTGATGGAAAGATAGATAGATGTGGAGTGAGGATTCAGACTGTTGGAGGAAGAGGGGGCCTATGGACGGAAATGGAGCTAGGGAAAAGCCAAGGTCAATAACCCTCAAGGTAACAAAGACAAATAGTAGCGTTATTGTAGCCTTACACCACTAAACAGAATGGATATGGCTATTAAATACTCCAAAACAAACAGAGCTTGGATTTAATGGTCCCATGGGCTTTAAGGAGCAATGCAGATGCTTCTGCTTTGAATACTTTAGCTGTTTAAAAATACTGTTACAGTACACCATCTCAATGACCATTCTGTCAACCAAACTGTTTTTTAAAATACACATTGGAGAGCTATGAGCTACAGATCCTGACTGTAGTGTAACAATTTAATTAAAAAAAGTTTATTATAAAATCTGTAAATTAAGAGCACTTGTTTGCATTGATCAAGGATGAGGCAAACACAATCAAATATTCTGAACCAATTTTAAGTAATTATTTTGCTTCTCATTATGTAGATACTTTTTTAAGACAAGTCAATAATTGAATTAAACAAAAAGTCTCTATCATATTTATAGGTCTATTTTAAGTTCAGAAAAAAATGAATTTTAAGTCTTTAACATGCTAATATCAATAAAGTTAGGCTGTGTGGAGCATGCATACAAAAACTGAGTACAATGATTTGCAAATCCTTTTCATTCACTATATATGAGTTTCTATGAGTCGTTTCTCCAACTCCTCCCCTTCCTTTGTTGTTGTTTTCTCCTCTAGTAAGACAGGTATATGCTTCCATCACCAGCCATTTGGAACTGAAGAAGCTTCTTGGATGAGAAGTGAAACGTCTTCCCAACAAATTCAACACAGTCCAGTTGCCTTGTTTTTTGAATCTTCAAGATAACCATGACCTGGATGAATGAGAATCTACACAGACGTAATGTCCCTGATTTTCAAATAACAATTTGAAATGTTGACTCATGGACCACAGCACACTTTTCTGTTTTGTTTGAGTCCATTTTATTTGAACTTGGGCCCAGGGAAGCTGGCGGCATTTGTGAGCATTGTTGATGTTTGGCTTTTGCTTTGGATGGTGGAGTTTTAACTTGTCCTTGTAGATGTAAAAACAAACCGTGTGAACTGACAATGGTTTTACATAGTGTTCCTGAGCTCACATGGTAAAACCCTTTTCAGAATATTGGGTTTTCATGTAGTGCCACCTGAGGGATTGAAGGTCAAAGGCATCAAGTGTTGGTTTTTAAGCGTTGCTTATGTGCAGAGAATCCTCTGGATTTTCTGAAACTATTGATGATATAATGGACTGTAGATGATAAATCATGAGCCTTCTTGTTGCTGCTCGGCATGCCAAAGTTGAGTGTGAAATCTTGCCCAAACTTTGGCCCATTATGATCAAATATTAATTTGGGGTTCTGACTCACAGGCACAAAAGTCAAAGAAAAAGACAGTACAAAGAAATGCAGAGATGCTTGTTAGAAACAGAAAAAGAAGAAACAATAACAGAACAAAATTATTTAGATTCAGTTTCATTATTGAGAGTTGTTGCATCTCTTGTTAACACAGATATCAACATAAGCTTATTTCAGATGAAGGAAAATCTTAACAAGCAAATTAAAGTTAGATTATAATGGAAAAAGGCTTGACATTAAGAACCTTAAATACGAAACAATGGAATAAACCAAGAATTCTGATTCGCTTTGCAATTCATGTTAACCTACAAGGGCATTTGTTCACACATAAAAAATCTACTATGAACCTTTCCCATGATTATATGCCCTAAATAACTTATATGCAGCCTCCTTTTCCCTTTGACAACAACATGATCCATGTTTTTGAGCCAAGGCATGAAAAGACAACACACATGCTTATGTCAAAACAGATGCAGCATTGTACGTGTTTATTCAACCTTACGTAAGAGTGTGTGCACAGAGGGAGACTTTTAGGAGGAGGCGGCTGTGTTGACATGTTTGCAGACAGAGACATTCAGTATTCTTCTCTGAAAGAGGCTGTGGAGAATGCTAAAATATTTAGCTCAAAGAGAATTAAGGTTACTTTTGGTGAGCAGTATGCTCTGTACTGCCATCATCAAACTTTCATCTTTTCATGGCCAGAGGGCAGACTGTGAAAACAAATTCAAGCTCTGAGGGCCTTTCAGCTGTTTCCCATAGGTTACAGTCGATAGTTGACTGGAAGGTTTGGTCCGTTCAGATGTTTTCACGGTTTAGGTGAGGACATCACCAGCAAGGAGGATTCTTTTTTCACTTTTATTTTTGCTTTTGTCCTGTTTTCCAATTAGATAGGTTGATACATTATCAAACATACATGGCCAAAATGCTTGAAACTTTGTTTAAAAAAGTATTCATAATGGTTTCCTGATGGGTTTCTTTAACATTCCAGATGCACCAAAACACATTAATGTGGGATTATATTGTAAGACAACCACAGGTATTACAGGAGCTCTGTAGGGTGTTGTTGGCTTAGTTTGGTCGTACACTCTACCATTTATTAGAAGGTTGAAGGTTCCAGCCCAACTCCAACTGTCACATGTCGATGTGTCCTTGGGCTAGACAATTAACTCCAGGTCTCACTGCTGAATCAGTGGTGTAAATGGGTTTGGAAGGGAGAGGATTATTAGCTGATACTAATGGATAACTTAAGTAGAAATGCAGAATCATCAGTGGCTGTGAAATGCAAGTAGGCATGTGTCAATAAAACAACACACTTGACCATGTTAACATTTTTTGGCACGTGCAATTTCAGCAAAAGAAAAACTCTCTGCATTTTCAGACACCTCATGCAGACACTTCTGTGTTGGCTGATGGAGTGCTAAACCAATTATCTTATTATTTTATGACTAATAATCTTTGAAAACCTGTCAGACATTACAGCCATAGTCTAATCATTGTGCATGCATGGTCTGTGTGTCCTCTGTAAGCATGTTCAGGTGGCAGGTGAAGCTGCTTCAATGACGGACACACTGACATGACGTGCTAAAGAAGATCTTTGCGATCTTGTTGACCCCATCCTTTGCAATTCTCACCAGTTCTCCTCTGAGACAAAGTGGACATTTGTGCAAAATTTGACTTTCAGAAAAAGTCTTTTATCATTCCTGACGACTCGTCTGCACCACCAGCAACATTAATGCTACTTCATTTTTAGGTGTTTACGTGTGATGAAGTGTAAGAGTTCAAACCCTACACCCCAGGGCTCTGGAGGCAAGGGACGCCAACCCCTTCAGCTGTGTAACCAACTGCCATAGCTGGCAACATTGCCCCAGGGGGTCAGCTTTCCCCAGCTACTAAACCAACTTCCAAGTATGTCATCAGGACTTGAACAGGCCACCCTCCAATCCCCAGCCTTGCAAGCTGCTTCTGCATCTAGCTTTGATCAGAGACCTCCAAAATCTAAGCAGTCATTTACAGACTCAATGACCTGTGACCCCAAAATCTGGCATGGTTATCTCTATGGCATTGTGGATGTTTTTTCAAAGTTTGGTACAAATACTTTGCAGCATTCTTATTATTTCAGGTGCACAGGATCAGGGTCACCAGCAATGTGAAAAAACCTTGAAAATCTATTAAGAACAATGTGAATTGTGGACATTTGTGCAAAGTTTAATGAAAATTCCCAGAGTATTCACGAGATATTGAGTTCCACAAAGAATGATGCCCACAAGGCACCATGACCTGGACTTTTGTCCCATGACTTTTTAAATTTAATCAGTTTATTCACAAATCCAAATTGGCCTTGGTGCAGTTTGAAGGAAAATAAATCTCTGAGATACTGCATTTACAAGCAAAGTGAAACCACATAGCAGGTTTCCCATGACCTTTGACCATTTGATCTCAAAAATTTACTCAGTTCATAATTGACCCCGTAAAGCCTGTTGTATTATATTTGATACATACCTTTATGATACCCCTATCTAATCAATATGATCGACAAATTACTAAAAAAAACATCTGAATACAATCAGATAAATGATAAAAATGTCCTCAAGTGGATTATCAGTCGCAAAAAAGATATAATGTATGAAATAAGATACAAAAAAATATATATGTTAAATTTTATGGAAATTTTCATGTTTTTGGATTTCAGTAGAAAGTGAAGTAAACATTTCAGCTCCAAAAAATTAGAATTTTCTGGCTATAATTTGTGTTTTCAGGCTTTAAAGGGTTAAGTCAGAATGGACATTTGTGCAAAGTTTGATGAAAATCTCTTGAAGCTTCCTTGAGATATTGCATTAACATCAAAGGATGACCATGAGACGCCCTGACCTTGACCTCCAAAATCTTTTTATTTGACAATTATATCCAGTCGGAATTTTGATCGAAGTTTGACGAAAGTCCCTTGAAGAGTGTATGAGCTATGCTTCAGGGCATACAATTATCATCCTCATGAATTAAAATAGGAAAATGTACAATTTTCTTGTACTGCACAATGTTTTATCAAGAGTGCACCTTGTCTTTTTATCAGTAGAATACGAATGTTACTGTATGATGGAAGAATAAAGGTTTCTGTCTCAGAATGACCTTTTGAGACCTTCCTTTAGACTTCTATTTTGAAAAGCACTCTGTGGTCTTTCCATCGTGTACAGCTTGACCCCAGAACAAAGCTCAGAAGGAGACACATTAATGGTGACCCTCCATGCCCTCACTCTGCTCGTTGTGGCCGAAGAGACAACATTGCTCTGGTGACTAAAAGCTCTTTTCCTGAAAGAAAAGCTCAGAGTTGAGAAAATCCAAAAGACAAAAAGTATTAAATGATGTATGGCTCTGCTTGCCTTTGTTCATATTCATACTTCCATCCACCAGTCAATTTTAGGTCACTTAGAGTTAAACTGGCAGAAGTGTAAGCACAGAATAGGAAATTTCCTTCTTTCAATCATGCTCTACAACATTCTCCATGAAGATACTGATATTTTTTACTGCCGTCAGCCACAATGGTGACTTGTACAGCGACTGGAATGCAGGGCTAAATACTCCAAGGCCAAAAATTTCTATGGATGATTGACATGTGAAAATACGAATGAAAAATCACAAACATACTTAAAAAAATGTTCTATCGTAAATTTATTGAGATGCTTGAAACCTGTTTTTACTGGTGTATTACCTGTGAGGTTCTGTTTTTGCAAGTATTATTCAGTTTGTTTGTCAGGAAGTTTTTTAACAGAATAACTAAAAAACATCACGATTAGAATTTGATTGTGTTCTTTTTACACATTTTCACAACTTCTTTGGAATTAGGGCTTTAAAAGTAAAATGAAATAATGCATCATTTTGTCACCTGAATTGGAGCAAAGCAAAGAAGCTGAAGGTGTTATATTACCCTCTGGTTCAAGGCCAGTTGTGATAGGGAGAAATTGGTTTCTCCCTTGTGCATGGTGTCCCACCTGTAGGAGCAGAGAGTCAATCCACCAATCCCAGAAGATGAGATATTGTTATATTGTCACAATGTAAACTGCAAAACCCAAGAAAGACCAACTTACAGCCTTTGCTGAGGCAAATGGGAATCTAAATAAACGGACTGTAATCTTTAAACTTAACGCAGTCCTAAAACCAATCAGTAGCCAAGTGGCAGCAATTACTTGTGTTTTAATATCTTTTAAGCTGATGTGGATCATAAGCTACTTTTAAACGTTTTTCTCTAAACATATCCACATGCAGCTAGGAAAAGAAGTGGAAGATCATGGAAGAATGTTGTTAATCGGACAATTATCCGTGGGACAGTGACTTTTGTTTGACCACTATAAAAAAGATGGTTTCTATTGTTTTTTTTTTGTTGTTTTTTTATAGCTGTGATTGTTTCCTAATCAGACAATCAGTTAAAAAGTCCTCCATCTTGATTTTTTCCTGCATATAGATATTTACGTGGTTGTACCGCAAAACCATTAAGCAATCTTGTTTCAAAACTCAGTGTTTTTAAATTGGATCAGTAAATAAACTCCGTTGTTAAATCTAGTTTTTGTCATCTTAGGCTTTTATTCCAAATTAAATTATTTTTATGTGACTTACTGTGAGTGAAAGCATAAGTGATTTATGCTTTACTTTGTTCATGTTTGGACAACTGCAACACACTTTATCATTCATTTTAAGATTTTATTGTTGTTTTTAAAGATTTAATCAGATTAGCACCTTGTTACAGCTCTTGACTTTTAAAGTCTATACCTGGTTGAGATCTTTGAGGTCTGCAGAGCAGCCTCACCTTGTCATCCTAAGGGCCAGGCGAAAAACTCATGGTGACCAAGTTTAGGTGTATCAACAAAAGTTTATAGCATACTGGTGTTTGTCTCAGAGTGAATAAATCTCAAAACATGGCCTTGTGCTTCAATGAGTACAACAATACATTTTCAGAAATGGTGGTCTCATAGCCCCGCCTCCAACAGTAACGTTGGCAGTATACAATGTCATGTCCATGCTGCAGAAGCTGCTGAGCTTTATGTGGTTTTTACGGGAAAATATTTTGATCCTCTAAACCACTGTGAGCTACAAGTGGACATGGAGAACAGCATACACCAGTTTTTGTTTACATTGTACCTGTTATATGGACATGCTCCATGTCTTCTTCTCTGACTTTAGTGTGTGCCTGCAGCAGCGTTACAGCTCCACTCAGAGGCCTGGCATATATACTACAGCATTTTTAGTGTATTTATGTGGATGGACACATTTCATGCAACAATGCTGGGAAAAAAACTTTTAAAAATGAAAACATTTTCATCTCTCTGTGGACTGTGCCTTAGAGACACCAGTGTTTTTGGTCTGTAGAAGGAAACTGGAGAACCAAGAGAAAACCCTCACATGTACTGTCAGAACATACAAATTGCACAGAAAGGCCCCAACCAAGTTTTAAGCCAGAAACATTCCTGTTGTGAGAAATCGCTATTCACTGTTTTACCTTGTATTCCTCAACTTTTGTATAAATTACTTAAATTCAATATGCAGTTCAAGCTAGGTTATACACTCAGGCTACTGTTTTTGTTTGACTAACAGCTGACCATCAAGACAACATATTTGCCTTTTGTCAGCTTTGGGGCAGTAGGGTCATAGCATTTTACTTTTTCCAATAATTTGGTAAAAAAAAAAAACAGACTTTAACAAGAGAATTTTCTAATTTTCAACCACACAACCAAGATATTGGTTTGTTTGTTTTTTAATCAAACTGTTCCTTTAGAAGACCATATTTACCTGTGTATTTTTAAATAACCGCCTCTGAAATTCACTTTGTGTCCATGTTTCTCAATTATAAGGCCTCTCACTTCAAAAGGTCCTAAGCAGCATGAAATGAAGCCATAATAACTATATAAACATATTTAAACAGAATTCAGAACAAAGGCCCCTTTGAGGAAATGTAGAGAAGAGAGTTTACATTTTGTACATAAGTGAAATACTCATTATGCCTGATCAAAGTATATCCAACGGGTACTGAGTGGGAGGAAAGACGAAAGGATGATGCAAGCACCGCCTTTTATTTGCCCAGGGGACAGCAGAACAGGAAAATGTTCCCAGCAGCACCACAACCTTGCTGCCCTGTCCTGATGTCATCATTGCAGTGTGAGGATGACAAAGGAGAAATCTGTCTCCTTTATTCACCAATTCATTTGCAGATACTGAATCCAAACTTTACCTGTGCTAAACTCATTAATAAAAATCTTGGGTGTTGTTGGGAGATAAATCCGTAAAGCCTGCAGCCTCCCTTCAGAGTTCAAGTTCTGACATAAAAGTTTCAATCGCATTTCTAACAGTAAGTTAACTGTTAAAACGGTTCAAAGCAAGTATATTTTTTTGATAGCTTATAATTTTAGGCAAAAGGATGCACATGAGACAATCAAATTAAAACATCACTACGTACAAAGTTTAGCCCCCTCACAGCAAGAGAACATAGATGTATAATATATTTAGACTGCAGCTGTTTTTTGAACCCGGCTGTAAAGATGTCTATTGAGGCTGTAAAAAAAAATATTTTTCCAGCACACAATCATTTGGGTGTCAGGTTTCTTCAGCCAGCCTTAAGTGGACACTCGGGACTCTACAGGTTATGACACTGCCGCATGGGCCTCCATTTTCAGTCCCGGAGGTTACTGCCTGGTCCGTTCTTGGTGTTCTCTTCTGAAACAACCAGGAAAGGAAAGTAATTCTAAACACATATCAGACCACAGGGCAATCTGGTTTGATAATCTATTGGACCAATAGATAATAAGGCCTTTGCTTGCTTTTGTCAAGAGTGGGGATTTGGGACTAAAGTTGGGCCAATCTGGGAGTGTGAGCCAGGCTTTAGTACCATGGGGAGGGTAAAATCCCTCTTTACACACTTCACACCTCAGGAAACCTGGCTAATCTTAAGATTATCAGGCCTTTACTCACTTTGGTTTGCAAGGGCAAAAATAGCCAAAAGTCATGCTGGTTATCTTGCATGAGACACAAACCTGATAATGTCTTCATACATAATTAGTCCAGACTGTCTGTCGAGCAACTTTACTGGTGTACATTTTTTGAGTATTCAACATTGCCAACATTGTAGGCATGTACAGTTTTTAGCTTGTAGGATCTATCATGCTGTTTGTACATCTTCACGAGTTGAGAAATGCCCAAATGCAAATCTGCGCATAAATGATGCCAACAGAGATAAAAATGCCAACATTTTCAAATGCCAGCATTCATTTCCTATTTATTCATCTTTTTCTACAGTAAATGACTGCAGCCTGTTTCATCTGCTCTGTTGGAGTCCTGGCAGGAAAGATATGAAAGGAGCGAAAAAGACACACAGTGAGCAGACGACAGCCAGTAAAAGAGGGATGCTGGAGATGTTCTATTAAGCTTCAGCCTTTTTTTTAGCTACCCCATGGTCTGTTAATCTAGAAGAGATAAATATTATACAGTATTAAATCCATTCATCCTGCAAAATCAATTCCCTCCAACCCTTCTTCTCTCCATTTTTTTTCTCACTACTCTTTAACTTATTCAACCTTACAGGGAAGGAAAAAAAGTGCCAGAGAAAATGAATTACTGCCTTTATAATAAGTGGCCTTAATGCAGATGAATGGAACTGGATCTCAGTGCAGTGAAGCCTCTCACCCGGCTGCCACCTTGTTTCATTTAGCTTCATAATAAACAGCGAGCCGGAGTGAAAGCGAGGCTCCCTGTGCCACCATCTTTTATCCCTGTAATTTTTTATTCTTGCCTTTTTGTGGTAAATAAGAGTCTAATACTGAAAAATTACCAAATAAATGTGTCTTAGAGATCAAATCATCATGACTCAATGATTTGATACTGACTGTAAAGTGCACTCAAAGGATTTAAGATATCCAAAGAAGTTTACTCATCGTGAGGACTGGTCAGCATGCAAGACATGTCTCTCATTTATGTGGAATAGCTTTATGAGATGTGAGAAAATGACCCTTAGGGCACCTAGAGGGATGTTGATGCACCACATTGCAAAACACTGTACAGAAAGGAAAAAAAAAAAGAAAGAAATAAACACCAATCTCTAATTTGCGGATGTATTTATCAGGGATGCAACAATTGGGCAGTTTCAGGCTATTTAAAATGATTGAGTGCTAACTACTTTTTTTAAAGTAAGAATTAAAACCATTTTTGAGTGTTTTTATGCAATTTGATTGATTTGATTGTGAACTTAAACCATGAGAGATTAAGAACAGAAATAATCATTATAGGGCTTTTTGTTTTAGATCCTTCACCCAGTTGCATGTGTGTTGTTCTGATTGAATGAGTGTTAAATGTCTCGTCCCATCATGCAGTGTGGCACGCCCAGTGTTGCCCCCCTGCTGTCCTTATTGTATCTGAAAATATTTAATTTCATTCTTTACCCTGTATTGCTCCTTGTCAATCAATCAGTCAATCTTTATTGGTATAGCGCCAAATCATAACAGGCATTATGCTGCTTTGATCATACAAGGGGAGAAACAGATATTTAGTGCTTTCTATCAACAAACAATGGACTCATTGGCTCATCAGTACTTGGCTTTCTGTAAGTTATTTACAGCCTCTCCCTTAGTGTTGAAAATGAGAGTTGAGGCACATTCACACATCAATGCATGGTGAAAGTACATTCCAGGGTCAAGTTTGTTGTGTTAAATACAGGTCGGCGGTTGTAAAGTGGGGATAAACATGGAGTATGATGTTTCCCCACAGCCCCCTGACTAACTGTAAATGGATTTTAAATGTTAACCGACTTAGATATAAGGCATGGGTGGCTTGCTCAACTTAGAAGAACTTTGGGGACTTGTTTGTCTACAATAGCAAGCACTGTTTTAGAAAAAATGTTCAAGTGTTTGTTCAAAAAGTAATATTTCAGAAGTGTGATTTATTTTACTGTCTGATGTGTGTTCAAGCAAAGTCTGTTAATAAAAATTTGTAAAAAATAAAAAAGATAACAATAACTCTATTGGTTGATTTCTCTGGTCTTGCAGTTCTAACACAGGCTATGGGGGCAATGATCACTAAAGCTGAGACCAAAAATCCCAGATGTCGATATTTGATTAATCCTGTTGCATAAAATTACATCTATTAGCGATGATTTGGATGGATCCCTCAGATTAGGTCTTTTTGGCATGTTGATAATCTGTGTTAGATTGAGGCCATTGCATATCTCCTTTTGATTAAGGGAATCATTAAATAGCCAGTTGAGATTAAATCATTTAAAACCAGTTACTCTGGCTTCTTAAACTGGGAGAGTAAGTCAGCTAAATCTAAAATTGAGCTCGCTGAGGGTGGTCTATATACACCCACAACATCAGCTGAGTTCCTACTGGAAAAGTGGATTTTTAGAGGGATAAATTCAAACTAGCAAAGTATTGTTATGGCTTTTAAAGGGGTAATAGAAAAATAAGACTTCACATACACAGCCACACCCTTGTCTCTTCCTGCTCTAGCTATCCTTTATAAATTATAGTTTTGTAAAGAGACTTCAGAATCAGGAATGTGTTGCTCAGGACAGGATTCAGTAAGAAGCAGGGTGTCAGGATTGGTCTCAGAAAAAAACAAATTTAAGCCGATCAGATTTGAATTCATTGCACAAACTTCTTACATTTTGGTCCAGCCTCCTTCTGGATTTTAAGTAATCAAAGGTTCTTGTCCTAAACTGTCAGCAGTGATGCTTTTTTGTTTAAAACTTGTTTGGGGATGGGGTACAACAGGAATTACATTTTCAGGATTGTAATCTTCACTGAAGTTTTATTCTTGGTGCTTGCAATGGCTTTTCTGTAATCAAGACTGGAATGTGACACCCAGAGACACTTTGCATGGAGGATGGGGTTTGTGCTGGCTGTCATGTCTTCATATTGTGAGTGCTTTACAGGATTTCAATGTCAGTTTGATGTTCAGAGAGAAGAGGCGAGATCCTGTGTGATTTGGATGAAGACAATCATGTTTGAAAAGATCCACGCTGTTGTACAAAGTGGTAAAATTATCTATATTGGAAAGATTCCTGGAGCTGCAATGACCTTTCAGCCAGATGTGCAGCTGTCTAACACAGCTAAATTTTATGTCCCCAAATGAGGGGAAGGCAGAGGACCTTATACATTGCTTATTTGATTGCTTTATATTGTTAATGAGGTTGAGAAAGTTGTTCTGAAGTTTTTCAGACTGTTGAAGCCTGGGATCATTAGTGCCTGCATGGACTACAACAGCAGAGACAGATGGTTCAATGCTGAGCAGCTGGAGGACGGAGTTGTTTACGACCCTCACAAGCGCACCTGAGTGGCATGATATGCAGCACCTGTTGATGTTCACATGCTGAACCATGGAAGTTCCCACAATGAGCACTGACGGATGGATGGAGGCAGTTTCAACTTCAAAAGCTCAATGTGATGTTTTCCAGCATGCAGAGAGCAGAGGAGACAGCCTGGAGTGCTTGGGTCTTTGAGAGAGGATCACCCTCATATCTTGGCACAACGTGTTACCAGAGGGAGCTCCACCAGCAGCCAGGATGGACTCTTTCCAGGGCAGGGTGGTGTCACTGTCCAGAGGAGCTACAGCAGAGGTCGACGCCATGGAATATGTGATATGCCTTGACTGTGTAGAGATGATCGTGGACAAATGATTGAAGAGTTCATTCTTTGCTCTCATGTTCTCTTAAAGGCAGCAGATATCTTCAGAGGTTCATGGGTAAGCAATCCTCACACATACCCATGGTTGTAGGGGCAGCCCTGTTTCAGTCTAACAGTTAGCATGTCAGCTAACTCCCAGCTCTACACTCTCTCTCACCCACTACACTCTGCCTGTGAAAATGCCTTGTGCTTCCATCGCAGGCTCAAACCACTAACTAGACTCTTCTCTTCTGTTGTTCCCAAACAGTGGAATGAGTAACCCAACTCCATGCGAGCTGCACAGTCCCTATTTTTAAGGGAAAGTTGAAGAGTCAGCTGTTTAGGGAAAACTTATGCACTCAGACTCTTCTCTTCTGGTAGAACGAGTTAGAAGGTTTTAGACCCCCCCCTCCTTGTGAACTACTCAGCTCTGAGTATGATGCTTGATGATGTTGATGTCAATGGCATGGTGACTTGATGATGATGATACTGAGGTCACTTGACAAGGTTTTCTGTTGATTTCTTAGATACAAATAAATTAATAACAATATAGGAATTTCCCCGAGCACTACATGACAACACCTGTGTCCAAATGGACTTTAAGCAGTTTGTTGCACTTACTAACGCTGTTCCCTCCACTTTAGATTCTTGCTTGTGTTGCACGTACATTGTAACATGCACATTTGCACACTTCTGATTGAACAGGAGTATCAAAAAGTGTATTTGACGAAATATGAACTCTGAAACTGCCTCCTACCTCTAAGTCTCAGAGCACATCTATGTCTCATTAAAGCATCAATTTAAAGGTGCAGTGTGTAGAATTTGGCATTTGAGCGACATCTATTGTTCAGATTCTAGAATGAGCCCAACCGTAACCAAAACGTCACATCGCTGAGCAACGGAAGCCTGTGAAGACCAAAAGAGATTGTAAACACGGCATCATTTACTAAAGTGACAAGGTTTGGGTTCAGATTAAATCCCTAGTGCAGAGTAACAACTGTCTCTACATCCACCGCCATGCTCTCTCCTCTTCGCCTGCAGTCCAGGTATTTCAGAACGCGTTTCGTTCTTTTTGTCCCTAAAATCCACCTGTAGACAACATGGAGGATCGTTATATCGGCCTACATGAACGCAGCCCGCGGTATTGCAAATTTTTTGAAGCTTTTTCTGACTAAATTAAAAAAAGAAAAAAAAAACATTTTATGGGGATGATAGTACTCCTATTTTGACGGACTTTGCATACAAATAGAAACATTATATCCTATATTCACCGTTTCTGTTCGGCAAAATGCTGCCAAATTCTACACACTGCACCTTTAAATGAAAAAAAAGGTCTAAACTGAAAAATGTGACTTTGCTTTCATTTGATTTTTGTATAAATAAGCCAGTATTAATCAGTGTACTTCATCGTTACACACTCAATCATTTAACAGAACAAAAAAGCAAAAAGAAAATTCAAAAACGTGTGAAAATACAGTTGCACTTGAGTTGACTTTTAAAAGTTAAACATCAGTTGTGATTAAAATTGCAGTCTTTTTACATACCAAATAAATACATATATCAATATCTATACACATATATGGTCAATATTTTGTTTCTGTTGCATGAATTTCAATCTGAGACGACATTTAGTCCATCGTTTCCTCAACATGAAGAAAAGTTGAGATTCCCCATGACATTTATGCCCAATCACTGCAGCCTTCAAAATGTAAAACAACCAAAAACCACCCATCCATGCCCTGCCCTGCTCCACCAGTGCCTTCCTTGACCAGTCATCACTTCTCCATGAATCATCACCACCACTTCCTCTGCCACCTGCATCATCTCCTCACCCAACAGAGCAAGGCAGGTCACAGGTACTCAGATCATCAGCGTATGGGAACACACTGTAACAGTCATCAAAATCTAATATATGAATCCAAGTTCAGGCAGCATTTCATCACTTTAATGAATGTGAAAGAGCATGAGTATGATTCAACAGGAAGTATAAGCAGGAAGCTGTTGGACTCAACAAAACTCATACATCTGACACATAATGAAAGGTCAAAATATGCAAAAAGAACGAGTGAATCAGAATAAAAGGATGCAGCAGTTGAAGAGTAAGTCTTCCTCAGAGAGACATGAATTTATATTATCCAGTATAAATCTGAAATGGTTTGGTCCAAACTGCTCTGGAGGGTTGATTTCATCCTGGTTTACTGCTGTAGGTCCTGAGGGACATGGGTTTTATATTTTCACTGAACATGGACATTAACAAAGTGAATCATATGTGAAAAGCACACAAGGATGCTAACATGTTAATGCATGTAGCCTTCTAAACAGCCACAACATAATGTGACAAATATTAGACCCTCCACTCCGTTGTTTAATAAGCATTAAAACACACACCAGAACCAAGGAATGGGCACCAAAATAGATTACTTCATCAGAATAAGGGGAAATTATCAAACAAGATATTACAGCGTGGTATAATGTCAGAAGTGTGGGAGCTGCTTCTAAGTCAAACTGTCATGTTGTAGTTCCATAACAGCTTAACTGCATCTTTTTACTTAGCTGATTACATTTACGCCTAAAAATTTGTGACTGTTAGGGACTGTTATAAAAATTATCTTTATTAAAGAAACGTGCAAGCCTGAAGTCTATGAATTTTTGTTCACCACAGAGCTTAATAACAGCAGTGATCCCAGAACACAGCAAAAAACCCATTGGCTTTTAGTTAAGTGAATCTGTGCAATGCTAATTTCCTGGTTGGCCTACAAAAATATGTCATCCCTGCGCAATTCTTTTGCATTCATCTATTTTGGACTGTAGACAATGTTTTCTTGTTTCTATAGCAAGTGATGCTAAAAAATCTGGCACACTGTTTTATTGTCTATAAATTGCATTTTTAATATGCAAAAATAAAAAATCTCAAAAGGAAGTTAATCTAGGGTTTTTAGTGTCTAAATGACCTTCAAACAAACTTTATATCTTTGAAATATCTGACAGTGGCACAGCAGTTACAGGTTTAATATTTACAACATGACGCCTCATCTCTCCTCAGCACCTTTTCCTATTTTTTACCTGCTCTCTGTGCTTATTTCCTCATCACCACCTTTTTCATCTTATTTTCCTCCATCATCCCTCCCTGTCTTTATCTTTTCCATTATAACCCCATTTCCTCTTCCTCTGTCAAATTCCCCTCTCTGGCGTTTTTTAACCACTTCTCAGCTGTGTTTTTCACCTTTTCACCCTTTCCTCATTATCTTCTCCCCTCTTGAACCTCCCCCATTCTCCTTTCCTTCCTTCCTTAAAGCCTCTCCTGGAACCTGCTCTCCTCTTCTCCTTCTCTCTAACCTTTTCTTCTCTTTCCTCCTGGCCGACCCTGTGCAGTGACTAATTATCCCTGTCAACATTACTTTCCAGTATTGACACATCAAGCTGTAGTGGACATTTGGTTGCCGCTGGCTGCAATTTCTTCTCCGTTTGGTGGACAGGGTCGCCCATATATATTAGGGTTAAATACATGCAGGGGTTTTCTGCTGTGTTTTGGATTCATTTGCTCCATTAAGTATCTTCCTTTTTCACCTCACTGTTTAGCGTGCTTTATCTTGGGAACCAGTACACCCACTTTAGGTTTAATACAGTGTCATTTAAACTGCTAAGATCATCTAAAGAGTGAGGGAGGCATTTTGAGGGGGGGAGGGAGATCATTTGGCAAAGAAAAAGGTTTATAAATTTGAAAAATGTAAGATTTCATTCAGTCAGAATCCGATACCTCCTTTTCATAGCAGCTATTTCAGGGTTACGTCAGACAACTTTTGTGTTGGTAGGGTCTATTTTAATGCTTTGCGACGAAACCTTTTGTGTTAATTTATTAAGAAAACTTGTCGACACTAAAAGGCAAGAGAAAATATCTGAATGCTGACAATATTGTGTATTCTAATATTCAGCAGAAACTCGGGCAACATTTAAAAAAATAATGAAATAGATTATAAAAAAATGCAAATTTGTCAAAGTGGGAGTGATAATCAAATTTTTCAAATGAGAGAGGGGCTAGCAACAACAAATTTAGTCTAACCTAATAACAGTTACTAAGTAGGGCAAGGCTTGCTAATGATCACTTCTTGAAAAGGGTCAATTCTTTTAACATGTAAAGTGCTTAAACTGAAAAGACCACCACCCTATGCAAGGTTTATGCAACAGCTGCCCTAAATTAGCAGCATTTTTGTTAATTATTATTGGGGGTTTTTATGTTTCTGCAATGGTTAATAGACCAGTATACAGCAGCTGTTTAACTGAAATATGCTTAATGCTATATAATTATTATTCTTATAAATTAATTTTCAAATGAACAGTTTTCCCAAAAACATAAATGATAATAAAGCACATTATTATGAATAAGATGCCAACTTATAGCCATTTACTTGCATTCCTGAACAGAACAATTAGTTTTAGTGGCTGGATGTTATGCTTGATGAATTCTGACTTCTCAGAGAAGCCCATTGAGCCTACTTTTTTATCAAAAATAATTCCAGGCAATGTCCCTTACCTGTGAATCAAATGATTATTAAATTTTTACTGATTTCTAGATGTATTTTTCAGCTTTTCTGCCTCTACGTGATGGCCAAGGACAGTGAGTAAACAAGGCAATTTGCACCCTGCAATTTTTAATTGGGACTAGTCAGCTCCACGAGTTAGAAGGCACTCAGAAAACAGTCAAAATTTGGCACAATTCATTTTAACACACAGTATATCAATTCCATTAAAAACAAAAAACTGTTACAACACTGATTACAACACTTCACCCTCCACATGGACCATTGGCAAAATGCACAGCTGTTCAACACATGGCCCTGCACGGATGTTCATTGCAGCACAATTACCACAGAGGGATCAGTCAACGAATGTGTGAGCGTGAATGGTTGTCTGTCTCTCTATGTGGCCCTGTGATTGACTGGCAACCGGTTCAGGGTGTACCCCACCTCTCACCCAATGATAGCTGGGATAGGTTCCAGCCCCCCCACGACCTCGAAAGGGAAAAGCAATATAGAAAATGAATGAATGTAATTTTTTTTACCTGTCATTTCTGAACAAAGTTATTTCAGCTTCAAAGCAACACCGTCAGCCCGTTCATGGTTCTTTCCATTATGAGTTAGAATCTAGCACTCTGAAGGTCCATCTGCAGCAAATATAGGACCTTTTTTCAAATTTTGCAGTCTTATCAACACAATTTATTGTCTACTTTTTGCCAATTAAATCCATTGTCAATAGAGCTTAGTGCAATGTGCTTATAAGAGCTGCTCCCCTCTCACAGTACCGCATCATGTGTGTTTGTTTGTGTGTGCTTGTGTGTATGCATTGCGGGGTTACCTGAACATTATCTAATTTGCTTTGGAATAATAATTTGCTCTAAATGACAATGCCTATTGTCTACATGGCTCCTCTATCAGGGTCAAATGACTATAAAGTACTAAGTTACCCATTGGTAGGAAATGCTGGTTCAACTCAAACAGTTCCTGCTACACTTACAGTGAAGAATGTGAAATCAAAGTAACCATTTTCCTCTCAAAAGTAAAGAAACCAAAGACCTGGGCAGAGGTCTAACAATAAAGAGAATAGCAAAACAGAGGAGACTTCTGACATTTGAAGAGGTATAAATGATGATGAAAGGAGCTCTGGCTTTGATGTATATGAACCGAGAGTGAATTCACAGAAGTCATTTTATTTTTCTGTATTTTTAGCTTCTTTCTTTGAGTGAGGTGAGCTGTCATTTTTTTATGTCGCAATCAGCAGATGTAAGACATTGAAGCTGTTGTTAACTGGTGATGTTTTAACTACCTTCCTGAGGCTGTGTGCCCTCAGAGCAGGACATCTGTGGCTTATTGACTACAGTCTTTTGGTGGTCTTGTAGCCTGTCATCTCTCTCCGTGGCTCTGTCTCCTATCCTCCTTCTACCAGCAGCTTTGGGCACACCTGAGTGCAAGCAATTTTGATTCGGAAGGGCTTTTTTTTGTTTGTTTGTTTGTTTGTTTATTTGTTTTACAGTTTAGTTTGTGGTTATTTCATTGTTGCACCATATCCTTCTAAGAGTTAGGTTTTACAGAGTAGCTGGTCTGCAAGATCTTTTTAACAGAGTCAAAGCAGAAGAAATTTTGGAGTTTTTGAAAGTGACTAGACTTTATATACTTTTATAAGTTGTGTATTCTTATCTAAAAATGCCTGACTAATTTGCTCTTGCCATGAGGATGGCTTTAGTTGCCAAAATGGCGTTAAACCTCCATTCATTCATCCATCCATTGCACCAAGGTGCATTCATTTCTTATTGCTGACCATATTTTTAATCTCTGATCTTAACTCTGTTTTGTTTTTAGTTGTTTGGAAGCAGAGTTATTATCCATCCAGTCTGAAAATTGAGTTTAACAAAATGATCTAGTCATTTCAGCAACAAGTTTAGCTGCTGCACAGCACAATGCAGGTGAACTGTTATGCCTCAAAGAAATGGATGTTGAAATGAGCCATTTTGAGCTGAAATAAAAAGAATTGGCAAACAAAAAGCCCTGTTTCCACCAAGTGGTCCGGTATGGATCGGCACGGTTTGGCTCGGTATGGATCGGCACGGTTTGGCTCAGGCCGGATCGGTAAAGCCTGATCCTGGTTGCGTTTCCACAGCCAGCCGTACCCTACTTGGTAGGCGGTGTCTAAGCCGGATTCCGATAGCATGCCGTCATAGCAGAGCGACGCAGTGTACCAGGCTATTAAATACAAGGAAGAAAACGCGACACAGTAAACAAAGAGCAACGATTCTCTTCACCGAGAATACTGAGGAAGGTCCCACCTCCACAGTAGAACATGGGACGCTTGATCTTGATGCCATTTTCCAAACAAAAAAGCCTTGAGAGTTATCTTCACAAAGACGAGTGGAGATTTAAACATGGCGGGGCTGTGTTGGTCTTTATTACTGCTGTCACACGGGAAGTGACGTCTCCTTCGACCAATCTATGGGCTGCAGTGTTTCTAGCTCCAACTTCTGGGGTCGGATCAGTATGCTTGGCACCCCAACAGAAGGGTCCAAAAAAGTAGGACGGTACGGTTCGCTTATAAGGGGTCCTGTCCCGGTTTTAGGCTATGGAAATGCCACAAAAAGCGAGCCATAAAGAGATCTAAAAGAAAACAATTGAACTATGAATTTGAATCACAAAAATAAAGGTTCACAGACAGCTGTATTTAAAAGAGCAGGACTTGAGACATTCCTCCTTACCCACCTCATTACTATCAGAGAGCTGCAACTTTGAATTAAATAAGTGTATCTACTTAGTCCCACCTTTCAGTGACAAAGACAAACACTTTGTGATGTTTGTGTGTGTTCCCACCACCTTGAACAGGCCAAGAGAAGTGTGGACCCTTGCTTTGAAGTCTGTGTTTACTGGTAAAGCTTAAAATGTCCATTCATAAATGTCCCCTGAGTCCTGTCTGGACAGTGGTAAAGAAAAATCAGCTGTACTCAAAGCATACAAGTTGGTGCCAAAAGCATTAAAAAAAAAAAAATTGTAGTGGCAAAAAATCTGACAGCCAGACCTTCTGTGAATTTGGCAAAAGTCTGGGCGGAAATACTTCTGTTTGAGTTACTGAAACAGCTCACTTGGAAAAAATCTGGAAAATGCTTCTTTTTTGAACACATATCAATGCCAGGGTGTTGTATACTTATTTTTCCTCAGCATTTTTGTAAGTTTTGTCTTCACAAGATTTTTAAGACATTAATTATTTTGTACACTTTCCTCAACAGTGCTTTGAAGTTAAATGTAATTTGTGGGTTAGAATTATATCGAATGGACTGCTGGTGGGAGATCAAATTTTCTCTTATCTCCCTTTTTTTTAAAATCCAAATGTTGGCAGGTACGCTTTAAACACACCAAATGCAACAAAAATATTTGCATTCATGACGAAAATGTGCCTGTGTATTCATAGTTTGTATTTGTTCTAATGGTTCATATTTATTGTGACCAATTTTTGCTCTTTGGAACTGAAAGTCAGTAGAGAAGGGGGCGCTTGCCTTCTCACTCCATGATCAATTACGGTGGTTGTTTCTACCAACGCTGTCTTTTTCGTGTTCACAAAAATGGGAAGCTAAATGTCCCAGAAAAATCAGAACTAGAACATATCCAATTGGAGATTTATAACATCCTTTTGAGCTGCACATTAAGAGTTTCACCACAATGTCCGGGTGATGGCCTCTGTAATGCCAAATCTGCCCCGCTTCACTCGCCTTTTTCCTTGTACGGCCTGAAACCCAAGTTCTCATTCCTCTCTGGTCTATTCTTTCTCTTGTGGGTGCTCTGGGAGTTCTTCTGTGAGGTTAAGCATGTTTTCTCTGGTAAAGAAGTCAGCTGCTGGGTGACTTTGTTGACAGTAAAGCCAATGAAAAGTGTCAAATTAGAGCTGAACTTATTGCTGACTCTCTGTATGTCAATAAATGCACGTTGGTGTGAGGTGCTCCTTTTCACAACATTGCAGTTACACTCAATGCGTACAGTGGCCACTAGAGAGAAGAAAAAACAGGACCTTCAACTGCTGTAACTCTGCAGCCTAATAGCAGAATCACATGTTGAACATCCTCGGCATTCATACTGACATGCCCTTATATTAGCTGTCTGCATGTCCCTAGCTAAATGCTGACAGGAGAAAAATAAAAGCTTGCAGATGTTTTGGCGTTTCTTTTTTGGTAGTGATAAAAAATAAATAAATTGGAGTTTTGTTGCTTGTTACCGCAAACAGCTCATCACTGTAAAGGTAAATGGCCACTACGTGAATACAGTGAGAAGCTAATACTGTCAGACAGGGATGCAGGAAAATCTGTTTACTTATTTAACTTTCTATCACAGTCCATTTAGACTTAACTCAAGGCTTTTTTTCCCTGAGGTAGGATCTGCTTGTTGTATCCACAAAGGTATTGAATCCATCTTTACTGTAAATGTGAACAGAGTGGGTGGGACAGTGGAGAGACACCAAGCATAGCCTGCATCTGCACCATGCATTAACATAGTCAGCAGCTGTGAAAGGGCAGAGCACAGGCTGCCTGGAGATTTATCAGAATGTCAGCGAACGCCACATTAGCCTTGACACCACACTCACACACACACACATTTGGAGCTGCGACACTGAGGACCCTTGGCAGTCATCTCATTCCAGCAAGTCACACCGGCCACACAAGTTGGTGTGTAAAAGTTGCCGGGTCGGTATGTGTGAAATAATATTTAATGCTTCTGCACTGCTCACAGCCAAGGCTGGAGGTATTGTGTTTTAGGCTGTCCTTTACGACATTTCGTTCTTACAACTTGCATAAATGAAGCAACTAAAGAATGCTTTGGGGCAGCCTTTCCAAAAACTTAAGTCCATGGGATTGTGTGGGTTTTTTAAGTGGGGCTGCTCACAAGTGAATGCGGTTTCCAATAAAGCAACTTGAGAGCTTTGACCCTGAGGAGAGATAGCTGGGTACTGATGCTACCTGATACAGAGCAGTCAGGTGCCACTGAAAGCCTCTTAATCACCCCACATTTAAGTTAAAACTAAACACACAAAAACAAAAACTGGCTCTACTAGATGCTACAGTATGATTAACAGTGTTTCACTTTTACCCTGTTTGAAATTTCTGCGTAGGGGTTAGGTATCACTCCACCATCAGCGTGCAGAATAAACAACACTAATGTAACAGAAACTATGCTGAAATGAGCAATTTTAAGTGAAAACAATGACACTAACACTAGAAAATGTAATTAAGCTACTGACATCGCTATTTATAGTTACGTTACTGCCCGTCACTGCATGTTAGCTAAATCTCCTTCTATATCAACATAGTATATTAGCTGACATTGACCAATGTTGAGAAATCATCAAAATTTCAGTGGAAGTACTGACCTGGGTCAATTATGTTGTTTTCTGTGCAGGTCAACTTATCTAAAGCAAAGAAAAACATTGTGCTGGTGACGTATGACATTTCCCAATGGGTTTGCTTATTTCTTACAGAATTATTTTAAACTTTCTCCAATATAGATGCAACACTGCTGCTCATGCCACAGGACTTTCAGCTCATGCTCTGGTCAAGTCCTCATGAGGCCCTCTTTTCAGGCTCAGATTTATTAACACAATAGTAGGTGCTATTGAATGTTTGCGGTGATTTTACAAACTGATCTTTATTGTGATAAGTTGATGTAAGTTCATCTCAGTTCAGGATGCAATGGATAAAGTTGTCAAGCCTTGTCGTACCTTTCCAAGAGATGAGTTAATAGCGCTGGAACTACAGCCTGGCCATTAACAGGACAGTGCTCTGCTTGATCAATCAATAGTTTACATTCATCGTATGGCTTTTGTATAGTTTTTGGGAGGCACATAAACAAACACAATTTTCTTTCTACCCTTGAGTTGGTTATTTTTGCTTGACTGGAAGACAAACAGAGGTCTACTTACACCTGTGTTTCACCTCTGACAGCAACCTTCAGCACATCAAAGATGTCTGGGTTGTTCTGCAGCCTTCAAAAATCATTAAATACACTCTTTAATCACACAAAAACACACTCACACCTCTTTATCTGGGATTTTATATAAAATAGCTAAATTTAAAAATAAATGATGGTGCAACATTTTCTGAAGATGATTTTATTTCATCATGAAGGCTCACAAATATGTTTTTTTAATTTTATAGGTTAACCTTCTGACAGCTACAGTCCATTCAACAGTCAATTCTACTCTTTTTAACCCTTTTGAACAATTTCATACTCCATTACAGCAAGGATAAGCAACTTAAGAAATCAACATTGGATTAAAAGTTTTATGACACTCTTGTTAAATCAAGCTAATCATTATGAATGATGACTGCTTTCATCATTTTTGAAGCTGTAGCACTGTCTGTTCATATTAAAGTTTACAGGCGGGGGAACCACAGCACAGCCAACTGACCTCAACACTAAGCTTCCACAGCATTTGTTTTATGCTTTTACCTTTAATATGAAAAGTTTGTCTTGATGGGACCAGATGTAGTAAGTGGTCATAACTGTAGTGTAATCTGACATGTTTTTCAAAAGATGTCGAATATTTATTTGGTCTGTTATCCTCAACAAACACTTTTGACCTAGTCAGCCAGATGTTTGCAGCTGCCTTCAGAAAGACATGAAAAAGCTTTAAGATTAACAAGTTGGCATTTCAAGCTCAGTTTCACCTTTTAGAAAATATTTAAATGTTTATCCAGTATGTCTAGGCTTGGGTTACCACAGATCTTATTGTAGGAATCTACTGGAAAGCCTTGTTAAAAGTTCTGGAGACACTACAGGAGGAAACAGGGAGTGCATGACAATTGTAGTTTGGTGGAATTTAGGTTAACAAAAATAAAAAGACAAACTATTACTCCTCAAAAAAGTTTGCTATTTAAGTTATTTTGGTTGATTATTTCTCCCCTGTAGTAATCCCAATTAGTATTGTATTTTATAGTGTTGGAGAGCTTGATTAGTCACCATTAGATTGAGGTACAACTCTTGTCAGGATTGTGCATTTGTGAAATGAGCAACACAGCTTAACATGAGGGTAATGCCCCATTAAAATGTGCCAAGATCTTCTTCAACTTATAGCCAAACTTAGGACCAAGTTCTGTTCTGAATGAATGAATGTGATTGATGGAACGATTGTCAAATAACCTGCCCGATATGCTATTGAAAGGTTCTGCCCATTCCCAAACATTTTCAATGGGCTGTTGCCCCGGTGAAATATATTGAACAGTCCACCTAGTGTGTCAAGTTTAAACTGAAAGTGGTCAAAATTAAGGTTAGTGAATTGAAACATATTAACTGAAAAGCAATTGTAAATTTCAGAGACTCTTCCTCATATCGGCTGCTGTCATAAAACAAAGGCTTTTTTTTCATAGCTTATAGTTAATGCTGAAAAAAAATGAAACCACACTCTGACAGACAGCATTTGAAAAGTGTTGGAATTTGAACTTTGAAAAACTCTATGAATATTGAATCACAAGATGTTGAGGGGGGCAGCATGTGGCTTCAGGACGGACTTAAGATCTCGGTCAAAAGAAACAGATATGCTTTAAATATCTTGTACTTTTTTCTGACACACAAAACCCCCCATTTCAGGGCATTAATGAGGATGATACACGCAGGATAAGCGCAAGACAGTCAAGTGTGTCTGCTCACTTCTAACAAATCAGTCCTAATTGCAGAGAGAGTGGTTAACCCCACAGGATTTAGAGGCTTTTTGTTTGTGTTTTCCTCCTAATGTGATAAATGAGGCTGCCATGGATCAGGACTAACCTCTCAGATTCTGACTCTCTGTTCCCACTGCGCCTCATTTTACATGTTCACTTTAGTGTAGCTGTACAAATGCTCGCTGGATACAGAGAAAAAAACCCAGATTTTGACTTAAACGCTGCAAGATGCAGTAAGTGTGCCCATACCAGCTGCTATGCTAAGCATGCACTCCTCCTCTGGCTGCAGTGAAATGCTGCAACCTTTTATATGTGCAAACTCTTGGGTCATTACATCTATGAATTAGAAACAAGATTTGATCATATGTTGTACAAAGTCTGGTGCAAAGTGGGCTTGACTGAGATGATGCAGCCCAGGAGACAGCAAAGTGTGCTGAGTTAGGGCTCTATAGTGAAAGTGTGTTAGTATGCAATCAGCACCTTAAGACCACTGATGCATGTTGACCAGTACAAGCTGCACTTAATGACCAGCAGCTGCTACACAAACAGAAAATGAACCATCCACTTCATCATATGGCTGGCCAAACTGTCTTTGTACACTTTCCAATACAGTTTTAACCGTTGATGACTTTTTTATGTACAGCATGTGTTATGTATTACTCTTTACATTCATATGTATTTCATAACATTCTTTTGGGTTCAATTAAAGGTGCCTCGATCGATCAATGAAAAGCTGATCAAAACTAATGCCTTGATACCCCATAAGGGTGAACAAAGGGTGAACATATCTTGGGCCAGATACATGGAGGGGCCCATGAAGGCTAGAGAAGAAATAGTTTATCCTCAGTTTAATTTGTGACCTTTAATTTTAGCCTAATTACACCCTTGACTTTTAAATTGAACAAAAACATACATTTTACTTCTTAGTGCTTGTTTCACCATAAAATGGTACAACTGTGTTCTTGTGATATTGATGTTGTGAATGCATGTGATTATTTGTCTTAACTGACTGCACCATAAGGTCAGTATGTAAAGACAGGGCAAAACCAAACCAAAACCAGCCAGTACTAATGCTAAAGCCCCTGTGCATGGGGTGAACAGACTTAAACATTTCCCATCTGTATATGTATGTATGTATATATATATATATATATATATATATATATATATATATATATATATATATACATACACATATAGATATACATACACATATAGATATAAATAAATCAGTATCAATATCAGCTAATTTAACCATATTGACATATTGGGGGAAAAAAAACAATTATGTGCATACCAAAAAAATTCTAAATATATTGCAATAGTTATATAGCTATTTGACAAATTTTACCTGCCATTAACCCATGCAAAATATCATGCAAGGGTCATAGGATATTAAAACTTAAGTCAAGGCCATATTATTATGCTATGAACAATGTGTGCTTGAGATTTTGGCTTGGGTTTAGGTGTGCCTTGAGTAAAACAAGCTTTAAAATTACTGCTCTGGGCTACAGAGGCTCTATCCTCTGAAGGTCCTCCAAAAGGCTGTAGCCTTCTAGTTGAGACATACTCCATATCTGGAAGTTGACTTGATAGCTGGAGAAATGCCATCTAACTTTTTAAGTACCGCTATGCTGCATGAGCAAGTCTCCCCAAACCTTTCACAGGAACCCTTCACAGAGAACAGCAGACCATCTTTCTGCGATCTCTCCAGAAATGCATGTTCTACTCAGTGCTTATGTTAAACATGAAGGAAAGAAAGAACTTAAGTGTGTTCTTTGTATGAGTAGCTTGTCTACAGACCATCAGAGTTGATTCCTGTGTGCCACATTCTGGGGATGCAGGTCAAATCGGAAGGACAAGAACATTATGGCACCACTGAACCACTGTTAAATCCACTCGTCCACTCCAGTATTGATGCAATTCAAGATTTTTTTTTTGTGCCCAATGTAACTGCACCTAAAATGCTATGTTATACTTTAACCTGAACCAACTGTTAAAGTAGAAGACTCTCAGACACCACTGCTGGTTTCTCTTTTTTCCCTTTTTATTTTTAAAGAGGTCAGAAATCAGAGTAGCCCAGGCTTCCTTGATAATGGCAGCAGAATCAAAGCCCGGCCTGGATATTTATGACACTATTCAAAATTTAAATCCGGGGCTCCTTGCAGTGCCCTAAGAGGCCGACTTTATTCAATAATTCATTATGCCTCAAATAATATGGTAATAAACCACAGCATAGGTCCTTCACTCTGACCAAACAGAACAGATAGGTGGCATACAATTTAAAACTCAGATTGGTATAATGGCATCCAATTGCTGCATTTATTACAGAACTGCATAAAATAAATGATTGCTGAAGCATTTAAACAAATAAATGGTTCTTCGTAAAAGGAATATCAAAACAATGGAGGATTCAATTCATGGTCAGCTGGACATGTTAGCTTTGACCAATTTGAAGAAAAATAATTAGTTATTGAAAATGCACTCCGTCTTTGTTCCATTATGCAAGATGTCAGTCTTGCATATCTCTGTTTGTAAAATAATAAAAAGTGAGCCTCAGGGGTCTGTCCTGGGGCCACTCCTTTCTATAATTTATATCAAACATATCACTCAAAACCAGTTTGATTCAAAATCAAGTTTTCTTTCAGCAAACACTTGTTCAACAATGTTCAACAGTTTTTTTCATGATTCAAATGTATTTTAAACTGTTAACAAAACAAAATTCATGCCATTTTAAATCTTTGTGGCAAATTTTTTTAAATCTAAGTAATGCTTTCTGCTTCAAACCTTTTTTTAAGGTAAGCAGTTAAGAGCTGCATTGTGCTCCAGATATCCTGGTGTTTTGATCAATGAATCCTTCTGTTATTTTGACATCAAGCATCTGTTAGAGTCTGTAGAAGGGGTCTTTGAGTCGGACTCCATCACCACATCTTGCTAAGCCTCCTTAGTGATGAAACCTTGCTCCATCATGTAAGTGTGCAAACTCGGAAATTGGCACTTCTCATCTGCTTCCCTTCTTCAAATCCAGCTGCAGCCGCAGGTTTGTAAACAGAATTGGAGATCATTTAGGTTCATTTCTCTTTCATGTGCAGATGTCCCAGTTCATGGACCTCAGAGCTGTGTAATACTTGTGTGAATAGGGCTCTTTGCAGGTGTGTGCAATGTATGCTTTACAATAAAAAAACAGCAGAAGGATTTTGATCTTTTGTACTAAAAACTACCATACACTCAACGACCAGGATCAAAAGAGCGTACCCTCAGCCCAGCAAGACTAACGATTTTATTGTGTCTTGTGAAATTTCTCTACAAGTTTCTAGTCAGCTGAAAAGTCATTAAGTGAAAGGCCAGCATAACTAATCATTTCCTGTTATAAAAAATATTCATGTACCTCATATTTTGTGTTTATATATGTGCTACTTTTCCGTCATTTAGAGACCTTTGGAACTGTGTGGCAACAAGGACACTAAAAAATGAGATTTTCACTCTTGACAAATTTTCTTAATTAGACAGAGGTTATGTTAAAATGATTTTTAAAATATAAAGTATATTCTTCTACTGAAGCTATTAATGTTTATAATCATACTTTACAGAAATCAAGCATTTAATCCATGCAGTGCACCGCTCAGGAATAAATATATACATTAAAGTTTGATTTTTAATGAAAAAAAGACATGGGTTGGCAGTAGAAACGTCCTAATAATGATAGGATTAATGATGGCCTACACCAATAACATGAGGGACGCACTAATTACTGTCAAGAAAATGTCATGCTTATTATCCATAAAGCAGCGATCCTCTCAGAATGATTTGTCTCAGCACAGATAAGATGTTGAGCTGATATTTCATACTCAGAGAGCTGGAGGGTGGAAAAAAGGAAACTTTTCTCTGCCATGTTTCATGTCAGTGCTATACGTCACTTAAGCTTGAACTCATCAATCTCAAACATGCCGCCAACAGTGTCAATACTGCTACAGCAGCGTGGGATGCTAGTGAATTTTTCATCATATGATCCATAGATATCTGAGCTGTCCTCTCCTACACAGTGATGTGGGAGGTACGGGGCAGTTATGAATGACACCTTCAGGTTCAGTTATTTCTCTCTCTCTCTCTCTCTGAGGAAGACACAACTGTGTCCGTCATTTCAGACTAAAAGCTAAATCAGTAGTCACAATTTCATTCAAAGTAGGAACTGTATACTTACATTTTCATGCAACAAAAAGTCCAGGCTAGGCACACAACAGAGAAAATGACAGTCTTGGTTATCATCTTGGTAATAATCTATATTTCCTGAAAAAAAAAAAAAAAAAAAAAACAGCTACAGTTTTTCTTTTCTTTTTTTAATTCTAAAGAGCCCCGTAGATAATAAATATATTAATTATTTAATACACATATTAACACGTTACGCTTTGCTTATCACTCGCTGATTTCTTTTTGATGAAAAGAATGTATTATTCCTCACTTTCCAAAAAGTTGAATTATTGGTCCAAGCATATAAAACTGCCCATATAGCTGTACATTTTTGTCCTGGCACTGGTGTAATAGGAGGTATTCGCCAACAATATATACCTGAAGTGATACTTGGGCAAACTTTTCTGTTCAACATAATATAAACTAGAAGTGTTCCGAGACCACTAATCTTTGCCTGAGCATTCCCAACATTGTTGGGCGAGTTATTGTCAAAAATTTGAAAAACTGCCTTCCTGTGAAGTGTTAACAAATCTTAAAAAATTCTGGATCAACATACAAATTTAGATAACCAGGAAAACTGAATCGCTTCTCTCTTGCGCCATGATCAACATTTCCTGAAAATTTCATCAAAATCCACTGTCAACTTTTTGAGTTGTTAGCAATAAAGTTGAAAACTGCCTCGTCTTGCAAAGTTAACCAATCATTTAACATTTGCTGGATCTGCATCTGTCTTTGGATCACCACCAAAATCAAATCACTTCTTCCTCATGCCATTATCAGCACTCTCTAAAAATATCAAAATCCTCTGAGAGCTTTGGTGTTATTTTGTTCACATGCAACCAAAGACAAACCAACAGAGTGACAAATGCCAGCAAAAATATAACTTCCTTGGCTGAGGTAGTAGACCATATGAAGAGTTGTTTGAAACCCAACAGAATTTACTTCAAATGTGCAGCATTGAACAGATGCAAATGACCCAGATCAACAAAAACAGCTGTTGTTCCCATCACTATGAGCAAGGCTGAACAGACAAAAAACTCACTTCTTACATTTTGCTTTCACTGGGGCAACTTCAGAACACATTCTTTGATTGGAGTGTCTCTTTAATGCATGTTAATTTGTAATGATTTGTACTATGAACACAGTTACACTCCAATTTTATCTGCTAGCCTGTAATGGCTCCAATATTAAGCACTGAACTGATTTAAATGACCCTGATCACCAAAAAGGCTGAAATTCCCATCACCATGAGCAAGGCTGACAGACATAAATAAACCACACATTTTATTACTTTTTGCTTTAGTGCATGTTAATTTGTCTCGGTTTATACTATGAATACAGTTTAACTCCAAAGCTGTTGCCTGCCCTTGGTAGAAATCAATGCTTGCCTCCAGCATCGCAATGTTTTGCCTCCAGCTAATGCTTTGACATCACAGTGATGAACGTCAGTGAAAGGCTTGTATATCCATTTCATGAGTGAATTTTAGGTGGACAAAAATAGTGTGACCCACTGGAGGTCACACTGAGGTAGTCCTGCTGCTGGTACAACATAAATGGGACCCCCCGGACTCAGAGCAAATTAAAACATTTTCCCAAGATACTGAAAGAAAAAATGAGTTCGAACATAAAATCACAAAACAATTAAAACCCAAATACTTATTAAAAACTCACGTCATGTGTTCTAATTCAACAGCTCTGTGGTATATTATGTATTACATGACTGGAGGACAACTGCCCTCAGGCTAACAACCTCATGTGTCTCTACTGAACCAGTGCTCACTATGTTTTGGCTGGTGTTAATAAATGTAATTGCAGACTGAATTTGGATTTTGTGCCACAATAACACTTTTAATTAAAATGGGCTTTACAGCTGACCATCCATTACTGAGCATACTCCAAGTCTTGATTTGCAGTAATTATTGTGATTTGAGCATCAAATTAGTTAAAAAGACAAATAGGGCAGTCACGGCCTTGTGTTATTTTCTAATTATAAGCTTTTCTTATTTTGATCATTTCTTGTGATGTATCAAAGGCAGTTCAACTGTAGAGTATGAGAACTACAAGTCTGTCCCTGGAGGATGGCAAACTCAGTCCTCATGGGTGTGTTGGTCCCGCTGTAATGAGGTACAAAGAAGAAAAGGTTGGATATTTTGTACCAAGAGGTTTGTCAGTGTGTTAAACAAAGTGTGCCTTTTCAAGCTGTCTCTGAAGAGAAGAACAAAGGCAGAGGCAGACCTGGGAAACATGTAATTCAACAGGTTTTGAACCTTCGAATGTGATGCCTGATAGAGAGCAATTTGAGTATGGGCTCCGACTGTGGATGAGTCGAATTATTCTGCAGCTCTGTGGGTTGTAGCTGCTGGGCATCAGTTAAAAGGAGCTGCTCATGGCTCTGCAAAGGTTTGAGATCCAAGCACTTTGAAATGCGTTGAATGGCCTCGGGCAACTGGACATCAGGGGGCGTTTGATTTGTCTCGGTTAGGATATTGACCACCAGGCTGGGTCAAGGCAGCAACACAGTGCAGCCTTTCATCCTTATTCCAACCGTCCGCTGGATCCTAAATCCTCAACCCAAAAAAATAAAGAAAAGAAGAGAAGCAGGCTGAGTACATCTCTTGTTGTGGGAGTAGGTTAAGCTTGAATAGAAACACTGTGCCACTAGCAGCTGCTCAGACAGTCTGACACTTTCAGTGACGCATTGTGATGCCCATAATATTGACTAACACAGTCTCCTCTCAGCAGTTTTCTGCTTCGCTGTCTTTTATTCTGCATCTGTCCATTTGTTTTTGTTTGTTTGTTTAAATTGCTCATTGTTAAAAGTATTGTTCGGAATTTTGATGAGGGGTTGCACAAAGTTTTTGTAAATAGTAAGCACATTAGCCTCAGTAATTCTAACCAGCTCTGACTCTGTAAAGGAGTAAACCAGCACAACAACTGGACTGTACTGCCGGAGACAGGGCCAAGATCTCCTAGCTAAAAATCAGCCGAAAGAATCATTGAGTGATTTTACACTGCATGAGACATGCTTACATTGCATACTTTTCCAATGTCAAGCTCCTTTGTTTTAGTACCATGAAGTTCTAGGTCAGGGATGGGAAATAATTTGTCATGATACTGCTAGTTTTGGTTTGTTTATTATGTTTTTTCACTTGTATTCTTTGTCTTTGTGACCTCTTGTTACCGGTGTGTCTTGTGTTTCCTGTTTTATTTTGAAATCCCCGTGTTTCATGTGGTGTTTTCCTGCCCTCGCTTCTGTGTGCCACTGAATATGATTCCCTCCACCTGTGTGATTGCCTCACCTGTGCTTTATGTTTCCCCAGTGTGTTTAGTCTCTGTGTTCCCCTTTTTCCTCGTCGGGTCATTTGTCTTCCATGTCTTGAGCATCTCCAGTGTTTCTAGTGTTTCCTTGTGTTTTCAGTTACTTTGTCTGTTTTTGTTGAACCTTATTCAGTTTTGTACTTTGTAGTTAGCTCCCAGTGTTTTCTTTCTTTATTTGACCAGTTTTGATTTGATACTTTGAGATTTTCTTTTGTGCTTTGACTTTTTGTAAAGGATTTGTTTATGGATTTTAGATTCCTTTTTTTAGTTTATAATAAAACCTTTTTGTGTTAATTTGCATTTGGGTCCATCTTCTTGTTTTTTTTAGTTTATTTTCCACCAACCCTGACATAATTGGATTGATTGGAAATAAATATGTTTCACTACAATGAAATACCAAATACAAAGCTGTCATAAAAATTGATTATACTGACATTCATTAATTATAACTCAAAATGAAAATTATAACATACAAATAAGTATGTATAATCACACAAGCTTAACCTAGAAGCTTATTGAGCCAATTTAAAACTATGTGCCTTTATTTTAGGTAGTACATACTTTATCAGAAATGCTAGTCTATGTTTTTTTCTCAAGATAATGTAATAGGAAACTCAGGACAGTTGTTAAAGATTTTGTTGAGTTCAAATTTAAACATGGCAAGAACACATAACGATCGTAAAATCAAGTAAAAACTGGACAAATCTCAGAGAGCGCAAACCTCCGCCAAGGTAGCTCACATATTGCTGTTACACCTATAAGCAATAGTTCCATGATAAATTTATCATAATAGGATTCCTTGACCCTTCAAACCCACACCTAGCACTCAGAATCATGTTGATATCACTAGTTTGACAATTTTTGTGCCAAATCGATTATTCTCTAATTCCAATTATCTAGATTACCACCAAAATCTAGTCCCTTATGCCATTACCCCACTTCTCTGAAAATGACATTCAAATCCATTGAGTACTCACTGAGTTATTTACAAAATTGTGGAAAACTGCCCTATCTCATTGTCAGGAGGTTGGGGTTGGAATGCAACTGCAAACTTTGGGGTTCTTAAAGTTATCCATGGGGAATAACCACTGGAAATTGCAAAGGATTTATTAAGGGGGGGAGGAGAACACAAAGAAGTGGCTACAAACCAAAATCTTAAAGCTCTTGTTTGCTTAGAGAAGGTCAACAAAACCAATGCTGCTGTGCAACTGAATATAAAATGAAGGGCTTATCGAGAGTTCTATATTCACTCCTTAAAGGGGACATATTATGCAAAAAAACACTTTTTTAAGGTTTTTGAACACATTTTGGGGTATTTGGCCTTCCTCCCAGCCCACAAAATGTGATAGCACACAAGAAAACCTGTATTTAGCAGGCTGCATAAATGTAAACTCATGGTATTTGGCGAGCTGTTGAGTCTGTGGATATACTGTTATGTAATAGTATATTTTTATTTGCATACCTAACCTAATTCGTCTACCTGAGTATCCCCCCCTCCCCCCTGCTGAAGAGATTCCTCTGTGAATCGCAGCCATATTGTTTATATTCTTAGCGCGAGATCGGTATTCAGCATGGCGAAGCTCTGAAGCTGTCAATGCACAGTTGTTGGCTGTTAACCTGCCACATATATCTTCACATGTAGCCTACCAGCCTCGGAGGACCAAAGGGCCCAGTTGATTAATTTTGTTTCTGAAGGGGATGAGCAGCTACAGTCAGCTAAAACCTGTTCGTGTATGTGCCAGTCACTTCACGTCTGACTGCTTCTTCAACTTCAGTCAGTTCAACACAGGACTGGCAACTAGATTTTTCCTGAATCCAGGCTCAGTACCAACAATCCGTCACCAAACCTGATGATGGAAATGTGAGTATTTTAATGCTGTGTAGTATTTATTTTGCTCATTGCTATGAGCTAATGCTGTTATCTGGTAAACGGCATGAATTTGCGATTCGTGTGTGTTCAGGACTGTAAGCGGAGCGTGGCTGGAGCATCCGCTTTGCTCGAGTTACACTGCTCTACCATGAATTCCCCGTATGTACGCTACTCTGCTCTGGCTTATTAGCATACTACCGCCCTCAAAACTAGCCGTTCTGAACAGAGGGGCTATGTGAGCATGGAAAGAATGCAGCTGTGCTTTATTCATAGGCTTTTTGAAACAAAGCATGTTACTAACATTTCATGAAGACATCAAAGATCCATGTTAAACTGCAGAAAAGGAGTAAAATATGGGACCTTTAAGTGACTCAAAAACTTTTTTTTCCTAATTCACAAGTTAATGCACTGAAACTTGTGTAGCTTTTTCACATTTCAAATAACAGCCCAAGAAATGCAGAAAAGCTCTCAGTACCTCTGATGGCAAGGCAATGAGTCAGCACAGCCTGATGCAAACCAGGAGTGTATTAAAGCTCATCACACCTTAGCCAAATCAGTCCAATCAGTCACACACACAAATCTTGCACTGCCAATCAGTCTTACACAAATACACACACACACCTGGCCCTGCTCTGAGATGACTTCCTCAGTGAGATACTAGTTTGAGCCCCCTTAAGGTGAGTTTGCACTGAACGTGACTTGGCGACTGAGATCGAGTTGCCCACTCAAGTCGCATCGCCTGTCCATAAATACCTCATTTTGTCACTGTTGCCATCGCTCAGTGACGTCACGCCCATTAAAGTTTCACTGCAATCATATCATATAATAGGATTTATTTTTTGACATTATTCCAACTGTATCCTTTTCACTCACCTACCAACCACAAAACACTGCAGCTGATGACCCTGCAGCAACATCATCTGCAAGTTCTCTGTGGTCCCATCTAGGCAGAACTAATGTACTCACTAACTAATGTTGGTGACACGGACATGGATTGTCACTCTGTGAACCGGAATAAAAACAGTCTGTCGCGTGTGTTGTCACTCACCCACACAACGCTGATTGGCTGTCACCACTCAGCCGTCGCCTGAAAAGATAAAATTTTTCAACTTTGGTGACCAAGCGACGAGCAACCAAGTCGTCGAGATCGCGTCAGTCGCATCACAGGAGTTTTAACCCTGCCCCATCGCGCTGTACATTGACTTTACATGGTGAGTGGTCGCCGAGGTCACCAAAGTCGAGTTCGGTGTGAACGCACCTTAACACTCACACTGTTAACAAATCCTTAAAAACAATCCAGGATCCACATCCAGATCCAGATCACCACCAAAGTCTAATCATTTAAAGTTAGGCCTTCACTAACATCTCTTAAAAATATCAGCATAATCCATCCAGTAATTTTCCCATAATCATGCTAACAAACAAACAGGCAAAAACAAAACTCCCTTGAGGGAGGTAAAAAAAATTACTAACCATTGTGATTTAAGGAATTGTTTTAGGTTTGTTAATACACTTTTTGCAGCCCTAAGTTCAGAGATCTGTTTCTAGATCAGTTCAGTAAGCTTTGATATTGTTGATACTATTAAATGGAAAATTTGACTGTAATGTTTAATTACAAAAAATGTCACTTTTTGACAACCTTACTTTCTTTAAGCACATGAAATGTTTGAGTTGACATTTTCTTAACTTTTAAACAGTACTGAACAGTACTTACAACAGACTATTTTGGCTTTCACAGCCACCCTTGGACCAGTTTCTACCCTGACAAAGTCTTAACCATGAGTATCAACAGAAATGTGACATTGATCTTGTTATTTTAACACAGATAAAAATGTTTACTTGGAGTGTCCACCACTGCAACTCAAGATTGTGATCCAGGATCATTTGAACAAACCAAAGGTTAAGTATGAAAACTCTAAATCCTTAGGCATCTATGTTTTCATAAAGAAGAAAAAGAGCCCCGCTAAAAGATAATAGCACCACAGCCCAGAGCTTCATTTTACTGACTCACCAGCTTCTCTTGACTTTTCTGCAAAGGGAAGTTGCTCATTAAAATTTTTCCCCCTTAAAAACCTCAATATTTCTGTCGTGACTTTCCCAAATTCCTGTGGCAAGGGTGGTAAAACCTGCACCAGTGGAGGAGATAATAAATAATGAAACGTATGGATTCAGAGATGGAGGTCTGGGTAATCCTTTTAGCCAGCTAATCGCCATGAATACAAGGTCCAGGGACGCAGAATGTCAGACATAGGAACTTGCACCCTCAGCAATGCCACAGTGTTTGTGTGTGTGTGTGTGGGTGGGTGTGTGTGTGTGTGTGTGTGTGTGTGTGTTTTTCTGGAAGGTCTGGGATCCATTACCCATTATCATCTGGGGCTCTTGGGGATTACTGTGGATAAAGTGAGAGAGAGGGAGAGAAAAGAAGAGAATGGGGACTTAGCATTATATCCTGCAGCATTTTGCTCTACTGTCCAGCACATCCACACAATTATTTGGCTGACGGTGAGGCTCAGAAAAGAAGGAAGGCTACAGGGGATGCAGTAACCTAAGAAATTGTAATTGAAAACTTGATTAAAATGCTTAATAAATTTGCAGAGAGCTTGCAGCCAGAGGAGCCATCTCAATGTCCTGCATCTAATCCAATCTGTCACTGTGGGGACAATTCGCGAGGAATCCCTTACACCTATAATGTCTGTAACAGAAAAACTGAGTCATAAGTTTCAGGGATTCTTGTTAAGGGTAGACTTTTTTTGGCGAATAGAGAGAAATTACACTTTATGTACTGTAGTTGCAGATGATGAAACGTAAACAGTAGAATACAGGGCAGCAGGTTTTCCCATGTATGGGCATTTTTTACTCAAAGACATCACTAAAGTTTCTTTTTTTTGTATATGGTATTGTAAGTCTATAATACACTTTGTAACCGTGCATTAGGCTTTAAAATTTCCTTAATGTAGTAGTCATGATACCAGAATTTTGAATGCCAATATACCAGAAAACACCAAATTATATTTTAACACCAGGGCAAAAATGAAGACCTCCTTTATTCCAGAAGAAGTGTTTGCAGTGATTCTCAGCTTCTGATTTTCTCATTTTGCAAGTTACGGCCAACAAGTAAAGTCTTTTCCTGCGCAACATTGCAAATTTTGAAGATGCATGTAGGGTGCACCTTGACTGATATGTTTTGGCTTGTGCCCTCAATCAGGAGGATGACCCCGAAATCAAGTTAAGACAAGCAAAAACATTCAAATCAGGGATGCATTGATTACTAATACCACTTTCACACTAAAATCCATGGGTCAACGCTGTTTTTTTCAACGCTGGTTAACCCGCGAGTTACTCCTTTACCACTGCCAGCAGACCTGGGTCTACTCAGCAGCAGAAGAGCTGCTTGGCTGTTTTTTTTCCTCTGGCGTATCAAGCTGATGTCATCACGCTGATGACGTCATCGGTGCGACAAAACATGACCACGTAAACAATGGAAAAGAGCATGGACGCCGTGGACACGGTTTTCTGTACTTTGTACTTCTGTCCCTCTTTAAAAATGCACAAACTCGGTGCTGATGATACAAAGGCGGATGGAATTTGTTGCTGAGATGGCAAAGAGTCACGTAAGTTACAGACAGAGGGGACGGGCGCGATGTTATGCCGTGAGCACATAACGCCGACTTCATCCGTAACTTAGCAGCTTGACCCGGGTGTGATGTTCTCACTGAAGCCGGTTGGAGACGAGCCGATAAAAACCCATGTCGCTTGCAGGGTAAGTCGACCCAGGTGGAAATGCCGAGTAGACCCTTTCAAACTGCAGACAGGAGCCGTTTGTTGGAGGATTTACACAGGTTTTTTGGCCAGTCTGAAAGGGGTATAAGAGTGCCACATAAAACCATTTTTTTCCAGCCTGAGGGCTGCATTGTTACAAACTGACTCAATGGAGAAAACTAATGTATATTAGGTTGCACAAAATCTGTTGTTGCCAAACTCTGCTGACTTTCATTTGTACTTAATTAATTTGATTCTTTTTAAAATGTGGTCTAAGTAGAAGAATAAAGACATAACTACTTTAGGAAGTGAGAAACATTAAGCTGGTAATGTTTCCCAAAGGCTCCCTGAGTGATTGTTGACTGATTTTAAACATTCGCCAATGTAGATATTACACATGGGTAGTGCCCTCAACTTAGGGAACTTTGGCCTAATGGAGCTTTAGGCTGCTGAATTATGAACAAAAGTAGTCCCAAAAAAAGTGTTAGAATTCAGCACTTCTTGGCTCTAAAGCCAGACACTGTATAGGATTAAAAAAAACGGTTTCGGAAAAATACCTGAAATAAGGCTCATGGTCATACGAGATTTAAAAGTTTCAGGGGAAATAATAAAATTAATCTGATATTGCCTGCTTTTGAATCTTAAACCATTGCGGTGTTACTAAAACAGTTGTTGCTAGAGGAAAAAATGGCCGGGGACCCAACTGTAGGCATTTCTGATTGTTATAATAAACAGTAATTCAGACACTACTGCCACCGCCATGAGGTGATTCAGTCATTTGATTGAGGAAAAATTCTCAAACAAGCTGTCACTGCAACAAACATGAGAAATACTGTAGTTAAACTGTCATGTTGTAGTTCATTAGTCGCTTGCTCATAGCTTTTTACTCTCACCCATTATGTTTAAGCTTGAACAAACATAAAAAGTAGATTTGTTTTTTAAGATTCTCGCAATGATCCAGAACATGCAAGCTTTGTATTTTTTTTTTTTTTTTTTTTTTTTTTTTTTTTGCTACAGAGCTTATTATCAGCAATGATCCAGAAAACCGTAAAAAAAAAAAAAAAAAAAAAAAAAAAACAGGCTTTCGTAGACTTGCAGTCAGGGGGAACCAGATGCTAAACTCTGTGTTGGCCTAAAAACCACATTATCTCTACACCAATCTATTGCAATGTCACTTAAAGATCCACAAAAAAAAAACATTTTAAGTGGACATATATACTATTTTACCACATGCAGCAGCAACTGGTTATGACAGCTGTCCCTGAAAGGTCGCCTCATTTCATGCAATAGGAGCTCAGATGTGAGGAGTATGCAGCTAGAGTCAACAGATGAAGATAAGTAGAGATCAACTTTTGCAGGTGTTTACAATTAAGTTGGATTAAATGCCCAAATTTCAAAGCATGACAAGTGTTTCATAGTACCCAGAAAGCATAATAGTTAACCCAATTGACATCAACTTCTGTGTGGCCTGACTTAGTTCCACGCAGCTTGATGTTTCCCTCTTCTTCAGCAAAGTTGGTCCAAATGACAGTGTTTGGATGTGGCTGAAGGATATCTGTTTTTAGATCCCTCCAAGATAAACATAAGTTCACTTACAGCCCAGTAAGAGAGGTCATCATTTCATTCAAGGACATGTTAACACTGTCTGTCACTGACTGCCTGATCTAATTCTGCCAGCACCATACATTAGCTCACAGAGCAGCTTATCTGTTTTGTTGTACATCTACTCCTCATTACATCTCATAGGCACAACCCTCCTGTCGCCTCTCACCGTCTTTACCAGCTACACCAAGGACACTCTGGCACAAACCAGACAACGGCTTCTTAAGAGTGTTTACATCAAACTTCAGATTGTTCCAAAAGCAGGAATATCATTTGAATACATGAATAAAAGAAGTTACTCACTGCCTGCATAGCATGCAAATAAAACCAAAAATTACATTCATATGTCATGTGTTGGAGTAATCATGTGCTCTGCGTAGTTCTCACTGAGTATTTGTGTGAAATGGCTTTTAGCAAGTAAACGTTGCAAGAGGGCAAAACGACAAAAAATGGCATGCTGAGGCAATCTGGGTAAAGAAGTGGCACGACAAAATCCTGGTTTTACAGATGAGTTTTGTTTTTCTTACAAGCAAGTAAGAGAGTGAAAAAGTTTTATTTTTGATCCCAGCATGAGTTCTTTAGGTTTTTTAAATCCTTATTGAGCTATCATTAATATTTCTTTGTGATGTAGCATTGAGCCAAAGCAGCAAAGGAGCCCATCTGTGGTGCACCTGTGAGCACTTATGTTCTGCATTATTAAGCAGATTAATTCTGCATATAAGCTTGTTCCCTTGTTCCTGCCTCCCCTTGATGGTTTGAAATCACAATGGTTGTTTCTTTGATGAAAAATCAGTATTTGGGTCGAAAGGGAAGCTTGTATCCATTCATTTAAATGTGCTCTGAGGAGTGTTGACTGGTTATTAAACTGACTGCAGTTAACTACTGATGCTTTTAAATGAGCTATAAAATACAAATGCAAACAAGACAATAAAAGACCAACTAATAGGATGCAATTAAGCTTATGGATAGTAATTTTAACTTCATTCTGACAAAAGAAGATAGGTGGTATTACTTTCCCTTTAATAAACATTTGAATTATGATCACAGAGAAACCTCAACATGAAGAACACGTTTACATTCATATCAGCGCTGAATGATGAGTGGGGGGGGGATCACCAAGGCTTGAAAGTAGGTCCATGGGATTCTGTTATTCATAATTTATGGCCATACATTGAGTTCATCTCAATGATAGGATACATGACAGTTAGAACATCAAATCTGCCCTCCTCAGATCCATACAGCTAAAAAATATCTAGTTAAACTTATATTACTTTTGAAAGGAATCAATTTTACTCTAAAACCATCCATCCCTCTCTTCTCGAGGGAGCACTGGGTGTTGAGATTGAGCAAGCTGAAACAAGAAAAAAGAAATTAAAGAGGACACATAAACTGTATGTGGTAGAAGAAAAGAAGACTGGATTGTCAGACTTGCCCGTCAGTTTAGCATTTTAGTCTGCAGAGTGTGTCTTTCCTTCTTTTTCACCTTTAAGCAGGTTTTTTTTTTACAAGAAACACTTCAATATAATTAAATGTGCATATGCCCAGGGGTGTTTCTGTGGTCAGTCGCATGTTCCTATCTTGAGGAAGCAGAAAAAAATTGGACCTAAATCCTGGACCAAACTCTCAAGTCCATGATGCTTTGTGTTCCTGGCATTCACAAGAAGTGTTAGAAAAGCTGGAACACATCTGCAGGGTCACAGAACTGTTCCACTAAGCTTGTTCAATAAGCAGAAGATGCACAGCAGCACAAACTCTCCACAATTTAACTTTTGCTGATCGACTGAAATTATGTTTTTGATGGGATAGAGAGCTGAAAAAAGCATGATGTGCACACTTTACAGTAACACACTGAAGCACACACACTCTCAAATGCTTTTATGTAGCACAGAGTTGGATTTGGAATGTTTCTGTACATACGTAAGTGCAGTCTTTCCAACAGAAAAATCCCCACCTGAAGTGGTGGGTTTAGGGGTTCTTCTCTGTTCCCCACAAAAAAAGTAGTCCCTTCCTAAGTCTAGCATGAACATATTTCTGAGTAAAAATCATGCTAACATTCACCATGACATTAGGATTTTAATGTTATGTTTAAAAATAATTGTAGAAATACATGCTGCATACCTTAAGAAAGTGCTAAACAGTCATTTAGCCAATATGGATGAAATGCTTTTAAATTATAGGTCAATACTTTATAATGTAAAATACAAATACTGAAAAAGAGCTTAAATTCCCCATAGTCTTGGTTCTTTAGCCTACAATCACATTTGATTAAATGATTTGAATACCTTCAGACCAGCCTGTGAGTGACTGGTAACTATGTAAAAATAACAGTACTGGGCTTCTGGTCCCTAAAATGTGGGTTTTTACTGGTATATTATTCAGTAATGCAAAAATAAGTAGAGCAGACAAGGACATCTGTAAGATGGGTGATAAAAATAGTGCCCTCACTTTGCTGCTCCCATCTCCCAGCACCTCTCTCTCCTTCATCCACCTTCGCTCTCACCTTTGCTTGTGCCTTTCTTTCCATATGCCCTCATATCTTTAAGCAGGAATTACTCATCCACAGCAGCCACCTACATTGAAAGAGGAGAGCAAGAGTTATAAAATCACCATCCTCTTTGAAAGCACCCTTTAAATAGCATTTCTCTCACAATAGAACCTCCAGCTGTTTGCATTGATTGACTGGGAACAGGGAGTTCATATGAGTGCCTGTTTTAATTGCCTTTTTCGATCCTCATTTGACTATCGCCAGTTTTCTTTTAATTATGATATACTAACTGTTAGCTTTGACTGCCCTGAGAGAGAAGAAAAGGTGTTAAAATTGCACAAGATTGCTGTAAAAAATCGAACTGACTCACTCTGTTGTCTTGTGTAAGATGGCACCATCAATAAAATTAGCTGTGAGACAGGCGGGGGACAGGGAAGCCGGTTAGTGGGAAGATGTGATGAGCTGAAGTCACTGGTGGACTGCCAATCACTGTGGAACTGGGTCGTCGTCTCCATTACAGAGACTTGAGTTATGTTTAACATTACAATTTAGCTGTTCAAATAGAGACAAATGGTAGCACTATACCGAAGAGAGGAGAAAACAGCCCAAGGGAAGAAGGACAGAGTTTATATTTAGGCTGACTTTAAAAAGAAAAAAAAAAAGACAAAAACAGCAGATTGTTTTTGAAGTCAAAATGAAACAGAAACTAGCATTAGCAAGAGTGTGTGTTTATAATTTGTGTTGATACTGCTAGCTTCCCTTTTCTTCTGACAATTTAATCTGTTTTTGACGGCAGGTAATCTGTTCAGTGATTGCAAATCTGTGTACAAGGTTTATGAATCTGCAGGACGGATAAACCAATTAAATGACAGAGCAGAATTTGGTGATGGAAAGTACTACAAACTTAAGAGTTTAAACTTACACTTTTTGGTCATTATTATTTATCACGCTAATTATTGTTGTCGTAATACTGAAAAGTATTATCCCACATCTCATCTTTTTCTCATATCATGCCAGTCCTCTACAACAGCAAAGCAAACTAAATACTTTTTATGTGTATGTTAAAAAAAAAGTGACCTTTTGTGGGCAGGGTTTGCATGGACATTTGCTTGTTTTTGACAACTGCAGAGATTAATTCAGATCTCTCTGGGGATATAATTTGCATTTACTCTCAAGGACCAAGTAACTTACATGAAAACGAAATTACATTGACCGTGAAAGTAGCTGGGCTAGATTTTCAATTACCGTCACCCCTGTTTTAGAACACACTTACAGATAAACACTGCACTCTCTTAAAGCTTTTTTTTTACTTGTTGCTATAAAAACACAAATCTGTTTTAGCATAAAATTGTGAGGTACTGATTAGATTGCGATGACAAGTCTGAAAATTATATGAACACGTTCCTCTGTTTGCTTAAGGATTGGCTGTTTTCAAAATTACAGCCAATGTCTGCTGTTTTACCAGTGACACCACATAGAACAGTGGTTCCCATTGGCAGGCCTCCCTGCCAGATAAGAATACAGTCAAGCCCCCCCCCCCCAACCCTCCACAGTACACATTAGTGATGTACGATACTGCAAGATTTGGTATTGATCCGATACCATGTAAAAACAGGGCCAGTACAGCTAATAGCAATATGATACAGATGTTTTTAATAATTAAGGTGGATGCATCAGGCTAACAGCACCAATAGTAACTCTTACCTGCAGGGCTGATGTAGAGCAGGTCATATCTATAAGGCTGAAAAGTCTCCAAGTAAGTCCAAACTGAGAAAATTAGAGCTTTTTCCTTCCCAGAGTTGACAACAGAATTTTATCCTTTAGAGTACCCAGCACTGCACCAGTATTTACACTTATGTACAGACATAACACATATTTGGCCATTTAGTTAGCCCCACTCTAGTTCATAGTCATTAAAGCTGTTAATGTAGACATTAGCATGATCTCTCTACCCATGGTTGATTAAACATCTATACTAACTATCTTTAGCACCATATAGGCATGTGGTCCCTCTTGAATATGGGATGTCACATCTCAAGAGGCCTACTTTTAATACATTTATACTTAACGGAGACAAATATGGTACGGACGCATTTGTGGTCTGGGCGCCCATGAGTTTGTCACTACCATAAATTCTTATTTTCAGTATGACTATTATTGATTATACTTCTATAAAATTATCACCACAGTCATACAGATATGAGGACCCTCCCGAAAAACGAGATGTAGCATCTCAAGAGGCTAACCTCTAATAAATTCGTTTTCAGCAGAAACAAATATGACGACGACAGGTCTATGATTGGTTCATGGATCTGTCACTAACTTTAGTTCTTACTTTAGTCCACTTGTCTCCGCTTAACTCCCTACCTTCGCCAACACACACAACACAGCATAGTGTGGATGGCTGTCCATCACGAGACCAGGATCCACATTCAAGATTTCCTGCTAATTAACAGACGTTTTTTTTGTCGCCATGATGAGGGATTCCTGATGGCTACTGGATTCATGTTGGGTGTTCGATGTATATATTTGTATATATATGTATATGTGTGTTTTATATATGTATAGATGTATCTATGCATATAAGTGTTTCCATAAAATGAAGAGTTTGTCTTCAGCCTGCTCTATTGTAAAGTGTCTTGAGATAACACTTGTTATGAATTGGTGCTATACAAATAAAGATTGATTGATTGATTGATATTTGCACTAATGTTTATGCTTCAGTTCACTGCGAAGAGGTGAGACAGGCCCGCGTGATGGTGAGAGGTTGGGGGTGCAGGCACATGCAATCATCAGACGGCAGCAATGACAAGCAGTGAAGCTTCAAAACATATAATATGTAGATGTTTGAAATGCAGGTACCAGACCCTGCCGGTGGACTTTGCATGATAGTATAACATCAAAGTACAAGAGGGAGGAGGAGGAGCAAAGTGTGCCTGCTCGGCTATGACAGCAATGGCACTTACAGAGACATAGACAGCCAGGTCACCTCTTGGATGAAACCCCAGCTGTGCATACAGGACAGAAACTGAAACTAAAGTATCAATATTTTATGCTGGTATTGATCAATATTATTACCAACGGTGGTATCGATATCATTGATATTTGGATTGATCTGCCCACCACAAATACACATCAATCATGGATCAGCAAATACACTGTCGGTCATGCATTTTGCTCACAAATTCCCAGTTGTTTTGTTTGTTTCTGTGATTTTCAGAAAAAAAAAAAAAAAAAACATCAGACATGCAGCCTCTTAGTCGTTGTCAGCAGACATTTCTGTATCTGTGTTTTACCTCCCACCCCCATACTTTGGGAGCCACTGACTGAGAAATACTAGAGCACTTTTGGTGTCACAACAGACTATTAACGGACAGTGATAAGGTATATAATGGTTAAAATGTAAAAAAAAAACAAAAAAAAAAACCAATGATCTTGTGCTTATAAAAAACATCATAAATTCTGCTGAAGTCTGATTGACAACTGCTCTCCAGTTGGATCCAACAAACTTGAACCGGTATGAAGAAGACAGCTGAATTACTTAAAACAAGAAGATGATGTAGAACTCCACTGCTAGTAAAAAAGGGATGACCAAAAAGAAGTGTTCACCAAAGAAAAGAAAATCTCCTCAGAGCAAATATTAACTAATTTGTCATGTTAGCAGATATCAAAACATCCATCAGAACTAAACATAAATTATTTCACATCAGTTGAGTTCCGGTTCAACACAGAGGCAGAGCATCTCTCAGACAAAATAAATCACATTTACCTGAACGCACAGCCTAATCTAAAAGAAAACTCAAGGACTTGATATGGGACACCATCCAACATCTTTAATGTGCCTTCAAATTGGCTCATTTACAATATTTTGCCTTCAAAGTGGCTTATTTAACAAATTACTTTTTTCTTCTGCCTGAGATATAATTTACTGTGAAATTTGATTTTATATCCCTGTTTTAAGAAGACAAGAGAGATTTACAATTTAACACAGTGGGACTCCATTTTAAATTAACTTTTACTCTTCATAATACTCACATTTATACCCACATTGAAACTCAGGTGCTGTTTTTATATGGCCTATAGCTGTTTTACTGCTACAAAGAGGGTGTATTCAAAGTGTTACTAGCAGGTTAGAAATCACAGCACAAAATATGGAAAAAAATATAGTCAGTAAATTCAGAATTGATAATCCATAGAGTCCTGGAGTCATTGTGTATGTTTGCTTTTTTTACTCTTTAAAATAGACAGCCGAATGTACTATTTTACAGGGTGGTACTGCCAAGGCTATTTTTAATTAACATGAATGATACTCATGAACCTGTAAGGTGTCAAAGAGAGCAAAAGCAGGTCAGGGTGAGGAGAAATAAAGGCTGGAGAAAAGACATCAATTTCCAGTGTGATGTTAACCAGAGGAGAACAGAACAGGTGCCAGTGTCAGATACCTGACAATGTGTTCACATCAAAACACTGAAATTTATTACATATCATTTGATGTGACAAATACTACACTACCGTGGGCAAAATCTGATGATGTGTGTACTGAGAGAAACCTTGTACAAATTTTATTTGACCCCCCATCATAAGTTTATTTTTTATTTTATTTAAGCTTTATTTAACCAGGAAAGCCTCATTCTGATAAAGAATCTTATTTAAAAGAGTGTCCTAGCCAAGATGCAAAGCAGTAACAAGATACAGGAATCAAACAAGTACAAACACAGATAAACACATATGGAGCAATCAGCTCAGAGTCACAGAGCAGAAAGCCAAGAGTCGAAGCATCTACAACCTAAAGCATCTTAATCTACTGTCTTTACTCTGCCTTTAAAAAGATGTATAGAGACAAGCTCTGTCAGACTCAGTTTTTCCTGCAGTAAATTCCAGTCTACAGGAGCAGCATATCTGGAACTTCTTCTACCCATATCAAATCGAACTTCGGGGATAGTTAGTGATAAGAAGTCTTGTGACTTCGTCACAGAATGAAGACTGAAGTTCCCAGTACTTTCCCTTGAATGTAATTACTTAAGTATCAAGGAAGCAGATTAAGTATAGCCTTGTAAATAAGGACATACCATTGATTCAGTCTTTAAATGTCCAGGAATACTGTTGATATAAAGTGTAAATTGTTGCGGCCCCAAGACTAAGCCCTTTGGCACACCATCGTTTACCTCAAGATATTAAAGGTAAGGTCATCATATTGTTCAGACAGGCCAATGTTGTGCAGTCTCTCTTTCAAAATGGTGTGATTAACTGTATCAAAGGCTTTTGACAAGCCAAAATATTCAGTTAGCAAGCAAGTTGACATGATACAAATCCCCTGCTCCCTCTCAAACAAGCTTTCTATGTAATATTTTACTCACCAGAGATAGATTATTTCTAAATAGCTGTTGTTTAAAGTTATCAGTATGTTTTAGCTTCCAATTGGGTGAGTGAAGCATCATATTCCTCTCCTCCTCTCCATTCATATTAAATTTAGACTGTAAATGAAAATGGCAGACAACAGCAGGAGGAATTGACACAAAATGCAGATTGCTTCCTATAACATCCTTTGGTGTTATAATTTCTATATAGCTCCTTTATCAGTTTGTTATAACAGAAATAACGTCATTTGACATATATTTTCATTTTAAATTTACTTGCAGTTCAACTAGATGCTGCTGTATTATTTAATATCCATCCTCTCTACCTTATAATCATTATAGTTGTTTATGTTAATATTTGAACAACATCTCTATCCATGGTTGCTATTGATTATACCTCCATAATAACTGCTTTACAACCATAAAGAGAAGGACCCTCATGAAATGGGATTTGACATCTAAAGGGGCGAACCCATGATAAATTTTAAATCAACAGAGACATTTGTGATAAGGACATATACGGATATATCATTTACAGAGTATGTTGTGTAGACACTCCTGTTTTGCCACAAAACTAAAACTCGGTCCTTTATTCCTGATGTTCATCTAGCTTTATGCTTAGGCCCCATTTACACAACAATGTTGTCACCAAAAACAGAACGTTTTTTCCTTTGCGTTTTCAAAAGCACTCCACGTTCACACAGATCTGCGAAAAATGACTGAAAAAGCTGCAGCGTGCATGCTAGGCCAGTAGATGGCGATGTCGGTTTGTAGTGAAACAGCGGTGTTACCACACGCGTATGCTTTCCGGTGAAGACAAACTTTTCACAAACAACAATGGCAATTGGACCCAAAAAGATGTAGGAATTTCTTGTCTGGACAACAAATGTGTCTGGATATTTTTGTCTGGATAACAAACTGAACATGGTAAGCAGCACACTTGTTGCTCGGTAGATGGCCGTAGCTGCTGCTGTTGTTGTTGTTCCTAGACTGCGCGCGCAGCCTTCATGTGAAAGAGTACTGCGCATGCGGTGACGTCAGCATTTCACCCAGAAACGCTGAATTTCATCTACATGGAGCCGGATACTAATCCGTTTTCAAAACTTTCCACTCTGGGCCCTGGTTTCAAAAGTTTGCGGATTCAGGCACTCCAGGCACCTTTCTCGTGTACACGGGAGGCGAAAATGCAATGAAAACTCTTCGTTTTTGGCCATTTTCGTATTCCTGTAAATGGGGTCTTAGTCTTTGCTCTTGTTGTAGCTACATTTGCCTTCTGCTTCAGCCAACTTGCTCCCTGATACTCCCTTGTACCCTGCTTAAGTTGCCACTAAACTAGATGCGCTGACAATGTACATCCATTAAAATGCATTTAGTGTGCCGCTTTTCTAAATAACAGCTGATACGTAACTTCTGTCCCCCTGTAGGTGGTATTTTGAGAAACAACTGCTCTTGAAAGGCCCTCATTAGCTGGAAATATACAAAGACAAACCAGCCCACCCCATTTCAAGTTTGACAAAATGGTACATGATGAAGAGTCAAAATCTCTTGGACAGTCTTTTTTGTTATTCTGTGCTGCTTTGTGTGTGTTATGGTGTGTTGGCCCCCTAGACAGTTGTTAAGACCTTAGAGCAGACTAGGGGATGTCTTGCAGGATGGGCTGGTGCACTGCTACTAATTACTTTGGTGGACCGGGAGATGTTAAACGCACATTAGTGCTCATTGAGTCATCATCAAATCAATTCAAGTGAAAGCATGCCAGACCACTTACATACAGAGTCTGAAGCACTGGATACTGAATTTGTTCTGTTTGCACTGACACATGGACACACAGAGTCGTAAAGATCCGTTATTACACTTATTAGGTTTTTTATAAAACAAGCTGCATCATAAAATTTAAGATCCTGAAGATTGTTGAATTAATTTTTTCTCAGTTTTGAGCAAAGCTAAAGTGGTTAAAGATATTCATATGGTAAAAATATTGATGGATAACAATTTTATAGTTGTTTCTTAAATTGTACATTTTTGCCCCAATGGACCCCGGATGGTGCAAAATTTCGAATCTCACACCACATCAATATACTGATGCAACGAAATCAATGTTGCTACTTTTGAACATCAAAGACTGTAGTTACCAGCAATGCCCCATCACCTAAATATTAGTTAAAAAAAAAACTCTGTTTCATTAATGAAAAAAAGCAAGTGGCTGCATTAAAACTGTCATTTAATTGGTTAAAATACTTATAATTCTTTTAATTTGTTGTAGTTTTGAGCAAATATAGTAGTGGAATGAAATTAATTTTGTTGCTACTTTTTGACATACCCAAGACTCTTATCTTTTTTCAATAGAAGACGTGGCAATATGTATCCCAACTGGCACATAAAGGAGTCAAATCCTGAAAATTATTTTTTGGCAGTGCTGAGCAGAGCTGACGCGGTTTGAGAGATTTTCGTAGAAAAAAAGCAGAGGAAAAATATGGATGTTTGATGATTTTGTTCCTTTGCCTGTACATCTTTGGCTCAAGGGTCCCCAGAGGATGTAAAATTTTAGATCTGAAATAAATCAGATTTGAGTATACTAATGGAATTTTGGAATTGGAATTGGAATTTGGAATTCCCCCCTGTGGTTGGAATTTCCCCCTGTGGGACTAATAAAGGAATATCTTATCCTATCTTATCTCTGAATGCAATGAAGGTAGCAGTGTTGTTGCTACCATTGGACACACTCAAGACTCTAATATGTTAAAAAAAAAAAAAATCTCTTTTTTTTATCAAACAAGTGATATACATGTAATAACACTGGCATATAAAGGGTTAAAATCCTGAAAATTGATTCTTTTTTGGTATTGTAGGCAGAGCTGAAGTGGTTTGAGAAATTTATGCAGAAAAAAAAATCTGTATGATGATTGTATAGCATTTTTGTCTCACTACATTTTTTGCTCAAGGGTCCCCAGAGGGTAGTAAATTACAGGGATGCACAAGCGTTAAATTATGTATTTAAAGACAGAATTGTAAACAAAAGATGTGAAAAGCATCTAAGTAAGAACTGATGCTCTTTTTATGGTGGGAAATCTCATGCATTTTGGCTTTCTCTCATGAGCATGCAGCAGTCATATAAACCCGCCTAGCTGGGCAGGGGGAGGGATGAACACCTCTCTGAATAAAAATCTGCAAGCCCTCAGATTTTACCCTTAAAGGGACAAAAATAGCAATGTAACATGTTTACCTTGTATGATTTAAGAGATATTTTTAAAACCCTTTTAATATCTGTGGTTATATTTCTCCATGGGTTTTTAGATTCATCATACACAGCTGTCTGATTAGAAAGCACAGGCACAAACAGTGTGTGTTTGTTTTGTCAGCCTGAACCATGCTTTTTCTTTCCCAAGCAGTCGTTGACTGGACAGTGATGACCAACACTACAGTCCAGGCTGGTTATCCCACACTGCCATCTGTTGGTCAACAAGGGAAGAACAAAAGAATAAAAAAAAACCCACACAAGTCTACCCTTACATAAGTGATCTATAAACCGGCAGTGTGAGAGTCTCCTGTAAAATAAGCGAGCAGAGATGGTTGCTCAGTTGGGGGGATCCCACCAGGGAAGGCATTACCAGCTTGACCCACTATGCTGATCTACAAGTGACCCACATCTGTGCTCTAGTTTGTTCTTCCGGACAGAACGAGGGGGAATGAGATAGATGGAGAGAAACAGAGAGACCGAGAGGCTGCCATTTCATGCACCCACCAGTCCTTTCTCTGCCTCCTAAAACACACACAAACACACACACATGCGCACACACATGCCCATGCGCACACACACACCATGCGCACACACATGCCCATGCATACTGTAATGCTGCCTTTCTTCAATGCACTGAACCCAATCCCATCTGTTCAAGAAGGATAAATTCTGGCAGAGGGAATTTATCTCCAGCCAAGATGTATTTACTGGAAACAACTTTGGGTTCTCTTTCTCTGGCAGTCTGTCTCTTTCTTCTCTTTTTCACTCCCACTCCTCCCTCCTGCTGTTTCTCTCCCCCCCTGCCGTGTGTGTTGTCCTGCAGGTTCTGTGCAAGCTCGGCCAGGTCGATAGCCGCTAATGAAAGGCGCCTTTATGAAGGTGTCAGCTGCTTTCCCTCACAGGAGCGAGCTGCCCTAATTTGAAGTAATGGTTATTGGCTGGGCTATTGATTTATTGAGCCGGTGATTAGTGCACTGTATCAGCACCTGCGGAGAAGAGGGAGGTAGAGAGGGAGGAAAATTATGAAAAGAGGAAAGACGAGAGGAGGATGGAGGAAAATGTGTGTGTTGTTCTGCGTTTGATGGGGGCGGCTGGTAAAGAGGAGATAGAGGCAGGACGGGAGTGTGTGCAGTTGTGTTTCTGTGAGACAGAGTGAGATAAAGACCACATGCTGCGTCAGTGTCAGCCTTTATCATCACTGTCCTGTTTCTTCTACTCTGATCTGTCCTCTGCTCTGATAACAAACAACTGAGGATGTGAAGATGCTATTGTTTTATGTCTGTGGACTATTCTTAGTCAAAAAAGTCCCTCTATGCACAACAGAACATCACTTTAAACCCCAATTCTAAAATGGTTGAGACACTGTGTAAAATAAAAAGAAGAATACTTGATTTGCAAATCCTTCTTGACCAATATTCAGTTGAAAACCAGAGAAAGACAAGACATTACATTTTTAAACTGATAAACTTCATTGTATTTTTTTTTTGGCAAATGCTCACTCGTGTTGAAATTGATGTTTGCAACATGTTCCAAAAATCTGGGACAGAGGCAACAAGTGACTGGGAAGGTTGAGGAATGCTTTCACACATTCCACAGGTGAACAGGTTAGTTGGAAACAGTCGAGTGTCATAATTTGGTGTAAAAGAAGTATCTTGAAAAGGCTCAGTCATTCATGAGCAAGGATGGGGTGAAGTTCACCACTTTGTGAACAACTGAGTGAGCAAACAGTCCAACAAATTAAGAACGTTGCTCAACATGCTATCACAAAGAATTTAGGGATTTCATTATCTACAGGCCATAATACCAACAAACAATTCAGAGAATCTGATGAAATCTCTGCAGGTAAGTGTCAAGGCTGAAAACCAACATTGAACGCCTGTGACCTTCGATCTCTCAGGCAGCACTGCATTAAAAACCTACATCATGCTGTAAAGGATTTACTACATGGGCTCAGGAACACTTCAGAAAACCATTGTCAGTTAATACAGTTTGTCTCTACATCTACAAGTGCAAGTTAAAACTCTACCATGCAAAGCAAAATTCATTTATCAACAACATCCAGAAATGCCAGCAGCTTCCGCTTGAATGCAGTCCATACCAGTCTACCATTAAAAATACCTGGCACACTTAAAGATGCAAAATATAACAGAAACCCCCGGACTCTTGAGCATCTGAAGTTGTACATCCAGCAAAAATGGGGAAGAATTCCACTGATAAAGCTTCAACAATGTGCTCTGTTCCCAAATGCTTATTGAGTTTTGGTAAATGGAAAGCTGGCGTAACACAGTGAAAAACATACCACAGTTTTTTGGAAGCTGTTGTTGGCATCAAATTTAAAATGAGTGACTACTGGTTGGCGCTGTTGATCAGTAGATTGGCCCCTGATCAGGTTGTAAAAAGATGCTCCATTCAGCAGAAAACCATTCAAACAAAAAACAAGAGCGAACTACATGTAGCTACCAAACTTTTTACATGTGCTTGTTCTAGAGATGATTGTTTGTTGTTTATAATTAAAAAATAGAAAATAAGAGAATCTGTATTAACATGATGATATTAATGTGACAGGCCAATACCGAGCCAGAAATACAAATAGGAACACACAGCAGTAACAACAAGAAACAATGAGCAGTAAAAATTAAATTAAATGATTTGGGGGTCCCTCCCCAGTTTACGTGGGGATCGCTGTTCTGTTAGGCACCTGCAGTTGGTTCAGTATGTTTCACATATTTAGAATACGTAAACTGAAAATCGGCGCCAACTAATACTCCCATAGTCAGCGCACAAACAATCAAAGCAAGTGACATAACTCAGTTAACGGGGAGCCTCTGAGGCATCCATAAAGATCGACACGCTATATACATTATATTTAGAATTACCTAAAACAGGCTTTAAATGTGATATGAAGTCTCCTGAACAGACATCTGAATTGCAGCAGACTGCATAACAGCCGATGAATCATTTTACAAGTGAACATTCAATCAAATATATTACGACAAAGGATATTCACCAGCATAAACGATCCTCTAATCCACTGTCTATACCACCGCCATCGGTGCAACGTCTTTAATCCTTCTTCGCTGAGCTGACCGCAAAAGACAGAGCTTCAGCCGGAGAGAGAAAAGTTTTCTTTGTGCCATTAAATTACACTTGTAGCCTTGCGGGGAAGAGCATGGAGAATTCTCCTCCAGTATCTCTGAGACATTGTTTAGCTTCCATGAACTACTTTTGTCTCCGAAGCATTGCAGCGGTCAGGTCGTTATAGAAAGAGATCCCCTTGCCCTCCAAGATGATATTGCCGTTGCCCGCCTTCTGCTTGTCAGGGAACGCGTGAAATCTGATGATGACCGGGAGGGGCTGTTGATCGTTGCTGGGCTTGGGGGCTAAAGATCGGTAAACCCTTTCCAGCTTAACCCGGCCTCCCTTGATCTCAAAGCCAAGAAACTCTGGAAGCCAGTGTTCGAAATATTCCAAAGCATTCCTCCACTCCATGTTCTCTGGGATGTTAAAAATCCATATGTTCCTTCGTCGGTCTCTATTTTCAAGCTCGTCTATGTAGTCTGTTAGAGATTTGACTTTCTTCTCGAGGGCTAATATTTTAGCATCCTGGGGCCCAGTAGCCATTTCTACCTGGAGTACTCTAGCTTCTACCTCATCTAGTCGATCGTTTGTTCTCTTTAGTTCACTGGTGTGCGACAGGACAGTTTTAGCCAGGGGATCAAGTTTATCATTAATAGTCATCATTAACTTATTTGTCATTAATTCCAATGCTTTGGTGAGCCCAGGTTCCAGCTCCATCTCGTTGTCGTCTTCGACATGTTGCTCGCAGCCATGTTGGACTAACGGGTTAGCTGTACTGTTGGTGGTCTGCTGCCGCGGTTTGCTGGAGCTTTTGGTCTTTAAGTGTGGCATTGTCTGGTGTTGCTTTGTCCAGAAATGTTCAAGTGACATACTACTACATCGATATAGAGAAAAAAAAGCGTATATTAAGAAAAAATTAGGAATATGCCCTCCGAGCTCCCTGATAGTCGACATCTCCTAAGCCACCATCACGTGACCCCCCTGTTCTAAAGACGATTAAAAATATTTGCACAATATGCTCTGTAAACCCTGATATGAAGCAGATAGTGGAGAAATTAGTGGGATATGAAAAGTTAGCTGCCATAATCCAGTTGTGTTTATCCATTGAACAAGCAAAAGATGCTTAAAATTGGCCATATTTAATATGGGCATACAAAATACATTTTCTTTGCTTTTAATGTTGTTAGAAGGAGCTTTTGGAGCAGTAGAGCATGACATCGTTGAATAAACACAGTTTATAGAGAAATGTGCTATGCCTCTTTACAGAACATGCCCCTTAAAAGATTTAACTTTCTGGGGTTTTTTATGTTATAGCTATACACGTTCCACCTACATATGTAATTTCTGCTTGTCACAGGCAGAAACCATGACTGTTTTTAAAGTCTGCTCAGTGGCCTGTAACCCGTCTTCCCCTCCTCCCATCAGACATTGTCAGGACAGCCAATCAACTTAAATCAAATCAAACACACCAGGACATGGGACCTTTAAGTGTAACTTTTGTAGTTTGCTGCAGGCGGGTTAAAAGTTGCCCAAGGGCCACAGTTGGCCTCTAGGCTACAGTGTGGAGGACTAAAGGCTTGTAAAAGGATCCACCTGACATTGAAAATTGTTGCTGCTTTTGCAGAAACATCTATTTTCAATGATTTTGTCTGAAAATGGCAAAACAGTGAGAAAGACAGTAACACATTGTTAGTGAAAAGTCTAGGGCATTTGGAGACAACACAGTTATTCGAAACTTCCAAAAAAATACTGTCAAAAAGCTCTTCTTTGTCACAAAGACTGGGAAGAGATGGAGGAAAAACTGTTAAAACACTATCATACAAGCAAACTTACATATAGTAATTCTCAAAGGAAAAGAAAGGGAGACAAGATGAGACAGGAAAAAAGAGGCAACAGTAACCACAAAAGAATCCAAGCAAAGTAAGAGACATACTTTTACTTCATGCTTCAATTTTTTTGCTCCAGTTTGTAAGACTTCACATAAACCAAGAGGCCTACACAAGAGTACAAGAACAAGTGGTTGAGTCTGTCTACACAAGTGAGGGAAGTTAAAAAGTGCATATTTCTCTTTCTTCTCCTCTTTGTCTACACTTCCAAACACAAAATGCTTCTTTGGAAACACAGTGGATATACTACAAAACTAAAACATGTGTTTGAAAAACACTTCATGAACAGACTTGTCATTGCAGAGGAGTGAAGAACAAATCCTTTCTTAAATGGAAAAGGATTAGCCAAACATTTAGGAGATAACTGCTTTCCAATAAGCAGCCCCCAAATGTGCTGTTGACAGAAATCCTAACATTTGTTGGAACAAACGTTGTGATTTTGAACGGTGCTTTAGACATTTTTATAATAAAGTCTTGTGGTCGGGACTGCAGCTCCAGAGCAGCACTTAGAAGAGTAGTTCCCCATTAATTATTGAAGTCCCAGCGATTACAGCTCCAGAGGAATGAGGCAGTAATGATACAGCTGGGAGGACAGGTTTCAGACACATAAATGACTTTATAGACCTTACAGGGTTGGAGCCTGTAATGGTGTGAACTGAGAATTGGACACAAACATGGCTGGATATTGATACTCTGACTTCTTGTCCATTATTTTCACTGTGTTTTGACAGCATATTTACCACCTACATCTGACTTGATGTTATTTCAAACCATCTAATACCTGTTTTTTAAATATGCTGCTACAACAGTAATAGTCTAGACCAGAGGCATCATTTTTTCAGGTTGTCCTCTGTCCTCCTGGCTGTTATCTTCAGAAAACTTTGAGGTGTTTTCTTTAGACTACGCACAAACATTCACTCGGACTCAAAGATGAGATTAGATTTTAAATATCATAGGTCAAGGCCATAGAGTCTCATGTTTATCATTAGTGACTGAGATACCTCAAGAGTGCTTACAGAGATTTTATTCATCTTTTCACACTCAAATAAAATGTGAACTGAACTTACTTAGGTCGTCATTATTTAAATGCCAACGTGAATCTGACTTATCTTGATCACTTGCTTGAGAACACAGTATCTCAAGAGTGCGTAAAGGGGGCCTTTTCTAATTTCCTTAAATTCCTACTCTGATTCAGAAATGATTTGATTAGACTATGGATGTCACAGGCCAAAGGTCAAGGTCATTAGGTATCCTTTGTTTATGAATACAATGAATACAATGTCTCAACAATGCCTTGAGAAAGTTTTGTTAAATGTCAGTTCAGTTTTAGAAATGAAACTTTTTGAATTTGGAGGTCAAAAGTCAAGCTTATGGAGCTTCATTTTCATCCCTTGCTTGTGAACATTATTTCTCAAGCATGCTTTGAGAGCTGTTCAGTAAATTAAGCTCAAATGTCCACTGTGGCTTGAGGATGAACTGATTCAACTTTGGTTGGAGGAGTCGCAGACCAAAACTCAAAGTCAACGGAATCACGTTCATCCATTTCTCATATCTGAGGGATTTTTCAAAGCACTTTTGTTCACATTTTGCTCAAAAACCACAACCTGACACACCAGATGAATTGTTCATAGAAAGTGTTTGGGATGGAACCTTTTTTTTTTTTTAGATTACTTTTTGGGGCATTATGTGCCTTTATAGATAGCTGAGAGAGACAGTGGATAGGTTTGTGAAGGGGGGGGGGGCGAGAGAGAGTAGGGAAGACACTGCAAACTGGCAACAGGCTGGATTCAAACCCGGGCTGGCAGAAGCATGTACAGGGTCCTGCCTGGTTGCTTACCACTCCGCCAAACCAGCACCCCAGGGACAGAACCTTTCAATAGCAGATCTGGCAGATGATCATTTACCTCCCCCGTCCTTTCCCAAAGAAATCAATAAATTATCAACATGAAGAAAACATACCAAAAATATGCAATATATTACATAAATACAACACCAAGCACTGATTGTGAAATGTAACAGAAAAATCTCTTTAAACTTAGATTGCTGGTATAACTTTAGTTGGTTTGCAAGTCATTAAAGATTCACTTTTGCTTTAATTGTGTCTCTAAATATATTTTTAAACTATTAGAATATAATACAAAATATAAGTGCATATTTTATTTGAAAACATAATAAATTTACTTAAAAAAAAAAAAGTTACGCTCACTGTCTTATAACATTTAAAAATATTCCTCAATTGCTATTAATTTTGTGCTAATTGGTGACATTATATATTCTTATTTGTGTTTGAGTTAAATAAGTTCATTTTTGGGGGGTCATGGAGCCTAAAGTTCACCCCTTGCTTTTAAGCATAATATACAAAGAGGGTTACAGGAAATCCAATCTAGCAGAAGTATAAAATTATTTTATTTTAGACAAGGGTATTACATCAAAAAGTCAAGGTCATTGAGCTATACTAAAAATACTTTGCAAGATTTTTTAAGCAATGCATAAAATGTCCTCTGTGAAGGATGAAGTGGTTACAGCTGTAAGTCAAGAAAAGTCCTGTAAGAATTCTTATGAAATTGTATTTACAACTATGATATGCACAATGGTCTAACTTTAACACTTTGCACAAATGTCTACTCTGACCTCAGGCTGAACTGAGCTACAGTAGCTTTTCAAGGTCACAGGTCATGGTGACAAATCCTCCTGTTTATCCTATGATTATTATTGCAATCTTTGAATAATATATTCCAAGGATGGGGTTGCAAAACTTCAGGAATTTTCAAAGTTGGAAACTTTCCATGGAAATTAATGAAAATTAATGGGAATTTTTGGAAAAAAAAAACAGAAATAAATGAACAAACCTGGAATTTACAAATGTGAAGGTTGGCCCCTTGCAGGGATTTTAAATTTAACTACGGAAAATATATTTTAGCATAATCTTGAATTAAAAAAAAAAAAGATTTCATGGAAGTATACTTGATAATCTCTGTGCTTTCCACCATCACGTGCACATAGCAACTGCTTACTGCAGGAGTGTTGAGGCCACGCCCCCTTTATGCACTGGACATTCCTCCATCGCATGCACAGACGATTCTAGAACTTTGGACTACTGAAGCCACACATCAGAGCCCATGGACACAACATAACATGAAGTTGAAATTGATTGTTCACTACAATAATTAAAATGGATTAAGTCAAAGTTCTACTTCCAAATAAATCTGTTGAAATGCAGTACAATGTTTTGATTGTATTTTTTACATGGATGTCTGCTTATGACAAAACAAATATTAATATTTATGCTTGGATATGAAACAGTTGATTTAAATTACCCCAAATTCCCAGTTAATTCCCATAATTCCCTAGAAAAGTTTCAATTTATAATATTTACAAAATTCTCCAGCTTAAATTCCCATGGAAAGTTTCTGGAAAGTTTTCAGAAATTTACTAGAAATTTTTCCACCCTATTGCGATCTTAGTTACGCCCAACCTTAAGGTGACTCTATCGAGCTATTGTAACAATAACAACAAATCAACCCAATGAATTCACTTGAACATTGTACAAAAGTCAAGACCCTGGGGGTTTTAGTAGTAACTGACAAGAACCAAATAATTAAACAAGAATATACTAAGGATTAAATGAACAAACATAACGATAAGCAAGTCTCCAAATGAAGGATAAACAGTTCCCACTGCAACGCCCCCCTGCAGAGGCCAGCTGTGTGAAACTGGTGCTGCGCATGTGGCGACAGGCAGTGGCGGAGCGGTCTTATAGACTAGAGGCTCCACCCACGTCCTCACTTCTTTTTATACTCTTTTAAACTCTTGATTATTTTGTACTTCATTGGGGGTTGTTCATGTCAAGTTTGGCTATGCTGTACACTGCGATGTTGTTTTGTGTAAATGGTATTTTTTTGTTTGAAGTTGTTGTCGTTGGATGTGCCGTCACTGCAGACAAAATTTCCCCTAGATGGACAATAAAAGCTCTGAACTGAACTTAATGCACTGAGACCAGCTGCACCTCATTGGTCTATCAGTGGCTTCAGAGCAGAAGACAATAGGAGGGCAGAAGGGACATGCTACAAGAGGAAACATACCGCCATAACAGTGCTGGCGAGACTTTTTTTCTTACTTTGCTCATATTTCTACCCCGATTTGAGGATGAATTGATGAGACTTTGGGGATCATAAATCAAAGGTCAAGGACAATGCAAATCATGACCATCTATTGCTCGAGATCACTGTATTTCAAAAACGCTTTGAAAATTTGTCCTGAGATTTTGCACAAATTATCTCCCTGATTCAAGGATGATTGTATTTATTTTCAGTTGGCTACAGGTCAAGGTCAGCTGGTAAGATGGCTTTGTGCTTCTCTTAAAAATGTGAGTGTGGGTTCATGATAGTTATATTTACCTCTTCCAAGGACATTATGTTTGTCTGTTTGTTTGTTTGTTTGTTTGTTAGCAAGATAACATAAAAACTCCAGGACAGATTTTGCTGAAATTTTCAGGTGATGCTGGTAATGGCGAACAATCATTTTTGCTCAATAACTAACTAATAATGATATCCACATGATTCCACGTGTTAGGTGTGGGTTTTCAGGGTCAAGGAATCATATTAGTTAACTTCATAATGGAACTTAATTGTGAGCATAACATCTCAAGAGCAGTGAGATGGGTTTTCCTCAGACTTCGCTTTGATCTTCAATCTGGCCCCAGGGCAAAGTCAACTCAATATTATATTAAAAACACAAGCTGAAAGCAACAATGCAACAAAACATGATATGTCCCTTAGACAGACACTATCTCCAACACTGACTAAGAGCCTTCAAGGAGTCATAACGGCTAATATCAAATTGAATAAGGACAAGAAGTGACATTTCCATCACCTTGCGGTGTGATGTCTGGAGCTTTGGATGGGCCGAGAGGGAGACAGTGAGGGGCCAGGCAGCAGATAGGGGTCATGCTTTCATTAAAGAGGCTAATGATGATCCGAGTAAAGGAGCTGATATTAGCCACAGGGAAACCTATTAAGATTGGGCTGCAGAAAGTCGTGATGAGGAGCTGATTACAAAATCAGTGAAAGGAAAATGACTTACAGATAAGTGGAAGTGGAGTTCAGAGGCTGTAAAAGACTACTTTGGTAGACTGTGAATGGACCAGACTGCTCAGAGAAGGACAGTTTGGGCAAAGTTTTTGGATAAAAAGACTTTAGATCATAAGTTAACCAATGGAATGTTAGATGATTATGTTGTTGTAATGTATGAACTGAATTTTTTGGTAAGTCCCTGAACATGCGTGCCATTATGTCAACAGTCCAGCAAGGACAAAAAGTAACTAAACAATTTAGTAACGGTAACACTGTTACTGTTTAAGAAAATGTAATCTCCTGCTTTACCAGCTACTCAAAAAAAGCAGTATTGTTACAATGCATTACTTGTAAGTTATTTCTTCTCATAAATGAAAGTAAAATTATCACTGTACTATATCTTATATTTTATATGAATTATTGCCCAACACTGCTAACCAATGTTTCCACTCCCTTAGTCCAAACAGCACCCCACTGATGTGTTGGCCACTCTATTCCCCCTTAAGCCCATAACACGCTGAAACAGTTTTGAATCCTACGTGATAGGGGACTCAGTTAAGCTGTGAGCAATGGGTACCAGAGTATGATTTACTGTTGTAGTGCTTTTTAATAAAGAAAAATCAGAAATAGAGCATATCCTCTTTGTTTACTTATTGTTCACATTTCTTGCCTTTTGTAAATTGTTTGTTTGCTTCAAATAAGGTTGAGTAACTTTGGTTGCAGAGATGTCAACTTTAATCTGACCTCTACTGTCAGAGTGACTAGTTATCACAAATAGAGGGGTACTTTAGATTTAGCATCCAGAATTAAATAACCAAACAAAAGAAAGAAACAGCCTTTAAACCAATGTTTATGCATTTAAACTCAAATGCAAACTATGAAGCTTAACTGTGATGCTTTAATAAATTAAACACAGAATTCAGCCATTAAAAACTGCTCTTTCAATGCAGTGAATAATTACTGTTTATTCTCATACATCAGAAATGTGCCTGAAATTCATTTCATGTGAGAGTGGCTTTAATTTTAACAAAGAATTTAGTATCTTAGAAGTGTCTTTATCACATTTACCACTTTTAATGCAGTGAAGGACAGACAGTCCATCTGCCGCAAAGGGTATTTATTTGAACACATTTCTACTGAAATCATAAAAACTTGGTGCAAATAAAAGCAATGCTCCAAAAGAAACCATTTCAAAGCCAGCATGGACACTCTCCATGTTCACATCTTGTTTTGTGCCCTTCTCTCTGAAATGACTTTTTCTCCCACCTCCTTCACTCCGAACACTTTTTTAATAACCGCAATAGAAGAAAAACAGTTCAAAAACTCTTTTTGCCTTGAACCTTCATGTAATTCAATAAAAGAATGAAACTCTGAGCACTGAAGAAGTACTGGGGGACATTTGGTGACAAGGTGAAAAACACTCATCACTTCAGAAAACTGTTTTGGGAAAAAGTGCAGACTTACCTGTGACCCACTGGCTTTTTGTCACCCCACAATGACAAACAGCCAATGGGCGGCCAGGGATCTGGGAAACTGACTTGAAATTTTTCATACGGTTGGCCACAGAACTAAGTAGAACCTAAAGCAAGGGTGCCTTGTCACCTAATACAATTTGCTCTGTGTTAAAGTGGATTTAGCTTTACACTGACCAAACTAAACAAGCCGCTGAGCCTAGAGAGGAGTCAACAACCAGAGCTGAGCCCAGAGGAACAGATAAGTCCTGTCATACTTCTAAGGCTTGGATGTGTTATTCTTTCATAAGTCAGGTACAGTTTATTTTCTCCCTTGAAATGCAATTCAATCTGAAGACTACTTCACATGTAGGTAGAAGAAGCATTCAGTCTGTGGTCAGAGAATCACATTCCTCTCTGTATTGTACTTTTTTTGTTGTGTGCACATCTGTGTGTGTCTGTTTATTCTGATGTGGAAAGCCTCCAGTTTTTCTTCTCTTTCTGTCTGTTGTTGGGGCTCAGAGGTCGGTAAATATGTTAGGCCATCTGGCTGCCTGCCTGTCTGTCTGGACAGATGGTCCACCTGAGGGCCAATCTCACAATAACCACTGGTTCTCCAACATGATTCATTGATCAGACTCCATATCATTTATATTCACCTAAATGGATTTTTTCTATTGTTGTCAGTGGAGACTTTATCCAATAAAAAATGGCAGTCAGAATTGTTTCAATGAAAAAAGTTTTTTTCCAGAATGAGAGTGTCCATGTATTTTTTTTATTTTGTTTGATGGCACAAGAAGACAGTAAACTTCATTATTTCATACAATGCTGAAAAATATCACATACATCCAAAAAACGTTAATACGGGATTCTATACGCAAAAACCGTTGCAGAAACAGAGCAATATCTGAATACCAGAAGTTTCTCCAAAGTCAATTCAATGACAAAAACTGCCACAGATGTGATTTAGACTACTGGTTTCAGATAAGTGCCTGAAATAAGGTTTATGGCAAACACACACATAAGATTTTAAGGTTTGATGGGGAATAATAAAATGCTCACTGCTATCTGCTAATAAGTACTATAAAACGGCTAGGAACCCAACTGCAAGTTTTTCTGGTCCTTCTTCGATAAAGAATAATCCATCCACAGCCATGAGGACAAGCTTGAGCAGGTCATTGGATTACAAGGAATTTCTCAAACAAGGTCAAAACAAGATATCATTCATTGGAAATTTTGTAACTGCTTCTAAGTTGAACCATCATGTTGTAGTTCGATAGTAGCTTTCTAATAGATTTTTACTCTTGTCAATTATGATTAAGCTTAAAAAACTGTGAAAAGTATGTTATTTTGTTCAGATTATCATTTATGAAATGTCATGATTTTTTGGTTCTCTACAGATCTTATTATCAGCAATGACCCAAAACAGTGACGAATCTCATGGACTTTTCTTAGACTTGCAGTCAAGAGAACAAGCACAATGCTAACTTCCACGTTGGCCTACAAAAGTATGTAATCTCTTCAATCACATGACTAAAACATAAGGAGGTACCGTCATTATGACATGCCTACTGAGGAGAAGGGGTGTATACACACACACATATATATATATATATATATATATGTTTATATATATGTATATGTACGTTTGTGTTCAGTATGTGGACATTACACTAGATGCATAACATTAGAACTGTCAATATTCCAACCCCCCTAGAACTACCAAGGGGGGTAATTGTCGCCCTCCCCTCACCATGCAGCAAAGTAGTTCATTCCATCTATTTCTGAAATAATAATGGAGACTTCAGAAAATAACTATGGTTTTTCTTTTTTTTTGCATTTCATTGTAAGTCCTTAATTTTATTAATTTGATCAAACATGTAAAACAAATGTCCGAATTTGTAAAAAAAAAAAAACATTTTTAATTATTTCAGAGGAAGAAAAGAAATGCTGCTCTCTCTCACACACACACACATTAATTTATCAATTAACTGATTATAACAAATGTTAAGAAACATTATTTTGAGTGAAAATAGGCCTGTAGTCAACCTTCACACACACACATTACTCACAGTCTGCACACACACTGTACACTTCCCTTGTGTACTGTCCACATACAGCACATCAGCATTTTATACAGATTCTTTTTTTTTTTCACTGGCATTTTACAACACAATTGTGCCTCATTGTCTCCTCGCACTGTAGGATTACTGATGTCTGTGCTGGCCTTGAGATGCACTCACTGCACAGCAGAGCACCTCGGAAACAGCCTTTTTCGTGATCTGTGATCCATCGTCTGCTCCTCATCCTCAGTTGATTGCTCATCGTTGTCTGGTAAAAAATAATGGGTCCTCCAACCTCCTCTGTCCCCGTCAGATTCCCCCTGACCCGCATCCATGGTCTCCTCCCTCCAACTCGCCTTCACTCAGGTATTGGAACAATAGCCAAGCTTTCTTGGCATCCATCCATTTAGTTTGGACATTTTTATTTATCCTTAAAAATTAGCACTCATAAAACTATTGTTTGTCTCTGACATCTGTCAAATTTAGTTGCCAAGCAACAGCTAGTCGGCGCAGTGCTAAAAATGACCGCTGAGTAGTGCTTTATATGAGGCAGTAAAGATGACTCCTAGAAAGTTATAGGTATTGTCTTTTTTTTTTTCTTTTTATCACACACTCACCGTAATTCACTGTATAATTACTAAATCAATTTTAGAAAAAGTCATGAACTAAATGATGTAGATGTTTTAACAGAAACAAACATTTGTAAGGCCAAAGGGGTAAAAATGATCCCCTTGGTGGCTCGAGTGTTAAGGCAAATATGACTCAATGATAATATTTTGGTGGTGATCTGAATCTGGATGTGGATCCAGGATTTTTTTTCAAAGATTTGTTGACAGTGCAAGATAACAAGAACTTGCCTGACAATGTTGGCAGAGGTTTATGGACTTAAAACACTTCTAGTTTTAAACTGATTCAAAATGCTGGTATTGATAAGGCTGACAGTGCAGTTATATAAATACACAACTTTACTCAGCTGAAGATACCAGAGGATTGACCACATGTGATCAGTTTTGGGGATTTTTGAGGCATAATTTTCAATCCACTGATCACATGTTTCAAATGAAAATCGCATGATAATGATTGTTTCATGATCAATCTGTGTTATTTATATTTAAATTAGGACTGTCAAACGATTACAATTTTTAATCAGATTAATCACAGGGTTGCTGTGGATTGATTCCGATCACAATTTAATCACGATTAAATATCATTCATTTTTAGTCTATGTTAATCGTGTGAGGGTGGTGTCTTACAAGCTGGACGAGGTGTTAGCAGAAGTGCTAGAAGGATCCCTGACTGACACATGCTTCACCTCAATAAAGTTTTTTAAGCTGGAAGTGCTTTGGTGTAAAGAAAACTCCTTCCTACAGACTGTGCATATAACTGTGTGTCGGTCCAATGTTCCGTCTTGGTTTTTTTGTTTTCAAATTCCCCACCGCGAGGGCCACCGTGCTGTTTAGCTTCTTCCAATTCGAGTTGGTTGGTTCTGCTGCCCATTTGAGCATGTGCATCATCATGCACTACGGCAAGTCTACTGGGACAAACTGTCCGAAAACGCGTTGCCAGAGACATTTAAGGGATTTTGAGTCAGATGGGTTAATTGCATGATCATTTTTAATCAGATTGATCGTTATGATGAATTAATCGGCGTTAATGTGTAATTTTGACAGCCCTTGTTAAAATTAAAAAAAAAAAAAAAAAGAAATTCAAAAGTTAGTTATGGCAATACTAAGATAAACCACTAAGATTTACAAAACAGGTCCTGCATTTAAAATCTGTGATAAACTATCTGACTGTTGCAGCATTTTGACAACAAACATAAACCTAAATGGATCCTAAATTGTCATGGGATTAAATGTCAGCTAAGATGTCGGACCCACTAAATGTCTGGGACTGAGCAGAATTAACAAAACCAAAGTCTGTTAGTGATATGCTATTGTTACATCTTTATGCGATATGTCTCAAACAAATGTATAAAGCTCACACAAGTATTCACATCATGTTGTGCCAGGTTTTGCAGAGAGTACGATGTGTTGCAGACGAAAAAAAAGGCAGCAGAAGGATAACATAATTGCACCCTTGTTTTTGGAGATGTTACTGTTCCAGATCTTTTCAGCAGCTCTTTGTACAGACACGTCTGACAGCCATTGTTGTTGACAGTCAGCCATTCTTTTGACTGTGCCAAAAATTTCAATGGGTGTCTCAAATAAATTCCCTTTGTTTGTTCTACTCTGGTTTACTTGGTGGCAGAGTTACACCTTTAAAAAGATTTACAAACAAGAGGAACAAATCCACTTGTCTTACATTGTGGACAAGCTACTCAAACAAAGTGTGCCTTGGGAACTAATGAGCCAAACTTGTGTGACAGTTTGTAGCAAAGCCTAAAATCACCTTTCTGTGTTCTGATGGCTGCTCGCAGATGGTAAAAGCAGAGGCTTTAAAGCTCTTGTGAGGATTGTTTTCCAGGAAATCAAACTAACTGAATTATTACTGTTCTCACTACTCTTCAGCTACAAGTCTGAGATTTTTGCCACAAAGCGGTCAGCGAGTTTAACAGGGCAGAACTACATAGCACATAAATTAAGATGCAGAATACCCATAACAAAGTAATAGAGTACTTGCCATTTAATAGCACCCATAACACCTTGCTGCATCATTTAACATTACAAGCCCATCTTAATAGCAGACCATTAGAACAAACATATCGATGACGTCAAACTATCAATACAGGTAAGGACCAATATGAACACCTTAAAGCACAAGGGAGGATAAATAAGCTTTACAGACAACCTTCAGGATTCAAATCAATGCATTTTTTTGCTTTTTCATTCAGAATATTGATTGTTGGCAGTCTGCACAATCATTACATCTAACCTCTCCATCAGCTTTACCTTTTGCCTGATGGCTCATAGTTTCTTTATTGACTTCAGCACATAATAATGAAGCTTGAACTCTTTATTAAAAAGAGGAGCAAAGGCTTTGAGCAGTGTGCATCGGCCTGGTTATGGGCCATTTCCCATAAGGAGAAGGCAGCAAATAAGCTGGGGCCTAAGTAAGAAAGTAGGCTTCAAAAGCATGGTATACTATAATTCATGCATCTAATTTAGATGTACTGTCCAATGCCCATAGTGAACAAGTAGGTTGGTATTAGGGGTTTCCTTGATGAAGAATTTACAAACTAAATGTCACAATACTTTATTTAACTTTTACTGCTTAATTTGTCACTTTGTTGATTTACCAGACACTTGCTCCCTTTTCATTCACTGCAAAATATGTCACTTATTTCTTTGACTGGTTACTTGTTCACTTTTCATTCACAGCCGGATACATCAACTCGTTTCATCTAAGTGAACATTATATATGTCTCATGTTATTCAACTTACAATCCATGGTACATAATATTTCATATTGTCCTGTACTGAGACCTAACTTCTATAACTGTATTTATTTACGTTAAATTAAAGTATTTATTTTTTTTCTATTCTTCTTAAGTTTAAAATAGTTTTTAAATTTTCTTTTTTTTCTTTTGATGAAAATATGACTTAACACCCACAAGGTCTCTAAAGGTCTTCATATGCACACAGACAGTAGAACAGATCCCTGAAGACATGGGGAAGGGTCCATGTGCTTTGTCTGGGGCCTCCAAAATACTTATATTGTCTTTGAAATTCATATTTTAATCCTGGGGTGAAAAACACGTTCCTCTGTGAGCTTTTTGTTTAAGAGAAAGCTGCACCTTATGCATTTTTTTATATTCAGGATGGATAATTTGTCGAACAACCCTTTTTCAGGAACCTATTTAAAAACCATCTTTGCCCAGCAATGAGGTTTTATCTAATCTCTAATCTGTCAAAATCTATTACCTAAATGACTTTTTGGAGCACAATTGTAAAGTTTTTAATCGTTTGTCAGGTTTATGACTTTACTTCAAATCAAAACAGTGCTTTCTCTGAATAAAACTGTCCTCTGGTATTCACACTTCAGTCTGAACGGAAAAATAATAACTTTGAATCATTGTTAACATTTAGTTTCAGGCTGAATAAATGCAGCAGGAGAGACTCCTTCACAAACCTGTCACATGCGGTAATAAAAGTGTCCTGCACAGCAGCTCATGAAGCATGTAGCTCCATAAAGAGCTAAATGACTCTGACATCAGCTCATGATTTATCCGTCTTGTCATCAGGCCGATTATGCTCATCTCACCGTTTCTCCATTAAATCTAAAAATGGGTTTGAGGCCATAAAGGAATTATCCAGAGATTGTCCCTAAAACTTCTTCTCTGAGTTCTCTCTTACTTCAGGAACACATGGTAATGAATAAAACAGAAACAACACAGATAACAAATGAAACAAATTGGCAATAAAGACAGTAGATTACACACTAGTCTGCTAGAAGTAGCACGATCCTTCAGTAAAATTTAACCACAAAAAAGTACCCTAACTTTAACTCGAAACAACATAGTAGCTGTCCTAACATGTCAGTGTTAAATGTGATAAAATTTAGGCAGTCTTGTACTCTTGTACTGTTTCTAAGCATGTGTGTACATATGCATATGTGTATTTCTATTAACATCTGTATACATCCATATATACACAGGGCCAGTTGATGCCCGTGTATTTTAGATGTCAGGTTCTGGATGGCACAATTTTTTACAGCTCAACCAAGACAAAACTCAGGTTTTAGTTACTGGTACTGGGCCTCAGAGAGAAACTGAACACAAAACTCACAGCCGTGTTTTTAATCCCTGTCAGCAGGTGAAGAATCTAGGCATCATTTTTGACATTTATTTTAGTTTTGAACCTTGTTTAGGGTTAAATTATGGTAAAAAAAAAAAAAAGCAAAGCTGAGACTCTTGTACATGCTTTTATTACTTACAGAATTGATTACTGTACCACTCTTCTTTCTTGTCTTTAAAAAAAAAAAAAAAATTCACAGCATCAGCCTCTGCAAAACTCAGCTGCAAAGGATGCTGAAGAAGACCAGGAAGTCAGCCCACATTACTCTGATTTTAAAGTCTCAGCACTGGCTAGCAGAATCTTTTGGAGTTAATTTTAAGGTTCTTTTATTGGTTTATAAATGTCTTAATGGTCTTGGTCCAGCTTATTTATCTGATTTGCTTTTATCGCATAAGCCTGTGAGAGCCCTCAGGTCTTTAGACAGTGTTTTTAGTAGTGCAAAAAGTCCCAAGAAGACCCTGGTTAGGCAGTCTTTGGTTATCATGACCTTTATCCATGGAACAGTGCACCTGCAGACCTGCAGAATATATAAAATAAGAACTGTGACCTCAGCCTGCTCTATTTCACAGTATCTTGAGAAAACATTTGTTATGATTTGGTACTATACAAACTATGATTGACTGACTGATTGATAAAATCATAATCATGATTATTTTGATCTCTATTAAAATCTTGGTTAGAAAACACTCACTGGTTTTACAACATGCAGTACTTTCAAGTGTAATTGCTCTCTTAACCATCATTTGACCATTAAAGAACAAGTAATTAATAAAGTGTTGTTGAAAAAAATATAATACAAGTGCAACATGTCCTGTGGCACAAAAATCTTTTAATAATTGTGGATGGCAGTGGTTGTTACTGAAATTAAAACTTGAGTAATTGCCCAGCTCCAACTCTGGGGCGGTCAATTTTCCCCAAAAGAGTCAGATAGTGCTCTGTCAGTAGTTGAAAAGGTGCAGGTTATAGCTCATTTCTGGGTGTCACATGACAATGTGTCCTTGGGCAAGAGACATTTACTGCTTCTCGGTAAATAAATCAATTGGCTTATGGTGTTCTCTGTCCCTCTCTTTGTGCAACACTACACAGTGCAGGAACAAAACTAATAAATCTGACATTATCTGTCTTTAAGTGTGGCTCTCCCACTGTTTCAAAATCGGTTAAGAGTTTAAAATCTTTTTGTGTACCAGGTCTAATCCCAAGAGGTTCCCACTGCTGTGTCAGTGATATGCATATGGGTATGAGCAGGGCGTGGATGTGTTACCTGATACTAATGGACAACTTAAATAGCAGGTACGGCTTACAATGACGATCAGTAAGTGATGGGTCCTCTCCACTGTAAATCTCTTATGATGCAAATATATCATGTATTAACTTGCCAAAAAAAATATATCATCTGCTCTTAGGCCAAATCTGCCCAATTATATAAACCAATTATATTGTCAATATGAAGTTTAGTTAAAACATTATACTATTAAACAAGCTTTGGACTGTTAAATCTGTAGTGTGTTCAGGATTGACATCCATGTAGTTTGTGGTGACTTTACTTTAGACAATTGCTTAGTATTTCTGAAGCCATATTCATTATCAACAGTATTTTAAGACATTGTTTTATTGAACCAGTGTCTAAACACATTGGCAGCTCGCATTTTCATGACAGCCTTGATTGTATAGCACCTTGAACGCTGACACCAGCTGCTGCTGCCCGCAGACAAACAATCAATCAATCAATTAGTCAGTGAGCTTCAGGAGGTGCAATCATCTGTGCTTGAGCTCACATGCTGCCGATTTACTCATTCCACGTCATTTACCCCGCAGAGGTTATAATAACTGCTACAAAACATGCCCTTTAGTGCACAAACAAACTGCCGCTCTAATGGGCCCATGCTCCAGTGACTGGCAGGAGATGTGAGGAAATGTGTGAGGGGAACCATGACTCTAAAGCTTACGACCTGTCAGAAGAAGCAAAACATGGGAATCAGCTTACGACTCTAAGGCTTACGACCAAAATAATCTGGAGTATTATATCTAAAGAGGAAAAGAAACGTTACCCTAAGGTTAAGGTCCACAAATTCATCATTGTTCAGCTGCTTATTACAATGTAGTAAGTAGCATACTTACATCTCATTAGGCATCATTCAGTGACTATTAGTAACTAATTCTACATGACATATAGAAGGCCATAAATTTACAGCTGAAACACAGTGGGTGCATGAGGCTGATGTGTGTGCCAGCTCTGGTAAGGAGACAATGATTTTCATACCAGGCACTGCAACTAAACTGTTTCTCTTAAAGCCCCACTATGTAAGATTCAGGTTTGTCTGCTCTCAAGGGGCCTCTCTGGTCGTTGGGTGTAATTGCACTGTCGTAACACAGTGCCTCACAGCAACGTGCATTTGTTTACCTATAGAGCCGGGAGAAGTGAGTCGACAGGACGTCCAAAGACACAAGTAAACCACGTGGACTGATATGGTACAGTATTATGATGTCTCTTTCCAAATATGTTGTTTTTCAAGTGTCAGGAGTCAGTTGTTAGCTCAGCGTTTGCGTGTGAGCATCCTGGGAGCATCTCTCCTGCTGAAATAACCGGAGCTGAATGTGGTTATGTTGCGTCCACCATGTTTGCAGACTGCAGGACTTAGAAATAGTGAATGACCGAGCGTCACGGCGCCATGAATATCTCCGGCAATCTGAGAAACTCGCCGGCAAATAACCGCTGGTAGCATTTAGTGACAAAACAACGTCTGCCAAGTTACACAAAGCATGCAATGCTACGGAGCAATCACCGACTGAAACCAAGTGTTGAACGGGGGAAAACCCGAAGAAAACATAACTTACTTCTCCAGCAGTAACTTTGCAAGCTCGGCGTCCATCTTGCAATTTTCCATCTCCCGATGCTCACGCAAGTGGGCTCCAATGTTAATTCTAGTTTTGTTCCTTGCGTTGTCCGATAGTCTCTTTTTGGCCCTTGAATCTGGAGAAAGAGTCCTCCTCACACACTTTGCGGATGCCATGGCTGCTACTACTACATGCAAAACACCGGCTTCTTTAGCTGGAAGCCAAATCTCGCGTAGTGCCGTAAAGCAGTTTGCACTTCTCGCAGCATCTTGCGATATGTGTCCCCGTCACGGGAGCAAAAGTTACATAGCCCCTAAACAGAGCAGGGAAGCGCTGTGGAGGGAAGGTGTGTGTGTGTGTGTGTGGGGGGGGGGGGGGGGGGGGGGGGGGGGCATTCTCTCTGTTACAGCGCCGAGCTCCACTGAACAGACTTTGGAGAGAATATTTAAAGATCTGCAGTGCTGCTTTAATATGGCTATCATTTTTGAGGTGAATGAATGATTGTTCTGTCAATTGCTTTCATTATGAACCAATAAGATGATGTAATAGGCAGGTTCTTCTGCTGTGATGTAAAATACAAAACATAAGCCAATTTCTAGAACAAAGTATGCCAAAACATTTCCGCCGTGGAGCGAAAAGTCCCTTCACTATTGAGAAGTGCATTCAGTCTTATGGATCTGCCTGATTAAAGACACTGAATAAGGCAAGTCCATCTGTTGTGTGAGGTTAATCATGAGCCATCTTGTTCATATACTTGCCTGTACAAGATGTGTGTTAACCGTACAACTCCATTAGAAGGCCCCCAAAGAGCTAAGGCTTCAACTACCTTTTGTGTGAGAGGTAAATGATGAATGTGGCAATTATTATGACAATTCTAAAAAACAGAAATAATCATATAATCAGAAAATGTGTGTCAGCAACTGATGACAAGTTGTCAGAGCTCATCACCAGCACCATTCGCACTCTGTCTCTACAATATTTTCCTCTGTGTCATATTGGTGTTAAAGTTCGATAAGTGACAATGTTAATTGATTGCTTTCAGCCTGCTGTGTTTATGGATGTTAAAGCACCAGTGAAAACAGAAAGTGTACTCTCCAGTGCCTTATAAAACACAAACCAGTGGTTTATTGTAAAAACACAGCCAGAGAAATTACACCAATACAGACACAGCCCTGGATGAAGTCAACTGAAAGTCACTGGTTTACATGGTTATTTGTGGAACACTGAATTTTTTTTTCCAAAAAAATATTCCTTCTTTGAGAGACTGTACCCATCATCATTAAGATTAACACACGTATTGTATGTGCAGTACTTAAAACACATTATGTCGTGATTGATAATTAGGTACGTCATTAAGCATGTCTTTTAAACTTACAGTTGTAGGTGTTCCTGCTGTTGTGTTGAATCTGTCATATCTTCTCTGCCTCTTCACTAATCCCACTAGTCATGAGTATAACGCATCTTGCATCTGCATTGCGTTGGTTCTGGATGACACACGCAACCTACATGCATGGTGACCATAATGCATCCATGTTTGCATTGTTAACAGATATATCTCTGGCCTAATTTGTGAACCGGTCAACTTTTGGAACACCCCCATACTAGTAACTTCTCCTGATACTAAGCAATAAAAATAAGAAGGGGCAGGACTTTTTAGAATGATGTTTGTAATCAGCAAAAACAGAGGAAAACTTGAAAGACTAATTTTAATATCCAGATCTACAGTAGGATGTTGCAGTGGTAGATCTATTTGAGGGGGAAGCTAAGGAAACAAGCCATTCCAAGCAGCTACTCCAGCTGAAACAGGAGAAGGGGTAGAGGTCTTGATGCTGCAAACTTCTTATCTTGTGCATAGGAGTACTGTATCACATAGAGGAGACATGTAAAACACATAAAGGATAATATGAGATCAAAAAAAGCTTGATTGAACTTTAGGGGCAACACACTTTTAGAATAAGTAAAGGATCTACAGATATAAAAATCCTAAAACCTCAAAAACGCACACAATTACAAGACCAGACACGGGTGAATTTTACCTTAAATTTGCCCTGCTGTTCAAAATGACTGCTGCATAAATGGTTTTCATGTGCAGAGCTGTTTCTTAATTTAAACAGAGGTTGAATACTCGCTTATTTTGTTGTGACACCACACAACAAAATCACACATCTTAACAGCTGTGAGATGCTCAGTTCATCCACAGTTTCCAGCCCAGTTTTTTTTATTTTTAATGAAAAACAAGTCTAAGCTGGTGATATTTGGCCGGAGGCACCTTTTCAAAGAACCTGCTCAAGGACAACAGCTCTTGTTTAGTCTCCCTGTCAGAATTTTGTGATAATTGATTTCGGTGCTGGAATCAAAAACAATAAAAGATTTGAGAGAAAACAGACAGTGGGCCGAGGAGGTGGCATTTGCAGCGGACAGGGTTAATAATGAAGAAATCCGACAACAGCAGTGACATTTAAAAATAATGGCTGAAAGCGCAGCTCTCTCTGATGAGTTTAGTGAAGTGTCTGCTGAGGTCATGTGGTGTTAAACACTGACACACTCATACTTCACTTGATAACCACGTAACCTGCTCAATCCCACGGAGCAGCTCTTGAGGTAAATAACACCTGACATGTAAGTCAGCTGTCTTTCGCTGCTTTGCTCATTTTGCATGGAGCTTAACATCTGAGCGTGTGTCACCCCTTGGTCCTCTGACTCATATGCTAATGTTGCTGCACTGGTAGAGGAAAGTCACGGGGTAGCAAGGTAAAAATAGATGATGACCATTTGAATAATTCATGAAATAAGAGGCACAAAGGGAAAGCATCTGTACTTGTAAACTTAGCTATAAAAAATCCAAATGTGCATGTAACCCAGTGAGACAATAACAGTAAAGAAAAAAACATAACAGTAAAGTAAAAGACTTATGTTCAAACTATAAGGGCATGTCAATTTAAAGAAAGAAAAACAGTAACAATAAAATATATATTTACAGCTCTACTGTAAATATATATTTTGTTTAATATCTAATTCAGTGCTATTATCTGTTTTATTTGTTGTTTGTTGAGACATATTTCCATAATAGTGGTGTAAGGATGACAGATTTTTGCATGCAGAAGTTAGCATTGAGCTGGTTCCATCGACTGCAAGCCGACTAAAACCTTCTGGGATTTTTCACTGTCTTTTGGATTATTGCTGATTTTAAGCTCTGTAGCAAACGTAAAAATATAAAACTTTCCTGTTCTGCTCTTTGTGATGATCTTAATAAAGGAATCTGATTTTAATGATTTTTCAATCTTGAATGTATTCGTCAAGAGGAATAGCTATTCATAATCTACTATAAAACTACAACAAGCTACAAAACCATAACAACTACAAGTTTGACATAGAAGCAACTACAATATTTCCAATGTTTAACATCTTATTGTAATCTTATTGTCATGGTCACTCCTCATAATGAGTGACCATGATCAGGTTGGTCCTCATGGTTGTGGCAATAGTGCATGAATAATTATTCATTGAGTATTCATGTTTGTATTGCTTGTTAGCAACCATTTTTTTAAACACAAAACAATGGTTTAAGATTCAAAGGCAGGGGACGTCAGATGCATTTTTTTTTCTATTGTTTTCATCACCAATCTTATTTCAGACACTTACCTGCAACCAGTATTCTCAATCCCATTTACTCTGGAGGGTTGGGGACCAGGAAGTGCTGAATGCTTACTCACAAATGCGTTTTTGGACTCATTCCTACACCACTATTATATTTTAGGTGGCATACAAAGTACATAAGATTAATATACTATAAAGACAAAAGTTGTGCAGTTATTGATATACTTGAGTTATTAAAATACCTCAGTTGTTCTGTGTTTCCACCAGCAGAGTTTGCAGACGGTATATACAGGAGTAGTTGCACGCAAGAGGAAGACGAACTGAGAAGGAAGTATAAGACAGAAATTAGCAAAGAGAATTGAGTTCAATACTGAGCATTAAAAAAACTGGCTCAGTGACCACAAACTGAGCTGATATACAAGCCACAAAAACAGCGTGGGGTCATCACATGCTACAAATAGTTTGTATATGTCCAATTAATTTTCCACCGCACTGCCACTTTGATTAGGCACCATTTTGAGACATGGCACAGCCAACGTGTAGCTTGTCTCCTTCAATTCTTTTAATTAAGTGGAGAATCTGGCACCATGTACAGCAATGTATAGCATTAACATGTGTACCAAGCTTTTCTGAAAAGAGAGAGCTGAGCTGTGATGCTGTGGCACATGTTCATGCTACACAACCCCACTTAAAAAACCTAACTGTCCCTTTAACACTTTGAAGTGCTGACTTACAGAAAAACCCTGAACTTTTTATAGATTCATTGTGTCAACAACAACAAAAATTTTGAGTTTTAAATATCTGTCAAGCTACTTAGACACTACTTAACAACAGCACAGAATTAAAGAGACAGCTATTTTGAATAGACCTTATTAACCAAGGGCCCTGCTCTGATAAGCCTGGAGCAGGAGGGCTGCATACAGTTTGCTTTGAACTGTAATGATGTGTTTTAATTACCAAAGCAATTTCACCAGAGTAGAAAGAACAAAACACAAACAAACTTCTTCACATGCCTGAAGTGTTCTCCACATGACTCAGACTTTGGATGCACAGAGAAAGTAAAACACTACATCAATCTAAATGATGAGCCCCCACTTAAGCACCGTGCAGGACTCTTTAATTCCACAGACACTGAGGCAGTCCTTCACAACCTCAAAGAGCTACTGCAAACTGGTGTAGTCAGGATGTCAGGGTCACATGTTTCTTCAATAACTGCAGCTCAGAGAAAACATAACAATGATGTTTGTCTTTGCATTGACTTATCAAAAATTTAAATGTTAATTGAACCAGATGCGTATGCTTTACCAGACTTTAAAGAGCTGTTTCAGCACTCCATAGTGTCCTTTATTTTGAATCTGGTTACTTCTAGATGGAGATGGATGGAGATGACAAAGCCAAAACAGCTTTAGTCACCCTACTTGAATTCTGGTAATTAAATCAAATGCCCATAGGGATAATAAATACATCATCTACTCTTTAAAGATGATGGAAAACTGCTTGGTAGAATGAAACCTAACAAGATCTTCTCTTTCTTGAGGAATTATTTGTGTTCTCTGCAACCTTGGAGGAACATGAAATAAAGGACTTACTCGTCTGAGGAAGTACAGATTGAAAATCCCCCGCAATATATAAGTCTTTCAAACTTTAGTATTTTTTGGGACATGATCTCCCCAAAAAATGAATTGAGACAGGCCCTGGAAAGACATGCTTTTAAATTATGACCAACTCTCATAAACTTGTCAGAGCCTAAAGGACTAGTGATCCAGTTTTTTTTTTTAACTTTTTAGTAGCCTCCGGAAGCATCTGAGTGTAACTGCACTCTTGTAAAACAAAGTGCTGTAACCTGTCAGACGGTGGTGAAGCCAGCTGACAAAGAGGTTCTGAGAAGCAAGCGAACTTAATTACCCGATAGGGATCAGTATGATTATTTCTCTATGCTAAAATATGGGTCAGATGGAAGGTTTAGAATTTGGTTTAAACAACATGAAAGCATAGAGTTATCCTGCCTTTTAACAACAGTTCCGGCTGGTGCAGGTAGTGTCATGGTGTGAGCAGTCAATGAATGAAGCTTAAGGTGCACAGTACAGTATGCACTCTTTGTCATGGCCGTAGCATGTTCTAGTTGTGCACGTTGTATGAATGCTGCAGCTGAATTATGGTAATTATGTCACCGACATGAACATCAAACACTTGTATGTCATTTATTTAAGTTCTGTGCAGCAGTATGCAGATTTACTGTAAACACTTGTGTCCTCCTTTCTAAATGGAAAGTCTTGTGACCTCATTGCTATTTCTCTCAGTGGATTTGAAATGTTGCAGTGCAGGCGTCTTTGATGGAGGATTTTATAACAACCACAGGGAGAGCCTCAAACAGATTAATTTGTGAATAAAAACTGTTGCTGTTTTTTTCTGTCTAGCATGAAAATTTGAACATTATAATCCAAAATGAGGCTGCATGAATAAATCAACACATAATTACGACATGATAAGTGCTCCAAATATTCATTTTAAGAGATTTTCTCACAAATGGATTCTGTTTCTGGTTTTTTAATTAACTCCTGTTGCAGCAAAATTGTCTCATGAATGTCTTTCAGAAACTGATATATTGTTCGGAAATGGGTCTTTTTCATGTCTTTCTCCTCTCCACATCAGTCTGAAAGAGAAGTAAACTGAGTAATGGGAATACATTTGCTGCGGGGCAGGCTACAGTGGAAACAGGATGAGTGTGGTTGACAGACTGAGCCTCCACCCACGTCATGCTTCAGATTTTCTAGTGTTCCTGTTTTGATTTTTCAGGTCAGTTTTAAGTGTAATTTCACAGGAAAGCCTAAGATATATATCCAACAGTATGAATGAGACTTTAAAGAAATCAGAACTGATGCAGAGGAGCGGAAAAAGACTCTTTTAAGCCCTTGTCTCTGTCGATGCCCATCAGCTCGCTCCACTTTGAGTGTGAGAGGGAACTTAACTAGATCCACTATCTCAGCACAGACACTTTTATGAGCCCCGGATGCCTTATTCAAATAGCATTCATTTACAGTCGCATAAAGAGGGAAATTAAACCAATAACTCACTAAGACATGCACAGTGTCGTACTTTATCTTCACAACAACATATTATCACACAGATTTTAACATCTTAATTAAAGCTTCAAAGCTGACTTTACAGTGAGTTTGAGTTTCCTTGAAAAGATCAGACAATGTAAAGACAGGAAACTTATCCAAGCAGTCATCAAAAATATAATTCAAGTTTCTCCAAGTCATTACAGTACACATTAATGTCCCTCCCCATAAGTCTATTAAAGAAAATGTAGATAGTGCTACATTTAATTCTGATTATGAACTAGGGAAGGTAGTATCAGCATCTCACTACCTGGAGCTTGCATGTACGTAGCCTGGGTCTGTTGACATGCTATTTTGGCTTCTATGACCATGTGATAGGGTTTGTAAGATTAAGTAGGAAGTTGTAGCACTGTGGACTGTGAGAGTTAGCGAGGGGGGGTTGGGGGGTGGCCCTGGGATGCCAGATTTCACTGACCAGCCTTTTGTCGGTGCTGTGGGGGCTAACTGGATGAAACACCTCTGAAGGGAGGTCTCAACCTAATGAACCCAGTGATGTTCTGGCTCTTGCTGTTTATTAGTCTATGTAGTGGAGTTGGGGGGCAGGCAAGAGGCCATGTGGTAATGTAGACAGCATCAGCATTGCCACTACCTGGAGCTTGCATGTACAGAGTCTGGTTCATTGCCCGGCAAGCAACTCCTGACCGGTCAGATGGGTTTCTGACATGGTTGATGTTTGGGTTTTGCAACTGGACTTAGGCTGATCTTCACCCCCTTTTTTTTCTTTTGGCTGTCATACAGCATATAACATGTCCGTAGTGACAGAAACTGACAAAAGTATAGAGATGTCTGCTAGAGCAGGGGTCTCCAACCTCTTTTGTACCATGGGTAATGTAATGCATTATAGACGCAGACCACCGGCAGGAGAGGACAAAAAAATCTCACATGGTGTGTATTGTGTAACTCACCACTATGAGAGAGCCACTGGTTTCCAAGCCCAAGTAAAGTGGACTTGATCTGTTTCGATCAACTGTTTTACATTGACATTGAGGAACAGAGTTCCCAAAAAATGTCACCAGTTGACACAGTAACCAATTAAATTGCCACATTCCTCTGAATACAGAGGAAAATGCTGTATGAAACTGAAGTCTTGTCCCTTCACCCTTAAAATCTAACAAGATAGGAATACCTCCACAGTGTACTTTTGTCTCCGCCTTCTCAGAAGCTGAACCTGCTATAGCTTTGCACGCCCACTTACAATCTCTGTTTACTTCTTTTTGTATGCAAGTCTGTGCCAACATGACAACAGGGAGGAGAGAAACAAACACAGTTTTATTTTGTTAAGCAGCAACAGAAGGTACAGTGAAATGGGGCAGGTTTTCAAGTAACAAGCTACTTTTATGAAAAAAAAAAGAAACTAATAACAAATTGCTTGACTTTCAAAACTAATGTGGTACATTACTCATTACACCAAAAGTCATACAAGTACTCTTATGGGATACTTTGTAATGAATTACCCCCAATACAACATTTTAATTTAAAACAGAATATATTGAGAGAAAACCTTCATAAGTTTAGAGAGCCCATATTTTGCCTTAGCCCAAGTTCACATATTTATTTTCGATGCGAGAGCATGTTCACAATTACTAATGTTCATAAAACCTTCTAGTTTTCTCATACCGAGTACCCCTCATCCAGTTGTATTCTCAGCCTGTCTGAGATACTCTGAGCTCCTGCCACTTTAAGGATCACATTTGGGTCCAGACTGTTTGGTCAACTGGTTTACTCTGTGGTGGTTGGTCAGTTCAGTACTGCTCAGCAACATGCTTTCAGTGACTATACTTTCCCTCTATGATTGATGCTCTAAAGTGGACTTGCTACTTCAGCCAATGACCTTAACTTGCAGGTTAGGTCAGGTTTGGGAGGTCATGTTGGGTTGGCACTTCATCATTGATCATTCTTGACGACTCTTAAGCACCACCAGCAATGTTAACCCTTCTTCATTTGTAAGTGTTTACATGGGATGAAATTTGAGGGTGAAGGGTGAAAGCCCCACACACGCCCTGAGGCTCAGGATGTGAAGGATGCCAATCCCTTCCAGCTGTATTATCAGCTGTCGTAACTGGCGGCAGTGCTCCAAGAAGTCAGCCTGCATCTCTCTGGCTACCAGATGGTTTGATTGGGATTTGCACTGGCCACCCTCTGGTCCCTAGCCCAAGCCCTTACAGACAAGACTTGTATCACACAGAGGAGATGAGCAGAAAACATTAAAGGGCTTGTACAATTTGAAAAAGCATAATAAGCTGAGGGGCAGCACGGTGACGCATTTAACAGTGCACATGCCTCAAAGCCACAAGGTTGTTGGTTTGATCCCCTGGTCAGTCAGGGTCTTTCTGTGTGGAGTTTGCATGTTCTTCCTTTGCATGCATGGGTTCTCTCTTTGCTCTTTAGCTTCCTCCCACAGATGAAAAATTAGGCTGACTGGTGATTCTAAATTGTCCTTAGGTATGGGTGTGTTCAGGGTGTACCCTGCCTCTTGCCAAATGTCAGCTGGGATAGGCTCGATAGATAATGGATGGAGGGATGGATGGATGGATGTATAAAAAGGCGAATTCAGTAGAAGGCTAAACTGGAATAGAAAGAAAATCAGTGACCAGCTGCTTACACAGGCATAAGTACCAGGTGTCAGCTGAGCAGTAAACAAGTACATGCAAAGGCTGTCATTAGCATACTTAGAGCTAATTAGGCTGTAACCTTTGGTAAGACAGGTTTAAAAACAGTTGTCATGTTAAAGGAAAGAGGCAGAGCAGTAAAATCAGTAAATTGCTCAGAAAGTTTGAACATTTTTAGGCAAAGAGAACAGGTGTTTTTTCCCTTTAAATTTAAAAGAAGAAAATGCAGTGTTTAAAAAAAAAAAAAAGCCAACAAGCTCTCAAAATGTTGCACAGCGTGTTCAAGTCACAGATGTGTTGGTGTTCAGGAGAGGGGAAAGTTTGCCGTGAGACAGGTGGTAAACAAGAGCTCTGTAAGCCGGCAGGAAAACAGGTGTTCAGGGACGGCATCATCATTTTTTTATTCACATTTGCATCTTATAAATATTTGATAAATTAATAGATTCCTCCATCTGCTGTGTGTTCTTGTGGGCTGTGTTGCTTCTGTATGTGCATGTCTTTCCGTCTCAGTGGGTGTTGAGCGATCTCCATGTTGATTTGAGTGACTGACATACTGAATGACTAAGTGACAGTGGAACCTGTTGCACGGTTAGAGGGAGTATGAGCAGTAAAACTGGTTGTTATAATTGTTTCACATTTTCTTTTGGAAATGCATCTCAGGCTGATGTGTGTACACTCATGAATGTATTGAAATGAAAATGAAAAATTGATGCCATGCCAGCTCCCCAAAAGATCCTTCAAAGACCATAATTAGGGCCCTATAAAATCCATATTATTTTTTCCCAAATTCCGTTTAGTTTTTATCATATTACTTTTTTTTCTGTTTTAATTTTTTGAGAATTCAGTTTTTAGTATTGTACGAAAATTTAACCCAGAGGCACTGTTTAAAGTAACAAAATATAGACACTCATTCTTCACACGTATGTTTACGGGTCCAGTCAGCAATATGTTGACAAAATTTCAGAACATTTGATCGTTAAATACATAATAATCATTGGGAAACTGCTCTGCACTGTACTTTTGAGTAAGTCAGGAGTTTCAAAGCTTTTTCGCGAACTTAGCCGGTGTCTCAGGCTGCCTCTTCGACATGTTTACACCATTAATGAGAGGAGGAAGTGCGGGAGGGGAAGTGAAGCGTACATTGTTCCCATCATTAGTGACCCCCTCTGACCATTTTCCTGAGAGATATGTTCCTTTTTAGTCAGAAAAAAAGCCTTTATGTAAAATGTCAGCCTGTTCCATGATGTTATGTGTTTATATTGAATTCTGTGTTTAATGTCCAATTCCGTGATTCCATTATCGCGTATTTTATAGGGCCTTACATAATGGTCGTAAAAAAGTATCTTAAATACTTGTGAGAGGTCTTGAGTTTTTTAAGGCATGTTGAAAAAGACTCTTTTTATCAGGCCAATTGTGGCGTTTTTACAGGCTGCTTCTCCGGACAAAAGCAAAAAAAAGGGGTCCATAACATGGTCCCAAAGGGGAATTATGGAAGAAAACAAAATAATAATAATAATAACTTTATTCATATAGATTTTTTACAAAGTACTTTAACAGACAAAACAAAGGCAAAAAAAGGCAGAACTCTGGATACAGTAAAATCAGCAGTCAGGTCAACAGAGACCAAAAGAGTCAAAGGAAAAGGCACAGAGGGTCATGTTAGTTAAAGCAACAAAAGGAAAGAAAATGGTAAACTGGCAAGCTGGAAACAGCTAAAGTAATTGAGGAATATACTAAAATAGTACAACTTATCATGTCCACACATACATATGAAGAACATTAGTAAAGAAGGTATTGTGTTTTATATATATATGATAAGGAGACAATAAGACAATAAATAGAGGATAGATTTATAGATACATAGATAAATTGATGACAGTTGATAGTTGACAACACCACATCAGAAAGATGGAAAAGAAGAGGCTAGATAGAGGAGGGCAGTATATTAAAACATGAAAATATGGTTAAAACACGACTAAAACAATGATAAACCAGTGAGGAGAATAAGAACAGCAGAGTTCAAAAATAGTTTAGGTAATTGTAAAATAAGTTTGTAGATAAAATAAATAGCTAATATAGATGATAAACAAGTATGTAAGCAATAAAAAGTAAAAAATAGGGTATATGTTTTCAATGCTGCAAGATCTTGTAAAGACCACCGGACAAAGACATCCCTCAAAAGGTATATTCATTCCTTTTTCTTTGTTTGGCCTCAAGAAATCAATATCTGGCCCTAAGGCACACTGTTTTTTTCTGTATTTCCCTTCTTATGACTTTTGATGTCTGGATTTTTACATTCATATAAGTTTTTGGTCCTTCATCTGCACTCTGGCTGTCCCAATTATTTATATTGCAGATTTTGCTCTTGGATAAATATTTGTATAACTCAAAATTAAAAAGCACAACACAGCTTACTCGGTGCATAGACCTCCAGGATTTTATGGGACTTTTTTGTGATTGTGTGGCAAAAAAAAAATGTGTGATTGTGGCTGTTTCTATAAAAAGCTGCAGCAAAAGTTGTGGCAAAAGCTGTGATGTTTAAGGACCTCATTTTTGAGTCTTTTAAGTGTTATAGGTGTTTAAGTCTTTGTTTTTTTAAGTATCCTAACCAGATAAACAATATTCTATCATTACAGCAGCAGAACACAGAGGCTGATGAATAGAGAACGCAAAAATCAAACAGGGATTCACGTTTTACTTACAAATATCCAACTATTTTTCTTTCCTGCATCAGTCTGATCTACAATGATTGACGCTGCTGCTGAGGGAGTCACAGTCTGGTTTCATTTGAATTCATCTCTGATCTCTGTACCTACCCCATACATTTCACGCAGCAGCAAACTGCTACACATTTCATGGTAGAAGAGAGCTTGAACAGTGATCGCTCGCATTGCAACACATCTGTATGTCATGCAAATAAGCTACCTCTGTTTGTATGTAAGACCTAGGTAGCTACTTTTTGCAGACTACACCGGTGATTCTGTCTGTTAATGTGTTTTGTTTGTGCTGCACATCCTCTCAAGCAAAGACAAGGAAGTCAGAAGTCAAGTGTGATGTTGATGAGCGGAGCAAGGAGAGGGTGAGAGCTATGATGATTATTCAAAGTTGCATTAATTGGACAAAATTGCGATGCCGTGCTGAATTTGTTAAGACTGCCTGAATTTGCTGTGACGACTGTGATCCTGAAATCACAATTCCTGGAGGGATTAATTAATGTGCAGCATGGTGGTGCAGTATTGGTTATTGCTTGTGTCTCACAGGAAGAAGGTTGCTGGTTTGACTCCCTGAGTATGTTGAGGTTTTCATGTCATCTGGTACATGTGTGGATTATTTTAGGGTACTCTGTTTTCCTCCTGCACACCAAAAGCATGCTGGTTAGGTTAATTAGGAGCTCTGTCAGTGATTGTCTGTCTCTACATGTCAGCCCTGTGATCAGCTTTCAGCTGGTCAAGGGTGTACCCCACCTCTTTCCCTCAGCTGGGATAGGCTCCAGTACTGTGCAACCCTGACAGGGACCAGTGGTGTAGACAATGAATGGATCTTTGCTAACTCAGCTGTGAGTTAAATGCATGTCTGGTTTGGTCAACACTTTATCCCTCATGCAGGGACTGTCTTAAAATGACACTGGTGTTGCAGGGGTTAGTATAGCTCTTCTGCTGTGCACCAAGAGGAAGTGAAGACACATCCATGTTTGAAAACAGTTCTCTAGGAAAAGAGGGATAAAAGTTGAGAGGAACTGTCCTTCAACTTTGAAATGATCAAAGGATGCTCTCACCACTGCAAGACATCTCTGTCAGTAGTTTGTAAATTAGAGTTTGAGGTCAGGGTAGACCAAGAGAGGAGAGCCTTTCTGGAACCTCCTGCTGTGCTTCAAATGTTTGATGCGGCTCAGCTGGAGTCATCAGACCCACTTTCAGCTGCCCTGTTTCCCTGTGTGTACCCTGCTTCCCCTCTCTTTGATTCTTGTGTGGACAGAAAAGCCATTCTACACTGACAAGATCAGTTTGTTTGTGTCTTTATGAGCTCAGAGTTAAATATCAGTGTTAAACCTTTGATTCCAGAAGCATTTGCACATTAATCTACCAAAATCTCTCTAAAAGCTGTGGGCTGCACACTCAAAATGATGTGAAGTGCTGCAGCTTCACTGTGTTAAGAAAATAAATCAGTTTGGTGATGAAAGCAAAGGGGTGATTAAAATGAGCTAATAGACGCTATTAGGAATTCGTCTGCTGTGATTGCATTGAAATGTTCCCTGGAGGCGCAGTGATCCTCCCAAACATAAAAAGTCTTTGATACAGGTAGCCTGGTATCCTCCTGAATACCAATTAGCTTCGACTGCTCTGGTGTCTGCAGCACCACTGTGAGAATCTTTGACAACAGAGTAGCCCGTTTTCCACGGCTGGCTAATTCTGCACAATGCCTCTGAGGGAGGTAGAAGAGGAGCTCTGTGGGGATAATGTCAGCAGTATTTGAGAAGGGTTGGACAGAGAAAAGTCACTGTCATACACTGTACTCATGTGTCAGAATGTGTGACAATGTCAGGGTACCGTAAAATGGCTAGTTGTTCTAATTTTTGACTGGAGATATGTGCCTTTGTTTGGGAGCTGTGATGTCTTTAAATAGCAAACCTGATGATAGGTGAAGCATAACTTTTATTTATTCATTTTTTTTTGTCAGGGACCATGAACAGAAAAAAAAAAACATTAAACTCATCGGAGTAGAGATGCTCTGCACCAGATTATAGCTTTCTAGCTAATTTCCATCTGCAGTCCATGTGGCAAAAAAAGAGAAATTAAGGTATAAATATAAAGTGCATTTACAGTACAGAAAGTGCATAAAAGCATAGAAAAATACATTTTAGTTCATAGAAAGTGCATACAGTCAAGTAATAGTGCAAAGACAGATTTAAAACAGAAGAAAACACTTGCTTACACTCAAAGGTATAGAAATAAATGAGGTGTATTGTATATTCATGAAATAGATGTTTGCAAATTGCTTTAGTGATACTTTTATTTATTACTATTGCTTATTGTTGTTTATTTTATCATCACAACACATTTTTGACTCTTTTCAACAAAGATACTTTGGTCCCAGATGTCCCCTGAACACAATTTTAAGTTTCTTGCCCAGGAATCAACTCATGTTTGTGACAAAGATAAATGTTTGATCACATTTTGTATGTGTAAAAAACTTAACATTTTATGTTAAACTAGAGGTGTACCTAGAGCACAAACCTCTGCCAAGGTGTTTCAAACATTGGCAGTTGAGTTATTTTCAAAAATGTGTAAAACTGCCATACAGTATCTCGTTCTGTTAACAAAATTTTTATATCCACATTCAGTTTCGGATCACGACCAAAATCTAATCCCTTCTCCTCAACCAACATTCCCTTAATCAAAATCCATTTATAACTTTTTGAGTTATCTTGCTAACACACAGACAAATGCTAGCAACTCCTTGGTGGAGGTTACTGTATAAATGGGACCATTATTTCTGTTAAATTGGCAAAAAAAAAAAATTGTGTGATTTTAATTTTTTATCACAAGGTGGCACAGTCTTCCAAGTGAGACAGTTTATAGGCTAGTGCAGGGATGACATATTTGTGTAGGCCAATGCATAAGATAGCATTGCAGTAGTTCCCTTGACTTAAAGAATTTGGGTTTATTTTCAATCTGTTGTTGGATAATTGCTTATGTTAAGCTCTATGGCGGACAGAAATCAATGAAACTTACACATTTATTCATCATGATAACCCTCACGAACTACCCTAATTTTCATAGTTTTAATAAGCTTATAACATCCGGTTAAAACCTCTTGTTTGAGAATTTGCTGTTAATCATATTACCTAATCAAGTTGGTGCCCATGGCTGTAGCTATGGCGTATATCTTATGGTTAAGTTAAAACAAAAGATCAGAACTGTCAACAGTAGGGTCCCCTGCCATTTTGTACTACTTGATAGCAGTTTGTTAGCAAAGTTTCTTTTAAAACTCAGTAACACTTCAAAATTCAAAAGCAGAGATATATTCTTTGCTGCAAGATTAAATGTTCATCAGCTTCTCAGAATAGAAATCCCAAGTGTCATTCAATGACACCTTGTACATGTGCTATTTCACCTCTGTGGCCTTACAGGTTCAGTATCCTGCTCCTGCCTGAACATCTAAAATCTTATTTAGAATATAACACCAATCAGAATTTATTTTGGAGGCATACATATAAAAAACAAAGCATGTGAGGAAATGTGTTAGAAGGTCACAGTGGACAATAGGGCTGTCACTTTTCCATAAAATCAAACTCAATTGTTTTTTTAAGAATACACACTAATAATCGAAGACATTCAAATATCAAACCAGCAAGTGGTGTTTCCATTTTCTCTTAACCCTTTAATGCCTGAAAACTCAAATTATAGCCAGAAAATTCAAATTTTTTGGAGCTGAAATGTTTATTTCACTTTCTACTGAAATCCTAAAAAATCAAAATTTCTATAAAATTTAACATATATATTTTTTGTATTTCATTTGATACATTAGGTGTTTTTGGCAACTGATAATTAATTTGAGGACATTTTTATCATTTATCTGATTGCATTCAGATGATTTTTTAGTAATTTGTTGATCATATTGATTAGATAGAGGTATCATAAAGGGTTCAAAGTTGCATATATTAAACTAAGGACAAATTCAAAGAAAGAACATAATGTTCTGGACAACCCCACAGCGTACGGATCACTCTGTACCCAGAGAAGGACAGGAAAGCACGACCATATTTGGAGCTAAGTGGGAAGTCATCTTGGATCAGATTCAGCCATTTTGAGTAAACCATAGAATTAAGAAGGAAATGTGCCTGATTGTGTCTTATAACAAAAGATAAATAGATTTTTGACTCCATGGGAAGGCCTATGGGAGGGGAAATTACACAATTATAATTGAGAATTAAAGAAAGTGAATGTTGAAAAGAGATCGGGAGGGAACCTTCTGGAACCTTCGGGAAGACGAGAGGAGTCCCACTCATCAGGCTATATAACATACATACAGTAACTTAAGCTTCAGTTGTTTTGGGGTGTCGCGACAGGAAGCAACTTCCATTTGTTATCGTTCATCTTGTGACTTTAAAAAACGTTGCTTGTCAAAACTGGAATTTGCCTGCGTTCGTGCTTCCTTGAAGAGCGAGAGCACAGATTTGAACTAGACCTTATCTACACCAGTTTTATCTTAGCTTGCATTCTCGCGCAGAAGTTACGAGCCAACTCATTCAATATTTACTACGTAACTAAGAAGACACTACAGTAGCTAGCTGTGAACTAAAGACATCACCTATTCTAAACTTCTAGCAGTTGTGTGTGAAAATATACCTTAAATATACGTATGTAGCATTCAGTGTGACTGTAATGATTGGGGTTTTATTCTCATAAAAGCAGTATCATTATTTAATAACTGTACCTTGTATATTATGACATTATTGAACTAAGAAGCACTCTGTTTTTTCTTTCACCACCAGTGGAGAATAGCAGAAAAAAGGCAGAATTCAAAAACATGAGACAGCTTGTCAGTGGGAACATAATGATGGCTCTTGAGGTCTGTTTCGAGAACTAATCTTTGTTCGTCAAATCAAACATAAAAAGGCAATTCTCCAAGTTAATGAGCTTCAACGACTTTTTCTAAAAGCTTCAATAATTCATTCTCCCTCAGATTGTCAGACATCCATAATGAATAACATCCACAGTGAATTATTTACACATTCATCCTACTCGGCAGAACTTACTGACTGACACTGAGTCACCCAGTGTGTCTGCTGTGTGTGTTTGTTTACGTGCGTGTGTGTGTGTAGTTTCAGGCAGACATTTGGCTCCACACCCGGCTCACAACTAAAGGGTGGTAGAAACAACCTGTGAGAGGACAAACATTACAAAGGATTGATACACAAGATAGCATGTACTACCAGCTCCCCCCTCAGCACGTAGCAGGGACATACAGTATCCAGTGAAAGATAATATTTTCATAGAAATTAAGGCAGAATTTGTGCATCAGATCTGAAATGTTGCAGCACTTGTGTCATAATGATGTTTGCCTTGGCAGAACAAAAGTCCATGTTACACCATTGATTGGAAATGGAAGTTTGTGAAATGTGAGCAAAGCTGTGACTCTATTCTTGGCAACAGACCATAAAATTGGCCAATTCTGTAAACTTTGTCCTCATAGAGTCAATAAATTCACCTGTGGAAGCTTTTTGACTTCAGTTTTGGGTCAGGAAACATCACAGTCAGGGAACATGGCACTGAGGCAGACGTTTACTTGGCTCTACACCTTAGCAGGTAATGTTTTTTTCTACTGTATGTTTGCAGGGGTTTCATGGCAGAGAGGGTTGCACCTGATGGGTTCTATAAAATGTGTTTTGTGTGCAGTCTTCTCTCTCTCAGCATCACAAGATGAAACCTTATCTCAGAGCTGCAACCCACCACCACCTAAACTACTGGAGCAACTATCATCTAATCTTAGGGTAAAATACAAATAGGAGCAATCGAGCAAAGCTTCTAGGACATCAGTCTCACATGGTTGTTTCATGGAAATAAGATCCCAAATTTGTTATTGAGTCATTCATTCAGCATTTTTAACTCAAATAGATTGCAGTTTGCTCCTGAGTAATGCAAAATTATCTGAGCAGCAAATAATATGTAATGAACATATGATACAACAGATGGCAGTGGAGTGCAACTTCTCATCTAACTTGAATGCACAACAGACAGCTTCACTCCTGCTCTCAATGAAGAGTCTGACTGAGATATTGCACAATGGACAACTGGCAGGTAGGAGGATATGCTGTTTTGTCTTTGTTGTGCTTGATCAGTTTAATCCTGTAAGACTGAAGGATTTTATCTCCAAGTTCTGCTTCCTCTGAGCAGTTGTGAAGGTTTACATAAAACAAACCTGGATCCAGCTCAAATGCAACTTTAGTTTGTTTGTTCGTCATCAAAAATTGCATTTCTGTATTTTTTGTATGTTTTCTGGCAAATTTTGGCCTAAAGATTAAGATACATGATCTTGTGTTCTTTTCAATTTTTGGTGCTTTGGTATTGTTTGGGTTAACTGAATTGTAACACTGAGTTTTCATTGTTTTCCTCTGGTATTCCTTAGTCATCAACCTATTTTGGAGGTCCAGCAGTGATTTCTTTAATGGGTGATATTTGTGATTGAAATTTCAGTCTGTAAGACTGATTTGTTTTCCATTCTCCATGCTATAACTATATTTTTCAGCTCAGATACTTCATTGGGGAGGGTGTCAAGAACATCCAGTTTATTTAGTCTCTCTGGATAAAACAATCATAGATGGGACAGAGAATGTAATTATGTTGACCGTGTGTGGACAGAGCTACTGTCTCTGTCCTGTGGGGCTAGTGTTCAGGCTAATGCTATATATCTCATACAACCCCACTCCAAAAATCATGAACTCTTTCTTTAAGATGAACCTTACACCATCATTGTGCAACCAATAAGATGAAATGTTGTGGAGTACTATATACTTTTTAAATAGGTATTTAAATTTAATTCATAACTAAAATGTATTAAAAAAAGAGGGTTTTTTGTGGGGGGTCTCATATATTAGGCTATCAAACTCTGAAAGTGTGGAGTTGATGGGCTAAAAATCAAAAGGGAAGGAAAAAATAATGTGTTACCAATAAACTTTGGACAGATGCTATGTTTTAATTTCTGCCTTTTTTTATTTCATCACTGATCAACAGTGTTGGGAATAATGGCATTAAAAACTAGAAAAGCACTCAGAGAGCACAGATCTCCGCCAAGCAGCTTCAGTCCACTTTGGCGAAAATGGTCCTATTGGGCAATGTTAAAGAATCCTTTAAAAAATTCCTCCGGATGGTGATCCAGATCAGTCCCAAAATCTAATCATTTCTTCCTTATCCCATTCCACACATTTCCTGAAAATTTCATCCAAATCCATCCATAACTTTTTAAGTTATCTTGAAGACAAACAGACAAACCAACCAACAAACAGACAAACTTACCAACGCCGGCAAAAACATCCTCCTTGGTGGAGGTAATAACAGCATTACTAAAGCGTTACTAATGCTCTTATTTTTTCCCAGTAACGGGTAATCTAATTAATTACTATTTCAAATGTTACAACGTCGTTACCGTTACCAACAGTGAAATGTGGCACCTTATTTTGCACCAATGTCCAGCAGCTGTGATCCAACCTGCCTCGCTCAGCCAGACACAGGACAAGAGCTGCGCCGCAAACAGCCACACAAGAGAACTAGATGCCAGAGTTGCCAGGTCCTTTTATTATAAGCGATCTTTGTTTTATTTGTTTTGTTTTTTTTTGAAAAAGTCGCCTGTAAACATTTGCAGCTGTGGGTTGTGTTTTTTGGGATTGTTCCAATAGTGCAGTTGCTAATTTGGGCTTGTTGTACCCCCAAACCCAGGAGGGATCTGATGCATGGTCTACCATCAATATAAACTAAGTTCAGAAATTATACCAATTATTTTATCCCACTCTAAACACAAATGTAAATTTTACTGTAAAAAGAGGATTAAAAATGATGTTTCCACTTCCACAAGAAATCCTTATAGCCAGTATTAAGTTTATTTGTCATGTAGCTATTACTGTTTTCCCCATAATAGAGCTGTAGAGGATCAACATAAAACTTAGATAAAAGCCTTCGATAAATGTCTGTTGGGTTCCAGAAATCAAAGTTAGACAGACTGTTTAGTGATACCTGAGTAATAAATAACAGTAGCCCCTCCCTTCACTTCTGCATAAAGAAAAAGATGTTCCACCTCCAAACAAAAGGATGATGAATAAGTAAATTAAGAGCCAAATAAGAAGAAATGTCACTGTGAAATTGAAATGTAATGCAGATGGAAATTAAAGGAAGCTTCAAGTAGATTTCTCTTTTTAAAAAAGTAATATATCGCATTAGAAAAAAAAATTACAGGAGGGTGCTTGTTTTGGGCTTGTTTTATCAGCATGGTGATTATTTCAGTTGCAAAATCTGGCAATACAGCTAGATATAGCAATGGCGAGTCCAGAGCGGTCTGTGGAGTCACAGCTGCTGTTTTCAGGATGGAAGTACAAGAAGTAAAAGGCAAGAACACACATGTGAAGTGAACGTTATGTCCCAAAGCAAGGTGTTTGTCTGTTGTGAGTAACTCTTAAAAGCTAGTGGCCTAATACAAAGATAACGCCGTTGGTAATGACAGCGCTGCTGGTAGCAGGACAGATAACAACAAGGAAGGACACAGAGATGGAGCCACGCCGTTCAAGCAGCAAAAGGTTTTTCAAAACAGTAATGCATCAGCTATTTTCCCTGGTAACTAATTGCATTTATGAAGGAATAATTCTGTTGGTAATTCAATTATTTTTTGGGGAAAGTAACTAGTTACTATAACTAATTACTTTTTAAAAGTAATTTACCCAACACTGTTGATCAACAGAATGCAAAGGCAAGCCAGAGAACTGCTCTGACCCAGAGGTTCCTGACAATGGAGGTTTGGCATGTATGACAGTTAATGGCAGACACTTCTGCAAACCTCTGTGCAACCATGTAAGTGACACATACTATTTTAACTATATGAGTAAAACCATCTAAGATTTATGAAGGAACAGTTTTTAACACAAAGGAGAAAATGTCGCATATTTGTTTTTCTCTACCACAGGGTCATGATTTTGCTTTCCTGAGGAGGACTCGTGTGTACGAAGAATGCAGTGAGCAAACGGGATATAAATGGACTACTCAATACATAGGAGGGAACAAACTGGCCATATGTCACAGTAAGACTTTATTTAGCTGTTTGTAAATATGTTTCTACAGTGAAGTTCAGCTTCAGCCTCCTTCTTACAAACTCTTGATTTCTTCATTTCAGATATGTTTTCTTACATAACTTTCCCACTTTCGATTTCTAGAATCACTCATCCAAGTCTCTGGTGTACCAGCAGCCTATTTTCCCACGGACCAGGACTGCCTGATAACCAAGAGCAACAGCCAACTTCAGGAGATCATTTTTCAACAATTTACCAATGAGCTGAAAGCTCAGGGAATAGAAGAGGAGCCACAGTATAAGTGTTTGGTGTGTGGATACTAATTAATTTGAAGCAGTGTGGTAAAATGCAGAATATTGTGGTGAGAGAGTTCTTCTGATCTGCTCTTGGAAATAAAGCTTTGTAACAAGTTTGGCTACTCAATTAGGTTCATTTCGCTAGTACCATGTTGGATACACATTTTCCTTACAACTGCCTCAGTCCTTTTTGGCATGGATTCATCAAGAGGCTGAAAATAATAGCATAGCATCACAAAGTTGCAGCAGATTTGTCAGATGCATATCGTTGGGAAGCCGCCATTCCCTCACATCCCAAAAGGTGCTCTATTGGACTGAGATCTGGGGAATGTGGAGGCCACTGGAGTACGGTAAATTCATTGTCACATTTGAGAAACAGATGGAGCAAGGCTTTTATGTTGTTTACTCGAAATTCTGATCGTACCATCTGAATGTTGCAGCAGAAATTGAGACTCGTTAGATCAGGCATCATTTTCAAAGGTTCCACTATCCAACTTTGGTGAAGTTTTGTAAAAAAAAAAAACAAAAACAAAACAATCCCTGGGTTGTAAAATTTTTATTTCTTTTAATTAAAGAATTTGTGTTGTTCATTTGTTTAGTTATATTTATTTTAATGGCATTTCTGCTGTCTGAATATGCTCTTAAGATAATCAACAAGTTCATCTCTGAATAGAATTTCAGACAGCCACAAGGACCTTTATCTGAAGTGGCAAAGCGTGTTATCTAGAAGTGTGCTGTCAGTTTAGAGTGTGTCAGCCTATATTATGCTATTTTGACAATGCATATTTCCAGTACAAAGCCGGGTGCAGGGTGCAGAGTGCAAAGGGGATGTATTTGGTGCCTTAAATATACAACAGAGTGTTTCTAGAGTGGCGTAAATTAAACCAATCAGAATTCCAGTTCTTATTCCCTCTAAGCAGTGCATGCTTGTCAGATTTCATTGTTTGGACTGAAGTTTGTCTAGATTATTTAATTATTCTCCTATTATGCCCTTAATGCTACAAAGGTCTGGTTTGAGAAAAAATGTTGCATGTGAAGTAGTTTAAGTTCTCTACAAAATTACTAGCAGAACTTCCTAGCATTAGTCACACCAAAAAACAGCAACAGTTCATTACATGAAACATTTTTATATTGGAAATATAAATAGAAATTTCTGTTCAGAAAACATAAAGTTTAATTTACCTATTTAAACAGTGTTGAATGGCTTTAGGGCCACCACTACCAACTAAATATTGATATATTATTAAATTTAATTAATCATGTCTCTGTTGCTGCATTACTGTTTCCTGAAAGTGGTTCAAACACGTGGAAATGGTATCTGCAGTAACACTCTAGCCATTGACTGGCATTAAACATCCATTGTAACGTTTACACAACAATCAAATCCTACGCTTTTGTTTTAATCAATTTAAATATCTTTCTTATTCAAAAGAGATATCGGTGCTATGTGATGTTTTTGAGGGATGTGACAGCTTGTCAACATTAGCATCAGAGTTTAAAATCTGTGCTTTCCAAGTGTTACAGGCTGGGGTAAGTCAAAATACTGGTCTAGATAAATATTTCAGCAAAGAAAAGAAAAAAAGGAAAAAAAGGTTAATTATAATACTGTACCTTGGCTGGTTTGTCACAAACCTGATTTTTAAATGCTGGAGATAAAACAAAGCTTGTACAAGAATAGTTACAGAGCAGTAAATAACGTGATTTTCATTTCCAATTTGCATTGCAGAGAAGATCAGGAAGAATAAAATCACTCTAAACACATCTCACACCGCAGGATAACCAGTCAAAATACATCCTTAAGGCCACCAGATAAACAGATCTTTGCTGGCTTTGGTTGACAGGGGGATTTGGGCCAAAAATTGGTCTGATTGTCTTTTTGTGGGTACTTTTAGTTTTCTTTTTTTCCTTGATTAAAAAAGTCTAGAATTTAAACTTCTAGAGTGCAGCTGTTTTAACTAATCAATTATTGTGATTTCACATTGAGTTTTTAATTAGCTTGAATAAATTCACCGGTCCACTTAGCACAATTTTGAGTAATGTCCGAGTCAGCCAGAGTCCAGTGGAGTGCTTTCATGAAATCTAACTACAAAACCCAAAACCAGTGAAGTTGGCACGTTGTGTAAATCGTAAATAAAAACAGAATACAATGATTTGCAAATCCCTTTCAACCTATATTCAATTGAATACACAACAAAGACAAGATACTTAACGTTCGAACTGGTAAACTATGTTATTTTTTGCAAATATTAGTTCATTTTGAATTTGATGCCTGCAACATGTTTCAAAAAAGGTGGCACAAGTGGCAAAAAAGACTGAGAAAGTTGAGGAATGCTCATCAAACACTTATTTGGAACATCCCACAGGTGAACAGGCTAATTGAGAACAGGTGGGTGCCATGATTGGGTATAAAAGCAGCTTCCCTGAAATGGTCAGTCATTCACAAACAAGGATGGGGCGAGGGTCACCACTTTGTGAACAAATGCGTGAGCAAATTGTCGAACAGTTTAAGAGCAACATTTCTCAACGAGCTATTGCAAGGAATTTAGGGATTTCATCATCTACGATCCATAATATCATCAAAAGGTTCAGAGAATCTGGAGAAATTACTGCACGTAAGCGGCAAGGCCGAAAACCAACATTGAATGCCCGTGACCTTCGATCCCTCAGGCGGTACTGCATCAAAAACCGGCATCACTGTGTAAAGGATATCACCACATGGGCTCAGGAACACTTCAGAAAACCACTGTCAGTAACTACAGTTCATCGCTACATCTGTAAGTGCAAGTTAAAACTCTACTATGCAAAGCGAAAGCCATTTATCAACAACACCCAGAAACGCCGCTGGCTTCGCTGGGCCCGAGCTCATCTAAGATGGACTGATGCAAAGTGGAAAAGTGTTCTGTGGTCTGAGTCCACATTTCAAATTGTTTTTGGAAAGTGTGGTCGTCGTGTCCTCCGGACCAAAGAGGAAAAGAACCAGCCGGACTGTTATAGGCGCAAAGTTCAAAAGCCAGCATCTGTGATGGTATGGGGGTGTATTAGTGCCCAAGGCATGGGTAACTTACACATCTGTGAAGGCACCATGAATGCTGAAAGGTACATACAGGTTTTGGAGCAACATATGTTGCCATCCAAGCAACGTCTTTTTCATGGACGCCCCTGCTTATTTCAGCAAGACAATGCCAAGCCACATTCTGCACGTGTTACAACAGCGTGGCTTCGTAGTAAAAGAGTGCGGGTACTAGACTGGCATGCCTGTAGTCCAGACCTGTCCCCCATTGAAAATGTGAGTAATAATTATGAAGCGTAAAATACAACAACGGAAACCCCGGACTGTTGAACAACTTAAGCTGTACATCAAGCAAGAATGGGAAAGAATTCCACCCGAAAAGCTTCAAACATTGGTCTCCTCAGTTCCCAAACGTTTACTGAGTGTTGTTAAAAGGAAAGGCGATGTAACACAGTGGTAAAAATGCCCCTGTGCCAACTTTTTTGCAATGTGTTGCTGCCATTAAATTCTAAGTTCATGATTATTTGCAAAAGGAAATAAAGTTTCTCAGTTTGAACATTAAATATCTTGTCTTTGCAGTGTATTCAATTGAATATAAGTTGAAAAGGATTTGCAAATCATTGTATTCTGTTTTTATTTACGATTTACACAACGTGCCAACTTCACTGTTTTTGGGTTTTGTACACAACACAACTATTACCGCAACACATCACAACAAATATTACAAGGTTATTCATTTAGCAGCTTACCTGTCCAGTGGAAGAGTGGCCAGCTCCGAATCCAACTTCAGACCTGGGCTATCCCGCAGTTCTCTCCATTTCTGGAATGCTCTGCCGATATTAACACGACTTTTGTTCCTTTTTGGTCAGCCTGTCTTTTATATTCTTTCTTTTCTAATTCTGTTGTTCTTTTTTTGGGTTGTTTAGCCGTGTAGGCAGTTGTAGCCAATGCTGGAATAGCTATTTTACCGAGTGCACTGTCCGCCATTGCTGCTTGCTCTCTCCTTCTGTCTGCAGCACAGGAACGCGCATATGCAGTAGAGCAGCCAATAGGAACGCAGTGGTCTGAGCTGACCTTTGATTGGTTGATGCACATCGTCCCAGTACTGATTCTTTAGAGGCTGAACACAGAGCCATGGTGAGGTGCAGAAGCCTATTGCTTGTCTCAGACCACTTGACTTACATTATGCTAGGAGGATATTACAAAATTTTTTACTCAGTTATACTAAAACAATGTCGCCCACTGCAACTTTAAGGAAATGAGAAAAGTTGCGGCTCTGGTTTCCATCAAACGTAATACAAATTGCAGCATGATATGCAATGCCAGTCATATGACTAAAAGCATTCATTTTTGTGATGTGACTATTGCCCATGTGTACATTGTACAAACTGTTAAAGCCTGCTCATTGTGATTAGGGTTGCAAAAGTCCGGAAATTTACACAGTTGGAAACTTTTCATGGGAATAAACCTGGTATTTGCAAAACTAAAGGGTGGCCCTTCACAGGGATTTCAAATATAGTTGGGGAAAATATATTTTAGCATAATCTTGACTAGAACAACCAGGTGTCATGCAAGTAAACTTGAGAAAATGTATGCTACACCTCAATTACAATAGCACGCTGCTTACTGGGGGGGTATTCAGGCCATGCCCCCCACATGCACTGAGCATTCCTCCATCACATGAACCGATGATTCTAGAGGCATGGACATAATTGAGCCCATGGACAACATAAAGTGAAGTTGAAACCGATTGTTCAAAAAATCAATTAAAACTAATGTTTCTTAATATATATATTTTTTTTTTTGCATGGATGTCTGCCTATGACAAAACTAAATGTTTATTTTTATGTTTGGATATGACAGTTCCTTTAAATTGCCCTAAATTTTTAGTTAATTCCCATAATTTCAACATTTTTCATGAAAAGTTCCCAATGTGGAATGTTTCCAAAATTTCTTAGCTTGACTTGCCATGGAAGATTTCCGTAAAGCTTCTGGAATTTACTAGAAATTCTACACCCTTTTGTAACCCTAATAGTGATTGATTAATAATGCTACAATTACAAACACAAATGAGATGACTTTTTACATGAGAGCAGGTCCCTTGACTCTGTAGGTGTTATTCAAATTAAACTGTTTTAACTTCCATACATTAAACTACATTAAGAGCGGAAATGTCCATGACATGTTTAATGGGAAATCCCATGGAGAACTTGCAAACACAACTGTATGAATCAAACTGCTACTTCAATACTCAAACACTTTCAATTAAAGATGATCTTTCCCTGCAGATAAACAGCAAGCTACAGCACTGCCGTCCTTCCTCCATACTAACAGTCAATCTCTATTTGTGTCCTTAATGGCATGATGTGGACTAGATCTACAGTTTAAAGGGTCTTACCCACTCTGCCAAATGGACTGCTTTGTCTGCTTTTCTGTCTGCATTTAGTTTTCTGCTAATACATCCAGACATAATTCACTGAGGTCAGGGTTAAAAAGTCAAAACAAGATTGCAGGCTCTCATTAGGCAGCCATTGACATTCTACATCATTCTATTAGGAGTCACTCTAATCAGAGGACAATGACCCACTGAATGACCCTCCAGTCAAGGCCCACAGACTGTCTAATCGTCAATTATGGGAATAACAGTCTGTGGAAGAAGGGATTAACACTGAGGAGCTGCTATACCATACACATACCAGAAGGTGGCGACAAACTCATAAAAATCTGCTTGAATATTCTTACTCCAGGTTTGTGACTCATATGTGAGTGGACAGAGTGTTTGAACAAACCTTTTCTTCCATGTACTGTTTATTTAGCAGCATGCAGCCTTGTTTACAAACTTTAGTTGACCTTTGGCTTGAGGCTGTTTCAGGTTACATGCACTTGATTCCTGTAATGTGACTATTGATGCTTTTTGAGGCAACCTTGAGGGGGCGGCTTCATCCCGGCTCACCATTAAAGAAAAGCAATTTTCTAGTTTCTGGGGCCCTGACCCTGCCCACATCCAGCTAAAGTGCTTAATATCAACCTTTTTCATAAGCCAGTCCTCATAACATCAGTTCTGTACCCGCCTGAAACCATTTATTGCTCAATGATAGAAAACCTCTACAGCCAGGTTTAAAAAATAAATCCACAAACTTGACCAGAGTAACAGCTTACGCAACAACACTGGGTTAGAGGTCCAGGAATTTTGGCCAAACAGTGTTTATTTTCTTTCCATTAGTTTTTTTTTTTTTTTTATCACAAACTTTTCATCCATGAATTGTCCAACAATGCAGCACTTTTTTTCAGTCGAACCCAAAGTGGATGTCGAGACACTTGACATGACAGTGACTCAAAATGTATTGTCATTGGCTAACATACAATGTGAAGATAAAGATAAAGCAGATCAAATATCAAGATATGAAATTGTCAAAAAAATGAAAGCATTTTTTTAACAATTTAATACTTCTCTTAACTTAAATATATCCTCAAGTTTTTAAAGATAAATGTAGTTTTGATGTGAAATGGGACGCTTCTTTCATGATGACTGCAGTAAGTGAGCGACTGTGACAACAAGACTCCTACCAAGCAAGCAGGACTTGCCTCTCAATCAACCCTTTGTCAAGCCCCACCCTCTACAGGAAGTGTTCCTTTATGAACCCGCCCTCCTAGGATACTGTTGCTAGGTTGGACACAATTTGTTGTTGCTGCCCTCTGTCCCATTTGAAACAATTGAAAATAACTTGCTTATAGACACACTTTTATTCATATAAAATTAATCTGATTCATTTAAAAATTTGAACTGAGTATAAATATGGTAACGCAGCTACAGTGGGATGCATGACAACATCTCAAAATCTTTATGAATCTGTTAAAACAATTTAAAAAAATCACAGGTGAATAACCTTAATGTTATTATCTAACAGGCTGAAATAACAAAATTAAAATAATTTCTCCACGATACATTAAAACAGACTGCTTACACAGATAATGTCTGACCGGTGTAACCTGGTAATGGCTGCTTTGAGGAGGGGCTCTCTGATTCTGACTGGTTTGTCAGTCAGTAACCAATCAGAAAGCCAATAAAGGGTCAATTCTGCCATTCCGTTTCAGTATTTCATTTACATTTGTGCTGCTAACATGAAAGGCCACAACTACTCTTTGGCTGCTCTGTCCTGTTGCCTAAAATTCTATAAAGTGTTTAACCCCCATGCGCAGACCCCTGATACAAAATGGCCAACTAGACATGAATTGTGAATTGTTGCTCTACCCATCCTCACTGTTCAATCCTCTTTTAAAACTCAGGACTCCATTCAATAACAAGAACTGCACCACATGAGGTGTATTGATGATACACAAGCATCTTATGCAGAAATTTCACAATATGGCACAAAAGCTACTACTAGTTGCCTTCACAGTTTGTGCTGCAACTTATCCCAGAAGCTCACAGCTCACAGCTTGAGCCAGGAAGTAAACTTTTCAAAGCTTTTCTTCATCATTCTGAAAAATCCATCCACAAAACATTAAATACTTGACAGCTATTTAGTAAAAATACCTCTTGGAGTGATGTTTGTGTTGAACAGTGAAGGTAGGTGGAGGTGACAGTGGGTCACTCCCACTATCTGCCTTCATTATTTGGTCCATTTTCTTCATCTCTTGTGATTGTTTGGTAGAGAGCCCCCTGATGGTAGATTTTTGGATACCATGAATTTAAGAGCATTATTTTCCATCTTTAAATCTTGCATGAGGACAAAGGTTTTATTTAAATTTGAACTCAAATTGTGTGTGTTTTACAAAATTTTGGTAATTTATGTGATGAATTCGGCTTGGAAAAACATTACTCTGTACAATAATAATTCTGTTTTCAGGATTTTTTTTCACCTTTATCTTGCTTTTCTGCCAGTTTTGACAAAGACCTTTTTGTGAGTGTGAGCAGCTTTACATCTAGGATAATAAGGGCCATTGTGTTGAAATATTAAACGTTTCATCATATCTATCCTAATAGAAAGATTCAAATTACATCATCCGTTTTCTCATCACCACTGCTCTACTGTTGAACTTAATTTCCCCATTTTTATAAACTGTCATGAATTACAGCAAGTTTTAATTCTGCTCAATGTTAAATTTCTCTAAGAGTACCATTACCTGTTTCCAACCTTATGCAGCAATATCAGTCTCTGCACACTTGAGGGCAGTGTTGCATAACTATAAGTCAGCCCCTGACACTGATTTTACCGGGTGCATTAGTTGGTTGTGTGTCTTGTGAAATTACGTATTACAATAAAAAACACACAGAGTGAAAATTAAGAACTGTTTGCGTTTATTCTTAAGTTGAAGGAGGTGAGACAATTGTTCCACCTTGTTTTTCAAAACCATCCTTTAATGTTTTGTTTAAGCTCCTCAAACAATAGGCTACACCTGCTACCATTTTAAAGTCTGTGAACAAACAGTGGTTACAAAAAGACTGACGTTTGCTCTTTCCATGGAATTTCTTCAGTAAACAATAAAGAACACTGTTCATAACGTCTCTCTGTTTGTTCCTTCCTGTCCTCTGTATTCCTCCTCCCTTCTCTCTGTTCATCAGCATTTATGTTTAAATAACTGAACAGACTGACAGGTGAACCAGTGAAACTCTCCTTTATGTCAGACTCATGGCTGCTCACTTCCCTGGCTGCTGTCCAGCTTCTGAAAAAGAATAAAGTAGACACTTTAATAACACGCAATGAACTCTTCTTTCCAAGTCTTATGCTCTGAAAATGATCATCGATTCTATACATCTTATCTGTATTTGTGAGACATGATTTTCTCTGTCCTGGTCTGACATGCACAGTCTCATCTAGTACTAGTATGTTGTGATGAAAAAAAGCCTTATTCTTTATAAAGTTACTTACTGATTTGAGGAACTGTATATCAGAAATCAGTGCCTCTCTGAGAAGCTCCAGTTCTCCTTCTTTGTGGATCTCCAGCTCTTTTCTCAGCCTGGTAAACACATGAGAACCATTTCAAAAGCACAGAGAAATTGAAAAAACCTTCCTCCTTGTATTATGACCAACATTCCCCGAAAATGACATTAAAATTCATCAAAAACTTTGAGTTATCCTTCTCACAGATGGACAGAATCATCATAACCTCCATGTTTTAGTATGTATTGATGTTTTTTTTATTGCTGGAAAGCTACCATATGCAACACATTATACTGAATGGGAGTAAACTTTTAACTGCATCAGGCTGTGTTTTGAGGTGAGATGATGGCGACTGCACTTGTGGTCATAATAACAAAGCACTCTACAATTGCATACTGGTAGAATAGTGTCTTACACATAATTTCTGGTAGTTTTCTCTTACTTTTTCGGCTTTGTAGTACTTTTAAAGTCTTGATCATTGAGTCACTAAAGAAATAGAAAGTATAATGGAACTGAAATGTCTCTGAGTCTGTTAGATGAGGGGTCACCTTCAGATGACTAACAGAAGAACAAGCGTTGACCTGAACTAAAATAGCAGCTGCACGGCAGTCAGACAGTGTGTGGATCAGCTGTTTACAGGGAGGCTCAAAAGAGGAAAAACAACCTCTTCTCAGCAAGATAATTTGGCAATCTTTCAAGAGTTGTCTGCTATTTGTTTTGGATACTTGATGACAAGTGTATGCACAAAGAGGGCACACAGCAAAAACATCTGCAGATGGAGACAGAGTGAGTTTGAATGATAAATGGCAGACACTTCAATGGGATGACGCACAAGTTGATGCAGGCGTATAAATTTTGGGCTTATGTCTTTAAATTTGGTGAAATACCAAGATGACATTGAAAGAACACTTCAGGATGTTTCCGGATCAGAGGATACCAGCAGCTAATGTGTGTAAATCTCCATTCTGTGGCGCTCATCATGCAGATCCTCCCTGCTTTAGTTAACATTTATAGTTTTAAGAACCCAAATTAAACTTGTTCAAACACTAACGACAAACCAGAAGTGGCTGAATTAAAGTTTATCTTCAAAGTAAATAATTGTCTTATACTTGCTGTTTATTAGATAAAGACAACCATATTTTTAATAAGACTTGACTGTCATTTCTCTTAAATTACATTTATTTCCCCCTCTTGTGAAACGTCTCATACTCTTAATTTTATCACTCACCCTTGTCTCTGCTTCAGATTGTTTCCTGCCCTCCCCCCATCTAATGCTCACTTGCTCCCCAGCAGTGTCTGATCACTCCCCTAATACCTCTTGAATTTAACCTCATGTCTCTCACTATCTCGTCAACAGATTGTTGTACCTCATAGTCACGTTCCGCATTCCTTTTTCTAGCTCTCATTTCAGGTCTGACCCTGTTTTGCCTCTGATCTTTCCTCTTGTTTTAGATACCTCTGCCTGTGCTGACTATCTACCTATGTACCAAAACCTGCCTGATAATAAACTGTGCTTTCTGAGCTCTTGCTTGGTGTAGGAGTCTGCATTTGAGTTGTGTTATCTTTGCCCAAGTTCATGACACTGACAATTGTGTCTAATTGTGTTAGCCTAAGTGTGTCTGTTGATAGTTTAAGCCTCAATAAAAAGACTCGCAGATATTTAAAACTGACATTTAAAGCTTTGCTAGGAATAGTCCCCTATACAGCAGTAGACAATTATAGTTGAACATGTAGGTTAAAGTTGACCAAGGGGACATTTTTATTTATTTAGCATAGGCTTCCATCGTTACATGCTGCATGGCATTGTTTTTGGCGTCCAGCTGAAATGGAAAAGAATGTGACGTCACATGAAAATGGTCTATTTATAAACTTCATTTCTCCCTGGAGCACCAAGTAGACAATCCTATATATACAGATACAGTCCTGCACAAAAATACATTTAATATGTATAGGAGCATAATATCTTTTTATAAATATATACACAATTAAGGTAAACAATGGTCTGTCTTGACTCTAACTCATAATATTCATAATAGTAGCTGTTGTGTGAGTAATTGGTGCTTTACCCCTTTAGAGCAGTATGGATCTCATGTATCCCATTATTTATTGACCCTCCCTCATACATGCTGTTTCCCTACTCTTTATCATTATTATAATGATTTATAGCGCACCCTCTAAATCAACCAGCTAAATGACCAAACTGAGGATTCTATCAAACCTAATTAAATTCAGAGTTTGAAAAGTAATACAGGTTTCTACACAAAGTTGTAAAATTATCTTTTGTCATAAACAGCAGCTGAAAAGGGGAAGCTACAGCACAATATTGACAGTGATACTCAGCAGTGTATACCTGACTGATGAGGTGCATCCTCTCTTCCCCTAACAAGCTGCAGTCAGCGTTGTCAGGTCCTTTTTATTCTGTTTTTGATTATGTGATCAGTGAGGCCTTGCAGCACTGGGGTGAAGGTATACAGAAGCCCCTGAGGGACAAATTACTAAGCTTAGAGGGAACTGACAGCAATAAATCATGTTTAGACGTTTCTCTTATGGTGAAATCATCCAGCTGAGGCAAATGTCTACGGTCTGCTCAGATACAGCAAAAGAAGCAAAAAACAATGCTTCACAGGAATAATTATTAAACTTAAAAAATATGGGCCAGGGAGAAAGAAATGCCACCGTTTTAGTGGACATTTATTCAATATGATTTTACCTCAAAAGGTCAAAAAGGATCATGTTTTCAAATAGGCATATGTCTTGCACAACGAATTCCAGTTCTAACTGCTACTGCAACAAAGTATTTATTTTGTATCATAAAAATCTGACTTTATCATTCTGACAACAAACAAAACTGTTCACAGTAACAGAAAAATACAGCTTTATCTTCCTCTAGGAGCTACAAAGCTTAATCTAACAGCTTGCTGATAGACAACTGGCCCTTTTTTGGGAGCTCCTGTGTTCAAGTTACCACTAATATGTAAAAACTCCACAAATTCAATGTTGATATATTGGGCTATAATATTGGCAGAAAATATCAGCAGCAATTTTCATCCTGTCAATACTGACCATTAGATTTAAATGCATTTATTTGCTGACACCAACATCATGCCAATAATTTTGTGCATCCCTTTTATATCTATGTAGCTTTTCGGTCTTCCAGGTCATGGTTCTCCATGAACTGGATGATTGCTGTAACACAAGGAAAAGTACAAGTGGTAGATCTCATTAGTGCAGTGTTTTTCAACCTTGGGGTCGGGACCCCACGTGGGGTCGCCTGGAATTCAAATGGGGTCGCCTGAAATGTATAGTAATTGAATAAAAAAAAAAAAAATAGGCTACTGATAAAAATATTTTTTACTAATTATTATTCTTTTTAAAATTAAAACAACACACACAATCTAAAACAACTGTATTCTGTACGTTCCCTTTCTCAAATATAAATGTAGTTTAAAAAAAATGCAGCTTTTAAAAATATCTGAGCTGAATGGAAAATAAAATTGTCACTTTGTGCACTAATCCTGGCTACTCTGTATTTACAACACAGCATAACAAACATGATGAAAAACTAATTCTAGGAACAAAAATGTCTCTGGGGTCCCCAGAAATTTGTATTGTTAAAGTAGGGTCACGGACCTAAAAAGGTTGGCGACCACTGCATTACTGCCACAGAATCAGTCAAAAGAAACACAAACTTCTGGAAACGGAAGCAGAACAAATCAAAATCGAGTTATCTGCTACCCTGAACGGTGCAAAAGCTGGACTTGGTAAACAGATCTAAGCTGATGATATGACGAGAGAATGGAACCAAAAGGCAGCAGCAATACAACACTGTGGATACCAGATGCCATAAAAAGTCAAAGAAGTCCACCCTTAGAACTGAAGGAGCCTTTTGGGGAAGAAGCAAAATGTCTTCAAGAATCTGAACCAATCCAGATGCAGCTTGGATCAGCACGGGATAACCACAACCTGGCTGACTGAGAACCTATATATACATCTTACATCGCATTTTGGGAAGATCTGCTTCAACTGGTGCAGCTGTGTGAAAAGATATCCAAGAAGCTAGTGGACTACAAGAACCATCTCCACTTCAATCTGAACAGCACTCCATTGGGTATAGTTACTGACTTGTTCTTATTTCACTGATAAATTCCTTATAACCACGGAGAAATGCTGTTTGAAATGGCAACACCCCTCCAACCCTCCCCGTGAGTGCTGAACAGTGCTTAAAATTAAGATAAGAGATTGCAGTCACCCTGTTATTGAATAAAACTCCAAATCCTTTGTTTCTTAAAATGTTTCAAACTTTCATATGAACATCTAAAAGACGAGTTTCACTTTGCTCAGAAGAAAACAATGCCCCTTGGTCCACAGCATTCCACTTCTGTGATTTACCTGATAAGCCAGGTGTTCTGGGAACGACCACCATCCATACTCACTCTCTTTTATTGGAAGTTAATGAAACAATAAAACAACTGTGGTGTTTAAAACTTTCCAATCCTCTGTAGGACTTATAAATCTGTTTTTTAAAGCAAGTGTCCCTTTGTTTTAACAGCTGAATGACACTTCTAATGGTGCAGACACTCAAGATTGCATTTTGGATATCTGCACTCTCTGCAGTTTTAAATTAGATTCCTGAATTGCAATGACATCTTCAGTGAGCCTTCAGAAATAATCTAACAGCAATATATCAATGAAGAAAATCCCACACATCAAAAAATCCACACAACGCCTAAATCATCTATTCTGAGTGCTGAATATTTCAGGTACCCTTGGATCATGGCAGGGCCCTTGTTTTGCACACTGAACACTTTTTAAACGGCTGTAGCACTCATTCAAATTGACACGCATTCAATTTCCAACAATCAATGAGCGGAGAGTTAAATCTGCGTTTTAGAGAGACGCTGCAGCAGCTGAAGACAGGATTGATGGTTTCAGCTTCAATGGTTGATCATAAGAATGAGTGAGAGGAGGTCCCTCTCCACCAAAGCCACGTCCTCAGCACTTCCTGAGGCTAATAAGCTGAGGAGTAATGAAGGACCGAGTATGTTTAATGAGGCTGATGGATGAACAGGACATGCTACTCACACGTATGATTTAGGGCAGCGCTGGGAGAGAGGAGGGGGCTAAAAAGGATAAGATGAACATGCAGCATCGTAAAAGATAAAAGGAAAAATAAATAAGACAGCAAAACAAAGGGATGAATGTGAGGATGATGATTCTGATACACACACACACACACACACACAAACCTGTTAGTACCCCAGACTAAGATAAGGCATTTACAATTAAGTAATGAAGAAATTCATGACTTTAATTGTGTTACAAGAAATAAATGTTCTGAATCGAATTTTAAACCCAAATGACACCAATCATCTAGATGGGTTAAGTTTTTTTTAATCATTTCAGATTCACAGTATTGTAGCGGAGACATTATCCAAAGTAGTGGCATCAGCAATAACAATGACCCTTCCTTCCTGGAACACTATTGATCTTCCGTCACATAAAGGAGCCCCTTTGAGTAGAAACCTGGTTGACCAGCTCTTCAACCAGCCATGTTTTCATTGAGGAAGTCCTCATTTCCTACTACCGTAAAGGGCAAACAAATGTTTTTATTCTGTTTGTATTAATATGAGGAGCAGAATGAGGGGCTTTGACATGTGGTGACATTTTTAGAATTTATGGAAATGTTTTTTTTCACACCTATGGTTAATGTCTATTATTCTAAATCATGGGCCAGTGCGCACATTGTTTCATCATTACTTCATATTGTGTATGTCCACACAGGGAAATTGACGAAGGTTCAAACTATTTATTCACTTTGCATGATAATGATAATTAGGAAAGACTTTAAAAAAATATTTTTTCACACCTGAAAAAAACCTTAGTGCAGATGCCTACTGTATAAATAAAAAGGAAAAAAAAAAAGTACCATCTCCAAACTGAAGGCCAAGTGCCACATAATTGAGGATGCCATAGAAAGGCAACTCAGTGGTAATCCCGAGAAGACGACACCCCAAGAGGACCTTCTCACCCTGTCAGCACTGAAGAATTGTAGGCATTGTTCTACAGATTTGCAGTCAAGGTTTTCAGGATGATATGGCCAATAGCGCTCTGCCCTGACAATCCAGAACAGACTGCAGGCAGTCAGTCTCTGGTCTCATAGGGCTGCCAGGAGGCCTGCCATGACTGCCCTTCGCTGTCAGGCCCTTTTACACTGGTATCAGCAACACATGCACTGGAGCCTAAACATAGAGAGGGATGTTGTGTTCAGTGACAAGTCCAGTTACTTCCTATTGCAGTTTGATCATGGGGTCGAAGTGTGGAGAAGACACAGCTATGCTGATTGCTGCACCGATAGACAGACAGACAGACAGACAGATAGACAGACAGATAGATAGATAGATAGAGTAACGTCTTTTGGTGGAGGCTGTGCCAGAGAGTGGCGTGGCACCTCCCACACTGGAAAAACAAGGCTCATCATCAGTGGAAGCAATCTCGATGCAGAGAGATATCAAGATGTTTTTCTGCAATCAGTGACAATCCCACATCTTCACAGTCTGGGACTGAACTCCATCCTCCAAAATGACAACATCAGAGACTACCTCCACACTTTGGCAGTGGAGAGGATGGACTGGTCTGCCTGCAGTCCTGATCTCAACACCATTGAATACTTGTGGGTTCAGCTTGGACATGCTGCTCATACCAGAGTGAACAACACAACCACACTGGCTGTCTTGCTGGTTGGACAGTGGGATACCATTCCACAGCGATGTGTGACCAGGCTGGTGTCCACCATGAGGAGGAGGCGCCAGGCTGTTGTAGCTGTATATGGTTTTTCCACACGCTACTGAGGCTCCTGTTTGTTAAATGAATAAACTGTTGAATTGCTGATATGTCTTGTTTCTTTAGACTTTAATCATCAAATCCACAAAACTAGAGTTAATAGCAGAATAAGCTGTTTGGATCTGGCAGAGAAGATATGGCAAATTTCTCATTGGTGCAACCCACATACTCACCTCTGCTGCTCATCCCACAAATATATGTTCCTTACATGTGTGGTACTATTAAATAGGGAAATTAACAGACTCTCCGATTGAATGAGATGCATTCATAAGAGGCATTGCTAAACAAAGAATAATCTACCAAACACAATTTTCCTTACCTTTTAAACTGACCCTCTTAGAAAGCTGGAGCAGATTAAATTTACTTTCTATTCAATTTAATTTGTGCATTAAAATGGAGTCTGTTGGCTTTGAAGAGGACTATATAAAAGCTCATACCACTAAATATGTAAATTTAGTTTTGAAATGAGACACAATAAGGTAAAACATGCAAATGAACAAAATGTGTCAGGTACTGACATTGCTATACATGGATCATCATGACACCTTGCTGTGACGGGTGAATATTTATATAGCTGTAAAATAATTCATTTTCACAGCATCAACTTGGAACCTTTGTCTGGATAAAAACTCCCTGTGTTAAAAAATGCCATTTTTAATGTTTTTCTAACTCAACAGTCTGAGAGTTTCTTCATTTGCAAATCTATTTTAAGATATTCTGTGTGATAAATGATTCATATGGATTTATCTGTAATACATGGATGTCTATTTCATAAACTATTTTTCTTCTTTAAAATTATGTCGGGGCTTACTAAATCTAGAGTGTGTTTCTTTGCTTCAAAGCAGCTAAAAAAGCATTCAGCGTAAATGCTTCAGCCCCTGCCCCTCATTCATTTTCCTTCACACAGCTTCCTGCATCAATCACATTAGCCTCCGTCTCTTTTCAACTTGTTGACTCAATAAAATACGTCTGGGATCAAAGCATTAATTAAGCCAAATGGTCTTAATGCTCTGTTATTTACACTTTCAGATCTGGACTTCAGCCAGCAGGAAACAGAGAGAGAAACACAGTTTATTCAGCACTTCTCACAGCATGATTCACTTCTGCTCGTCATAAATAACACCTATTTAATGGGCTGTAGGACTGCTGTGTCGACTTGTGTTCACAGCATGATTCCCTCCATGAGCTTTTCTAAGTGTAAGAGCAACTTTCATTAATAGTGATGTGACTGACATGTTTTGTTATTTATCTATATCATGAAAATCAAAAGGCTGGTTTGAAGGTTTAAGTCAGGCAGACACTGTGCAATTTCAACACAATTTATACCTGAATACTGAGCCGCTCGACTGCCTTTCTGATTTCAGCCTGACTGTGAGTCACAGTGTACATAGCAACATGATGGCAGATCAGAGTCCCACCTAAGTCCAACCATCCGCTCCCAATCGGTCAGATGAATTTCTGAGATGTTTGATATTCTGCTTGTTCAAGTGCATTTATTCACACTGTGTGCTAATCCTCCAAACTTTAAGATGTCAGACAGCGAGAAAGTCTGAGTCATAGGTGTCCTCTCTTTAATTTTACAAGCAGGAAGTATGGAAAATATACGCAGAACTTCAGATGCTGCTGGGGTATTTGTAAGATTTACTTGCTTATTACTGTCATTTTAGTATTTTACAAAGTAGATTTAATTAAGTATATTTTTGAGTATCTGTACTTTACTTGAGGATTCTTTTTTGGGGAAACTTTTGACTTTTACTCCACTACATTTGAAAGACAAGTATTGTACTTTTAACTCCAATAAATTTCTCTGAAGGGTCTGGTTACTTTTAAGTATAGCTTTGAGGTCAGCAGACAAAATTTCTTTTCTCCTCTAAAATGCATTCTGCGTGTCATTTGTTCAAGTGGTGATGCCGAACCTGTACCTCACGCACGCCCTACTCAGATCGGGCAAGTAAACGTTGAGCTAGCATTGCTCAGAGTGTCAAAATGAAGAATGATTCATATTGTTTTAAATGTTTGCTCTGTTTGCCATGCACAGACTTCATCACCACCTACAAAAACTAAATAAAAAAATGAAAACAGCAATGGTTGTCCTTTTATCGATTTAATTGTGTTTCAATAAGCATTTCTATAGGCTTAGTAGCATTATTTTACAAGCTTTTCATCCTACAGGTTCTATAAACAAGTCAATGCAGGCAGTAGGTTGTTTCAGTCATGTAGTTCTGTGGCAACAATATGATACGCGTTAACCTAAAACTGAAATAGTGCTTTTAATACTTAAGTATTTTCAAAAGCAGGTACTCCAGTAACTTATGTAAGAATTGGACTGAACAATTTTCACTTGTATTGGAGTAATATTTGACCAGGAGTATCTATACTTTCACTCGAGTAAGGAGTTGAGTACTTTGTCCACCACTGAATGTTATTATTATGTGCTGTCCTGTGTGGTTGTTGATGTCCTATGTAGTTTGTGTTTTTTGTGCTCTCTGTGAAGACCTTTAGGGGTAATAAAGGTTTTCAGTCATTCATTCATACATACTGTGTTGGCTGGTGATGCTACATATGTGTGTATCCCAGAGCCACAGTGTCTTAATTTCCTTTTTTTCGTCAATGCAAATATGAGCCTTGAAAAATCAATCACTGATGACAGACAAATCTTTGTTCCCTTCCATTAGTGTTTCATCCCGATCAAATCGTGCAGTATGAGCAAATAAACTGTGAATGTTGTTTTTACGTTATAAGTGATTCACTCGCATAATGTGAGTGGAAGTTCCTCCACGACTGACATATCTTCGGCTTGGAATAGCACAATGTATGCCTAGCTTTATGGAGAGGGTATCAAGATTTTACCCCGCACAGCAGATGGATCCACCTGATTCAATGTCTGTGGTGGTCAGTCAGATCCATCTTGCCAAGCTTCAATCTACAACTACGATGAGTGGCCTAAAGTGGCATGGCCCAATCAGCGTCCTTCAAAGCAGGAAGAGGTGGGAGCCACGAGTGAGATGACAACAGAAGTGACTGTTTGTAGAGATTAGCATAGATGCTAGCAGCCTAAGTATCAGTTTTATCCGATCTTGATCATATTTTCTTATTGAATTTAAAAAAAATAACAGGAAAGCAAAAATTATATTTTTGTTCCACTTCCGACATGTTTTGGCTATAGTGTGTTCACTAAATTTAGACCGCTGACTGAGTGCTTTCTCTTTTTAGACTAATTTAGCCTAAATTTTGATAGCTGTTTAGAGACTGGAAAAAATACCTCACCATCCAAACAGCTGACGACACTCACCTTTGACAGGTGCTGTCAGTGAGAGGTTTCTGACTGACAAACAAGCTCTCTGCTCTCAGAGATTCTGTCTCTGCTTCAGCTTCCCTCAGCTGCTGGTCCAGGTCTGCAGTGAAAGTAAAAAATCAAACACAAGATGACTTTCCTGCATCAACACAGACACAAGCTGCAGGTACACTGTTACAATATATGCAGTAGCTCATACTGAAATCTTCTTTAAAACTTCTCCAGCATTTACAAAGATGTGTCTTACATACTGTATCATTGACTTATCACCGATCATCACTCTTTGTCTGTTGAAAAGCAATGCTTTAAGTTAACCTTTTTGGCCTCATTTTGGGGAAACTTTAAAGATGCTGCTTGGTGCTACACCAGATTATTTTCTGGAAAAATGTATGCCATTTGTTTGCATACATTAAGCAAATATTATTATCTTGATATGATCTTTTAATATGTGATTTAATTCACTAACATGTATGATTCAAATCAGATACAGCTCAGACTTCGGCATTTTGACTCAGTCTGGAAAGTCAAGTTTGTAAAGTTAAGATTTTCGGATGACATTCAACAAATGTGAGGATAAACTCACAAATAACACTAAATACAAATCTGAAACAATGTCCGCAGGAGAAACAGAAAACAATAAATAAATAAACAAATAGACTTACTTAAAAAAAATGTGAATCTCTAGTAACAACAAATTTGATCACAAAAATAAGGTGTAATTCAAATTTGTTTTTTTATGTAGCATATGTGACACAGTTAGACCTCATATACTACAAAGCTGTAGACTATTACAAGGCCTGTAAAATTAAAGAGTATTACACTCAAAACAGGTAACTGAAAGCAGTTAGGACAGTCAATGTAAAGGTCTCATGTCCTGCAAAACCCTTTTTCTTTGCTTTTAATGTTGTTAGAGGGGCAGAAGAACATGACACAACTTACTTAACTCTCAGTTCACAGATAAACGCTCTATGCCTCTTTTAAAGAAAATGCCCCTCAAAACGCCCTGTGTTTTCTTCCTGGGATTTATTATGTAACAGCTATACAGCCTCAACCTACATGTGTTTTTCTGCTTGTCACTGTCAGATGCCATGACTATTCTGAAAATCCGCTCTGTGGCCGGTAACCAATCCTTTCCCCTCCCATCAGAAAACATTTGGGCTGCAAACCATTGAAGAGCTCATAGTCAAAGCTTCCTGGAGAGTTCAGAGAGTTTCCAGAGGGGAGGGGGAAAGAGCTGCATCTGATCCTCCACAGAGAGGAAATGTTTCTTTTGTTTTTTTTATTCAACTCAAAGTCTGCTTAGTTGACATCCAAGACATGATGTTAACTGTCCAGAACGCCATGACATGGGACCTTCAATATTAAAAATCCAGTATTTTGATTAGACTTCATTGAAGAAAACACATCTAGGAAGCTTTTATCATTTCAAGATCATGTGTTAAAAAAAAAAAAAAAAAAAGAAATAATCATACAAGATTAAAAATGTTTGTAATCTCCCTGCTCCCTCTGAGGAGGTCAGTCTAAGAAGTTGAATACTCATTTTAAATGATTTGAAAAGCCAAAATCTGAGCTTTAATTTGCTGTGTGAATGTAGCCCAAGAATTGCAAAATGTCTCAAATGCTTAAAAATGCAAAATAGAATAAAAAATAGGTAGAATGTTGAGATTTCATATGAAATTGTGATCAGAACTGTGCTACCTGGCACAAGATGAGTTTGGGGTATTTACCTTTCTGGATGTTCTCAAGACTCTGTAGCTCAAGGTGCAGTTTTCTCTTTTGCTCTTGCATGGTGCTGATGTGACTGTTTGTGTGGCTCATCAGCTCCATCTCTAATGGTACAGACACAAAAACAGAGAAAAAAATAGCTTCAAAAATGGTAGTTTGTAAATGAGTAAAAAAGGCCTAACTTTATATTGAGCTCAATCTGCACAAAGACTAATACCCAATTTACTAAGGAATCAATGTACCAGTGGATACTTTTGTAGTTACCTTGATTTGAAAAATGCTGATGACTTCAGTTTTTACAAAATGCTTTTGACTCCAGGAAACAAGTCTTCCTTGGCTGAGGGAGTTTTACCATCAAACTTGTACCACTGAAAATCTTCAATAGAGTTTTTAATATGACAATTAAGGCTGTGAAGTCACTACAGTTTGTATTAAGAATCATTGCACTGTACTTGATGTTTAAAGTAATGATTTTATCAAGAACACAAGGACTCTGCATCGCTTTCCTGCTTTTGTGAGCCTTTTTGTAATCTTACTAACTCTGTATTTAGTCAATGAATGGGCTTAGAACTCATACTTTTAAATATTTTACTTTAACCATTTGTTATTTTACTAGAGGCAATGATGTCTTCTCCATCCAAAAATTTGATATTTTAATTCAACATATAAGATATTTTTCAAAAATATGACAGTATAGGATTGCCAAATTGAAACCAATTTGACAAAAAAGTGTTTCAATGTGGCATATAGACATATTTACTAGCAGTGTGATGCAAAGACTAACAGATCTAGCTACCATGACCAAATATTCTTGTTAAAGGTGACAAAAACTGGCAATTTAATGTATCTAAGAGCTTTCCGTTCCTAAATACCAGAAGCATATATTATCTTAAGAGATTTGTAGTATTCAAGATTCTTCCCATCCAAGATTTGCTTTGAATTTCCCAATTTTTCACAGAAATTATAGATGTTATTTTATTGGTTAATACTGAACCTGATAGTTAAAGAACTATTACCTATATTGATAAAGGGAAGAAAAAAAGTAATTTAATTGCCAGGGAATTCTTAAATGGCCCAAATCTGGCATTGTCTTAAAAAAATGATTGAACCAGAAAAAAATTATGATACAATTGTATTCTGGTTGTATGCTTTGTCAAACTAAGTGCCTAATTACATTTCCACTTTTTAGTAAAATCCAGTTTGTGATTTAGGGTGTACTCGAGTAATATCTTTTTTCTTTTCTATACTTTGGGGCAGAATATGAGAGAAATTTACAAAGGCATGAGGGAACTTGTAACACCCTTAAAAATCTTAAAGTACACAAACCCACATGCAAACCTCCATATTTTCCCTCCATGCGGCTTTTAATCTGATTCACTGTTCTGGCTCTACTAACTATTCCACCAACCAACTATAAATCTAAATCTGGTACTGCCTACAATAACACCTCTTTAGGTTTTTTACCACCAAAACCTATTAACATAAACTTATAAAGCCAACATCTACAGAGACAACAGCATGAAAACATCTTTGACCTTTGAGTAATGACTCCTCCTTCCTCTCCAGGTCCAGGATCTCAGAGTGTGTTTGCTTCTCTAAGTCAGACTCCCTGGTCCCAAAAAGACTGAATTCAGAGTTGAACCGTGTGATCTCCTGAAGGAATTTTTCCTTTTCTTCTGCAGACTCCCTCTTTATTTTGGCCTGTTATAATAGAGACAAATAATGAGAATCTCTACTACAGCTAAATGTGTGGCTACAATGGTCTTCGCTCCTGCTGCTTTAATAAGTATTTATGACACAATTCTGATGAAACACTTATATCAAGGTCAACAGAGGGGAGCCTTTTTCTCTCTTCTACACGAGTTGATCAGTTGTGCTCAAACTCACTGTTCTTTTAAATATAGCTGTGTTTGAAACAGAGCCACCAGGTGAGTCACTGTGATCTGTATGACCTTTGTCCCAACTCTCGTATGTGGGATCAGCCACAGAATCACTTTGCAGAAAAAAAACAAACAAACAAACAAAATAACAACATACAAGATGGCTGCAAATCACATGAAGAGATTTATATTGGAGTTATTTCAGGCAGAATTGTCATGAGAAACACTTTGCAAAGTTGCAGTTTAATCAGGGAAAATAAATTCAATCTTAATGCATACCACAAAAACAAATTAGAAAATTTACCATAACCGTGGATAATTTTAATCTGTTTCTCTACTGTTCTCATTTCCTTTCAGCAAGTTTTATACTGATTTGCTATGTCAGAAAGGCAAGTGAAGTTTAATTTTACTGCTAAAATGAAGTTTATCTCTAACGTACATATGATCTACAGACATTATTTTGTTTTAAATGAATATCTACATTTGACAAAGAATACATCTATCATTCATTTTTTATTCAGATATTGTTTTTCAAATTAGATGTTTACAGATTATGATCATCAGAGCAGGGATGGTGCTGCAAAGACTTTGCAGCTATTTAGAGAAAAAAATCTGTTAACAGACTGAATAAAACATTATTTAACAACTCCTCAATTAAGTAAGGTACATTAAACAGATGATTAATTTAAGTTTTTTAAATTTCTATTTCTTTTTTTTTTCCATGCTTAAAGCACTTCCCTTGCTTGTCTCTTAAAGTGCATCAAGGCTGCAGCGAAATTTTATCAAAGTTCTGCCTTCTTAAGTCAAAACAGATACAAAGTAGGAAAGAAATGTTACAATGTTTACTAGATAAACCGTAGAGAGTAGAGTGATTGTAGACAGTTTGCACAGACGAGCCAAGCAGTGCGTCCTCCTACGAATTTAGTTGTCCGATTACTACAGTTTTTTGTTTTTCTACTTCAATCTTCCACAATAGACATGTAACTGTTTACAAAGTAACATTTGCCATTACTTAAAACAGCCTCTCTAATTGTTTTTTTAAATTAATGGATAAAGAAAACAATCCATTGAACAAAAACAAATAAATCTGGTGAAGCTCATGCTACTCACCATGACTTCAAAAGTGAATACTTTGTTAGAAGAGGAGTGTAATATTAAATACATTGTTGATGCCATCTGTAATAATAAGGTTTAAATCTATGAAACTGTCATTAAAATGCACAGAAAGGTTATTCTTCATACGCAGACTTTATGCTGCAACTTAAGTCTATACTAAATGAAAAGTGGCTTACACAAGCTCAGAGCTGGCTTTGGATTCAGGGGTACCCAAAGCACAAATAAATAAATGACGATCTGTGTGTGGAAAACAGTAAAACAAACGCTGATGACAGCCTTGGGCTCAAATATGTCTGTTTGCTGCTGCTGCATAAACTTAGATAAAAGCCAAAGATTTCATTGGGAGTGCTGATGCTTTTGTCATTTGGATTTTATACATTTTTTGCATCAGCACAGAGAACAAGTGCCTTGTTTTTGAGAGGAGCACAAGATAACTTTAAGAATTAAACAACAATACACCCATTTTCTACAGGCTCAATAAGTAAGAGCCAATGTCACTAAAAACTACAGGTGTAAAGAGACTGTGTTCTTTGAAACAGACAGTGATGATTACATCGGCATCACCTCAAAGTGTTGAAATATCTGCATTCTGACTGTTGTAAAAAAGTGTGTTATTGTACTTTCCTTTAAAAAGCAACATGCACTTCTCTATATTAACATTTTCTGTACAAACTGATCGGTTAAATCTAAACAGCATGCAAGTCAAAGCTCCCTGTGCGTTTACATACTTGTAATCAGGGATTGTTTTGTTCCCTCTTCCTGCAGCTCGTACTCCAAATAGAGGTGTAGGCCAATTTGTGCACATCTACATTGTTTGGACTGTAAAGTTAACAAGGTATCCAGTTTGATATGAGAATGTAAATATTGAAACAGGATTTAACCCACAAGACGCTCCTGGAGGCGGTTCTTCTGGCAGAGCAGCTCCTCAATTTTCATCAGCATCTGGTTTTCTTGTTTCTTCATTAGCTCGTGCTCCAGCTTCATCACTGACAACTGCTGAGCCTGGAGCACAAAGAGATGAGTCAGCAGTTTGGACATGCAATCTCAAAGACAGATGAAGTGAAAGGCATGAGAACAAATTATTGGTATGTGAAAGGTGTGTTATGTCTTTTCTTACTCAAAAGGACAGTATGTAAATGTCACTGTGGGGGATCTATTTTGCTTAGTGTGGTTGGGTAACACAGATCATTTCCTGAGTTAAGATGATCCAGTGTTATGTGTCAGCCCATTAATGGCAATTAACATGATGTGTTAGCATTAAGCTAACATGCTAAGATGTCCTGCTGATCAGTGTTAATTTTGACAGCACTTTTAATTTATAGTCTTTTGCCTAAAAAATCTTGTAGTTTTAGTCATAATTTAGTCATCTAAATTGTTTTAATTCTAGTCTAGTTTTTGTTGATGAAATTTCACAACATTTTAGTCAATGACAAATACTTTGTTTAGTAAGAGTTTCATGTTTTTTAGTCTTCTCTTAATGTGTTTGTTTACTTAAAAAATGACTTTTTCTATAGTGCATTCATGTCCATCTGTGTCAACCCCAGTAAGCAGGGAGCGGCTTTACTGCTAGACAGATAATGGCAAATGAATTTGAGACAAAAATAATTTATTTTAACTTAAAGGGCTATAGTTAGGAGCTGCTTAAAAAAACAGCAGGAGGGGGGTCGAACTCAAGTAGTTATGTCTGCATGCCCCATACGAGTGATGGATAATACCAAACTTTTTCAAAGTGTTACAATACTTTTACTTTCTGCTTTAACTCTTTGCTATACCAATACCTATTATCCTCTAAATGCATACACAGTTGTAATGAATTATCTGTTTTAAGTGACCTAAAACATACAAAGGAAACATGTCGGCAGGCACTACAGATGTTACTTGGATTGTACAACAGCACCTTCTCATATCAGCCTCTTTATATCGGTTTAACTTTGAGATTAGATTATCTCAGAAGTTCAGAAGTCACATGACACAGAGTGCACGCTGTCTCTGCACACACCTGAGGGAAGAGCACAAATAAACATTTTATCAGAGTCATCATTTTGTATTGATTCTTAATGGAAGAATTCAATACCATATGAGTACTTGTGAAAGTATTGATTCCTTGATAATGCAGTTGCACTACATCCACTCTTACCCCATACAGAGACTGTTGTCTTCAGGGCAACACTGGCCTGTGTTTCATCACCTGTATTTCAATATCCCCCAACTCTCACTACATAGTCTACCTTCTAAATATAAGTTAGGGCTGGATCATAGGGCCAAAAATGAAATCCATAATATTTTAACACAGATATTGAATTCTTCTTTTAATTGCATTTTCTTAACCCTAATTTTCTTAACCTGGACCTGCATGATTGAATGTCTGTTATCAGACAGCTTCACCTTGCCAAGCTCCAATCTCAGACGGCACGGCCCAATCGGATTCCTTCAGAACAAGAAGAGGTGGGAGCAGGAAGTGACTGCACGTACAGAGATTAGCTAACAGCTTCAGCAGCAATTCAATCAGATCTGGATTTCTTTAAGTTTAAATGAAAAACACTGAAAGCACTTCTCCATAGAAATTACATTTTTGCTCCACTTTGGCCATGTTGTGCTCGTAGTTTTTTCTATGTAGTGGCTTACATGTTGCGGCAGCAGCCCTCGCCTACTTCACTATCTGATAATCCTCTAATCAACCAATCAATCAATCAAACTTTATTTGTGAAGCACTTTACATACAAACAATTAAGCACAAAGTGCTGTAAATTCAAAATCATAAGCAGATAAGTGTCAGAGGAGACAATATAAAATATAAAACCCCACCCACCCTCCCAACCCACATTCAACACACACGCACACACAAGAACACTAAGTTCTCTAAGGACTCTACAAACAGACACAGATGAATGTGATTGACGAATGATCCCCAATCAACTGCCTGATTTGATTTTGCAAGGTTGACCATTACCAAACACTTTCTATGGACTGTGCAAAAAAAGACAGGAAATATGTAAACCAAATCTTGTTTTAATTCTATCAAAAAAATCACAAAACTAAATCAATTTCCCTCTTACAGTTAAAATGTAGGCTGTTATCATTCATGAAAGGGTGACTGTTGAGTTTGGAGTAGGCAGGCTTGTCCACATTTACAATAAAAGCTGTTCTACTTTTGTATAACATTAACATGGAACTCTGATTATTGATACATTTAATTTAAACATAAATACAAGCCTAAAAATGTGCCTGTTAAGCAATGTCAGGGCCTACCATTATGAAAGCACTAAAAAGTATCACTATTTCTATATTTTAATGATGCCCAGGGGGAGCAAAATGAGCAATGTAGGAAATCAAAGGGAAAACTCTCACTTATAATTTTTTAAATCTTATGCAAAAAATAAATCTGAATCAATCAATATTGCCAAGCCCTAACACAATTAAAACTCATTCACTGTCACTCTCTGTTGTCCCTTGTCCTTTCCTCAGCATGTTGATTATATGGAAATCTCTGTACAAAAGAAAATTGCTAAATCATACAGGAAGCTAAAATCATGTAGGATGATTTATAAATATTCCTCAGGCTTTATTTTCAGCACAGTTCTAAACCTATTATTTAAGCTGTCAGCAGGGAGGTAGGTTTATTGTTTATTACGGCAGTGGATAAGCAATTCCAGTGAGCAAAATCAGCTTCCACATTTTCTAAACACTGTAATTATCTTAAGACAGCTCTCATAAACGCTACAACGCTACATGATGACAGATGTAAACACACAGCACGGGAAAAACACCCTGCATGTCTGAATGATGCAGACAGTTACAGTATTTCATTCAATGAGGTCAGAAAAGGTAATCGAGCTGTGTGCTCTCAGGCTAATCATACTCATGACATTGTGTTGTATTCAGCATCTTCTCTAATTAAAGATAGTGACTTCCTCTTTTGTTCTAATGTCCACTTTTACAACGGGAAGAAGTTGGCAGTATTTCTGAAAGGTCAACGAGGCAGCCTTTGACATCATATCTCACACATGCTAAAAGGTTTCTCTAATGTTATCCGGTGGAAATTAGCCATTGATTTTACAGTGCCACTTGCAATTTGCACTGTTGATGAAATGAAAGGGAGAGATCAAGTGTTCTCAATCATAAAGCAGATCAGCTGATCAATATGCCGATATGCACTTCTTAACCCCATGTGTCATTGCCAAGTATTCAATGTGGACCAATCTAAGGTTTTTTTGGTCAAGTGCCTTATGAAAAGTTAACTGGTACAACTACAACAAAACCTTTGGACAGTTATTACCGTAGAATATTATTTATGTATGTTTTTGCCTGAAGACATAAAAAGCTTCAGAGTTCATATGAAATACTAAATGTACCAACAATTACAATATCAGGGTGTCCTATTACAAAACCCCAGTATTTTTCAGCAGTAAGTTGTATATATGCAATTAAACCTACAAAGAAATATAAGAAATAAATGTAAGAATATATACTCAGATACAGACAATTAACATATGAATTTTATATATTGTATTTAATACACTTTATTTGTCATTTATATATACGTTCATCTTAGGCATGCAAAATATGAGAGAAGTGATGTGCATACAAAGTGTGATAAACAACAAGCTTTGTCGAAATCAATTTAAAATAATATTTAAAATGTAAAACAAATCAAGCTTATTTTTTTTCCATAAACCTGCAACATTTTCTAAAAAGTTAGATATTTCACCTATTAAGTTTATGATTGCATCAATGTGGCATGAGGGAATGTAATGTACACATGATATTTGAGGGGGCACTGCTTTTTTCTTAAAACATTTTCATTCTTTTCATCTTAAGTCCGCACTTGTATGGTTTGTTTATTGCAAATTTTCACATTGCAATAAAAAAATAAGGCTAAACTGCATTGTAGCCTCATTTGCTCACACACTGTTAAAATGTTTTTAAAGATATGTTGTAGCAAATAGTGTCATAGTTTCTCGTCTGTCATTGCATATTAAAATATTAAATTATAAATCATAAAAAATTAAATTATTAAAAATATTCATGAACCAACATATCACAGTATTTTTCTGTCTCATACTGTATCAGTATTTCATAGCACAATTAAAAATATCTGACTAGTTAACAACTTGAAGAAATATAAAATATTAATATACATTGAGGCTGCACGGTGGTGTAGCAGGTAATGCTGGTGCAAGAGGGTTGCTGGTTTGACCGGAGTGGAGTATGCGTGTTCACCCATGCTTACTTTGGTTTTCTCCGTGTACTCCAGTTTTCTCCCAAAGACCAAAAACATGCTTGTTAGGTTAACTTTTAAAACTAAATAGCCCTAAGATGCAAATGTATTGAATGGTTCTACATGGTGGCTGTGGGGTGCACCTTGACCAGCCCAAAGTGTACCCTGCCTCTTGCCCAATATCAGCAGGGATAGGCACCGGGCCCCCACAACCCCGAAAGAGATAGGCAGTCTGTCTAATAGAAGGGTGGATGAATGGATTTTTTTTGTTTGTTTGTTTTCCTTTTTATAATTGGATTTAATGTTTTTTTCTGTTTATTTTGTCTGTATGTATCTCTTCAGGTGAGGTTTGTAAATAAGCTCTCATTAGGTTTCTACCCCACCTGCACATGTGACTTAATCTCATTCACTTTTCGCTGTCTTTTCTTTTAAATATGTGCAAGTAAATAAAACTAAACTTTAATGCAATCTGTGTTTTGTATTGTAATTCAGGTGCCGGCCACTTGTTGGCAGCAGGCCATTTGACTCCCTAACATTCATTAATAATATTTCTGTCTCTAGTACAGACAATAAAGTTTATCCATGTTGCAGTGACAAAGATTTATACAAATAAAAGTGATAAAAACAACATGTTGGGCTCTTAACATGATAAAAAAAAGACAACTGAGTACAGAAAACTGCTGTGAAATATCGCCCAGCTTATGGTGAAGTACTTTATCCTGGTATGACACCCATATATTGCATCACATGATGCATTGCTTAATTTCTGTCAATACACACCCCTACCATTAATATTTTGGTAACAAAAAAAAATAATACTATTATCACAAGTTACTAATAATAATATTCCCTCACCTTAGTTTCAATATCCTCCTTGGTCTTTTCAAGATTTTCTTTAGAAGTCTTGATCTGCTCCTGGCATCTTACAATGGAAACTTTGACTTGAGAAAGAAAAGATAAAGACTATTAGACTGTAACCAGCAAAAGAGGAAACACAACAGAAAACGTTTCATGACACTTATGTTTAGGGAAGTTTTTTTTAAAACCATAAAAAACAATACAAATGAATTTATAAGCCAATAATTACACATATAAGATAATGCATTGTTCACAGTTATCACCATTGCAAGCAAACCAAGATGGAGCTTATTTTGTTAACATAATTTTCCATTACCTTCTTTTAATTTCTGCGTCTGTTCAGTCAGCTGTTGCTCTGTTAGAATAATCTGCTGAAACAGAGAGTCTAGACTCATTTTTTAGCTAATAGCTGCAGTGGTCTGTAGTGTTAATCAACAAAATAAGTCCCGTTGTATTCAGTCTGTAAATAAACTCCTAGCTTAAATGACGACCATTTTGATAAATCTGTAACGCTGACTTCAGACCAACCAAGCCCGCCCATTTGGAAACATCTGATTGGCTGATACAGACGTTCTATTTCAAGCACCGACCAATCACATTTGTTATGGCGCTGACTGAGGCAGACAACGCCCACTGGCCAATCAGAGGAAGAGTCTGTTTGCGTGTGGGTGCGTCCAGACTCTTCAAATAACAAAAAGTTGGTTAAACAAGGAGAACTTAATGTTTTGGGGTTGCAACCTTAACTGCGGAAAGGGGAAACTCAGGTCAGTTGTGGCAGTGCAACAGAACTTAACTTTGATCAGAGCTAGCTTAAACAGCATCCCTTGAAGGTAAAACAGAAGCTATTGTTTAGTGGCTTTTGTTTATTTACGTTTTCTGGGCCGCTCCTTGTTCTGAAAATGTCACTTAAATGCAGTAACAGGTTATTAATTTAATTTAGCAGTGGAAAGGCAAGTTTCTCGTCTTTTAGCTGAAATTAACAATGTTATTATTGTATTTATTTTTAGATCATTTGAACGGTGTTGGGCACTTGTAACTTGTAATAAATTGCTGTAGTAATATTACTCTTTTGGGAAATAGTAGAGTGAAGTACTATAGTTTCTAATAAGTAATAATATTAGTTACTATTCAAAGTAATGTTACTTCAATTTATGTCTTAGGCAAAAATTGTAATGTGCACACAAAGTGGCTAACATGAAGAGTAAGAGGGAAGGACTGAGCTGTACTTTCAACAACTGCCAATAGGATCTTTACATTAAGTTCAAAATCTTTAAAAAAAAAAACATTGTTGTATATTGTAGCCTGTGTTAAACTACAACAGATCATTTTTTCTTTTTTTTAAAAGGGACAAGAAAAAGGGAATTTAAATGTTAATTAATTAATTGTTTTTGACATTAAGTAATAAGTAAAATCACATTATTAATTTTCTAGGGAGAAATGAATGATAAATATTTTTTAACAATTGTAAAGTAACTCACCAAACACTGCATCAAACTTCAGGATAATCCCTCAGCCATACAATGAAGAAAGGTGATTTTTCATGATTCATCGTTATAGCAATATGAGCCTCTGCAATGAACTCATCACCACAATCTGGATTTGTTGCAATAAATTGCAAACAACTTTATGTTGTGGTTTAACAAAGTTTTGTGGTAAAACAACCCTCTTTTCCCCATTTAGTGCTGTCAGATGAAGCCAAAACTGCTGTAAGTATGTTTCAGTTGCAAGAGTTGTTAAAAAAAGAGAGAAAAGCATTGGCTGATAATAAAAATGAGTTAAAATTAACATTAGAATAAATATCAAAAGTTTTAAAAAGTCTTAATCATGGCTTGCAGACAGTATTTGATTATGCTTATAATGTAACAATATACAATTACTTTTCATAGTATTTACTATTCTAAATGCTGATGTATATTAGATTAAAATGGGACTTTGTAGAATCGCTTGATCAGATTCTCTGTAAGGTTTAGTGTGGTTAGTTTGTAATCAACAACTTTTTAAAATGTGTCTGTTTAGATATATTTGACTGTCTTTTTACAGGTCAAGCCAGGCTCTATCCGTGTTTCACTGCACAAGGCTCTCAAACCCAAATTTCTCCCACTGCCGCATCAAATGACTTGAAAAAGCGCAAATATGATGGGTGAGGGGGTTTCAGATAGTAAAAAAGTGAGCCTGTCCTATAAAAACATAATTTCTGTTGCACCATGCCCACACTACTCCACACAGCCCCGCAAAACTGGGTTTAAAATTAACATGTTAAATTAAAAGTAATTCACATTTTTTTAAACAATTTTAATTATGCCATACCACACTCTTTAAGAACCTTGTTTAAATATTTATGTCTCATATTTAAGAATTTCTTCATTTTTTTCTCATTTATTCACATTACTGTCTTCTCTAAAAAATAACAAGATTTAAATCAGAACATATTTGTCATTATTAAAAGTTGAGATTTGACATTTCTGTCAACATTTTTGTCTACATCATTTAAAAATTAAACAAGGAATTAAAAAATATAGCTTAAAAGTGACCATCTTGAATGAAACATAAATTACTTATTTATTTGAAAATGAACCAGTTGCCAGTCTTGGCATATTATAGACTGTGTTTTCAATACTGATCCACAAAAACATGAACAGTGGTGGAAAATATAGATTAATATTTTGAGCATATTTGCTTCATTAATAAAAGGTGAACATTTTTTGTGGTTTTCTTTCTCATGTGTCTCCCTGAAGCTCTTTCATGCCCGAGTTGGCAGACGTGATATACTAATATATATCCAACACAGAAACTATACTATCATCTGTGTGTGAGTGCGAATGTGAATGTGTCGATGTGATCTATGATGGAAAGCGGTTTGAGTAGCGAGACAGACTTGAAAAGCATTATACAAACTCAAGTTCATTTACCATTTATATCTTTCACAAACTGTGATATTGGGGAGAAAAAAAACATGTAAAACAGCCTCAGGCCCATAACTGCAAAAGCTTATGACATTAGCTAGCTGCACTCCACCCTGCCCACACTGACATACTTCCCCATGTGTTGAATGGAGCGCTGTGTATCGGTACACTCAGCTCTCTCAACAGTAATCCATTGAGACCTGCTGTGTACATTTGTCACACAATTCCTCACTTTGACCAATTTTCTGGTTTCACCACGGGGACAGAAAATGTTTCTGATCCGGTGCCATGAGGCACATTACAGTGTGAAACGTTAAATGACCCGGGGACTACATCATTCTGACATTCATTTGCAAAATTAATATCACATATTGATTCAGCCTTTTCATAAATCACCAGACTGAGCCCCTCCTCTGACTGGCAAGGCTCCCTTTAGAGACTAGTAGAACAGCAGAGTCATCAAACTGCGAGCAGACAATTATCCCTGAAAGAAGCCTGAGCTTGGCGTTCATTTTCATCCATATTTCTTAAAATGTTTAGATAGCTGTGGACACTTGCCCGTGTTTCTCCTTTTTTAACTGAAATCAAAGGTCAAATTGCAAAAGAAAAGCCTTTGCAAGATGGATTTGTCATTCATACCTACAGCCTCCCCCTTCAATAAAAAATCATTCACTTACATTCAAATAAACTGCTCTCCTTTTCCCTACATGTGTGTATTTGAGTTAATTTACCGCTGTTGATTGATTTATCCCTCTCTTTATTATAGAGGGACCCTCATTGACAGAGACTGGCCTCGTCTATTTAGTGGATTAGCCTTTGAATAAACCTGATAGGCAATCAATAAGCTATAGGATGAGTTACAAGCCACATAATGAAGTGTTTCTGTTATTATGATCATGTTGTTTTTACATTTCTAATAATCTGAATCCAATTGATCAGGCAGTGGTGTTTGTAATTTAATGCAAACATTGAATATTGACTTTGAAATGTCTTGACAGTATATGAACGCTCCTGTTTGTTTTTACAGGGAACAGTACTCATAAACCACCAACAGATGGCGACATTCCCCCAGCGTCTGCTCCCCTGTAACCACTGAGCCCTGCGCTGACAGCCTGCTTGACTTAACAAGTATCAAAAACACATTTTTTTTACCCCAAGATGATTTTTTAACAAAAGCCCTGAAGTGTGTCATCATCCAAGCCCATCGCATATCCCAACCTCTCCAGAGCTGGCAGCTACTGTTGCATAACTCTTTTTCTGTCATTTGAAAATTGGATTATTATCATGACAAAGAGGGAGGTGCCACACATACACTCACATGCCTGAAATATCATGTGCAAAGAGAGAGGCTGGATTAGTGGCTCTTTTTGTCATTGTAGTGGCAGAAAGGGATCCAGGTTGAACTTGTTTAATAAGCAGGTACATATGTGAACCAAGGCCATCAATCATGTTGTGATCTTTGCCCTTTTTCCCTTGTAGGCAGTTGGACTAAAGTGTAAAAACCAGCCTCCCCATATTAAAGACGAATTTGATTCATAGCTCACTGAATGCAACCACATGTAGTTTACAGCCGGTGCTGCTTTTAATTGGCTGGATAAGTTATTATTACATGAGCTATGTGAGCTTTATTTAAAGTCACATAAAACAGACTGGTTATAGGTCTGAAGAGATTTAGTTTTTAGTTTTGTTTTTTGTATTTTTACTAGTGTTTGACTGTTTGTCAGCTTGTCTATCGGAAAGATCACTCAATTACATATCAATGGATTATGATGCATTGCTCAAGGAATTCATCAACATTGCCGGATTAGACAGTTTTCCACATTTTGATTAATAACTCAATAAAATCTCAATAAATGTTGATGACATTTTCAGGGAATGTTGGTCATGGAGCAAGAGAAAAGTAATTAGATTTTGGTGGTGATCTGAATTTGCATGTGGATCCAGGATTTTTTTTTTCAAGGATTTGTTAGCAGTGCAAGATGGAGCAATTTTCCACATTTTTGCTAGTAACTCAAAAGGCTTTCAGCAAATGTTGAAAAACTTTTCAAAGAATGTTGGTCAATGCACAAGGACCAAGTGTTACATTATGGTGGTGATCTGAATCCGGCTGTTGATCCTGGACTTTTTTTTTTTTTTTTTTTTAACAAGGATCTGATAACAATGCAAGGCAGGTCAGTTTTCCACACTTGCGAATTTTGAAGACATTTTCAGGGAAAGCTGTTCATGGCACAAGGAAGAAGTGATTAGGTTTTGGCAGATTTTTCAGTGATTTTTTAATTAATTTTAATAGGGCAGTTTTCCACATTTTTGGCAAGAACTCTCCTGACAGTGTTGAAAATGCCTTGGTGGATGTTTGAAGCACTTCTAAGTTCAAAACAGATTTTCTCATATGTTTCCCATGTGCATAAAGTGAGCGTAAACTTTATTTATTCCCCAGGATTTTATTGTGATTCTGCCCTGATTAGAGAGTGATAAAGGGCCTGTATCTTAGTTAATTTATGAGCAGATTACTGTAGTTCATCGCAAAGGGGGAAGCTGGCACTCTCCTCCTGCTGAATGCGCTGTAGACAGCAGTGGGGCTCCAGTTGGCTGTGTGCGCTCAGACGCACAGACGCAGAGCATCCACACTGGCTGGAGTTGTTGGAGGACACTCGGCCGCTCTCGCTTTCCACCGCTGCTCTGATCCCGCTGTTGTTTGTCTCCCGGCGGTGAGAAGACCACCCGCACGGGAGGGAAAGGACTGACAGAGACTCGTATATTTTACCATAAAGACTTTTAAGACGCCGGGACTTTTTGAAAGAGAGGGGATTGTTTCATGCATGAGGCGAGCTGGATCAGTTCTGTACAGCGGAGCGCACGTTGCTACGTCCTTTCAATGGATTTCAGTGTCGCGGAGGTACCCTGGGAATTAAACTCTTATTAAGTCGCTTTTTAGTTTCAAGTTGTCCTTCCACTAAGGGTTTATGTCTCACAAAAAGAGGAAGACGATGATCCTTGCGGTACTGTATGTCGTTCTGCCTCTTTTGGGTAAGTTTGACTTCATTATTCTTCACTTGCAGCGGGTCCGTTTGGCACGAAATCATGCCATATGTGCTTCTTTTGTGCACGGTGGCAAAAAGGCAATTCTGTTATTAAAATGGAGCTTGGCAGGGGTAGTGACGACTCGCTGGGAGTCTGAGATTGTACGGCGATCCGAAGTGCTCCAAAAGAAAAGTGGATCCAAACTATCTCTGCCTCTCAGTCACAACTGTGCCTTAGTAAATATACATGAAAAGTAGCATGGATCACAAAGTCGCCTTTATTGTAAAAAGAAAAGCTGTTTGCAGTGAATAGTTTTCTGCATTGAAACCTAAGTGAATCCCTTTGCAGAGATGTGGATTCATTTTATGTCACAAAGCCACTGAAAACTCATAATCTTATTTTATAACCCTTTGAGCAGCTTGCAAAATGTCTCTAAGCATGAAATAGTTGCTTTACATGACCAAAAACACATTACCTTGTGTTATTTTCATTAATGATCTCAACTGTGCTTTCCAGATGTGTTGTGTTATGCAGAGGAGCACCTGCGTGCCCGGCTGGACTGTGTGAGGGCCAGCGAGCAGTGTCTGAAGGAGCAGGCGTGCAGCACCAAGTACCGCACCATGAGGCAGTGTGTGGCCGGAGGCAAAGAGAGCAACTTCAGCATGGTGGCCGGCCAAGAGGCCAAAGACGAGTGCAGAAGTGCCATGGACGCGCTCAAACAGAGCCCACTGTACAACTGCCGGTGTAAAAGGGGCATGAAGAAAGAGAAGAACTGTCTGCGTATTTACTGGGGGATCTATCAGACATTACAAGGTGGGTTTGGTGTAGTGAAAGTCATAAGGCTCAGTAATTGGAGCCAGCTCTTTTGGCATCAAAACAGCTCCTCATTGGTACCATTATGGCTTATGCCAAAGTTACTGATGTTTTAGCCCATGATTGATTGGTTATTTGTATGTAACTTTAAGAATTACTTGTTGTTAAACAGAACCTGATAACTGATAGTGTAGCTCAATTTTACATTGTGTTTAGGGATAGGGATGGGAATTAATAACATCTTGTTGATACCAATGCCATCATCAATTCTGCTTTCCCATCCAGTTCTTCTTGGATTTCCTCATCTATCCTTGTGGATATTCTGTGTAGGGATGCACAATGTTAGTGTCACAATATCTGTATTGGCAGATGATAGCTTAAAAAGTTGAATATCAGTATTGGAAAAACAATATTTTTTCTGCCAAAATATAAGGCAATACATCCACCATACATGTCTGCCATATATATGTAGCACCTATTTTGGCTGGAATCTTCACAGGTGCACAAATGTGCAAGAATGCTTCACCTTCTTAAAGTTACATTAAAAAACTAATGTATATGGTATCATATATCGTAGAAACATTTGATTGGTTTCCATGTTCCATATCTATTTCAAGCACAAATAAATTGTCACAGTGGAAAAAATATGTAAATTCTAGCATTGTAAAGATCTAGGCTTCTTCACAGAAATATGTATATATGTATATCACACTGGTTAAAATTTCTGTAGCAAAACCAGCATATCAGACATCAGCAAAAATCCAGCACCATGCACCCCTAATTCAGTGGGAAAAAAGGTCTGCACAGATTATCTGTGTTGACAATATCAGACACATGGCACTCCTGATATTTAAAGCTATAGTGCATACAATTTGTCCCCCAGGGGGCTCTCAAGTAAACAAAACAACTGCTGATGAGACAAGACATAGTGATCAAGTCACCCTTACCCCTTTCTTTGCCCAGTGTTTTTTAGACTGAGGAAACCTTACAGTGAAAACATAACTCCATGAGATGTTTTAGCTAAATACTAAACCAGTGTTTTTGTGTTGTGGAAGAACTTCAAATAATGTAAGAGAAAAACGTTTCAAAAATGACTTCCTGGTTCATCTGTAAAAATTAGGAATTTCTCTGTCTTCCAAAAATTAAGATTATATTTGAGGATATGTTCGCTTTCCTTAAAAAATACGGCATATAATAAATTATTTTAAAAGGCTGGAAAGAAAGGCAAAGTTCTACAAAACATATTAAAATGCAATGCCATGCTTCATCAATAAATGCTTCAGCGTGTTGCTTGTGTTTCCATCCTTGCAACCACAGACTTCCACATTGGGCTATTGGTGTAATTTTGTGTAAAAATTAAGCCACACTTTAAATGGATCCTGTTTCCTGTCAGACATGATTACATCCTGGCCTCCTCATTATCATCTATGCTGACTGCCTCTCCAGAGAGCGTGACGTAATTGTTTTGCAAGGCATTAACAAGGAAGTGATTTAGCAGAAAGGCAGAAGATACTAGGTGGAGACTTCTTAAGACACTCTCAGTATAAGCAGGTATCCTTTACTAGGTTAGGGATGAGTGTTTCAAGGCAAATTACTTTTTGAAAGTTTCTGGTAATTATTTAAAAGAATTCTAAGAGATGTGTAGTAATGTATTTCAGGGTTTTAGCTTAATGCTGACACATAATTGCCATTGACAGGCTAACAGATTTAGTGTTGCTTTGTGCTAATATTAACTCAAGAAACAATCTACCTCACCTTTAAAATACTAAAATAAATAGACTAGTTGTAACCAATCCTCCAGTCCTATCCCTGTTTGGTTAAAAACTTAAATGTTGTACCACAGAGGTACTGATGTGACTGTGACCAAACAAAATGTTGTGAGTTCATCCCTTTATTTTGTCATGCATCTGACAAAAAAATATTTAACAAAGGGAAAACAGTTCTAATCTTCTCCTTTTCAAAGAAAGAACTTTAAGTCTTGTGTTTGCAATTAACGCATCACTTGGACTGTATTTTTGGCCTCACTTTTCTGCTTATTTATCCTCATCTTTTTAGCAGACTCTGAAAGCGTAGGCTTTAATGTGCTGTTTTATAGCAGATAATTAGCCTCTGTACTGACGTTGCTTTTTCTTGTTTGCTTTATTTAAGCAAAACCCCACTGCCATGGTAAACACTGGATGTATAGCCAACATAGGTCTAATGATCTGTTCTGTAAAAGAGGTAAAGAATGAGATGATACGTTGCCCAAGCCACTTCTTCAGTATGTAGAAAAGAGACAATCAGCCTCTATTCTTCCCCCTCCAGCTCTCTGACCCTCTCATCCCTGCCACCACAAACACATAAACTCCAAAAACTAGCACAGAGCAATTTGTGTCTCATAATGGTTCAATGAGATCATGTACTATCACTCAACTTGCATTCAAATTTGGCCCTTTGCCTCGGTTCATGGCCTCAGCCTTCCAGAGCAGGGTTACTTTTTGACCTCCATAATCACTCTTCTCCTGGAGGTAATGGAGTGTGAAGCCCCTCAGGGCTGGCTGGCATTGCCATCTTAAAGTGTTAAGACCATGCTAGGAGGGCCTTTTTTAGCCCCTTAAACTGCATTCAGACCATGGCTGGAGAGTCAACTTGCAATTGCGCAACACAGCTGACCAACCTAACTAATGAAGCGTGGCGCTGTGTGCCGGCATGGATATTGACTGACCCAAATAACCCGTGTCACATGCAGGCCAATGTGAGGGGCGATCGAGGATAAACAAACAGGAGAGGGGGTAACAACAAATCTATTTGAGCTGTCAATCAATTTTAATATATACAGGGCCAAAACCATACTAAAGTTGACTCAGGACACTTTCGGTATTAGCAGGTATTCTTCTTATACTATTCAGAGTAGAGACAAAGCATTTCAAGGACAAAATACTCGTGAAAGTCTGGAAATCATTTACAAGGATATTTTAAGGAATGAGCCAAGATGTGCATCAGGGTCTTTAACTTGATGCTGACACACAATTCCTCTGATGAGCTAATAGATTTAGCATCGCTTGGCACTAATTTAAACTTTAGAAACGGACTAATTCACTGTTAAATAAACTAAGTTAAATAGTTTAACTGTCTACTTACACAAAACAATCAGTCAAATATAATGTTTTATAAGTGAAGATAAATTAAGTTTATTTCTTAGCTACTCGGTTGTGTGTTATTCAGCTGTTTGCAAACACACTTCAGATGCACTACAGCCACTATTAGGGGGTAGAAGAGCACTGCAGCCATGAGCTAATAAAAGACTGTAATACAGGGTTGCAGTGGATCCATTTTATATTTTTATTGGTTTTAAACACCTTTGTGGTAGTATAGAACTGAAGTCCATTTGGAAGCAAAATAAAAACCTAACTAATAATATAATCTTCAAGGATTTGATATAGTTAGATAATTTCTATTCAAAAAGAGTGCAGGAAGAAGAACTTAGAAGGTCCACTTTTAGTTAGAGGCTTCTGTTTAGAATATCACCAAAGAATACTGGTAACCACAAAGGCAACATCATATTAAAATAAAAGTTTTATACCTAGAGCAAACTAATGTAACTCACATTATATACTTTTACCGGCCAACTATTTGTCTTCTAGTTATGTCTTTTAATGTTAGATTCAAAGATTTCTTTTCAAAGTTATGAAGTTTAAAGTTATTTCATTGGTTAACCCATTGTCCTTAGAGGGTCTCTTTAAGTCTTCTGTTAAATTTCTATAATTTAAAAGTCATTAATTTGTGGAATTATGAGTCTTTTCTGATTATTTAAATCAAAGGTTAAACATGTATTGAGCATCACATGTTTTGTTATACTCTTTGAAAAAATTCCTTGCTGTGTGACAGTTCACCATATTTACAGCATGTTAAGGCTTCACTTTTTATATGCGTCCACAAACTACAGAAGGGGAAAAGGGAGAAGAAGATGGGGAAATACAGATATGAGGACTTTTGGCTTCAAATGATAATTTAATTTAATCAGAGAACATAAACTGAAAGTCTTACTTTCTGAGTTATGTCTGATTACTTAATCATATCTACACTGAATAGGTGAGTTTTCAGAATATTTTTAAGCGAATCCAGTGGGATTTGTTTTGTTTCTGCTTTGGGTGGCAATTTAAGGCAAAGGGTGGTTATGGAGAAGAGGAAATGTTACATATGCTCTCACAAATTGCTGTGATAAGATAAATGAAGGACAGTGGGATAAATTAAAGAAAAAAAAAAGGCTTTGAAACTGGACAATGGTAATTGATGCTATTAATTCCCATATGAAGTCCTAAAAGTGCTCAGCAGAGTGGTGCAAAAAATAGTATTCAGTTTTCTTTCTTTGGGTCTGAAAAAGATCTTAGAAAAGTAGGGCTGGGAAATATATCGAGTAAATCGATCAATTCAATTTTTTGTTGTCGAAGTTATAAAATGAGATAAAATACTAATAAGAGAATTCTGTGTCTGTAAATTGTGAAACTATTGCAGTGGTTGGTGTCAATTTTGACAGTAATGTACCTTTGTTCACAAAATAACGGTGTGCACTTCAATTCTAAGAGGAAAAATCATGAAGTTTTGAGAGTACATTTGGGCAAAACTTGTGTTATGTAAGTTCTATGTCATATGTATTTTTCTTTTTTGTAGACAAATGTAGAAAAATGTATTAAAATTGAGTTTGTGAAAAATAATCAGAAATGCTTTTTTGGCCACATTGCCCTGCCCTAGTGTGACATTCCCCTGTCATACCGATTCAAAACTACTTAGAATCCAAAAGGCAACGATGCGACTAGGTGCAAATTTTCACTTTGATTTTGACTTTGGTTGGTTGTTACAGGAAAGGTCTTAAAAAGTCTCAGATTTGTCTTTTTTTAATATTGTACAGCAACCTTGAAGTAGATGTTGGCTTTCAGTGAGATTACAATGGCATGAATTGTGTTTTAGTTTTTATTTTCAAAACTTCATTGCCCAACCTTACGGACATTTCACAACGTCAAGCACATGGCAAAAGTAAGGATAAACTAAAATTTATGAGGCAGAAACTTCAGGCAGAACAGATGTAGTGGTAGAAAGCCAATGGCAGCAACCTCCTCGCACTGATTGTCTAATATCTGTTATCTTTCTTAGGTAATGATTTCTTGGAGGATTCTCCGTATGAACCAGTCAACAGCCGTTTATCTGACATTTTCCGCCTGGCTCCTATCATAGGTAAGACATTAAAAAAAATCATCCTGGAGGCTTTCTCTCCATCCCTCATTTTGGTTTTATTTTCCACATTGTTTCACTGCTCACCCGTCCAAGTTGAGATACGGTCAAAGCTCCAAGCTGTGCATGCTCTCACTGAAGGTTATCTGTGTGTCAAGTATTTTATCCTTCCTCCTCATCCTCTCTCTCCGCTATCTGTCCGTCCTCCTCTCCGCTCGTTCTCTCGCCCCGGCAACACTTGCATGCTGGCTGGTAGTGACCTTGCATGGGGAGCCATAGTTCTGAGTCTCATCAAGCAGTGGATAAAAAGTGCTTGAGTCGCTGAAGGAGGGCCTCTGTGTGTGTTTCGCAGCTGGATGCGGACAGCTTGGATCCACTTGTTGAAAAGAGAGTGAGGAGCTCCGCTGGGCGAGAGCATGACGGGCATTTTTTCACTCGTGTGTGTTAGGGGAAAGCGATGCTTAGTCTAGCCTCTAGATGGTGATGTTATTCCCTTCTTCACAGCCGCTCAGGTACTCCCTTGTCCCACTGTTGCTGCTATTTGAGAGCCCTAATCTATGAATGTGGTGCAAATCATGTAGCTGCTTACATTTTCATTATTACACTACAGGTGATGAGTGCCATGTCGAATCAAACAGACTTCCTCTGCCTCCACATCTTCAAAGAACAAGGCTGATATTTTGACCCCTTTTGATATAGGCGAGCCTTTTCTTCCCTTTCCGCTGTCATTTTTATCCCACAATAGGCTGATTTGCCCCCAAACCAAAGCTTCTCCTCCAGTCTGGTTAGATCATAATGTGGGTGGTGAGGCACGGATAAACAAATTCTTGGACTGAGTACCGGCTTCACGACCAATTTGCTGCTACAGAAACATCTACTGCTGGTTTTGTCAAGGCTGTTCTCTCCTCCCGCACCTCTCAAGCAAAGGACTTTCAAAGACTGAGCATGTCACTATAACAGTGTGTCTCTGGCCTTTAATATGCCAGTCGGTCCCAGCAGAGGCACGACACCCACGGGCCGTCAGCGCTGAAGCATGTGCAGCACAGGATCATAGTTCACATCACAGGCAGGTGACGTGACTCCACAGTGGGAGCTGGAGTATTCAGGAGCGAGGGTTGAAAGATTTATGTAGTCATTCTCGTGGTGGAGGCTGGAACTTATTTGATGTATAAGTGTGTCTTCACGTTTATTGATGGCTTTAAATATGCAGTTTATCTGCCAGTGTGAGCGCCAGTGAATAGACATGTATTTCATATATATGTATTAAAAATCCACAGATATGACTGAAGTATACCACAGAAACCGAAGGAAATACTTTTTCCTGTGAATGTGATGTGGTTTTTTTTTTTTGCTCCCTAAATGGGTTTTCATTGTTGCTTAACTTAAAATTAATTTCTCTGTTTTTATTTCCTTTCAAATTTGATTCTTTTGTGGCGTGTAAATCCACAAAAACAAATATCTACACAAACAGACTTTAAAGATAGTTTACTATATTATTTATTGTTGAAAGATTAAAAAAGTCTTGATTAGTAGAAATGCTGCAATACAGTTTACTATTAGTTTGATATGTACTTTGTTTTTTGGCTCATGTTTTGGTTTGATTTGATTATTATTTAATTTTAATTAACTAATTAATTAATTATTCATTATTTAGTTTGTTTATTACAGCACAAGCCCATGAGCATTATTTTGGGTATTTAATTCTCAAGTTTATTTGGAGATTTGTTTTTACAATTTTTAAGTTTCTCACTGAAATTTTTCTTGTCCTTTTCTTGAAGTTTGATTTTAACACACCATGAAGACATCTCATTAATTCATTTTACAGCAGAGGTTTCCAAACTTTTTATCAGGGGGCTACTTACAAAGAGAGCAAGGATGACCGGGCCGCTTTGATATACCACTGTTGCCGTATCAGAGTTTATAAACAATCCACAGTTAAGACAGTTAAGAAATACTAAATTATTTTAAATGCTCAAGATAAAGAAGCTAACATCACAGCTTTTCATTAACCTTGACAAGGCAAACAGTTGATCATTGTAAAAGATTTTGGTGTAGCCATTCAGATTTCAGGGGGCCCTGGGCCCTGATCAGCCCTTGCTGCTAATGGATCAGCCCCTGGTAAAGATGCGAATGACCCTTCTTGCAGCAGAGAAGAGATGTAGATCTAAGACTCAAAACAAGAGCAAACTGCACAAAACGGTCAAACTTGTGCTTCTGTTGAAGACTGTAGTGACTTTTTTCTTATTAATAATTAAGCACACACCTGACCTGTTGTTGCATTACGACCCGGCTTCACGTAAAGTACCAATTCAAGTGCCATGTGCTCTTACATATCTTGGGAAGACTGCCTGTTCTCACAGTACACCTTGGGCTTGGAAGTAACTGTAAAAAGAGCTAAAAATTAGATTTGTTGATGTTGCTAAGCAAATTCCAGAGGATGATAAAGAATGTTGTGACAGAGAAATGTAGCTTTTTTTAAGAGGCCATTGAATATTATTGTTTTAAATTGTTTTAAGTTGCTGTGCTGTTTGACTTTTTAATATGTTTTTGTAATTTAGAATTGGCTGCTACCTTGGCCAGGTCTCCCTTGTAAATGAGACGCGTTATCTCAGTGTGACTTACTGGTAAAAAAAATGGTAAAATCAATAAAAAATAAACAAACCAACAAACAGAATAGCCCCCACTGTTTAGTTCGAAGCAGCACAGCTTTATTTTGAGCGATAGAATAAAGATAAAGTTGTAGTGAAGCTGCTTAGATTAAATGTCTTACTTGCCAAAGTCATTTGTAATTGTATTCTAAAGTTACAGAAGTTTATCCTTTTAAATAACTGGATGCTGGCGGCACTAGCCATTTTAACATTAGCTACTACCTGCTTGATATTGTCAGTGAACGCTACATGTTTTTTGGCCAAATTTAACCAACAATGCGCAGCTTTTTTGGTCTGCTTGTTTTGTTTGGTCCTTGTTTGGTTCAGATGGCTTTCAAACTCACTGTGAACAGAACTTTGGTATGCTTAGAAGCAAACTGAGTCTCCCTTGCCAGAGTTTGTGTGAACGTTCACATCAGCCCATCTTAACCAAACTTTCCAGAAAAGTAAAAGCTGCCTAAGTTGTGTGCAACCTGTGTCAGGAAGGTTTACATGTTTTTGCTCTCCTCAACACAAACAGTAAGACATTTGACTCTGGAAGCTAATAAACTGGGAAGTTAGGGAAATTAACATAGTAATTTTAAGATGTTTTCTTTTCTGTTGTTTTAAGGAAAGACACGACAAACCATATATCCAAGGGTTTCAATACAAATCCATAGGCATCCTGTGATGATTGACAGCTGAACATGAATCATTTTTTTGACATTGGAACAGAGACGTCAGTGAAGTACAGTCATGGGCAGTGTGACTTCTGTGTTTGTATCTTTTATACTTGGATAAAACCATTTTTAAGTGTAGACGTCAGAGCAGAAGGATCATGACGACAGTCTCTGGGTCACCTCCAATCATCAGACAATACGACCTGTCCAGTTTGAGGTCTGAGATTGAGTGGTGGGAGGAGAGGGCTGCAGGAGGGTTAGGGGTTAATCAGAGAATAACACATGTTAGACTTAAAGGACGCAGAGCTCAGAACCAGACTGCATGAGATCACCTCCTCCTCCTCTGCTCTCTAAAAGGCAAGGTGACAGGAGAGGGAACAAGGCAGAAATGATTAGTGCTCAGAGCTTTATTTGGTCACTCAGACGCCTTTCACTTTCACGCTGCTGCATGTTCAACTGAGAGGAAGCAAGTGCTGTCTACAGAAAAAGCAAAAACAGATGTATCATTTTTGGAGAGACCATATAAAAAGTATTCTCCTGAGACTTTATTGTTGTGCTTAGTTAGGTATTGCTTTACACAGAATTTAATAGTGGAGTAAACATTGATATAGAAAAAAAACATTGATATAGGAGAATAAAATTGACTTTTTAATATTTTTTCTCTGTAGCTGCATATTTTTGTTTTTTATAGACACATCCATACCAACTTCACACCAACTGACATCTTTAGTCTTTCAATTTGAACCCACATTTCAGTTTGGGTTACAAAAACAACAATCACTTAAGTCCCTATTTCAAATAAACCTGTGAAAATACTATATAAAGAATATTTTATAGTCATCTCACTATTTCAGGACTCCCTAAAATATGTCTCTTATTTGTCACTGTTAGGCTGTGTGAATAGGTAATCCAAGGCTTTAGAAACAATATTTAATCACAGCAATCCTGTAATTCCATGATCAACCCCGGGTCTCTGCCTGAAGCAGCTAATCCATAGTGACACCCATATATATGGTACACACACAGTGCTGTATACTGAACACCTGTTCCTAGCAAAACATGCTTTGGCGTCTGACTGATTTCATTAGGAAGACACGCAGATCATCTTTTTCACCATGCACACTCAGTCTATTGGATCTGCAGCTTCATTAGATATTTGCATGGATTTACGGAGAATCAACAAATCAGCTTGCCTTTTCTTAAAACTCTAGATTTTGCTTTTGTGTGAAAAAGTAAACATAATTTTTGTGAGTGATTTAAAGAGGGAGTTTTGATTTAAACCAATGAAACTATTGATATCTAATGTTTTGGAATTGGACTGTGCTTTTTTCTATTTCAGTAGCTTGACTGGTTTGATTTAGCTATTTACTTTAGATCTGTACCAGAGGCCGAGTGCCTTTGGTTAGTACTGTGAGCCACATTCAAGTGCTGTTGTTGCAGTAGTCAGTGGAGGTTAATTCCTCAGTTAAGCTTTGTCTGTGAACAACAGTGCTAATGTACTTTTTGAATCTTACCTAATAGATTAAAAGATGACAAATAGAATGATGCTGCTATAATAGCATGTATAAAACAACTAACCTCTGTCATGTGTTTTGCTGGTGTTACAGGTTGGGATGTTCAAATTAAACATGTTGTATGGTTTATGTCATTGCCCTGCACCAGAATAACATACCAGTCACTTAGTTTAAGTCAGTTGATGTGTTCAGACTTCAGCTCAGCCTTTGGTCTGGACTGTAGCCGTAGATTAGGCTGGAGCTCTGGTCATTGGTGCTCTCTTTTGGTGCTGTGATGATGCAAATGGTAAAGTATTTTAAGTTTGATGAAGAAATAGATGACACCAGAATATTAAATCCTGTGAACAAGTTGTTTTTATATTTTATTAGAACAGGTCAGAAATCCCAGTCAAATGCTTTATCTAACAATAATGCAGCCACCTACCACTGGTAACCACTGTAGCTCTGCTATGGCTACTACCCAGCTCAACCTTCAAACTCAGAGCAAAGAAAGAACATCAAAAAATCACTATAGAATAAGTAGATGACCTTAGACTCCTGTTGGAATGGCGCGGTTTGGCAGTATTTTGATCTTAAATATTGAGATTAAAGCCCGTTCACATCTAAAGTTTGGCTGACTTGGTTTGGTTTGGGAGAAAAGTTGAAACATTATTGTAGTTTTTATTTGAGTTTGTTATCTTTCACAATGTACTTTTTCACCAAACTATGAAATTGTAATTTAGTCACCCACCAGTAGTTAGGGCTGTAGCTGCCTCTTTGTAACTGCCAACAGGCCTATTGTTGCACTGTGACCCAGAAATACACAGCTGGCTTTGAGTCAAGACAGTAATCTGCTTGAAGTGGTTCAGAAGTATTCTTTGCCATAAAATAAAGACAAAGCTGCATCTAGGAGGCATAATGTGGCACTGGCATATTGACTGGGGTGATGTGTAACCATATTCCACACAGACTTGTAAGTGTTAAACCTAAAACGGAGGCTGGCGGTGCTAGTAATGCTAAGGTAAGCTACACTCTGCTTGATGAATGCTACATTAGCTTGCTTACTGTTGTTGTATTTGGCCAAATTCATGTCACAACCAAAAGCTTTTTGGTTTTCAGGCCTTGTTTGATTGTTGTTTGGTGTGGGTTGCTGAGACCCCCTCTTTTCAGCAGAACCAGAGTTTGGTTCTTTGGTCTGCACCAGAGTTCTCGTGAGCTTTCACACCAGCCCAGATCAACCCAACTTTTCAAAAAACCCAGAGTTTGTTTGGGACCAAACGTTTTAGGTGTGACTTAAGTTGTATGCAGGCTGATACTGTAAAATTACTTGTCTGCGGGCCTTAACCACACTGAGCAGGATGTTTAGCTGGAAGGAGGACTGATGGTTAGCATTGTCAGCACTATCAATGATAGCTAGATTCCATTTTTAAAACAACTACACATCATTTTCTGATGCTTATGACACTGTAAACCTGAAATTAGCAAAGAGTGCTTATGCTTGAAAGTTTTCTGAGTGCTTTTACTTAACATCTATGCAGCAGCTTGCTCCGACCAATGGCGCATGACTTTGCCCATAGGAAGTGTATTTAAAGCGCTGCACAGTTGAGCACAACCCTTTAGGCTAGAAACATGACAAAATACAAAAGTAAATGGTAACTTCACTAGGTTGTTGCGAGTTTACAAGATTACAGGAAGAGCAACATGCAATCACTGGGTTACATTTTCTGCCTGATGTTGTTTTGCTGTCGGCATTGACGTTATTTCCATTATTTCTATATTTTGATATGAAACGGAAACTCTGAGCACTTGTTTTCCATTTTGAGTTGATGTGCTTGGTAGAGTATCACGCAGAGTTGAAGCAGCTCCCGCTGAAAATAGACTCACAATGTAGTTCCAGTGATCCAGCACGAAACTGTGCTGCTGGCACAAATGCAGATGGATCAAGGTGCAGGTTGTGGAAACTGACCGATTGAAGAGACTGGGGGCCATTTGCTGTAAGGTGGAGAGTACGGAATGCTACGTGGGCCGACTATGTGGAAATTGGGGGTCAAACACACTGCTCCTCTTGTATGTATGTATGTATGTATACATTGTTCTGTGACTTCACGGTAGAGTATGTAAACATACAGGCCACATCTGAATTCAAAAGCAGAATCACAATCTGCCTGTGTCTCAGCATTTCAGCCTGTAACCTTTCTTTGAACTCAGAGAAATTCTAGCATTATATGGTGCTTGCTTTATAAATCGGTAAACAAAAAAAAGGTCACCACCATACTGAGAGGGGAAACAAATAATATCCCATCACACTGTAGGAGTTCAGATTAGCTTTAGGAAAAGGAGAGAGCAGAGTTTAGATGAAATGGCTGCCCATGTTTATGAGTCACTGATCCATGCAGGAGGGAGCAACACCGAAAACAGAAAGCATTATTCTGAAATTAGAGTGGACTTGGAATTACTGCCACACTATTTGGCCCAGGCGGCTCGAAAATCAAAGCAATGCGGAGAAATGGATGACTACACAGCACCGGTAGTTTCTCTTTATTCACGAAGACTTCCAGGTAGCTTTTTGGGGTGCCTTTCAAAACATTGTTCATTTTGTCCTGTTACTCCTTGATTCGACTCTCTTCCGGTTGTATTTCAGCACTTCGAATGTATTAAAAATGTTGCATTCACAGCTCTCCAGAATCATGACCCCTTATTTATTACTCTTTTTGTATTGTACCAGAGCAGAGGTGTGCTTGAATTACAACTCTGGAATCTAAAAAAAACTGCAACAGTGAGCATGTATGATTTTAGTGTTGGCGGATGAGACCAGTGCGACGTGTTTGCTAAAAGGATGAAGTGAGAGGTAGAGGACATGTAACACTGGGCACAAAGGAACACGTTCCATTATCAACCATCTGGGTGGCATCCAGATGTGACTTGAATATGCAGCAGCTGAGGTTCAATGATCAGGTGTCAGTGGGTTGAAACTATTTGTTGCATATTAATATTGGCATTGCGTCTTTGTCTCTTTCTGTTGTATAAAAGTCAAACTAGATTAACCCTACAAGTGCTCACATACTAGGCTTGATAACTTTTGAGCCTAGGCTTGCATAGATTGGAGATGGCAGGTTGAGCTGTTGCCCTCTTCGGTATTACTTTAATATGATCAAGCATTTCTAATAATGAAAGTAGATCTGGGCAATATAGCAATTCAGAAACTGGACCGCAATAACATCATGTCAAAGACGATGGTAAGCTTGTGGTGTACTGATGCAGTAAAGCACGCTTGAAATCATGCATATAGGCTGTCAGTCAGTGTGTTTCCCTAAATGGGTGGTGGTAATTAACCTTGCAGAGCAGATGGAACTTCCGGATTCATTGTCTGAAATCCTGCAGGTCGATCTTGCCAACCTCCAGTACTCTACAACTTCATTCGGCTAAATGCTCAGTGGCCCAATCAAGGAGGAGAGGTGGGAGCTGCAGATGTGACGACAGCTGGAAGTGACTGCATGTTTGAAAACAATGGTGTGTGAAGCAGTCTCCGTGGATGCAGCAGTATCTGCAGTTTTATCAGAATTGGACTCAATTTCTTCTTTAAAAGAGGAGCAAGGAACGTCACTTAAAGCTTTTCTTATGAGAAACAATGTTTTAGCTCTTCTCCCGACCGAGGATCACTGCTGGGAAACTGGGAGAGAACGTGGAAATGCTGCGTGAACGATACCAGTAGTATGGTAGCCTGGAGTCATGGTTACTCGACGATACCTAACGAACTATGCTCTCCTCATAAGTTTACCAGGAGAACTTGGTGGGGATTATCTTTGACAAGGTTCATGTCACATATAAGTGGCAAATAATACATCTGTGTGGTATAATTTGATGTAAGACAATAGTCTGAGGACTGAAACATAGTTTAAGCTAACGGCTACGTCATACTGTGGCTTGACATGGATTAGTCTGTGATGAGTGTGATGAGCAGAACGATCATCCAGTCACCAGCTGCTGTTGTTTTTGAAGGTTCTGCCCCTGAAACATTTTTGAACGGCTCTTTCTCGGATGGGCTAGTGAAATATATATGGAACTGTCTGTCTGGCGTGTCAGGTTAGATGGTAATGCAGCCTTAACGCTGGTTGCAATTCCCCAGAACAAAAGAAGAAGATGGCAGAGTCAGCATATTTGTTACTCCCACTTACTAGAGTCAGAGTATATATGGGTTGTCGGGGAGAGAAGTGAAGCTGGAAAAGAGGAAGGAATAAGCAAAAGGGGAGCCAAGGGTAGCAAAGGTGATGGTGGACTTGACCTCAAACTCACCAAGGCCGAGGACATTGTTGATACAAAAAAGAAAATATTACACAAAGTCAAGGCTCATGGCTAAACTTGCATGATGAATCTGCCTTATTCAATGTCAAAAATTCTTTCTGAAACAGCAAAACACATTGAAACTTAAAATGAAGGGAGCAGCACATATTGACTCTTTCATTGAAATGTCATTCGATCTATGAGGGAGCTGTTTTACCTGTTTACCTGATTGCTCTTTAATGGCTTGTTGCTTTATCGTGGCATTAGTGCTACAATTAAACCAAATTATTTTGTGTTATGGATTTAGAACTGAAATACAACACTTTGTACTTTTTTCTTTTTATTGAGCAGCCCTGTTATGAGTAAATTATTTCCAGCCTTTATTATTTTTATTTCTATTATTGGTATTAGCATTGTTGGTGTTGTCATTCAGTGTTTTTTCCATGGGACAATGTTACACTTGCAGTGAAGTAATTACACATATTTTGTTGACAGCATCAGGCTGGTTGAGGGTCTGAGGGTGTTCCTCAGTATGTTTTTTTTTTTTTTTTTGATCATGAGCTAGTCTTGTGTTCTTTGAGGCGTCTTTTTGAGATCTCCTCTTAATGTTTTTAAGGCTTATCTCATTTTAATAATACACCAAATTCTTTTTACACTTAACAGACTTGTTTTTCAGCTCTTGCACTTGTTTATTCACCATATAAAAGTGGCAACTTATTTAGTTTCATAAGAATCTTGATATGCTTGAGCAACTGAATGAGACGGAGATGGAGAGAGACCAGTGCGACAGCCATAACATCACAAAGAGCAGACATGATAATCATAGCAAAAGAAACCCACCTAATAAATCTGTTAAAAGTCCACTGCTCTAAGAACAAGGTCACAATCTCCAGACATCGCTGTCTCCCACCATATCTTTTGTCTTTTTTCAAGCTTTACTGCCAAGCCCCAGCACACTATTGTTTGAAAATATTTAAAACATCAACACAGGGTGACTACTAGGGCTGCGTATTGTTAAGAACCTCACAATTCAATTAGATTTTGATTCTTTAGGTTGTGATTCGATTCAGTAAGAAGTAGAAATACACAAATAATCAGAGTACCTGTTGGCAACTTTTGAATTTTTATTTTGATGTCTGAAAATACAAATTTGCACGATAACAACTTATTTGTGCATAAGGAGTAAAAAAATAAACAATATGACAGGTAATACTATAATTATAAATGTCCACCTGGTCTTTTTTGTCTTTTTTTGTCAATAAATGTGTCAGGAATTGCCCTTTGAATACATTTTTTCACCCTTTTTTTCACGAGAAATAAAAGTAAACAATTCTGGCAGGTATTTGTCATTTTTATGTTATAAATGCTTAAAACAGTGTGTAATTACAAGAAAAAAATAAAAACAGATTTGAATTTTCAGCAGGATTCTCTTCATAAACAATTGTAAATGAACATGTAGAAATTTTCTGAGATGTCCAAAAATAAACTTCACCTATTTTACATAAAGTCAAACATTTTTGTTTGACTGCAGCATTTAGTGTCCATGTTACAGCCTGTTATATTAGACCATGTCCAGTTTTTTTTTTTTTTTTACTGATGGTAGTCCCTGAAGCAGTTCCTGTCCGCCTGAAGACAGAGATCTTGACATTTCTTCGTCCAATATTTATAAATTGGAATCCATAATACTAATGCTATTGTTTACAATATTTTACATTATTTACACAGACAATACTAATAACCAACCGTTAAAATCACTCACATTTTCAGTCTTCTTCTGCCACTAGCGGCAGCTGGACAAACACTGAAAAGGGTACAGCTCCCCCCACTGGCCAGGAGGTGAATCAATTGAGAGGATTTGCTGAATCGATATTGAATTGGGAGGGGAAATATTGCAATGCATTGATGAATTGATAGTTTTACCCACCCCTAGCGACTACACCTAAAGATGCAGCAGCCTCCTGCTCTTCCTCTAACCAGCTGCTGGTCACACAGAGACTTCTCAAGACACAGCATGTGATGCACATCTAAGTTGACAAGATATCAAAAAATAGTAAACATAATCATTTAATGAAAAGAGTGCACACTTTTGCAACTAGATGATTATAAAATCTGCAGAAATACCACCTTTTTTTGAACCCAAGCCCAGAGAGCCACAAGAGAAGGGGGCTCTGGGTTGATGAACCCCTGCCTTAGGGGATGTGATGTACAGGGAACATCTTGCCATGTGGCTATTAGGGCTGAACGATATGGACAAAATTTCATATCTCGATATTCATGCCAGATATCTCGATATCGATATGATACGATACAACTACGGTTTCGGTGAAAACCAAGCATTTTTCAGAAAAATAAAAACATCGTAATACAAAAGAATGCGGAAAGTGCAGTTTTAGCGCAGGGGAAATCTATATGGTTTATATCGTTGCTTTCCGATATTAATATCTTGAATGTTCATATCTCGATATCGATATGATAACGATATATTGTTCAGCCCTGGTGGCTATTGTGCATGTTAACATGATTTGTGGTTCAGCCCCAGAACAAACAACTTAGAACATTACAAAATTAAAGGAGATGTGACCTATGAATGAAGGGATTTTTTTTCAATCATTAGTTTAGACTGGCCTTTTGCAGCATTTTTTGCAGTTTTAAAGTGATAGGGTAGCATTTAGTATGGATGCACTAAACCTCAAACCATCCATTGATTCTTAAAAATGTTGTCACAAATATTAAAGAGTTTGAGTTTGACATCCTTTTAAACTCTGTCGAAACTCTTTTTCCTTCATGTTTTTTCCTCGCCCTGTCAAAAGCATCAGAGACAGTAGCTTTAAGTAAACTTAATCCAGACATATTTTCTTGAGACTTTTTTATCTGCAACCTGTGCATGTTTCAAATTTTCCGCTGTGCAGAAATCAGACACCCTGTTCCCTGGCTCGTAATGAATTTTTTTCATATTGATGTCTGCTTAGCTTAAACGCTCTCCCCTTAAGCTCTGTCCGCTTCCCAGTTGGCTCTCTATGTATCACCCACACACAACTCATAAGCCCCAATATACCAAAGCTCGATATTGTCTCCTCCATGCGTCAAGACTTCAAACACATCTCTTCCCTCCTTCCCCATCCCACCGCTGAAGTCAACCTTGAAGGCAGTCACAGCAATGTGTGCATATGTGCTGGTGTGAAAACATCTGTAAGTGCGTGGCCCCGGCTGTCAAGCTAAAGGCAGCGCTTCAAATCCCTCCCCTGTGCTGACACGCCGCGCTGAGAGGCTGTCAGCACCACTCAACCACTGGCTGCAGAGGAAGTCACTCTCATTATGAGCTGCCAATGTTTCGAGATAACGGTGTCTGCAGCTATCTTTCTCTCTGCTTGTGTTTGTGTATACGTTTACGTGACTGTTAGATAGAGTCAGGGGAGGAATGCAGAGGAGTTACAGGTGCAGGAACATGGTTTATTGTTGTATCAGTTGTAGACAGAGAATATCCAGCATGTTCTTTAAGTTAGTTTTCTTACTTTACTTATTCAAGTTTAACTTAACTAAAAAGTCCTTCAATGTATTTCACTTTGCAATTTTGGTGCCTTTTTGGTTGAAGTTGTCAAAGGGGTGGGCATTTTTAACTTTCTCTCAGCCCTGATCCCACAGAGGCAAACCAGGATTAGATCCAACCCCTGAAATTTAGCAAGTTTAGCCAACACTTCAGAAGATACAGAGTCAAAGATATATTTTATCAGTCAAAGCTTGAAACTTTCATTTCAGGCTACACTACAGTCAAAAAAGCAAGTCATGAAAACCATTCTGGCAGGCTTTTAATGCTACTATCTAGTGTTTTATTGTAGTGAAGTGACATTTTGGCAAGACTACCTCTTAGCATTGTCTGCAACTCAGCTGGAATCTTTTGCATGGCTTGCTACTTTAGAAAAACAATTTATAGGACGGGAATTGATTAGATTTTATTGCTGCCATTGTCATAATCAATTCTGCTTATGGCTCTGATCATTTTTTGGATTCTGTTATCAATTTTTTTGGAGTTGAAAAAGTAGAAAATACACAGATATTTAGTGGAAACATTTTTAAACACATTAAACAACTGGTGTTTAATGCCGCCCTCATAGAAAGTTCTTTTACAAGTGTTTCCACCCTTGCTTGAAATCGCAATTAAATCGTGCAGTTAGTGTCATTTTGTGTACAGATTTAGCCACAATTTTGAAAGTTTATTTTTGCTGTCTCCTAAAAGCATATCTTTGACTTCTTTGCTGTAATTTCTGCTGATTGCTTCTGGTGAGAGTGTGATGTCCTTTATTTGCAGGGCATGCAGACCAATAGTGGTAGGAATTGATAAGGTAATTGTTACGCATAATGACTAATGATATTGATTCCTTTTATTATTGATTCTCTATTGGACTTTGTTTGATTCCATTCCTAATACTATCCATATTTTTGATTAGCATAGCCCATCATTTGCTTTATTTACATGATTAAAACAAAAATGACCTGACTTTCAACAACAAGGAAAGTAGTCTGCTAACATATTCAAATGTTTTTGGCCTATTTGAAAACTGATGGAGAAGCATCTTTCATATGAAGGACTAAACTTATCTAAGCTGATTTATGATTCTAGTATGGCAATGAACCTTTTAAATAAGGAAAAACTATCACATGCTTTTCAAACCAAACATGATCTGACTGACAATAATTTTAAAATGTGGTATATATCATCGTAATCCTCATGCCAGCAGAGTGTTACAGAACTTAAAATATGATGATCTGTTTTTCAAGGAACAAGCCGATGAAGTCATATGGTTCCCGATTTGGTGTTTAGTGTCATAGTCATGCACTCCTGACCTCATCAGTGCTCTTATTAAACCTTTTGCGTCAATTTCCAGGAAGCTTTGTCCTAATTATGTCAGTTATATGACTCAGCTCAATTCACTTAAGCACCGAATCATTTTTTCTGCATGTCTATCACAGATCAAGTTTAGCCATGAGTCCAGCCTGAGTCACAGCAACTTTGCTTTAAATCAGGAGAGAAGCTAGGGGATGTGAAAAAAATCATTAGCAAACTCATACACATAGGAAAGTCTAGGACACAAAAAGCAGTAAATAAGAAAAAAAGAGTAAATTATAATGTTTGTAGGTCATATCCAAAGAGGCTGTCCAAACAGATTTTATAACCAGGCAAATGCAAATAACACAGGGCTAATGCATGTACTTTCTAAAGCAACAATGACAATCTGATGCTGCCCAGGTGGATTCACATCCAGGTCAGACTAATTACAAATGAGGTAACGGTGTGTTGAGAACCAAGCAGGAAACAAACAATGTTAGGAGAGAACAATAGACAAAATATAAAAGCACCAGGATTACATGAACAAACACAAAGCACTATGATAGACTTAACAGAGTGGTTGTGGAAATAAGTTATAACCAACAGTATCTACTTCAACCATATTTTATAGAGGTGTTCCGACTGGCTATCTTTAAACCAGTAATATGATGTGTGCTTTGGTGCTTACTCCTGAGTCTTACTTCACCATTGTAAGCCCACGCAACGCTTTAACAACAGAGGCGGACAAAGCTGGCAATAAGGCTGTGAGAAGCCAAAGAGCCGTCTTTACTGACAAAGCACAATAACATAGCAGGATTTTGTGCAAAAATGACTGCTAGCATATATAGCCTATAATGTTTTTTTTGACGCGCCAGTTGAGATAAAAGATGTCCCCAGAAAAGTGAATTAAAATCTGGATTGAGATCTGGAGACTGTGGAGACCACTGGAGTGCAGGGAACCCGCTGTCACATTAAGAAACCAGTTTGTAATGATCTGAGCTTTGTGACAAACCATGTCATCCTACTGTAAGAAGACATTAGAAGATCATACGGGGTGGACATGGTCAGCAACAATACTCAGGTTCTCAGTTGGTACTAAGAGGCCAAAGTGTGCCCTCAAAATATCCCTCACATCATTACAACACAACAGGCAGCATGATACAAACCAAAATGGACCCATAATCTCATTTCTTTGCACAAATTCTGATCCTGTAATCAGAATAGGCAGCAGAAATCAGGACTCATCAGACCGGGTGGGATATTTTTTTCAGTTTTCTTTTTTCCAATGTTGATGAGCCTGTACAAATTATAGTCTTCTGTACAAATTATAGTCTTTCGTTCCTGTTGTTAGCTGACAAATGTGGCCCTAATCGGTTCTGGTGTGGCCTTACCCGGCCATCTGCTTCAAGATTTGATGTGTTGTGAGACCAAAAATGGTCTCTTACGTGGTTGTAACTCGAACTTTGAGTTTCCTTTCTATCATTTCAAGCCACTCTGGTCAGTGTCCGCTATGTTTTATTTTTTTTATAAATTTAGTTCTTCAGTTTTCAGTGGTGTGAAGAATGACATGTTTTAAGTGCCCATTGTTCTGTTGTGTATGGTCATCCATATTGTAAGACACATGTCCTCTGTTTCAAAGCAAGCAAGGGAAAGCAAAATAGATCCCATTGTCCTGGTCTTTGCCAGCGTTTGTTTTGTGATGGGCTCTCAAATCCAGTGCCGGCAGTACAGTCCCTGTGCCTTGTCTGGTTTGAGCCTTAATCAATAGAGCGCTGTGTTAGATTGGAAACTTGAGGCTGTGTCTACAAGAATATATTGATTTCTCCCTTTTTCTGCTGTTCTCTCCTCCTTTTCCGCCTAAACTCTTCCGCTCAGGCCGGGATCAGAGGATTTATCCTTCAGAAAGGTTTAAGGTGTACAATTCCAGACTCAGCTCGGCTCTCCTGTTCTGAGCGAAGGACACGGCCTGCTGGGGGATGTGTGTTTTCACTGACCTTGTCTTTGTATTACACAGCTGATTTTTGGCATAAAATGTGCAGCAATGTGAGCTAGACAGAGATTCTTAGAGATGAATGAGAGTATTTTTAGCAGAATAGAGATGGATAGAGGCTCTTTGTGGTTTGGGAAGAAGGGCGAGGCTTAGGGAAAATTCCTCTACAATGTGGAAGAAAAATTATTCAAATTCAGTGGTTGCTGTCAGTTTGCATTGTAAAGTGTGCTGTATTATGCAGCGGGGGCTGAACCTAGAACAGATTTAATCCAAATCCTCAAGGCAAGGTCAAGGGAACACCTTATATTTTATGTACCACTGGCTTCATTTGGATTTTTCCTCATTCAAACCAGCCTCTTTAAGATTCTCCTTCCCTGTACAGCTGCATGTCAGCAGGCCACTTAATTCAGCACACTGTTTCAGAAATGACTGATCCAGCTGTGGGACATTGGCAGGATAATTCGAACAGCAGCCATATCATCAGGTTGCCAGTCCAATTGCTGGCTGGCGCACAGTGGGCCAAGAAAATCATTTAGTTAAAGGTGACCAGCTTTTGAGTCCCTGTGAGAGGCCTTTGATTGGATGTGAACTGGAGGGGTGATTCATCATACTTAATAAATATGGCTGACAGCTCAAATCAGCAGGAGGGAGCATATGCCAGGTCCACGTCTCCACACTGCTTTATACTGCATGCAAATACGGACAATTAACTTTTCTCATACACTGTTTCAGACACCCACGCTGGGAGAGTTGTAGCCGTATGTGTGTGCTTGTGCAGTGAGGCACAACCCAAAGCCAAGAGGTGTGCTGCTCAAACTCACAATTATGACTGAAGAGTGAAGAAATATCAATCATATTCTCCAGAGAAACGTAGGCTAGACAGGCAGTGTTTCAAAACTTTGTTTGGTGAGATAAGAAGTCCTTGATGCACTGTGCAAATAAGTTTAGGCAAAATCTGGTCTTAATGTTGAAAAGGAACATGACCAATTGCTGATGTGGAGTGGCAGCAGAGACTAAAAATGATTGAATGAAGCCATGGGATGTCAGATGTTTGGTTATTAAAAGAGCCTTTGGAACGTTGTTGGTGCGTCATAATGGATGCTGCCAAACTGTATCTCAACCGAGCATTAGCTCAACCTGCTCACAGACCTAGTGGCTGTTTTGATGTGGGATATAAGGCTGTCTGACCGATAGTGACTGCGTGAAAGTGTAGCCCTTTCAATCAGGACGATTATTTTGAAAACCAGAACCTCTCAATAAAATAAAAACATCTCCTGCTGAGTGAGAGGACATAGATGTATTATAGTTATACACCAAAGCTGTTTTTTTTGTACCATGCTGTTAAGATGTTAATTAAGATGATTGAAAATGTTGTACAAACACACCACCAGGGTTCCTGCAGCCAGCCTCAAGTGTTTACTCGAGGAACTACAGCTTTTGACACGTCTTTATGGTCCTCCTTTTCAGCCCTCAGAATGCCGCTTGAGTGGTACAAACAGAGTTTATGTCTATCTATCTTTCTTGTTGAATAGTGAATAGTAACAGGGGTCCCGGAGCCCCAACTGAGAGATTTCAGAGATTTGAAGAGGGTGCAATGATCCTACAGACCCATTTCCACCCTATGTTCTGATGCAAGGCTGGGTTAGTTGGCCTTTTAATTTTCAGATATTTTAAGCAAACAAGTTGATATCTCACTGTTCAAAGATTATTATGCCAAGACGGTCATTTAATCTCTATGGTAGATGTTAATAGTTTTTAGACAAAAAAGAACATCTATAGCCAAAAGACAAAATGTCTCCAGTGTTTATAAATCAAAGACGATGACAAAAAAAAATATATATATATATATTTTTACACTCCACTAGGCCTCAGCTCCATCAGGTGTCGTACCTGATCCTGATCAATCCAAGCACTATTTTGGCATTTGGATAAAATGGTTTGATAACTGGGTTGGAGAGGGTTTTTCTCTTGGCTGAGACTCAGGATACAGATTTAACATACATTTATAAACAGTTATGATTGCTGTGGGTATATGTACAACCCCATCTCCTACAAAGCTTTTAAACTGTATAAAATGGAAATGAATATCAGAAATGGATATGTGAATGAAAACAATCTTACTCTTAGATGAAAATTACCAGTGGGAATCATTTCAATAGAGACATTTCAAATCTTCAGGTTTGTTTCCAAATAAGGTGATTGTGTTGATGAAAAACAAAACTCTGACAAAAACCCACATTTGCTGGCACAGTATTGAATATGCTAAAGTCAAGTAATTTGTTAAAAGACATTTACTTTGATAAAAAATCAGGATGTTAACTGTATTTTCAAATGCTGTGGCTCATAAGACAACCATTTCTTTTTGTCATTCCACGCACAGCAGGTAAGAAAAAACATCACCAAAGTCAATACTGTGTAGTCCTTGTTTGTTCAATTTACTCTCACGATTGATTACAAGATCCTTTCAGCCCTCAGTACTTAATTATGACTTCTTATCATCCCATTGTGTTTAACTCAGCTGGCTGCAGGCAGGACTGACCACTGGCAGGTGTGCCAAAGCTCACAGCCTCGAGTTAAGCTGCTACTCTAAGCCCTCAGCTGCACAAAGTCAACTCACAGGATTAAATTTGTCGACTGCGGTCGTCAAGGCTTTCACTTGTACCGCTGTGTCTTAATAGAATTTTAAATTCTTACAAGGTGAACCAGACTGGAGGGGGTATATGATTTCATCCTTACATGAATTTGTCATGTTATGCTTTTCATTGTGCTTGATTAAGTGGGATGTGTCATCAGACAATCAGTTAATTAGGGGTGGAACATGACGGGGCTGTATAAAAGGACTGCATCAACTAGAAATTGGATCTTTATCAAACAGAGTTACAATATTTACAAGAAAAGCGATGCTGTTTAACAGGTTATGTTGTTTTTAGTACAGTGCAATGTAATTTAGGTCATTAACTTCTTAAGTGTTTATGTAGTTCTCTTAAACTCAGGATTTATTACAAACGTATAACTTTTTTTCCTTAATTTAACAACAGTACCTTATTCAATTATATTTTATCTTTTAATTTAAGACTTAATTTTGATATGACTTAAATCTTGTAAAAAAAAAGAGTTTACAGCCTCATTCTCGTAAACTGTTTATTAATTTACATTTTTTTCAGACTCACAAAATTAGACTCAAATCTCACAGATTAACATTTAAATCGCTAAAATTTACCATTGTAATATTCAGTCTCTTTAAACTGGGGCTTAATTTTCTTATATCTATTTATTTTTTTCTGTAATTCTATGAAAAGATGACTACTTTTGTGTTAAAACCTCATGGGCTATGTCTTTGCACCCAAGAAAATCCACATCCATATATCCCAGCACACATCCTGTGCCAAAGCAAAAGAAACAACGCTCTGCAAAGCGGACACGTTCACTTATGATGCTTTTTTTCATAGACAAACCTGCAGAGGAGGTGCTGCTCAATGTTTGTGTGTTTGTTTGTGCTTGTGTGTCCACTTGATGCTTTAGTAGATTGAAAACAATGTTTATATGACATTAATTACATTAAAGACATAAGATTAGCAAACAAAGGACAGTAGTCACATGTATTTACCGTATGCCTATTTTTTTTGCTCAGTACGATTATTGCAGTTTTTAATGAAGACGTTTATTGTCCATACTGCAGTATCCATTGCGACAGCCCTACAATGCAGTAATTAGAACAACAAGATGTCTCAGTAGAGGTAGTAACATCTCACTTTACTGTTTGAGCTGGGCTTCTAATTTAGAGCATTCAGTCCATGCTGTGAATTTATGTATTTAGTTCAAAAATGTGTCGACACAACAATACAAGTGCTAATCCAGAGCAATGTTTCTGTCATCACTGCTACTTGTTTCTGCTTTCATGCAGCCTGCTCATTCTCCTGTACTTATTTATTTACAATGTTGATGAATGTCTGATGATACTGTTTCATATCATCTCTCCATTGGGTCCTACTTTATTCTGTTTGATTGTGAAATAACTTTGACTCAGTTTTTGATTATGTAGTGTTGCCTGCCTTAATCGGGCCTTTGGTGTGTATAATACTATTTTAAGGTTATTTGGGGTAAGATTTTTTTTTTTCAAATATTTTTTTTACATATTTTAGGAGATTCAATGTATACATGGCAGTTTTCAAAAGAGATCTGTCTTCCTGGATGTTCAGTAAGTGTTCTTTTCTTGTCTATCTCATACTGGCGGTCCCCTCTGTTTTATCGGTATTTACAGTCTCCTCCTCTTGTTATCATATTTGTCAACAGTCACAGTGCATCTGATTAAAGCAGAGCCTCTAAAAAACCCTGCTCTGAGGGGAATAATAGCTTCTCCATATCTCTCTCTCTCTTCTCCCTTTGTGCCTCTTCTTTTGATCACAGCGGAGCAGCAGCATCCCTGAAAAGCAAGCCCAGCCTTTAACACACACATAATCAGGAGCGTATGCACCCACTAGCTTTCAAAAAATTTCACATGCACACAAAATCGGCATCCAGCTGAGCTCTTGTTCCATGCCAGTCTTGTTTCAGAGATGTTAAATGAGGGCACTGATACATAAATTTGCATTTGTTTCATCCACACAGTCCTCCTAACTAAAAACCCGTAACTGCGTGCCCCCAATTTGCCAGGCAGCTTTAGATGCTTCTATTCTGGGCTTTTTTTTTTGTTATGTGAGGCTGGCGTGACTGTCAATCCATCAATACCTGAACATGCTCTTCACAAATATGTGGGCTAAACAGCGACATTTCTCCCTGTTGATTGTGGAGTTTGTCAGTGAGTACTCAAAGCTACGGAGCAAAAGTCAAATGTAAACAAGTGCTTTTGTCTATTTTTTACTTGAATGAGACATGGCCACATTAATTTTGTCCACACTGTCAGAGGGTTTGAAGGATACTTATGATTTAAAATTTATGTTCTTTTGATTTAACAAAAGAAATGTATAAAACTCATATATAAATGAACTATACCAACATTCATATTTTAAAACTGAATTGCAAACAGTAAGACTTTGTTAAATGAGCAAAATATTGATTTAAGCCTACTTGAAACAAACCTTACTTTTTTTTCTTCATTTTTTTTGAACATACATGATACTTACAGGTCTTTTTTAGTTAACACAAATACATGAATTGATGCAAATACAGAAAGAAGATGATGTCAGTTAGACCCCTAAATTCTTGGAAAGAACTAATTATATTACAATTACCATAGATCATAATAAACTAATGCAGTGCACCCAAGTAAATAACTGCTGTATTTCAAGCTGAGTTACATTTAAAGGTCACCCTCATTTCTTTTATAAAATCCTACAACCTCCAACCACCTCGCTTTCTTCTTTCAGTGCATGTTAAACCAGTGCATCTTTACATTAGCCTTTAAAAAACTTAATGATGTTATCACAATGACATTATTTCACTTTTTACATTTCACAAAAGGCCAAAGGTGTTATTGTTGCTTCCTGTATCCGCTATTAAAAAATAACTACACAGAGAGTTGGGGGCTAACACAAATACTGTTACAATCCTAAAGGATTTGGTTTACAGTTACAGGAGAGAGAGGGGGGCAGATCATCAACGGGTCATCCAACTTGGCGTTTGATCAGAAAGAGAGAGCCTGGCTCGGTCTACCAGTGAGCTTGTCTCAACGTAAGAACGTTCCTAACCTAACCATTCCTTGGTTGTGTCAGCTGGAAACTGTGTTAGGGCAATGAAACCAGACTGTGACTTTCTCAGCAGAATCAGTGGACAGATCAATATAAGGGAGAACAACACAATAAATAGGTTGACTGACTTTTACCAGAGCTAATGTTGTGTCCCTGTCCTTTTCTGTGCCCATCAGTGGGGCCATCTGTGTCTTGCTGCTGGTAAAGTTGTAACCTGCGCTTGAGAGTGATTTGGTTTGGGTGGCCTTTGCACTTCTCTGCACACTGAACTCTGAACTTCTTCAGGGTTGCAGCTAAAATACAACAACAAAAAAAGAATAGTGATAAATGAAAGAAAAAACTTAGATGAGATGTAAAATATTTACGAATATGCATTTAAGTATTTTCTTGGAGTTAGTGACATTTCAAGTTTCAGCTCAGTTTGTCACTGGACTGAGCTCAACACTACACTGGTGTTACGGGACACTTATATTTCATCTACTTCTCACTGAAGTGTTTTTGAAAATCTTGTCTTTGAATGAGATGTACAGACTAAGCTAAGATATGAGTTTTTTGCTGTATAAACATCTTCCAGGTTCTTATTTTGGAGCTCTGCAGCCAATGCTTTGATGCGTTTTGTTGAGAAGAAATGAAAAAGGTTGTTGCTGATGGTTGATTTCACTGATCGACTCTAAAAGGAAATTCAAAAGGGAACATCTTCTCTGCTGCAGATAAGAACTATACTCCCTCAGTGATGTTGCAGGCAACTATTCCTCCTCCTTCTTCGTCTCTCAAGTGCTCCGAATCTCCTGCATTTTTTTCCTTTTAAGAAACTGTGAATCCTTGTAAGCCTCTCTCCTTTGTGCCCCTTCTGCCTTCACCTTCTCCTACCTGGAACACACCCAGAATGTGACTTTCTGCCCGTCAGCTGTATGATCTGTATGCTCTTTTTCTGGCTCTTGTTTGACCTTTTCCCCTTTTTTATCGTTTGGAGTCTTGACTTCCCTGTGACCTCTATGAACCCTGATGACCCTCTGATGGCTTGTTTTTTGGTTGGTGGTCCTGAATGAAGCGCAATCTCTTACAGAGGGTGGGGAACCTTGGAGCAGCTCGGCCACTTCGGCTCCAGGCAGGGGGGGCGCCCCGGGCAGAGGCAGCCCCTCCTCCACGGAACTTCAGGACCCAAGTAGAAACAGGAGAGCTCATCCAAATTGGGCCATACTGGGTAAAGCAAAAATAGATGTGTTTTTTTGTGTGTTTGATAGTGCATGATGGGTGTCTTGAGTAACAAATCGTGTTGATAGTATTAATTTTGATTGTATGTTCGTGACCTGCAGTACATTTTCCTTTTTGAACCAGTTTCTCAGTTTCTTAGTTGTGGTGTTTATTACAACCTGAAACTTCTAAAGGCTTTCTCAAGAACTTCTTCATACTGATGTTTTTGAGCATTGTGGCGAGCATACAAGAGATACAACACATGCTGGTTCAAGCATGGGTGAAAGGACTTTGTTCCTTGCCTTGATTTTAGAGAAAAAGTAGAGTTTGAGACTGCTACAAATCTATTGGTTTGTATCCTGTAGTTTGGCACATCTGTAGTCTCTCTCTTTTTGATATTCTTGCCAGGCAGTGGCACACTGGCAGCATATAGTGGCAAGAAGTTTTAACATTTCTTTCTCTACCTCTATGGCAACATCCCACATGATATGGACGTACCAGATGTAGAGGTGCAAAAATAAATAAATAAAAATACAGATACACCTACAGATGGGAACTGATAAGATTTTATTGATCCCAATACCATTAATAATCCTGCTTATGGATCACATTCTTTAAAGATTCCCTTATCCATTCCTGCTGCTTTTCTGTGTGGGCAAAAGTTGGCCTGCAGGTTTTCAGTGGCAACAATATCAAACACATGGCACTCCTGAAGTCAATGCTGAGTTGTGTAGATAATACTTCTGCAAGTTGCTGGTGTTTCCACTTACCAAAGTTCGTGCAGAAAAGTGCCTTACTGTCAAATACTAAGCCACAATCCCTGTCAGTGGGAGGAATTGATTTATGATATTAATTCTTTGAAGGAGGGGTTATCGATTCTCAACTGGAATTGGTTTCATTTCCCATCTCTAGATACACCAATACACTGTGATATTTTGTGGTGTGTTTCAGTTTAAGTTCTTAATTGCATAATATCAGTATTTTATTAGAAAATCTCAAAAAATCTCCAATGCCTCCTTTGGGTGAAAAGCCAGCAGATGAGTCTACAGATTTATAGTCATCAAAGAGTAAGCCAGCTGCTCTGTACATTACTGACATTACAGTCTTTTTAAAAAAATTCTATTATCAATAATGTAGAACCTAGAATACTTCCACACAGCTGTTCTTAGATGTTTTGTTGCTGTTATTGTCTACTCAGGGTGGCTTTGCTGATTGTCCTCCATTTTCTATAAAATTACTTCACTCTTACATTGCATCCCTTGTTGCTTTTTTAAAGGCGTAGCTCTATTAGTCCTTGGTCAAACCAGATTTAACTTATCACCTGCCGTGTTAAGAGCTGTGCTATGTCTCTTAAACTGCTCAGAAGACAGACAAATGAGGACTAAAGGCCATCATCTGTGGACTGATGAGCGAGGATACAACAAACCAGATTTCCCGTAATGTGTGTTTGATTGGACGCTACAACTCAGTGGACCTCAATAGAAGTTAAACAACACAGAAAAATAAGATATTAAAACAAACAATGACGTGGACAGACCAGACATTTTAATTAATAATACCCTCAATAAATCTGTACAGATGGTCTGTGATTAGACAGAATAATATAAAGAGTTGACTGATACACTCGGAGTTTAATTTTAAAAACCTCATAAGTGTATCACATCAGAGTTTTGTTTTTGCTTTTTTCTGATTTCTATCAAACTAATGATGTTAATGTAGTCTGTACTCATTTTACTTAAGTGGTCAATTATTTATCCTGTTTATTTCTACTATTGAAATTATAATGACAGTGAGAGTCAGATATAAACATGTTTAGCATAATTACTATGGAGACAACCTTTAATTTAAGGATGGTCATCTATCAAATGCATTGTGTGTGATTATTTTTCTGTTTCAATATTATCTAACAAATTTAAAACTGGATAAAAAATATCATTGTTTATGACACACTGAAAAAAAAAATTACATCTGGCCCATCTATAAAGCACGATAACTAGAAATCCAAACTTAGTTTTACCTCTTTTACTGTCAGAAGACTGAAAATAAGATTGAGACAGCTATTTTCCCATCAATGTACTCCAAGAAGATGGCATTTAGTCAGAGAGTCACCAGAGTTATGAATACTGCCATACTTTTCCTAAGCTCAGTTTGCCATGTCACACTGACTTTAGCCTCCTTTGGAATCAGATTTAGCCACTTCAGGTTTTGGTTCCCTTGGGGCCATGATAGATCCGCCAGACCCTTTTAGGAGTCCCTGTAGCAGATGTGCTTTTAAAAAAAATCTAGGATTGAGATGAAGGTGGCAAGAGACAATGCAGAGTGTGGGAGTAGAGGAAGGAGAGGATATGTCATATTTTATTATTCCCTCTGTGCCATTTTGGCTTATGAATTTCCATTTTAGAGGGCAGTCAGTGTCTGTGACTGCTACATTAGTTTTATGGCCAAAAACAGCTTATTTCAGGCTGTGACGCTGCGTGGGAAATACTCAATATTTTTCATCACAGCGTTCTGAAAAATCAACTTCACTGGTGTATTTTGGCTCATTTTATATATTTTTAATAACTGTTTTCAATTTACATCTATATATGTATATATATAAATTTTAAGCCACACAAACAAGGCTGTAGATGCATGAGTTCACAGGGAAATGGTCTATCAGATATACTGAATGCATAACAGCCAAAGAGTGAACATAGAAACACATCCTATGCTGTAAATGTTGCTGAAGGAATACTACATCAATAAGGTCAAAAGGTTGAATCATGTTTGAAACCAAACTTTGAGCATGCTTTCTTGTGCCTGTTTTCTTCTCTGTTCACACACAGAGTAATGTCATCCATTCTTTCACTAAGCATTTCAGAAATTAGTTTAAAATTTTAGAAATTAGCACAAGTTTAAAAATAAAAGAACGAAGACCCCAACTGTGTGAATGTTGTCCAGGGATATTTTTTGTATTAATAATGCATTGACTGTAAGGCTGTTACAGCACCAGAGTTTTCCTTTGAGATAAATTACTGCTTAAAACAAATATTGTTTTTTATTTCTTTTTCTGTATTTCTTTGTCTGAAAAATAAACAAACCAACAAACAAACAAAAGAAAAACAAGTCAAATATAAAATATGTGTAGAATAGAATAGAAGAATAGAATAAACCTTTATTCGTCCCACATGGGGAAATTTGCAGTGTTACAGCAGCAAAGGGGACAGTGTTGATAAAGAATAAGTATAAAAATGGTATAAAAAATAGCATGAAAAATAGTAGTATTTACATTATTCTACCAGTATAAATATAAAAAGGGCTTGAATACAGAAACTAAAAAGCAAATCCTATAAGGATTATTTACACATTCACCAAGTAATTGCAGATGAATGTAAGTGATTGCACATGGATGAATTGCACATTGTCAATAGAGATGCACAGCAATTGTACATTGTAATTGCACATTGTTCGATAATTGCTCAGTTTATGGTGACTGGGAGCAGTGCTGGTGTATTGTATTTTATTGTTATGCTTCTGTTCTGTTTGGTAATATTAGTCATTGAGATAATAGAGATTATATCTGCTAAAAAATATGTTTTTTTGACAATAAGGGAGTTTTAAAGAATGCACAAAATTAAATTATTTGCCAATGTCTGATATGTTGGTATTTACAAACTCATTTTAACCAATACAAATACTTATACATATTTTTTTGGTAAGTGCAACAAGTCTTTCCCACATTAAAACTGATCTCTGCCATTTAATGTGACTGATTCACTGTTTTTGAATGAGATGGAAAACAAGAAACCAAACAAAGCACATCATACCAATGATACAACTTGGGGGGAGGCAGCATAACTCTGCTGTTGGGCAGCAGAGTTATGCTGGTTATTTGGCCAGTGTCAGCTATTTCACTGTTTGCAAATATGGATAATTATCATTGTTTAGCTATTATCTGCTGATACTAGAGCTGTGTGGAAAAATACTGTGCATTCACAGATGTATTGAATATTTGGACATTCTTATTGATGCAACTCTTCACCTGCAGCAGATGAAGTACTGAAGTTATTGTTGTTATTGACTTCAGAATGCCCCTACATGCAGAAAAGCTGGATTTATTAGAGTAACCCATATAGGTACTCTGCAAAAAAAGATGTCTGCCTTTTCCCTTTCTAGGTAAAAATGAATTTACCTAAAATGAATGGCATTAAATGGGGAGGGTCTTTGGGAATTTAATAGCTTAACATAAGGAAATTGCACAGTTAACTGATAATCAGGTGTCAAAATATAAAACTTTGCCTCTTCTTTTCAACAACAACAAAAAAATGCCTGGCTAAAAGTAACTGAATAAAAGTAATTTTGGTCTGCAAGAGATCAGATCAGCCATGAGTCACTGCAACTCACAGTGGCATGATTGGGTTATTGATTTCAGTCAGGCATGTTTAGTTATGTTTTCAACTCAAGTAATGACCAGGTTGATGGTCAAAAGCTACTTAAATTTGGCTTAAAAATTAACCCAGAATCCGAATTTTTCATTGTAGTCTTTCATTGTTTTATGGAGTCATTAGGACGTGCATTGCTTATATTAAATTATAACTCAGTAAAGCTTGCATGTAAAACAAGTGAAAGCATAACCAAAATGAAATTAATTACACATAAATTTTGATCTGGTTGTGACCAGGTCTCCTTGCAAAGAAAAATCAAAATGGCAGTACATTATTTTCAACTCCTTGACAATACATGAATCAATATTTATTTTTATAGGATTGATCCTTCCCATAATACTGTGACAGCAGATGTGAAATACACCATGGGTAAAACCACCCATAGTGGCATTCAAAAAGTGGCAGTAGAGGCCTAACTAAATGAACAATCTTCAATCAAGGAATAGATTGTTTGCAATTTTTTTTCTTTTGAAAATTAACTTTTGCGAACATAGCTAGCAACTCTTAGCAAATTACATTGTTTGTGATTGGCAGTCATTGTAGGCCTGCCTCCTCTTTTCTCTGTTTACTTCAGAAACCGTTTCCTTAAGAATGTTGATATATGTTGGTTGAGCAAATATTTACTGCTTGTTTACAAATAGCTGAATTTGGCTGAGTAGAACATTTTTCTCATTCTCCGCTTCCCCTGAAGTCCCCTCACGCCCCCCTGGGGAGGCCGGCCTCACGCTTGAAAATCACTGACTTGGTGTATTATGAGGCTGCTGTAAATACCCTGTCCTTTTGTGATTAACCTGATATACTTAGAATATATCAAATAAAATGACATGAAGACATGAAACATAGTTATGTAGTGTTAAAGGAAAACATGATACAAGAGCATCAGTATTCAAGAATCGAGTATTGCAGTGCAAGTCGCACTTCTATCAGAGTGATAGCAAACCCTCCAGAGTCTTTTTTTTTCCAAATATTTGTGTGCTTTTTATTTGCTCTTGCATGGATGGATCCTTATCTGGCAACACAAAAAGGTAGATAAATAAGGTAGCCTTTGGGATGGTATGCCAACACTGACAGGCTCAAAACCTGCTGATAATTTATAGGTTTCATTACCACATCAGTGCTGGATAAGACAAGCTAGTGTTTATAAAGAAGCAAATTTGTGAGTCCTTCATGTTTAAATAATCGTTTGTACATTTCTCACATGGACTTAAAAGCTTCACCTTTAGTCTTTACACTTTCATTTTGACTAAGTATCCTGGCAAAACTTGTATAGCAAGGACCATAACACATGCAAAGTGGCAGAGCCATAATCAACCTTTGTGTAGTCTGTATTATGTGAGTTTGTGCCAAAGCGTGTGTGTGTGTGTTTGAGAGTGAGTGTTTGTACAGAATAGTGAGCGAGTATTTGATTGTGTATCCTGGGGGATGCTGACGTTCAGATTAATTAAAAACTTCCAACCCTCAACTCTCTGACGGGAATATTGATGTCGCCGGGGGTTCAACTGTAAATAGTGTTTCTCCAAAAAATTTCATTTGTACAAGATTCAGAGTCCCAGACAGGTACTTATCACATAATGAACAACAGTGAGGATTTGGAGAGTGAACATGTATGTAGTTTTGTAGGTTTATTACCTGTAAAATTAAAAAAAAAAGAAATTAACTGATCCTTTAAAGCTTGGGAATCAACTTTTCTCCCTTCCATGCTTGTGCTCCTGGCCATGCCCTTAACCTTAAGCACAACCAATCCACTGTGTTTGTGTGCCTTTAGCTGCCATTAGCATTATGCCAATGTAATGTATTTTCAGCCACAAAAGAGCCATAAATCACATGCCCCTTCATGAAGTTTACATTACCTGTACAATCTAAACAACAACTTCAGCTAATTTAGGTATTACAAGCAAATACACCTTAGCAGAGGATCAAATAAGATCACTGTCCCTGAACTGAGCCCTGATTGGTTGAAAAGTGGGTGTCCCTTGCTGGATTTTCTAAAAGTTTAATACAGCGCAAGGGGGAGGCACAAATGTCTAATGATCTAAAGACCTGTATACTGCAGTTTTAACAGGTAATTTTAATTTTATGATACTAATGGCAGCCAAACACACGTAAAACACAGTGGATTGGTTGTGCATGAGGGAAAGGGGCGTGGCTAGGAGCACCATGGAGGGGAGGGGGGAGTAAAGTTGCTTCCACTGCAGTCTCATCCAAGTTACACACCCCAGCTTTAAAGGTCAGTGTGTAGAATTTGGCAGCATTTCGCTGAACAGAAACGGTAAATATAGGATATAATGTTTCTATTTGTATGTAAAGTCCGTCAAAATAGGAGTACAATCATCCCCATAAAACGTTTGTTTTATTTTTATTTAGTTAGAAAAAGCTTCAAAAAGTTTACATTACCGCGGGCCGCGTTCATGTAGGCTGACACAATGATCCGCCATGTTGTCTACGGGTGGATTTTAGGGACAAAAAGAGCGAATCACGAATCTACCTGGAATGCAGGCGAAGAAGAGGAGAGGACGGCGGTGGATGTAGAGACAGCTAACAACTGATCTATAATCTATAAAAATAATGGTTACAAACCTTGTCACTTTAGTAACTGATGCCGTGTTCACAATCCCATTTGGTCTTCACAGGCTTCCGTTGCTCAGCGATGTGACGTTTTGGTTACGGTTGGGCTCATTCTAGAATCTGAACGATAGATGTCACTCAAATGCCAAATTCTACACACCGCACCTTTAAAAGCTTGATATCTTTTTCAAGTCTAAACTTTTAGGTGGAGGCTCTCCATGTTTATAATTACTGTGAAACCCCATAGTTTGGTGAGTAGACATGTATCATTTTAACATCTTTTTGTAGCAAACAGTGAACAAGTGTTTCCACAGGTTAACCAGATGCATATTCGCTGATCAGCTTTTCTATAAAACATCAAATATGATAATGAAAATGGATGGAGGTGGATCAGAGTCAGAGCATCAAAGTGATTAAGTTGGATCAGAGATCAGAAGTGTCCATCACATTACTGTAAATACATTAACAAACAATGCAGTAGCTTTTAAGAGTAACAACAAAAAAAAAAAAAAAATGACAAAGTCGTTTCATTTTTATTCTCCAAAAGCCAAATGTTTAAAGAGCATTGACAGATTAAAAGGAGACTGACTGAAGCACAGCTCTTCTGCAGGCCTCTAAACTTATTTGTGAAAAAGATATTGAAGCAACTCTCGATTGCTAAATTAAATGGGTTTTATAAAATATAATAGGTTAGCTCAAATGATGTGGAGCTGTAGAAAAGCTTTAATGTCCTTAACTGGTTTCAATTTCCCTTTTTTTTTAAGGACTGTCTAGCTGATTTGGATCTTACTCGTCTATTTAACACACAATTCCATGAACAAGCTGCACTTTTATTACTTTCTTTTTCATGTGAAAAACTGGCCCCAGCTTATACACAGATGTGGCCAATTAATGTAACCACAGTTAAAATGCTAAAACATGCACTGCATTGCCCTCACACAGTTCAACACAACCTGATGCTTAATGTCAACGTAGCTCAATGCAAGTGGCAAAATGTGCATGGAAAACTAGCACTACAGATAAAGCTGGTGGGGGTTAGCTGCTGTGTAGAAGCATTTATCCTCCATTAGGTCATTAAACTGCATTCTTATAAAATATTGGTACTATCTTGCTCACCATGACAGTCCCTGGCTAAAAGCTCAACTACTTTAGTAGCAGAATTGCAAATTTAATGTAATTGTAAATGCCAACACATTTGCTCAGATATTGCACATTGTGGACTTAGCTGTATATCATCAGGCAGAAAGGAAAGTAAAATTCTTGTCTCTGTGGGAGAATTGAAAACAAAACAAAAAAACAGTCTGGAGAATGTACACCAGTGCAATTTGTATTCTGGATGTTATGGTAAATAGCCAAAAGGCGCAGACCAGAAAACAGATTTTTTTAACTCAGGATTGGCACAGGAAGTGTGTTATTTAAAAAGATGGAGGTGAGGAGCAACATTTGTTTTCTGATCAACAGAAGACTGAGTACTTAACTGTCACCATCACAAATGCAGTTTGTGTATGCACAAGAATCACATTGCAGTAGGGTGTCAAAAAGAATCTGCTAATCAGTGCATCATGATGCAGACGTAGATGAAAATACAGCGATGCAGAGACAGCCAATGATTGTTTAATCTTGAAGAGGCTGCTGCTAGACCGTAGTATCAGTTTTATTTCTGAGAAGGAAAAACAGGTACAGGAATAAAAATTATAAATGTTTTGATTTTGATTTTTGCTGCAGTTGATCCCGAAAGCCATTTCTAATTAATAAAATGAGTTCATAGTTATCTGACTGCTTGTCTTTTTTTTTTTTTTTAACCGAAAAAGTAGCCCGGTGCAGTAATATGGAAAATTAAGGATACTACTCACTGTGTTGCATCTTGATGCTTTGTGATATTGAGTCAAGTTGAAATTTTAACTTAATAATTGGAATTGAATTAATTCATGAAACTAGTGAAGATACATAGCTTTACATTGGGGGACGTGCAATGTCAGTCACATGACTCAAAGCACAGCATGCTGCCATTGGATGGACAAAAACTGAGATGTTGTGGTTCCTTAACTAAAACCTGTTTATTATCACCATCAGGAAGCTGAAGGCTCTGTAATGTTTTCCACACAGATGGTTGCACTGACCCAACCTGACGCAGAATCTTAAATTAAAATGCTCCCTGCAGCTTTCCTCACATCGCAAATCAATATTTAACATACTTTTAGGTTCCCTTTTGAATAGAAAAACATGATCGAAATTCTAGTGATGCACATTATTATTGGAATGATATTGGTATTGGCAGATAATTGCCTAAAAAGTTTATTATTGTATCAGCAGATATTAAGCTTTGACAATATTTACAGCTGACATTTTGGTAGTACACAATTCAAATTGATATCTCATGTATTAGCTGTAATGCTGACATGGTGCTCGAATGTACCATAGTGATACACCTCTTTATCACTTAATTCACACTTTCATCCATGAAAAGTGCCATTTTTTTAAGAATGGAATGTTTTTCTTGCCTCACATCTGTTCCTAACACAGGCAGGTTGTCCCCATGGAAGGAACTGGTTAATTTTAGAAAAGCAGAGGCTTTGTGCTTTTGTCAGAAATATTAGTATAATCAATAATGAGTTTAGAGTTGTTGACATATCAGATATCTGTAAAAATCCAGAATCATGCATCGACAATAAGGAAAATACGTTTTCTTATTTGTTTTTCCAATATTGTTCAACTGTCCTGTCAGTTATTTCTTCTCCATGGTAAAGTCTCAGGGTTGTTGGGAGTCCGATCTGTAGCAGTTGTGTTGTTTTTAATTTATTTGTAATCACGTAAGTAATGGAATTAAGTTAAACTTACTTGAGCACAACATTCGGATTTTTGGATATATGAATACATGCATCTAAAACAGTCATCTGAAAGAACAGCCTCATAAGGACTTTATGTTTGTTCAGTGGTTCTTTTCTTATTATTGTGTGTTAGATAATAAATGAAAAAAAAATACAGAAACGAAATCCTTTGTCAAGGTTAAAATTAACAAAAGTCTTTATGGATGGACTGTCAGTGCACTTGAAACCAGGTTTTTCAATAATAAATATATTAATATGTATTTGTGAGGGAGTATTTTTTACGGTATTTTCATAGTGCTGGAGAAATTATGCTACAGTAAAGTATAAAGCAGTACTTAAACCCATGAGGGATTATTTTTTCTATGATGTTTCTTGAACACTTCCAAACAAAGCGCTGGTACTTCTCATTCATATTCATATTTAAACACAGAAAACAAGAAAAAGATGAAATCAAACATATTATAAGCAGACCTTTGACTGTGATCTCCAGAGCATGAATCAAACCTGTGATGCCCTCTCATTTTCTATACCACCCAGAATTAATTCATTATTTTATAGTCTCATCAGCTCAAGAGATTTGGCCACTGACTCGCTGTCTCTTGGAGGAAGCATTATCATTAAATGTGGAAGCTGAAAATCTCCTCCCAAACCAAATGAGTCATGACAGTCTGAAAGAGAGAGCTTATTTTAAATCAGCGTTTTCAGACAGAGGAGCTTACGATGAGCCACACCCAGAGCATTTATCCTCTTATTCCAGTCTTTAAAACTTTGCAGAATTCTCACAGACTTAATATGAAATACTGATGACTAATTAGAAACGGAGCTATGAGGTTAATTTATTGTTTAGCCCTTTTAGACTGTAAATGTTTGAAATTAGCATATTTAGAGGCAAGTTATTGTACCTAATAATATTTTAATATAACTCATTTACATAGAATAAACAGCAAAAACAGGAGGGGGGAGTTGGGAAAAGCGAAAGCTGAGGCTGGACAAAATTAGAATATGTGAAGATGAACTTTGCTGAACCTTTCAGGTTATTAATAAAATGCTGTAACCTTAATATTAATGAATTGTTCAAATTATTCTTAAGTTTAATAATAATTAATATCAGACTGAGACTGGCTCTTTATGCTAATTTTTAAATACAGACTGGGCCTTTTATTTACAAAATCACAGAGAGAACCAGGCCTTTCTATTGAAGATAGGGTCTTGATGACTTGAAGGGCTTGGTCTAAAAGTGCTTAGCACACAGCGGTTTGAGGAATACACCTGTACCTCAAGCCAAAGCACTTGAGCTTGTCACTCTCTTCCAGTTTTTGTTGATAGGATAGAGGTTCAGCTTTTCTTGCTCTGTTTTTATTTCTAAGGAAAACTTTCTGTTTCAGTAACTTTAAAAAAAAAAAATGCGTTAGCAAACATTGGGTGTCATGGTTGTGTGTTGACTTGCTTATTGTGCTCAAAGTTCATCACTTTTTGTGCCCTCAGATCAGTTTTCAGTCAGTAAAGACAGGTATTTTGTCCTCTATTATTGTTTGACATTTTATACTTGAATATTTGCATCACGAATGAATAGTTGCTCATTTATGGCACTACAAAAGGAGCATGCAGAGTCCTCTCCATTATTGGTCTAAAGTATTTTTTGTGTTGTCTTTTCTGATTTAAAAGCACATATCGTCCGCTTCTCCCCATTCCTGCTCTTTCTCTCCTGCTGTGTTTACCTCTCTGTTCATTCCTCTGTGTATTTCTGTATTCAACCACTGTTTACTGAATTTCTTTTGTGGAGTAGCATCACATGTGACCAACAAAGAAAAGAAACGGAAAAAGCTGCACCTTAGGAATGGACTCTGTTTGAAAAGTCCCTTTCCCCAGCTTTTAAACGCAAGCAAACCTTTACTTGCTTTAATATGTATATTTACATGCATTCGTGTGTGTGTGTCTATAATCAGAAATGCATTTAAAAACTCTTTATTTATTTAACTCTTAGTTTAGACATGGCATTGTTAATTTACATAATGGAAAGAGAGCACAGGAAGAACAAAAGTCATTTTCATGTGAACTGTGTTCAGCTCTTATCAGGTCCACTGGCTTTTTGGGTTAATGCCCCCTCGTCAGTAACTGACTTTCCTGGAACATTACTTCTGATCTAAAATTTAACAGACGTGGATTGAACTCCCAAAATGAACAAAATAAACTGATGAGTTGCATGAGCAAGTTCTTCAAAAACATCTTTCTTCAGATTAGTCCAACATCTTTCTGCAGTGTGGCTGAAACTTCTCATTTTCTCTTGAAAAGAAGGTTGTATTTTTGCCAGCATTTGCCTGTCTGTTTTCAAGTTAACTAAAAGTTATTATCGGATTTTTGGGACATTTTCAAGGAGTTTTAGCCATGGCACAAGGACAAAGTGTTTAGATTTTGATATAGATGCGGAACCAGGAAATCTTTATAAGGATTTCTTAACTTTGCGAGACTGCCATGTTTCCCATGGCTTTTTCGTGTCAGATTGGATCTCAAAACGTTATCCCCTTTAAAAGAGCTGTGGACATTCAGTCACTGGTTTACCATTTGTGGAAGTTTTTAACCTTTTACACTGCAAAGTTTATAGCTTTTACATCTTTGAACTTACCTGTACATAAATGAAAAACATGCACAAGGAAATCACAATAATGAGGTGTCAGAGTCAGAGCTGCACATGAGGGCACTTGAGATGTTGGGGTTTGGTGCTTTTAAGTTTGATGGTGCTAAGTAAGTGACCTGTCATGTTTCCAGTCATGAACCTGCCCTCAACTCAAGTCCCTATACTGACTGACAGTGTAACCCCTGTCATGTGGCCTTCTGCCACAAAGTAACATACAGCAAACCCTAGACATTATAAAATCCAAAATGCACTCACACTCTAGGAAGGATGGGCTTGATTTTTCTTTGTTGCTCCTTACAGAAATGTCACAGATGAAGCACATAAACCGGTGGTGCAACCAGCTTCTACCAGCATGTACCTCGCAGCAGTTGTGTACTATGACCAACAAAAGAAGCATTGTGTGTGTCTTAAAGGACGAGAAATGTCTTTTAAAATATTGATTTTTCAAAATTTAAATCAAGAGTAAGGGTCTGTTCCAATTCTACCCCTTAGCCCTTGGTTTTGTACATTCACGTCTAGTGAAGGGGTGTCCCAATTCTCCATAGGGCCAAGGGGAAGGGCTACACAGCCCTTGAAACTAAGACAGACCGGGACCTCACTTGAAAGGAAGGGGTATGAAATTTCCCATAATACACTGCACCCGCTGACAAGAAGGCACAGCGGAGACCGAAGGAAGCCCATAATTATAAGTAATTATTAAATCATCAAGTGAATAACGAGCTAGCTTTCACAGCCAGCGAGCAGCTCTGGGTGATGACGTAGCGAGAATCGAGTGGCGTCTCGTTTCTCAGGAGCGTGTTTTCACCTCTTCGCCTTGGCCCTCAAAACAGAGAGCTAAGGGAAGAGGTAGACGAAGGGGAAGGGCTAAGGGGTAGAATTGGGATTCACCCTTAGAATCACTCTCATGTGTCTTGGATTTTTCCAGCCCTTTACTAAATAGCAAGGAATGGAAATGAGTAGCACAGCATCATGGAGGTACCCATGATCACTGATACCCAGTCTAAGGATTTAAGTCAGGTTTGGACGACTACCCCGTATCAGGGTTGTAATGGTGCATCCAAAATCTTAAGTGGTTTTAGCAGACAAGTAAGAAGTGTGATCATGTTGCCCCAGAGTCTTATGATTGTGCTTCAAGGCTAGTAGCCATGTTACAATGTTGAGCACTACTTTTATACATTATTTCTGAAGCATGTTCCTATTCTGGGCAAATGTGGAAGCCATTAGGTTCACATAAGAAATGTTAAGTTGATGTAAAGGCCAATGAAAACACCAGTCCACGGTTCATTACAAAGTTACTTGAGCTTCAAGCAGACAAAAAGGAAAAAACAACAACAATACAAATAGAGAATAGTAATAACAAAGGTAAAATATAGAAAAAATAAAAGAGTGCTTAAAAAAATAAAAGACAAGTCAGTGAGCCCAGATTATCACTTCTATCTTTTAGGACTTTCTTTGTCTCCTCTTCATTTTTGATCTCCTCTTGTGTTATTTCTCCAAGCAGACCAGCACAGGTCACTGAGCATGGCGTTAGCCTTTTAGGAAGCTGCAGCATCCGGCTCACAAGACGAAAGTAAAATACCCACTGAGACCCCCCCACAGGTTACTGGCACTGAGCCACAAACACCTCGCAAAATACCACACCGAGTGCTTGCCACACTCCTGTCATGACGACCACACGTGTTCTCTGTACACATGCCTGCTGAGAAAAAATGAAGATAATGACAGAAAGAGAGAGAGCGTTCCAGGAGAGCTCGAAATAACACACAGAGAAGAGCATTATGGGAATCAGAGCTGGCATGATCATGCCACCTTGAGGGGATAGAGAGTGGTGTGTGTAGCTGTTTGCGTGCATGTGTTGGCGGTGCTATTATTCAGACGGAGACAGTCATGGTGTGAGTGGTTTTAAGGGCAAAAAGGCAATAAACAGAGAAGATGGTCAACCAAAGAGTTTAAAAAAACACTTGAGTCAGCCAGACAGGACAACTCAACAGATTAAATGATTTTTTTCTGGGGTCTGACACGTGTTATGTAAAAAGGAATTAATCAGTAAGTATTATTCAGCTTATTTCAGGTTATTTTTATTATATCAGTTTATTTCTGATGGGAGAATGACAGTCAAAGAGACAGACGTAGATATTCGATGTCCCTGCTATGACTCTGTCTGTTATATAAGGCTGAGCAACAGGGGCAAAAATTCAAAATATTAGTTTAAACAGAATGTCATTTTTTATTTATGTAAAGGTATAAACAATTTCCTAACACAGATACCTCTTTGATAGATAGAAAATAAGAAAAAGAAGGAGCCTGGGATTGTGATGTGAACATGTGCAGTTTTTTTTTTTTATAACAATACCAGTCATGTGACCTGGGGCATGTCATGCTGCAACTTGTAATCTTTTTATGAATAAAAATCACTGGAAGCTGGTCTATATGTAGAGTCTACACATCTCCTGCATACATGTTTAAGCTGAAGGTTAAGTTTCTGGCTTCTCAGATACACCAGCATGAAGCTCAAGGCAGCTGCTTTGTTACTCGAGGCAGCTCTTTTTTTTTTTTTTTCAACAAAACTATAATTTGCTCCTCTACCTTTCTTTTACAAGCTGTTACTGGAACAGAGGTGCTGATTTTCTTTATTTTCTTTATTCTTTTAAAATGTATTTACTTTTTTACAACAATAGGTGCAAGCTGGTCTTAGGTAAGTTAACACAGAGAGCTTTAATTCATTTTAGGATACAATTATGGAGTGATTGTGTTGACTTAACACTGTGGGTCTTAATCACTTCTTGTCCCTCTTCAGGATTAAGATACTTATTGCCACCAAAATGGCAAAGTTCTTATGGAAAATCATCCTTTCTTACTGAGTGCAAGGCATTGTATAGCTTTTTTTTTCTCCCAAATCAATATCAACATAAACCATTAAAGTATACTTGAGTACAGGATGGATGAGATATAAATACATTTATGCAAAAGTACAAGGGTACATGCTGTAATGTGCACTTGTCAGTGTGTCAAGTTGTAGGGGTCTCTCTAATGTTTTCTGCGTTACACGTTGCCTATTATTTTTGCAGCACAGGCTTATTCTTCCTCTGTGCTGCTTAATAGATGTAGATGTCAGAAGAGGCTCATTGTAGGTATCTCTGGAAGGTCCAACATCCTGCAAAATCCAATTATCTGATTTTAATGTTATAGAATGGAAAGATATTGTACCTTTTACAAACTCTCAGTTTACAAAGAAATGTCCCATTCCTCTGTAATAAAGAATGGCCTTTAAATGCTTCAGTTTTTACGTCCTGAGGCTTATTATGTAACACCCCCCCCCCCCCCCCCCCCCCGGTCAAGCATAATTTGGGCAGCCAATAAGCCCACAGCTCATTATCATATTTTCAAATTGCCTCCCTGCCCCCTTTGATCCAAGCGTTTCCAAATGGGAGTGAAAAAGAGCTAAATGTGATCCTCTACGGAGACAAATTACTTCAGTTTTTATTCAACTTATATCAAATTCTTGCCTTAAGGATAGGGATGGGAATTGATAAGATTTTATCGATACCGATGCTATTAATGATCCTGCTAATTAATCCAATTAGCACTAATTGTAGTTGCCACTAATTGATTTGAGTGGCAACAATGTCATACACATGTCACAGCACAGATGACTGCTTCTGCAAATTGCTGGTGTTTCCACTAGCAGTCCAAGCAATGCTTATGTTAGTCACACCTCAAGTTTCAGACCAGCCTTAAAATTGTTTATGTGTTGAGCCACTGATCTTGTGATAAAAAATGAATGATTAATTTTGTCATACAAATAAAAAAAATTAAATTTAAAAAAAAAATGTACTTGTGTTTGGCCATTTGTTTAATTATCTACCTTGGAACATCCCTATACCTTACATTCAGTTAGAAATACATTAAAGCGTGTTGAAAACGTTATTACCAATCCCTTATCACTGATAACTAATGGTAAAGTATCTGCATCAAATCTTAAATTTATAAAACCACAATGCAGAATTACAACAAAGGCAAAGCAGGAAGTAATGATTACATTCATGAGCTATCATTTCGTAGATATAAACCTATGTATTTAAAAAGTCAAAGTTACTTTGTTCTCATAATAATTATATTAAAAAAGCAAAAACATCTACTAAGTGAGTCTGCCTTTTCTTCTTGTAGGATTTTACTGGTTACTCAGAGACAATTCACAATTCATTTTGATCTCGAGGGTTGAGTCCCTGTGTCTCTGTCTTTGAGGGGGTGGGGGTTTTCCTCGCTGCTGTTGCCAAATGCTTAATTAGGTGGAATTTTTTGAACCCTTAAAGCAATATGAAAACACAGTCTAGACCTACTTATTAGGACAATATGTCTTAAGAAAACTCCTGCTTTGATTTGGTACTGCAGAAGAGGGTTTCACTTTTCAAGATTAAGCAGTAGAAACATAATACACTATTTATTGCAAAATAAACTATAATCAATATGTTCAATTTTAAGATAAGTCAGTATATCTCAGAACTCTGTTTACCCTACAAAGAGTTCTCTGCTCCCCACTTGTTCTTCATGCATTATTCACAGTCCTGCATTGACTGAAAGCTAGGGACTTATCGCTGTCCTACCAGAGGATCAGAGAGGTGAAAGGGACGTAATGTGAAATTGCACGGCCAGCAGCGCTAATGTGTGTTTGCGAGCAGGTGTTTACGTTTTGGTGAGTGTGTAGTCGGCCGTGCTGTGCATGCTGCTGAGAGAGCCAGGTGTCCTGATGTGTGATTCACAGTGTTTCACCGCCATGCCCGTGGAGCGTATCCATTTTAAATTGCCAATGTTGACACTCACATGTTGGCACACCCCTGCTGCAGCCACCACTTTGGCACCATTCTGTTGACTGAAAAATGAGCAGGGGCATTTCCTTCCCACCGCTCCCAGTATGTCGCTATAGTGGAAAGTCAGTGGTGGCTCAGACCCCAGCGGGCAGTTTGACGAGCTGTTTGGACTCAGTACATTACGCTGCTGAGGATGAACTGAAGTACTTGGCAAAGCAGCAGAGGCATTTTGTTGGAGGCAGACATGATTTGGAGTGTTGAAATTTTCTGGGGTAATTTACAGCAACAGTGATGAAACACTAAACTTGGCTTAAATCATGAACATTATTTGTATTTAAAATGATCAGCAAGGATACAATTATTACACTTAAAACTAAAAACTCTATGTCCTAATACAAGTGCAGGAGAACACAAACTGGGCTTTTACTTCAGTTTCAACTTAACAACAAAAAGCTTTTCCCCATTAGGAGACAATTAAACCCACGCATTACTAAAGGAGACAGCCAAATGTAACTGGACTTTTGGGTTGCTTTAGCTGCGAATCACCAGCAGCCCCCTGATGTGATGTCATCATGATACTTGAGTACCAATTGTTTTTATTGGGATTTTTTTTACGATATGCTGAGCCTTGTAATGCTTAACGTATACTTCAATTTTAACATTTTCTTGGCTGCATTTAAAAATAGACCAAATCCTGTTCAATTTAATAAGAAACATATATCAGAATATTCATGTCACTTTTGTCACTAATGTACGTTGCATGTTATTGCAATCCACTCTGTTGTACTCAGCCTTTCTTCAACTTTCAGCTTTTATGCTCTGTAAAGCATCAGTACTGCTGTGTTGGTAAAATAATGCTGAGACAGAGGCACATCCTTGGGCTCCAACTAGCCTATGAGGTGTGTCAGAAAAGTTCCAGGACTGGTGTCACAAAAGATTTATTTCAAACCCAAACTTCAAACTAAGAGTTTTCCCTTTCAAAGTAATCCCAGCATGTTTACAAAGAGATACTGCGGCGTTTCCTTCTTTCAGTGCACGAGAAGAGGCGAGAGTTGTGGCAGGACAAGTCGTGGCTGCTTCACCATGACAACGCGCCTGCTCACAATGCTCTGAGCATCCAACAGTTCCTGGCCGAGAAGAACATCGCCGTGCTGGAGCAACCTCCCTTCTCACCTGACCTGGCTCTGTGATTTTTACCTCTTCCCCAAGCTTAAGGGGGTTATCAAGGGGATCCGTTTTGAAGGCTTGGACAACATCAAAAAGGCTGTGACGACGGAGCTGCAGAGAATCCCGGAAGTATCCTCCCAGGAGTGCGTGAAAGCTGGCAGAGAAGGATGGGAAAGTGCATTAGACTCCAGGGGGATTACTTCAAAGGGGAAAACTTGGAGTTTGTAGTTTGGATTCTAAATAAATCTTTTGTGACTCCAGTCCTGGAACTTTTCTGACACACCTCAAATAACAAAAGCCCTTGTTTTCCACAGCATGGCCAACATTGCCTTGAATGCTTTTTTGTTAACTCACTCAGAATTGGGAGGAAGCTTCGATAAGCTAAGTAGGTTCAGTGTTGGCTGTTTTCAGTGGGGTTAGCTTAGTACTAGCTTTGCTGTCTTTGGCTTTCTCTTTCTGTTGGTGGTGCCAAGGGATGTGAGCTGTCATTTATGCTCATGTCTCACTCCTGTTTTCACATTTTATTTGGTAGAAAATGTTTCTTAAAACTCCTGAGCAGATGTGATTTTTTTGAAAACAGACAAGGAAAACCTCAGTTTTCTATAATACCCACCTACACATGGACAAAACCTTTCATTCATTAAACATATGGAAACACAGAGAGATAATCTCATTACCTTTGATGGTGAGGCAGGAGTCAGGACAGAGACTTGGTGCTCAAAAGTGTAAAAAACTTTCCACACCTGGTCTCTTTAAAGACCACTCCACACAAACCTGACTCTGCTCTGAGGTGACTAGAACACTAGACTAGAACAGTCAGTGAGGAGAAAACTGAGTATACTCAAAGTATGGCCTCTACCAAAATTTGCAATAACCATCAATAACTATGTACCTGGTTAATGTTTGACTGGTTTATGTCTGTGAAGTTTAAATCCTGGAATCTCTTGCAGCACTAATACATTTCAAGGACTTCAGTGTAAGATTCAGTGTCTTCTTTTAGCATGGATATGTTTGCATTATATAAAGTGGATTGAAAAGTATTAAGTATATGAAATGTGCTTACTTTTACTTCAGGATGAACTTGATAAGCTCATGTATCTTAGAAAATCCAAGTTTGGAACTCAGAGCAGCAGCATGAAAGTTGTGCCAGACTGCTGAAGGGCTGGTGGGCTTTTTGAGCAAGCACTAGGTAGTTTATGATATGAGAAAACAGAAAAGATACAAATGAATATACATTTCACATTTAGACCACCAGTGCAGCCATTTTGCCGCATAATCTTGTGATGTTTCTGGACTTTTCCTTCTGTCTTTCATAAAGCACAAGTAGCTGCTCCATTTCCCCACCACCCCTGAATAGACCTTCAAGTTTGATGTCCTACCATTGTTTTGCTGACAGTTTTTGTCCATTGGCTTGGGGGTGGCAAGCCCAGTGCAGAGCAACTGTAGAATGAGTATAGAGTCACTAACAGAGCAGTGAGAACAGAGTTGATCCATCATTAGATTGTTGCAGAACTGAGCAGAGGTCATTTAGTCAATTCCAGCGTACAGCCTTTGATTGCAATGAAGCTCTGAGAGTGAACACACTTGCGTAAAAAGTTTGCTTTGATTGGTCAATTCTGTGGTAATTGATCACTTCTGTTCTGCTAAGAACCATGTTGTAAAGAACTCTGCATTCATTCTAACATCTTTCTCCACTCGGCTTGCTACTGTGAAGCAAAGGGCTTTAACTGACGACTAACCAATGGTAGGTGTCTTTAGGTGACTAACAAATAAGACATTTAAGGCAGCTACAGGTGCCACATAGAGGGAGGAGGAGAGGTCCTCTTGTTGTGGACATTTTGTCTTGTTCTAAGAGGCACGCTATCATGCAGAGAAGACATGTTAAACACATTAAATGACGTTAAAAAAAACTCTTAAAGGCAGAATATGGGCTCTTTTGATGTTACTTTTCTTTGCTGATTTCAAAGTTGGAGGGGAGAGAGCATGCTTACGTTACTGACACTTGCTCTGATAGGGGGAGAAGGTCGTCATGTTTGGTTGCCAATTGTGCAGGTCTTCTTGGCTCAGATTTTTTACTTTAAGAGAAGAATTTGCATTAGACCAGGGGTCTGAGATAGAGCTGTGGTCATTGGGATATGCTTCTTTTATCTACCTGTCTGGGAAAGCACTTTCTGATTCCCAGCCCACTGAAAGTCATATGACTGAATCACCAATGTGCACAATTTATGTGCTCATGCTGTACAATCTGATGGTTGCAAACAACCCAAGTGCTCACGTTGTACAAGTAAAAAACACTGACAAAAGTCAAAGTTCTTCATATGTCCTGACACAAGGGAAGGAGGACACATACCACACAGAAATTCTTGCTGCCATACATCTCTAAAAAAAAAGAAAAAATAAAAGAATAATTTAGAGGATCCGCTCATAGTTGCTGCCACTGTGTGAGTAAAACAGTCTTACAACCAGAATATCAAAAATGTCAGAAATCCATCTGATGGATTGGGAAACGTGGGTCAGACTCTGGTCGGGCTGTAATCTGCTGTCATGTCTCTATGAACACTGCACCACAAACAAGCTGAAATCTGCCTGAGTTCAAAGGCAGTCGTGCGGCTGAAAATTCATGTCAAAATTGTTTTAAAATAGTGTATATCAAAAGTTGAGCTATTAATGGCATGAATTTTGCCTTCTGTGTGTTCACTACAACCAAATGTGTGTTTGAAATCTGAGTTTAGACAAAACTAAGAGTTTAAGTAATTAAAGAAATCCAACGACAGTGGCAAGCAAAGAAATTGGTCCTATTTAATGCTTCTCTCACCTCTTTAGAGTTATTTATTCAAGTTCATGATGAAGAGAAATTGTAGGGTAAGCAAGTCTATATCTGCCTATTTTTGCAAAACAGACGTGATGTTTAGTCTGCAGAGAAGACAGAAAAGAAATTGGCACCTTCATGTGATGGGAGAATATTGATTTATGTGTGTAGGCGTCTGTGTAGGTGCCAGCCCCTCAGTCTAACAGATGTGTTAATGAGTGTGTGTACGTTCTCTTAACTTTTCATGTCTGCCAGTGTCTTGTTTTGGAAATGCCCTACAGTGAATTTCAGTAGAAGTACAAGTTAAGAGTTTTAGAGAGTTTAAGTCAGAGTTGGATTTGCTGTGCAGCTTTGTGAGTGTGGGGGCATGACCGTGTGTATGTGTGTGTGTGTATTACAGAAAAAGAAAGAGACGGAGTGAGCCAGCGAGCGTAGGCTGTGTGCTTAAACTTGGGAGATTTACATGCAAAGCGCTGGTGCTCCTGCATCTTAACTTGGGGAAGTGAAGGTTGAAATGTACTCAGTGCAAATGCGCTTACCACTAGCGAGGAAACCAATTTCATTTACAAGTGGGGAACTCAAAGTAATGTATTCGTACACTCAAGCGCACTCCATCTTAAGATGTTTGACTTGTTTTGTGGGGAAAGAGATTTACAACCCAGAATAACAAGACAGTGATATGAGAAGTTAATTTTATCCGCAGCTGTTTGGCTGATGCACTTTGAGACAGAATTGGCCAACTAGGCGCACACTTTCTAATTAATTACACAGCAAAAACACTCTGTGATGAAACGTCTCTTTTCTCATGTTTCCATTTATATTGAGCTCTTCAGTCAGACGTGTCTCACAAGTCAACATCATGTGAAGCACACTTGTCCTCGGGGTTGCAGTGGGGTTACACAGATAAAAAGAAGAAAAGTGTTCCTGAAGTGAGCAAATGAATGTGAGAGCACATATTAACGCACCAGTTCATTTGTTGGAGGAGAGGAAATTTGATCCCAACAGAGTCTGAGGTCATTTTTGCAATTTGGCTTCACTTTCACAAGGGAACAGAACTCTTTAATTTTATAACTTTCAAGCCTCTTTTCAGATTAAGGTGAAATGTGCATAGAAGTAGAAACTTTAAGTGGGGAGAGAGGAATGTATTTGAAACTTAAAGAAGAAAAGTGGGATAGCTGCCTTTGCTACTTAGCCAACTTTTACATTATTGTATTAAGTCCTATAATAACTCAAAGTTATAGACAAATCTGTGCAGCCTGTGCGCTGCCTGTTCACCATACTTTTCTTTTTGTATATAAATGATATTGCAGGGAAAATAAGAAATTGCAAAATACATTGATGGCGTTTTATATTCCACTGCTCCCTCAATTAAACAAGCTGTCACAGCTTTAGATTGATTTTAACTTTTTCCAACAAGCTCTTGCATAGCTCAAACTACTTAACTGAACTTGACGCTAAAGTCAAAGATATATCATAAAGATAGACATTTGGAGAGTCTGATTGGTTAATAGACTGACAGGAAGTTTTTACTATCTAATGGCCAAATTGAAAGTCAAATACTATGACTGCTCTGTTTTTTTAACAAAGAAATTGTGACCCCCCCAAAAAATGTACTAATTACAGATTTATTGCTATAAATCCACAAATATGATGTTTCCAATGAATAAATAAATAAATAAAAATACTGCACTTCATCGCTGGATCAGAAACTTTCTTGAAGGGATTCAGGTGAGTTGATGTCCTCCAAAGATTGAAAAAAAATTGGGCTTTCAAACACAGTTTTCCCTGTAGAGATCTGTTGTACAGTTTCAGTGATAATGTGTAAGTGTTTTGGTGTGAGGTGCAGGTGTATTTTCCAAACTGCTGTGTGCTATGCACTTTTAAACAAACCATCCAAATAAAACTCTATCTCTAATAGAAAGCCTTCTTCATATAAAGGCCTGGTTTTCTCCATGTTATTCTAAATAACGGCCCCAGTCTGTATTTGAAAATTACCTTAAATAGCCAGTATCAGTAATCAGTAATAGTGTTTTGCTCCACTTCCATCTTGTTTAGAGATTGTCCCTGCAAATTGTTACTTTACTACACGGCAGTAGTATCCATCCACTACATTATCTGATTGGCCCTTAATACATGTGATTGATAGAACAATCATCCAGTCACCTTCAGGATATCCTTTTGGGTTCTGTTCACTCGAGAACACTTTCTATGGGCTTCTGCCCAGATGGACTAGCGAAATATACTGAACAGTCCATCTGGTGTGAAGTTAGACAGGGGATAGAAGTGAACAAATCTGTGGCTAAATTTCACTTGATACCATCTGCTTAATGTCCGGTGTCTGGGTGATTTCAAGGAAAAGTGGAAGAACCAGGAATGTGCAGGTGCATTTGTCCATACAGCACAGTATTGAATATCAGGAGTGACATGTGTTTGACAGTGTTGGCACTAAAGATCTGTTTAAACCAACTTTTATCTACTTAGAAAATCCACAGGAAACAAAGAAATCAGCTCAATTAGCAGAATCAGTAATGGCATTGATATCATTATCACCACCACTAACACTGCAATCGCTGCCAACAACACTCGGTGTTTATCATGTCAAGTTCACATTGACATTGTGTGGCTGCAGTAGGCTTATGAGAACAATGGGTGGGCGTTTTGGCGTGTGGTAGCTCTCGTTTTCACTTACGTTTTGTTTTGGGTTTCGCATCTGTTGTGTGAAGGATTAAACAGATTTATTAAATTTACTGTGATATACCCTTTTACCGTATATCAAAACAGCATGGATGAGCAAGAAGCAAGATAATGTTGGCAATGATGTTTGTATTATTAAAAACATACTTATCTCATTTTGATTTTAATCGGAGCATAAATGAGTATTTACTTTGTGTACCAAGTTGTCTTTTTGTGTATAATGTCTTGCCCACCCAGCAAAAGGCAGAGAAATGTGTGGTCAAGCAGTTCAAGAAACTCTCAGAAGAGCATGCGTGAAAACATCTTGTATGGTGTGGAAAGCTTTGTTGCATGTGAAGCTTTTGAAATGTGACGTGCAAGTAAGCAGAACACTCAATCTGACACAGAGCTAATGACTTGCAGCTTGTTGACACAGAGCAAGGCTCAAGTGAAGCTACAAGTCATTTGCCTGTTTGTCAGTGTTGATATAGATCAGTTTCACACTCAGTGACTTGTTTTCCTGGTCTTTACTTCTAAATTATCTGCCCTCTTTCATCTTTTCTCCACCTAAATCTGCAGTCTTCTTTTTCTCCTCCTCCTTTTACACATTTTTCTCGCTCTTACCCCACAATCCCCTCTCTCCTCCTCCTTGCTTTGTGCCATGTTGTACTTGGGATTATGTGCTCAGGCTGCCAGTTATGCTACGTTTGCTCGCACGGAGCTCCCTGGCCTATACAGAGTATTTACACGAGGAAGAGAATCAGATGGAGGAAAGCCTGAAACTATTTCCTGATATTAAGCTCCTGAAGGGCTTTGGATATTAAGACTTGGTTTTCAAATTGGTTGAAGAAAAGCATTTTTGATTTGAAGATGTGCAAACAGTTCAGAGAAAACACTATATTACTGTAAATCAACAGTTTTAACCATGATATTGCGCTCTCCCTGTGAAAATAAGAATGAATTGTTTTCTGTATTGCTTAAATGAGGTGAATGCTCTGTTAAACTGAAGTCTTAAGTCAACCAGAGGCCTGTTGATACACCAAATCCAAGCTCAACTTTGTTCTACTGAGGGAAATAAAGCCGAAATTTCCCCTGGTGTGTCTGTACAGGCTTGGTAAAGGAAAGCCTAATTTCAAAGCCATAAATCTGGATGTGTAGAACAGATGTTAGCCGTTTCAGGCACGGCCTGGTATGTCTGTGACTGCAGCTAATCTGATTGTCTACACACTAGATCATATAGCAGCTCCAGTCGCACACAGACGTAGCTGAAGTGAATTGCACAGAGCCAGCGTGAAGTCTCACAAGGGCAATTAATTTGTGTGCCAGGACTCTGTCTGAGCATCATGGGAATATGACCTTCAACTCTGAGCTGTTTCATTTTGTTTTGACTGTTTTTTTGTTTTTTTTTATTTCCCTCAAACAGCTGCTGATATGAACAGTGTCCCTGCCCATGTTGAAGTGATGCTTCTTTATGACTCACGTTTTAAAATCCTGAATTTTGTTCTTTTTAAATTGTAAAAGTTAAACACATTCATTACAGACATGCATCACCATTTGAGATCACTGAAAGCGATATCCAATAAAACGTGGCAGCTGCAAGTTAGTGGGATCTAATTTAACACGGAGAGGGCAATGGGGAGATCGTGTTGCTGAATTTTGTTGCCAAAACAAAAAGTGAAAAGATCCTTTTTTGAGCACTGTGTGGTCCCTATGAGGATAGCTTTTCATTATCTGTACTTGACAACTTTTGCAAAAAAAGAGTTAGACATCAACTTGAACTGACGTTTAAAAACAACTGGAGAGGGTTATGATTTTACTTTCTTCTTCTCTTGCTTTTTTCTTTAGGTAAAGTGTTTGGATTTTTTTTAATTTGCATCTGGTCGGTCTGTAGAGCTTCAACATGAATGACTCGTAAAGTGAATTGATAACCATTCATGTTGTCACTTAAGTGTAAGTCAAAGTGTTTAATACTTTACTCACTTTTTACACTTAAATTTCATCACTCCATCTCTGGTATTTCAAATATTGAAAGTAGGGATTCACAATATGATTGGCACAGTATCAGCAGTAGCAGGTGAAAGCACAAAAAGGTATAAGAAGATTCTGAAATTTCTGGAAATGCCCTTGGCTGCTATTAGACATGTATACTGGCAAGGGGTGTAAGGACACATTATTACACCACTACATCTTGATATCTATTCATTCAGGATACCATTTTGATATTTTGTTGCTCTATTTTGATATTGTATTTGTTTTAAATAATAGAAATTGTTTTATACTGTAGCTCAACCTCTATCCTTTAGTCAGCCGCAGGCATTCAACCATTTTACCATCTGACTGTTTAGGGCTGCAGCTATCGATTCTTTTTGTAATTGAGCACTCTATCGATTATTTTGGTGATTAATCCAGTCATTGGAAAATGGATACACTGCGCACGCTGCGATTTTTTACATTGAATCACTTCAATTTCATTGAAAAGCGTCAGTAACATACAATCAGAAAATGAGCCATGTCTTTTAAATGAACAATGTATTTCCTTTTTTGAACATTTTGAGCATAAATGTGATCCCAAAATCAAAATACATAATTTTTTATTGCAAAAAAAGAAGTTCCTGCATGAAACTGCTCAAAACAAGGCCTGCAGATTATTTTGAGCAACCAGGCCATGATTTTTAGGATGAGACACTGGTTTTGATTTTTTCAAAATATATTTTTGGTGCTGTGAGCATCACAGGACTTTTGCCATTTACACTAGAGAGAAGGCCGACATCTCTACAGCTGAAAAAATGTTTAACTCATAATGATATTGATATTTATCGATGTGCAATTGGGTCAGTATTTTTGAACTTTTGAATTTGTTTTGTGTCTTGCCTTTTTTTAGTAGTTCTTTTAGTGTGTTTTTTTTATATTATTATCAGTTTTTATTCATGCTCATCATGCTGATGTAATGATGTTAATTTCCATACTAAGGATTTAATTTATTGTATTTTCTTGCTAGGCCCAAATATTATCATACTTGGATACTAAGACAATTCAACTAGCTAATGCACATTTATTTGATTTATGAAAGTATGCCTTACACCTGCTTTCTCTGCTTACTGTCAGTATTTTCTGTTCTACTCACTGCAATCAGTTTTAAAGGAAAGTTATTGGATGTGAAAAGTGTGTGCACAAAATACACAGAATACAAAGCAAGTAGCCTCCACCTTGATTAATGTTCTGAACCAGCCTTTAAAGAGAGCCATATTCAAAGTATGTTATTTACTAGACCTAATCTCAGTTATTGATCACATTAACTGCTTCTGCTAATGTATTATGAGTGTTATCTTGTTGTGTCCTCTGCGGACTTGATGCATAGACCGGATGTTTACTGTTGAGGCGCTGCAGCATTGACGTGCTATTATGCTAAGCTAACTCCGTTTTACAGTAGACACATTGCACTGTTTTCTTTTCGTTTCAACTTGTAGTGATCCCACACTTGGGATACTCCCTGCTGTTTCTTCTGCGGACACTCTTCTTTCTGTCCCTCTTTTTTCTCAGCCTGCATGATTTTCCAATCTGCGCTGCACATCTGCGTTACAGCGGCTCAGCAGCGGAAGCAGCATGCTCGTTGTGCCACAGAAATGACTGTCCGTGCCAAACACCGTGTGCTGTATAGTGGTCCAGATTTAAACGAATCCTCAAGGCAAATAATTTGCCTCGAGGATTTTTAGTAATCGAATTACCCGGATTTATATGAAGAATCGTTTCAGCCCTAGTTACATTTATAACCTCCACTGAGGAGATTATGTTGTTTTTAGCGTTTTTTAGGAATGTTGGTCACGGCAAAAGGGAGATGTGATGACATTTTGGTGGTCTGAATCCACATTTGGTTTTAGGAATGCTTTAAATGATTTATGAACATTGTACAATAGGGTAATTTTACACATTTTTCATACTCATGTCAAATGCTTTGTTGGAGGTTCCTGATCTAAGAGCACTTCTTGACATTATTTTTCCTGTCACTGGGATATATGAAGTTTAGTTGCAGGAAATGTTCTTATTATAAACCAGAAGTGTTCAGACCCTCATCAAGGTATGTCTGACATTGTTTGCAGAGTAATCACCAAAAATATGGAAAAACTGCCCAATTGGATCACAACCAAAGTCTAACCACTTCTCTCTTCACCGTGAAAAACATAGCCTGAAAATTTCATCAGAATCCGATGAGAACTTTTTGTGTTACCAGCACACAGCCAGACAAAAAAACGGATGCCAGCCAAAACAGAATGTACTTGGCATGTGTATGTCCTTATCTTTATGGCTATGATATTGTGGGTCAAGCTTACTTACATTGTGTTAGACCTGTGCCTAAAGAATTGATATTGCATTACATATCCTCTTACTCCCTGCTGATACATGTTTTGATATGGATTTACAAAAGACATTGTATTTCCACAAATGCTATTATAGCAGCGCCTTAGGTAATATCACCCGTTGTGCTTTTCAGATGGCGGCATGATGCAACGCAACCTCAAAATTTTGAATTATTTCTAAGATCTCTACAGACCTGAAATTCAAGTGTTTAACTTATAAGGATTGTTTACATCTTGTTCTGGCTATTTCTTTTGTGATTGTTTACAAGAACAATGACGTAAAAACATCCAGGACTTAAAGTTGCTGGAAACACCCATCCCTACACCTGGTCACCTCACTTCAATAAGTACCAGGTTTCCTGTAGCTGAGGTAATGAATATTGACATGTACCTCTTAAGACCCCACTTCAGAAATACCAAACTTTATATTTAAAACACATAACCAAAGTATCAAAATATTAAATGTTTTGACAGCCTCATTAAATTCAGTGCTTGCAGTGACATTTATGTACTTACCGTTCATGCTGAATCCCCCCCTGAAAACCAAACATCTGTCTGTCAGTGGTGGCCCTGCAGAATGAGTATTTTATTGAAAGATCTTGTTGCTTGCGATGCTACTGCAGATATTGAAAGTGAGAGGAGTCCGTTTGTGAAATGAAGTTAAAAATCAACAGATTGAGGCTGAGAGTGTGTTATTGCTTTGCTTCTTGCCTCTTGCTGGAGTAATCTGTTTAAGAGCTGACACTAGATCTAATCTGCTGCCTCATAGACGGACAGAGAATGACAAATTTATGTCTGCGTGGAAAGAGCAGTTTGAATCAAGAAAGAGGAAAACACCTTTAACTTGGATTAAAACACATAAAACACACTAACATGGATTTACAGACACATAAATGCGCACACTGTCTCCTACATACACAATCACAAGCTCAACCCCCACTGGAGAAGTCAATTTTAGCTGGAATTGCTGTGGCTCTCCCCACAGGCGCTCTGGCAGGGATCATTTGTGTACGTTATATCTGCTGCTCACAGGTAAGGAGACAGTGTAATGCACTGTTTGTTTAGCACTATTTGTCCTCTCCTGTCAGGAGGAATACTTCACAGACGTTTCCATGTGAGTGACTCTTGTTTAAGGAAAACACGAAAAAAATACATCTCAGATTGGGTTGCCATGGTACCACCGCTAAGCTCAAGATTTCATTAGCATACACATTTGCAAGTGCGAGGTGGAACAAAATTATGTGGTACTTTAAAACAAGTTAGAACAAAGTGTCCTGGGCCACCGGTGGGATTTTTCTTACTGGGGCAGAGGAAGTTTGCTTACAGATCTGCTAAGCCTCCAAAAGAGCAGATGATAACTATAGAAACCTCTCCATTTTAAAGCTTCACTGATAGAAGTTTTGTAATTCATGGGGGTGTTATCATCTGACTCGGGGTTTGTGTAACAGTGACTCATATTGTAATGGATTTTCTATTAAATTGATAATAGTTTTCAAGAAGCTGTAACATCTGCCAGATACAAAGCCCCAAGTCATGGCAAATCCCCATCATTATCACTGCAATAGAGTTTAGAGTTACAGTGTGTCAGCGAAGGATGGGTTCAGACAATGAGTGATAGCCTTTAGTTATTCTCTTCTTTGTACACTTTGACAACATATTTAAATTTACTCATGCTAATTGTAGCCTTTTGTACAGACCATATTCAAAAAGGCATACATTACTCACGATATGTACTTGGTTCATGAAAATGTAATATGCAACATGCAGTATGTGAACATTTGTGAAATCTGAAGAATGCCAAAAACACCTGGATGACGTCCTACTTTGGGAAATATTGGCAGAGTGTATTGGCCCAGTCTCCCTTATATACTGTTACCCACAATGTGTGCCAGCTGGTCAGGGGTATTGCCGACAGCCACAGCATCTGGCCGTTGCAACAGCCTTAGCAATATTAGTGTTTGCAATGATTATGTTTTATTTTTATAACAATAATGCAAATCAGACTTGGTAAATTTATTTTTTTTTGTCATTGCAAGGATGTTACACATTTCTCATGTGTATGTTCAGCGGGGAAAATAATGAAAATCCAATGAAATTTCTCATTAGACACCCTTTAGTCCATTAGTGCATGCAGTGTGAAATTAGCAGCTCTAACCATTAGCTGAGCTACTATTTACTTCTGTTTTCATAACCAAAAACAATAAGCTAAATTATTGGACTAGGGAGGGATAGCATATATCGTAAAATACCAAATAAACGCCGAGTTCCAATTAATCGCCGAGTCCCAAATAAACACAGGGTGTAGCAGCACATTTTGACAAATAAACGCCCATTCCAAATAAACGCTGAGTCCAATATATTAGCCACAGTCTACGAGCTACGGTCAAAGTTACAGTAGGCTACACACCTGCAAACGCTGAGCTACCATCTGACAGCTGACGCTTGAAAAGTGATTTATTCAAAAAGAGACATGATCAGACTGTACCTTATCAGCCCGCATGGTTTATTTTTCTCTCAGGACGTCCGGCTCGCTTTGCCTCCCTCTGTTTGTCAACAAATGCACGTTGGTGTGAGGCGCTCTGTTTTACAGCAGTGCAGTTACACTCAACAACCACTACGTCTAGGGCACTAGAGAGCAGAAAGTCGGAATCTTACATACTAGGGCTTTTAAAATTCAAAGAAGACGCTGTTGCTGCCGCTGCATGTCGTTTGCCCTTAACTAACGTCAAGAGGCCCAGAAGTCTTCGATGTATATCTATGAAGAGGCCAGTCACATCAGTTACCAGTACATTGCTGATGATCGCCATGGCCCCGGTACAGCGAAAAAAAAGTAAGACCTTAACTTAACTAGTTCCTTACCAGTATTTAGAGTGTTTAGAGAGTGCTGAGTTGAAAGAAGAAGACAAAGGTATAACTATGGTACTGTAATCTTGCCTTAAAAATGTAAAGGAGATTTTCATACTGGTGTAAATTAATAATATGATTACATTTACCATATTTATCAAGAGTATTTCTTCATTTTTTGCTAAGCAAGATTTTTGGGAGAAAGGAATTAAACACCTCTTTCAAATAGACGCCTGGTCCCAAAAAAACGCCTGGTCTGCTCAGTGATTGAAACAAATAAACGCCCCGGCTATTATTTGGTATTTTACGGTAGCTTTGTTTGCATAATTAAAAGAAACTTGATTCTTTATATGTATTTAATAAGATTGTAGTATTGTAGAAATAGCTGCTCTAATACAAACTTCAGCAGAGTAGGCAACAGTAATGATGCGTATTTGATAGTTGCCACCCATCAGAAAACCAAAAGGAAGAAGAATCAGCTCAGCTGGTTGAAGCATTCTACAAAGTAACAGCTTACTATTAAATGTTACTACCAAATGCAGTTTGTTCATTAGTCGTATGTATTAGGCAGGTTCGAAAATAGCCACAGTTTATGTTCCTGTCGATCAAAGGCCCAGGGAAACTCACACAGGTGTTTTTAATCACCTTGGTTGATTAGACTGTGAGAAACTGAAACAGGTGTGGCTATGGTGAGACTCCATGATGCCATGAGTTTAAAGGACCAATGAAATGATGACAGCTCAACAAGTTCTCTTACCAATACTAGTTCTACAAGGGTTGTGGAGCTGTCAGTCAAGCAAACTTCCCCAACCACACAGTCTTGAGCAGAGGTCTAGTCAAGGGCTCTTTTTCTGACTCTTTTGTGGGTGCCTAGGGCCTTTGAAAAAAGTAGATGGTGGGCTCAAGGCTGCCTGTTGTAACCTGTTGAATTTGTGCTGAAATTATGCAACTATGCCGGCAAACCCTACTTAACTCACTCATGACCACAACAGTTCGGTACAGAATCTGCAACACTACATAAGCAGCACCAATCCGCTTATCCATCTCTCTCCAGTCCATTTAACCCTCACTGGTCAATAAGACTGAGAGATACTTTGACTCCTTCACTTGGGGCAAGGACTTGCTCCCCACCTTGAGGGAGCAATCCACCTTTTTTTGGCGGAGAACCATGGCCTCCCCCCGGCTGCATCTTGAGATCCCGTCTATGAACATTACAAACAGAATTGGTGATGAAAGGGCAACCCATACGGAGGCCAACATGCATCTGTCTTTGTGCTGAGGTTGCGGACACAGCTGTCCCATACAGGAACTGAACAGCTCTCAACAGAGGCCCACAAAACGCATGTAGGCTGGATGGGCAAACTTCTATGCTCCCTCAAGAAGCCTGCAAGGGTTAAGAGCTGGTCCACTGTCCTATGGTCAGGGCAGAAACCACATTGTTACTCCTGGATCAGGGGTTTGACAATCGTCTGGAGCCTCCTTTCCAGCACCCTGGAGTAATCCTTCCCAGGAAGGCTGAGTAGTGTGAGTCCCCTGTGATAGGAATACCGACTCCCTTGTTTAGAAATGGGATTTTCCTTCTGCAGCTGCTGAAGCAAAATTCCCCCATGCCTCTTGGTACCTATCAGCTGATTGCGGAAACCCCTGGGCTAGCCAAGCCCAAAAGGCTTCTTTCTTCAGCCTGACATCATCTTTTACTACTGGTGTCCACCAGCGGGTTCTTTGGTTTGGTTTGCCAGGACAGACAACAATGACCTTTAGCCCACAGCAGTCAGTAACTGCTTCCACAATGGAGGTCCAGACCATGGGCCACTCAGACTCCAGGTCCCGAACCTCTGGAATGCATAAGAAGCTTTTTTTTTCCGCAGGTGGAAGTTGTAAACCTTACTGACAGGGGTCTCTGTCAGACTTTCCCAGTTCACCCATACTTCCTGTTTGGGTTTACCAGGTTTATCCAGCAGCCTCCCCCGCCATCTGATTCAACTCACCATCATCCCTATGCTTGAACATGGTGTTTGTTATGGATATTCCATGACTAGCACAGAAGTCCAATAACAAAGCACCACTTGGGTCAGATCGGGCAGGCCGTTTCACCCAGTCATTCCTCTCCAGGTTTCTCCATCATTGCCCACATGGGTGGTGAAGTTCCTCAGTAGAACAGTGGAGTCCCGCGGAAGGACCCTTTCCAGAACCCCACACAGAGGTGCATACACACTGACAACATTCAGAGCCCTCATTCTTGCAACCTGAAGGCACAAGGAGGCGACCCTCTTGTTCTCCAGGGTGAACTCAACCACTGAGATGCTCACCCGGGGCTTGTGAGTCTGCACATTTTGACAGCAACCATTAAGAGTGAAAGAGGGATATATCTTATCATTTTGATATACATGGTATTGAAGGGAATGGGAAATCTTGATACTTTCTATAGATGGAAAGATGGAATTATTTCCAAAGTTATGTGCAGTTAAGACAGTATGCAGTGTGTAAAATATAGAGTTTGCTGCAGTTCCTGAGAATTATAAAAGAAAAATCTGAAATGTTCGGTGTCTAGGACTTTTTTAAGTGTGTAGTCGTGGTAGTTGCTTTAGTGTAATCAGCATTAATAATTCACTAAAATGTACAAAGGAGTTTCCGCATTGCAAGTAAAATGCATCAATGAGTTATGCAACACAAGCAAACAACTATTTATACACACACACACACACACACTTACGCCTAAAAGCAATTTAGAGCCACCATTTAATCTAAAGAGCATGTTTTTGGTCTTTGAGAGGAAACCAGAGTACCCATAGAAAACCATGTATGCACTGGAATAAAAAATTAATCCACTCAGAGGCCTGTCTAACCAGAGAGATGGTCCTGCAACCTTCCGGCTCGGGTCAACAGCTATGCAGACAGTATAACATTTTTGTCCATATCACCCAGCCCTAAAATGTTCTGTTCAAGCACTTATACTCGTTTTCTGAACAAGTGACACAAGTGATGCTTTAGTCTTAAACAAGTGCTATGCTATATGTTTAATATGGGTCTGTGTGCAGCTTTGTGGCACAAAGCATAAAATGTACTTACATATCCTGCATTAGGGTGGTGTGTGACCAGATTTTGGAGTTGGATGTGCTCTGATTTCAGTTTGTTATTGGAGTTGTATTATCCTCAAACTTTTTTAGGGGACATTTGCTGTATGCAAAAAGCAGTCCCTGTGGAGAGCTAAAGATGCAGGGATAGGCGGTAGGCTTTAATGCAACCTTGGGACTCATTGGGAGTCATCTAATGACATTGCATCCTAAATTATTGTCTATAAACAGATATCTGCATATAAGTGCACCTAACGATCCCCTCTTAGATGTTGTCTCTGAATACCAACTCCCCTATTGGTCTTAAAGCAGCAGTTAGATGTAAATTCACAGCAATGCACCAGAACAGTAGCCTTGGTTTTAAGTCCAGCAGGCTACAATAAAGTGCCCAGAAAAAAATGCTTTTACTCAAGAGTTAATGTCATCTTGGATAAAGACTGCAGGTTCCAGGTTTGCACCACAGTATAATTAATTATTCTTCCTTACCTGTTTGTAAAGTCTACCAACTGCTTGTTCCAGAAATTGTCACTATTTCACTAACACTTTCACTTACATGCATTGAAGTTTCATGGTTTATATATATATCGATTTGTCCTTGTTGATACTGTCACAAGCTTACTATTTATATAGACAGCCAAAACCAATGGAATAAACCAGTACACTTTCTAGTCTTTTTGCTTTTTTTCATGTTACAAAATTGAATTGTCTCTATTAATTAATCCACCTAATTGGGAAGAGTAAAGTCATTTCAGGAAATCACTTCCCCAGAACACCGATTTGCAGTTGTGGTGAACTTGGGTCAAGAGGAATTTTGACCCAAGTGTTATAATAAGGTACCCTATTTTTTTAAGCCAAAAATGCATGTATGTTAAGTTTTTACAGATTAATTTGTATTTTTTTTTGTTTGTTAATTTAAGGGTTAAATATCTCACCTCCTAAGACACAAGTGCAAACATACATGCACACAAATGTATGCTCACTGGACATTGTGTCCCCATAACATAAGTGTTAGCCACGTTTCTGTCCACTACTTCCAAACATAACTTTTACTGCTACCATCAGATATCCTCCACATGTGATTGTTATTGTGATTCACTTTCAGAGTTTGTCTCTTTAGCTTGCCAGAGCCTTTGTTGTTTTTGTTGTTGCAAAGTGACCCACTGAATAGAGCTTTAGTTGAGTTTGGAGAGGTAAAACCTTTTCACAGTTTATTATTCTGTTGTTTTTTCTTGCAGTGTATTAAATGAGGTGGGCCTTGAGACTTTGGTTAAGCCCAATAAGTTAAAATGTTTTAACCCAGAACAACTCATGCACAGTGTGTGAATAATGAAACATAACTTGATTAAGGACATCAATAAGTTCTTGAGAATTTAGTATTCCTGAGGGTTTATACATTTTTACCTCAGGATTGCAGAGTATTCTTGTGCAATGGACAAATGGCAAGACAAGTGATGTAACTCACATGACCTTAAGTAGTCAAGCTGTCACTTGGTTCTTCAATAAAATCCAAAACCATTGGTTCCTTTTTTTGGAGTAATCAATGATAGTCTGTCTGGTGTCTGTTAGGATGAGAAAAGTAGGACCTGATTGCAGAAAAGGTTCCTTTCAGTTAATTCAGAGGAATAAACAATACAATTTCAAACAATGAGGGACAGGGGGAAACCAAATGGAAACATGACAAAACCCAAAATAACTTATCACCAGACTGATTTTCTATAAGGAACAAGGTGGCTAAGTATGACTCCCAATGCACAGAAATTTTAAATATTTAAGTCTCCAACAAAGCTGGGAAAATTCTATTAAGGAGCCAAAACTGAGATGGGTATGAAGAAGTTGCCAGGACTTTTCTGCATGAAACTTACTCCACAGGGTTTGGTTTCAAATTCTTCCAGACTAGTGAGCTATAAAAGGCCACTAGTGCCTGAATTAATGAGAAAAACGGTCATAAGTGTAATCAGTTTGTAGCTCTGGTAGCACAGGTCTCTACTAAGAGCTACCTGTACCTTCTAAAGGTGCCTTTTTGTAGTTGTAGGCAAGCTGCAGGAACTTTATTTTGGAGTTTATTTTCTCTATTTTACATAACAGGCTGAATTTGTCATGAAATACAGTCATAATTTTCAAACTAGAATAAACGGATCATGACAAGTACTTGGCACTTGTAATGAAGAGAAAATCTTAATGTTCTTTTAAGATTATTCTGTCTTCTTCTGTCCTTTGTTATGTTCCTTCTCTTGTCCTTTTTCCTTTGCTCACCCAATATCTTAATTTCTCTCCTCCTCTGATCGTCTTTTCCTCAATATGTTGTCTCTCAAAACCTCACTTAGCCCACACAGCCCCCCTTTTTTCACCCTCAGGCTCTGATTCAGTCCTATCTGAGCATTGATTTTCCAAAGAGCTATGGAAGTTGTCAAGGCCGGGCAGAAGTGCTCTTGCCAGACGCAAGTTATGAACGTTATTAAGGAGATGCTTCTGGTAGGAGGGCGTTAAGAATGAAAAGACGGATGGTAGACCACAAACCCTGTTTACATCAGTGTTTGGCTTTGTTGCCTTGACATGAAGAACCTTCATTCTAGCTGCAGCTTCATTTTCATTATCATTTTTTGCCTGATGATCTGATTACAAAACAGTTAAGCTTATGAGTGTGACCATTTAATATCTTGTGTTTGTCATGTATTCAGTTGGTTGAAAAGGATTTGCAAATCGTTGTGTTCTGTTTTCATTTACATTTTACACAAGTCCCAACTTCACTGGAATTGGGGTTTGTACATGGTTAATAAAACTGCCATTTTCTTTTTTTTGTAGGTGTGCATGTTTCTGTTTTGTTGAACATTTCTGAGTTGAAGAAGGGCGCATTTTGATGAGTTTAACACAATTGCTGCTCGCAATCAGTTCAAGGCATCAGTATACATTCATGAGAGCAGGACGTAGCAGAATTGAACTTTAAGATGAAGGGTTTCAGTCACAGAAGCAGTGGCAATTATTTGTGATGCATCGTATGTGTGGATGTGTGAAGGTATGTCGATGGAGGACGTAGCTAAGCCTCGAAGTCTCTCATCTCACCAGCCGCTCCAGTGCTAAGCCCCTGTATTCATCCAAAGCTGTTTACATTCAGCTAGGTCAGGCCTTCCCTGCTCTGCATTGCCAGTGACAATTCTCTCTACAAGAGGCTGGATAAACGCAGGAGAGATGTAAACATACAAGTAATAACTGCATACATACATGAGAGGAACATATATTAGCACAGATAAGGTGGGTTACTGCCTGCAGAGAGCTTCACCATAACAGTCTTTAAGCCATGGCAAGAAAGAGTCAAAGAGTCCAATAGAGCAGCTTTGTGATATCCATCTGTAATCAAATGCACACCAATAGTATCCTGTTGGAAATTTCTTCAAAGTGGCTAAATGGGTGAAAAATCTCCATAAAAAATATCCACGAGTAAAAGTCAACAAGTTCACCAACAGTGATGGTGAAAAGCAGCAGTTAGAAGGAGCAATTGTTGAGGTTTCAAATTACCTCTAATTGATAGTCCTCCATAGTTAATGTAGGGCCCTATAAAATCTGTTTTATTTCTTCCCAAATGTATTAATATTTTTCCCATATTCTGTTTCTTTCTGTTTTAATTTTTTGAGAATTGAGAATCCACTGTGAACAGGAGACAGCTAAAGGATACATCAAAACAGTCAAAAGCTTGACAAAATTTGATATCTGTGTCGATTTTTAGGCAAGGAGCCTCAATATTTTGTAGAGATATCTAGGACCATTGTAAACTTGTTGAAAATGACAATAATGTAAGACCTTCAGACCTAAGACATTTTATTTTTTTACCTTCATATATCTCAAAAGAGATCTGTCCAACAATCAGTGCATTCTCTTCAATTGCTTTAGATCTCGTGACAAGTACACATATTGTAGGTAGTTATTTTAAATAACTGAAGAAAAAGCAGCTTGAAAAGGCAAAAAAAGGAAGCAAAACGGCTCAGTGTGTTTTTTAAAATGGAAGAGAGCTCCCTTTATTTCAAAGTAAACAAAAGTTACACTTTTGTGGCACCTGTGGGGAATGAGGACCAGAACCAAAAGACACAGCTTCATGAAAAGTTCAGTTTGTTGACTAAAAGTCAATGCTAACTTCATCTGAGAGGAACAACAGAAGTTACAGCTCGAGTGAGACGTTTGTAAAACACAGTGTAATCCTCTTTTGTTGCCACCTTGCAGACACTATCTGTCTTTATTGGAAAAAAAAAGTTTCAGTCAAGGGGTTGGAAATTTGGCTGCAAGAAAATACATTTTCTGTGTGTCTTAGACATTTGGATTTATGATAAAGTTGCATGCCTGTCATATTTTTGGCTCAGAGTTGAAGTGGCACAAATGCTTCTTCTGCCTGAGTGATCTCTTTCTTTATCCTGTTCCCTCTCATATTTATATCCACACACTAGGACAAGATGTTGAAACTCAAGTAAAATTCATAAGAGCTTGCTGAAGGACAAGATTTGCTTTCCATTTTGTACATTCAAGATTGAGGATTCAGGCTCAGCTGAAACTTTAGTCTGTTCTTGTGTTCTTTTTTCTAATTGCTAATGCAGGCATAATATGCCAAACGCCCAGGGGAGGCAGACTAGGCTTCTGGCAATAGTAAAACAGCAAATGTACATTTCCATAGGTTATTAAGCATTGATTTTTCCCTGGATTAAAAGGCATCGTAATGCTAAGCAGTAGAAATTGGAAAAGTGTCCTGATTTGCTGTTATCAGCCTGTAGGAGAAAACTGTGGAGAGTTGAGGCAATATACAGAGAAGCTCACACTTTACAGCAGTACAACTTTTGTCAAAGAAGCAGATTTAGAAGCATACCCATGTGTAGAGACTGAGAGGAGTATCTAAAGACAGGAGGCAAATGCTTTCTTAAAAAATCCCATCTAATCAGCGTATGAGCAGCCTCTCCAATTAGCTCTCCTTATTATTCCAATCTGTCAGATGGAAGGGAGCACAGCAGAGAGAAATCAAACATCCCCAGGCCAGGCACATTTAACATATCCTCCCAGGAAGACAGGCAGGCAGGCAGGCGGGCGGACAGGGAAATTAAACGGGAAGATTTCCAGGGAGGAACACTTTGGCTGTGTTGTACACCTGCAGCTATGATACAGCGTTTTCAGCGTGATGGAAATTTGACGGCAGCTATTTTGCCGTGTGCTTGTTTTATCTCCACTCACTAAACGCTGAAAAAATATCCACACGCTGGAGGGGAGCCAGGAAAATAATGGAGTCTGAGAAGCAGATTTTTTTTTTTTTTTTTTTTTTTTTTTACTACTGTCCACTTGGAGTGCACTTGGGTGGGATGACTTGCATTTGTCTGCAGGAAACTATCAAAAATGATAAGAAATGCACTTTACTTATAAGCAGTGCTGAGGCTGACTTCTTACACCCTGCCATGATTGATCCTTTACCGCAGAGAAAAACTTTGGTTTAAGCATTTTGAGCAGCTAAAAGGTACAAGAACACCTACTGTCAGGCTCCTCCGTAGCTTTTTAGATTACCACTTTCTTTTCTCTGTAAGTGTATTCAGCTCTATCAGAAAATTGAATAATAGCTGTCAGGGGCTGTTTCAGTGTGAGTGGAGGATAATTACAGCTCAGATGCAGGATAAGGTTTTTTTCAGTGGCTACCACTATAATTAGAAAAGTTCCTCAAATCACATCCTGTATTTTTAAAGCTCTGTGAAACGTTTTCTGTCGACTGGAAGTAAATTGAGTGTTGAAAACAGAAAAATTCCCAGCCATTTAGGAAATTATGTGAGACAGAACGGATAATGTTATGAAAGAGTGCAGCTTTAACAGTGTTTCAAACTCAGAGTAGATTAGGAATGTGACGAGGAAAGTGTTCTTAAATGAAGTTAAAACTTAATGTTTAATTGTATACTGTTGAACACTATATAATTGATAATAGAGTCGTGCAGGAATGAGTCTAAAAACGCGGACGTGAGTTAGCATTTGCACTTCCTGGTTCCCCAACCCCCAAAACTAAACGGGATTTAGAATTATGGTTTTAGATAAGTGCCTGAAATAAGGTTTGTGGTGAACACACTTATATGACATTTTTTATGTTTAATAGGAAATATAAAATGCTTCTGATGTTGCCTGCATTTGAATTTTAAAACTAACTACTAACATGGACTACAAAAACAGTCAGGGACCAGACGTCAAGCATTTCTGATTGTCTTTTAATAATAATTTGTTCATACACCATTACTACAGCCACGAGAACCAACTTGATAAGGTCACTCAATTATGAAGAAATTCTCTAACAAGAGGTTACAACAAGACGTTATACAATAAAAATATTATAGTTACTTCTAAGGTGAACCCCCATTTTGTAGTTCCATAGTAGCTTTCTAATAGCTTTCCACTCTTGCCAATTATGTTTTAACTTGAAACATTGTGAAAATCTGGTTTGATAGTTAAAATAATAAAAATCACAAAGAGAAGAACATGTAAGTTCCATATTTTGTTTTTTGCTACAGAGCTTATTGTCAATAATGACCCAAAACACAGTGGAAAATCTAGGCTTTTTTTTGGCCTGCAGCTGAGGGAACCCGCATGATGCAAACTTCTGCATTTGCCTACAAAAATACATCATCCCTGCATCTCTCTAATGCTGCTCAGCTGCTCTAATTTTGCCCTCCCAGCCAAATGGCAGCCAGTTACCAGCCATTTGGAGTCAAAACAGAGTTTTTCATTTGTTTGTTTGCTTTTGTGCTCAGTTTCTGTAGATTGTTGCATTTTCCATGCTAAGCAGAATTTTCTTTAATATATCCTATAAAGTGTAAGTGGTAAAGGTAACATGCTTATCACATCATTGCGGCGATCTCATCACAACTATATGGGTGGACAGTTTTGAGCATTTTCCCGTCATGGACCAGCCAAGACTCTTCTAAGGATATTGGGGAAAATTTATGTTGCTCTATCTGTAAGTGCTCAGAAAACGAAGTGTAGTGTTATTTATTTACAGGGAATGAATGATGTGAAATGTAGCAGCGGTGTCTCAGTGGTAGAACTGGTTAGATAGGTAAGTGTTATCCTCTGTGTAAGAGCTGCTTGAGATCCCTGACAAGAAAAGAGCATTTACCGTGTGCAAAATCCAAATGGATAGGCCATGTATGGCTAATGTTAGTAGCGCTTATGCTGCCAGTCTGAAATTTTTTAAAATCGTCTTCAGCCCCAAATCAGCTGAAGTTATCTGAGGACATTTTTCATATTCAGGAGGTGCAGACTGTAGATCATTACTTTAAGGGATCCAACAATTCCCTCCATGAGAAAGCTTTTAGCAACAGCAGCAAGGAAAAACTCATCTGATAACCCCATCAAAGGACAGAAACACAGTGGAAACGCAACCCTTGAGACTTGAATGGAGTGTTAATCGTCTCTTATCTAATAATACTCTGCTAGACAAAGAGATCCCATACTGACAGATGGACTCTCTTCAAGGTTTGAAATATTTTCATAACAAGAAACAGAGGCGACTGTTTTCAAAAAATGCTCTGAAGTTGTAACTGTCTAACGTAAGTATTTGTTGTCTCGTGTGTCCTGCACAGTGATTGTATATATACCATGCTGTCGTTAGGTTGAACAATATATAAAGCCTTTAAGATGTATTGATGTATTTTCAGACAAGATGTAGGGTAATATGGTAATGTTCATATCTCTGTGCAATATGAAGATATGTTTGAGGAAAAATAAAAATAACTGCTAGGCCCAATGCTCATTAAACAGACCCTTTGCAGTAAAATGGAAAACCAGTTACATCATTCCTGAACAGAAGATGGTTGACCTTTAATGTCTTTCAATCATTTTGTTTATGATATTTGATTTAAGAGCATTTTTATTATCATTAAAATCGAATTATAATGATACTGCACTATTTTTATGGACACAAAAAAAGTTGTAGACACCCTCAAATATGTTGATTTCATGTTTTAGTAATTAAAGGCCATACTTTGACAGCATGAGGTGAATTTTCTAAAGCATGAGGTGCACCGCAGTTTGGGGCATGCCGGTCTATATTTTGCTATTTTAACGACGCATGTTCTCGGCGCAAAGCCAGGCGTTGGGCGGAAAGAGGATGGATTTTGTGCCTTGAATATACATGGGTGGGTTTTGGGTGTAACATAGATCAAACCAATAAGAGCTCTCACCCCCTTTAAACCAGTGTGTGTGGGGTGGATGGTGTTTCACTTTTTACACAGTAAAGTTAGCTGTTTGGTCAGAATTTCGAAGGGATGATTAAATTCCTTCCCTTTATTGCACCGCTACACTCAAAGAACACACACAAAACACTCCATTTACAATATACAGTATATTGTATGCTTCTATTCAAGTTTTTTTTTTTTTTTTTTTTTTTTTTTCACCAACCAGAGCATAAGAAACGATCCTAAAGACAGGAACTTCCACATGAAGAAACCTCATTAAATGTTATAATCTCTGGTTAAAACCGACAGGATCAGACTTCTATATGTTGATGATAGACCTGTTTACGGTACATCAAATACCTTTGGGCTCTGTTCTCTATTGCATGCGCTATTACATACCGCACTGTCTCTCAGCTCTCCCTCCCACTATGAACTTTAACTGAATTTTCCAACAAATTCTGATATTTAACACTAAATGAATGCTGCTGTGCATCCTTTGTGAGCGAAACCATAAAGTGTGTGTTCTGGTCTTGCAGATGGCGTAAATCTCTAAAATGTGTCCTCAAATCAGCAGAAACTCTCAGCACCACAGTTTAGGCTTTAGACCAAGTAGAAGGAGGTTTAAAGCAAAGTCATTCTCTGCATTCTCCAGTTAGGAACAGACCAGCTTAATGCCTGACTACTCCATATTTTCAAACAAACACACTCCAGTGCCAAAACGGGAGCGCATGTTGATTTGCTATTTAATCTGCGTGGGCACATGGCATATTAATTACTAATGTGTCAGGAACAAATTATTGAAAACACCTGCGCTGCACACCAAAGCATGTTGCGCTAGTCATAAAATTGGGCCCTAAAAGTTCCAGGTTTACTTCTGTACTGAAAAAAAACAGAAACGGTTACCTTTTAGTGCCATTCACATATGTTTGGTTGGGATTATTTTGCACAGATTGCCTCGCCTTAGTGGGAATTGGTGCAGTCAATATGAGGCTGATCACACAAGCATGCATTGTGCAATGTGAGCCACACCAAAACACCTCTCAGGAAGGCGGGGAGGACCGGTGGAAGTGGTCTTCATCCGTAAACGGTTTAGAGAAAAAGATAAAGATTCGATCAAGTGTACAGCTTTCACCATTGCTTCGCTCAAAAAGGTGAACTTTTAATACACACTCATATTAAGTGCTTGAAATGGAGTGGCCACTCGGCTGTTCACTGGAGCCTTTTCTGCCCTCTTTATTCTCAGAGGGATTTACATTATTTCCCAAATAAAACTGCACTTAGCTTACTGACACATCTCCTTGCCTGCCATCTGCTTTTCTTGGGTTAGTCCCATCCAAATTTTGTAATGTTCATACTGCTAAAAAAATGTATTACACAGCAGCAAAGAAGAGCACAGCCAAGTCCACAGACCCAACAAACAATGGCTTTGCTGCTGATGCATTTCTAATGACTTGTCTGTGTGATCAGCCCCTAATGTTTGCTGAAATGTCACGTTTGACTATGTAGAGGAGATTGGCAGGTCGTGAGGCCTTTACTACTCTGCATGCATGTGTGTAAATTGCATGTTTGTGAGCATGCACAGCTGTTTGACCCAGATCTGTATGTGTCTCTCAAGGTCAAAATTAATCCAACAAATTAGACAGTCAATAGCTGCTGAAACTGCTCTAGCCAGTTTTAGCCTGGAGGCTGAAAATCACATCATTGTCGGAAAAGTTTGCCTGCAGCAAGGAGAGACAAAAAAGTGTCTAATTTGTTATAAGACAGCATCAATTAGTAACTCAGTTCCCACTGTTTATTTTTCTTACTTACAAACTTCTCTCTGCTTCTGCAGTCTCTATATCTTTTATTCAAAGTCATTTTACATTTGTCTCAAATAAATATTGTTTCCGAATATTGGCGCCACAATATCAACCTTATTGAATAATAAATTACCCTCTGCATGAAATGCCTTCAGGTTAATAGACATTCAATGAATAAATAACTGGAAAACACAACACTGAGCTAGGGGAACAGGATATGCAGCTTTTTAATGATTATTTTAGGCCAAATGAATGAATTCTTTTGTGAGCTCAAATTGCAGTTGAGTGCACTGGTTGCTTCAGATTTTAATTAATGCACCAGGGTGTTTAATATGGATGTCGGTTGAGCCATATTGTGCTGGCAGCAGTTAAAAGAGAATTAATTCTCCACTCTGACATTGTCTCTTGTAATTGAATAAATAAAGCTGTTTCGTGCTCAAATAGATGCTTTTTTAAGGAGTAATTACTTAAGCCAACTGCGATAATGAAAGGTAAGTTTGATCAGAGTGCGGTACATTAATAGCATGAGGAGAAATGGATATGTTTGAGCTCTGTTTCATTGATATTGGAGATTTTCTTGTCCAAAGTTGTAGTAAAATCTTGCAAACCCCATTAAAATGAAGTTGGGGCATTATGTAAAATGTAAATAAAAACAATACAATACAAAACAAATCCTTTTTGACCTTTATTCAATGAAATACACTACAAAGACAAGATATTCCATGTTCAAACTGGTTAAACTAGTTGTTCTTTTTTTATTTTATTTTCCAAATATTCACCTGTTTTGAATTTGGTTCCCACAACACTTTTCATAAAAATAATACCACATTCTTGCTTAATGCATGACTTTATTAACTGAACAGCCTGGAGTCTCCATTGTCATATTTTGCTCTTCATGATGTACCTCACATTTTCAATGGGAGACAGGTCTGGACTGCAGGCAGGCCAGTCTAGTACCTGAACTCTTTTTACTGCAAAGCCATGCTGTTGTAACATGCTCACGCCCCATACCATCACAGATGCACAGATGCATTTTGAATTTTGCGCTGATAACAGTTAGGGGTGCCCGATATTGGATTTTTGCCGATATCCGATATGCCGATGTTTTTTAATTAATTATTGCTGATACTGATTCTGATATTTCTGGTCAAGAGCTCAAGCTCTGTACTTAACAAAAATGGGCTAGTTTCTTTCAGTGTTACAATATATTTTTGTGAGGAAAGGATGAAAAGCTGCATTTAAGTCTTGCAAAAATGAAACCCTTAATTTTTAAATGTCCCCATGCACTGATGAGAAGGTGCACCAATATTGTACTTTTGAGTAATTTGGCGATATTCCAGCCGATATATATGGCTGATATGTGTGGCCTATATATCGGCTGTAAATATCTGAAAAAATTTCCATATCAGCCGATACTGATATCAAACCGATAATATCATGCATCCCTAATAACAGTCTGGATGGTCCTTTTCCTCTTTAGCCTGGAGGACATGAGGTCCATAAAATAAGGAGTCATCAGACCACAGCACACTTTTCCATTTTGCTTTAGTCCATCACAGATAAGCTCAGGCCCAGTGAAGCTGAGGCATTTCTCTGTGTTTCTGTTGCATGGTAGAGTTTTAACTTGTACTTGATGTTGTAACATTAAACTGTGTTAGCTGACAGTGGTTTTACACTGTGTGCCCACGTGGTAATGTCCTTAACAAAGTGACGTAGGGTTTTGAATACAGCGCTGCCTGAAAGATTAAAGGTCACTGCTATTCGGTGTTGGTTTTCAGCCTGCCGCTCACATGCAGCAATTTCTCCAGATTCTCTGAATCTTTTGTTGTTATTGTGGACTGTAGATCATTAAATCCCTAATTTCTTTGCCATAGTATATGTATAAAAATGCTGTTCTTATAGTGTTGGACTATTTACACATGCAGTTGCGCCCCATCCTGGCTTGTGAATGCCTTTTGAGGATGATCCTTTTATGCCCATCACAACACTTACCTGTTTCCAACTAAGCTGTTCACCTGTGGAATGTTCCATACAGGTTTTTTGAGCATTCCTCAATTTCCCAGCCCTGCCCCAACTTTAATGGAACTCGTTGCAGGTATCTAATTCAAATTGAGTAAATATTTGCAAAAAACAATAAAGTTTATCAGTTTGAACATTAACCCTCCGAGGTCGACTCTTTCGTATACAACAGCAAAGCACACTGTTCACAAAATATTGAATAACTTTACAACCGTTTATCATAGCTGCTTACCGATTATTTTGATCGAAATCTAACAACTTAGCCATTCTGATGAGCCCTTTGGTGTGATCGTAGCTCTTCCACAGGCTGAGATATCTCTCCTGAAACATCAGTGTCTTTTCGGAGACTTCGTAAAAGTAATCCATCATGATAAATCCAAACGTTAAGTCTTACAGGTATATCATTTAATCCAATTTCTGTATCAAAACACGTTAGCAAAGTAGATAGTTGCTATCTTGTTGTCACCCGGATGCAGTTCATCTACTATTTCCTGTGTCTTTTGACAAAAATATAATAAAAAAAAACGTTATCTATTTACCTAGGCCCATTTGGGTTTTATTCTGAATTGTGCGCCTGGATTTATAAACATTATTTCATTTTTACTCATATTATGACCAGATATGATGTCAGGAGGGTTAGCCTGTCGGGTGAACAAGTGCTCTGTCTCCCTAGAGACGCACAGTATCAGAGACACAGGTAAACATATTGTTGCAAGCAAAAAATAGGCTGTTTTGGCACATTGGAACCTGCAAAAAACGAGTGACTTTATTTTGTAAATTTGATTGTAAATAGTTTGCTGTGTGTGATAGCGTTTATTTCTTTGTTCTAACTTATAAAGATGACTTGAAAAAACATTTTTCTGTTGTCAGAAGTGTTCATCCATGCTCTGTTGTATTTTCAATTTCCGCTTTTTTTTTTTGTCTTAATGGTAGTATTACTATTTACACCTTCAAGTGACACTCCTGCAGCATACGTATTCAGATAGCCCAGCTTGTCCTGAAAAAAAACAAGGTCTAATACATGATTATGCATCATAGGGTTGAGGTTTTACATACATTATAACACACAAAAAGTCCAGGCGCCTCAAAAACAGAAAAAAAATGGCTTAGACCTCAGAGGGTTAAATATATGCTGTTTATAGTATATTCAATTGAATACAGGTCAAAAGGGATTTGCAAATTATTTTATTATGTTGTTATTTTGTTTTACACGTTCTATCTTCATTGAAAATGTCAATGAGGAAACAGAAGTAAGTTATTGCTTGTCTGTCTTTGTTGTAATGGCTTCCTTGTTTCGTCACATTTCTCTGCTTTCCCTCTTTTCCCTTGTTCCTCTGGCTCTTTCTCAGTCTTTCACCGTGGCCCACCTGTGGGTTAAAAAAGACTTAATCGCCATCCCTCTGTTCTGGAGTTCACCTCCATTGTTCCCCTTAGCTCCCATCACGTTCACACGACCACTCAAACACATCAAAAGCCCAGCAGGCGATTGTGAAACTGTCATCCGCTACCTCGATTTTCTCCGCTTCCATCACTGGCCCCCCTGACACTGCCACCTCGGAGGCAAAGGCATAGAGATAGAGAAAAAGGAGAACAGATACACTTCCACTGCTTGAACAGATTGAAATCATATTTCACAGCTGGAAACCATGTCATGAAATGTTAGGTCTCAGGAACGAGAGCAGCCCCCGCTTTATGAATGATCAGGGGAAACGTATCATTTAAGTGCAGCTCTTTGTTGAAGACGTGTGGTGTTAAGTCAGGTGTTTTAGCCCGTGCTCAAGAGCAGTACAGTCCGTCATATTTTTAATCAGAAAAATCTCTCTTTCACGAATCAATTTTGACTTTTGGACCCAAAGTCTATCATTTTGTTATTCTTAATTTATTCAAAAGCTTGAAAAGAAAATGAGCTTTCAGGAGGTGCATGTTTGACTTTGAATGTGGCCCATCAGCACAATGGCATCAGGTTGTCTCTGTGCGTGCAGCAAACTATAGTGAGGATATCTAAAGGAAACTTACCTTCTTTAAATTTGGCACAGATTTCCACTAAATCACAGAGATTAGCGTAGGTGCTAACAGCTTCAGTAGTTCATCAGTTTTATCAGTTATATCAGATGTGGACTGCATTAATGAAAACAAATGACACTGAAAGCATTTCTTGATGGAAAAGGATGTTTTTGCTCCACTTTGGACATGTTTTGGTGAGAGTTTGCTCTACATAAAGGCCTACATTTTACACCATGGCAGTAGCGCCTGCATGCTACATTATTTGATCATTAATTAATGTGATTGATGGAACAATCATCCCATTGCCTGCCACATTTGCTTTCAGAATGCTCTGGCCATTCCCAAACACTTTCTATGGGATGTTTTTTTCAGATGTTTGAGTAAAAAAAATGAGTGGTCCATCTTGTATGTCAGATTACACCTAATGTCAGACCGAAATCTTGGGGCACACCACATTTAGAATACAGCAAACTAGCCCCCTTAACATGCATTGCGTGGTTTGTTGCAAGCTGGACGACGCGTTAGCCGAAGTGCTAGCAGGCTCCCCGACTGACAGATGCTTTGCGTAAATGTGGTACTTTAAGCTGGAAGTGCTTCCACAGTTCTGTTTTGCGTTTTTTTGTATTCAAAAAACGCGAAACGCGTTGCCAGAGACATTTAAGTGATTTTAAATCATTCTACGCTGCAGATGAGTTAATTGCGTTAACATTTTTAATCAGATTAATCATTATGATGAATTAATCTGCATTAACGCGTTAATTTTGACAGCCCTAATTGAAGCAAAAGTTACGAGACAGCATGGTACTATTTCAGAATTCTAGCAACTCAAATCAAAACTTCAAGGATCACACATTATAAACCCAGGAGTACCAAAAAGAAACCCTTTAACATCCTCCACCTTCTAGTTTGGAGAACTGCAAGAAGTCTTCCTTCAAGGTTTTAAGATTGTGATAACTTACAGAATTTGCAGCTTAAGGACTTAAGGTTCAATGACTACTGTGCCCCATTCCATGCCGCCCTTACAATGTTCTTAGGTTTGACATGTATCATAAACAGAGCACAGCCTCCCTTCTTCCTTTACGGAACAGCAAGTGTTTTGTTTCTCCCGCTGGAACAGCTCTCACATTAAGTGAGGAGCAGAGGCAGCAGGGCCAAGTTCTCCTGTGTCTTGTGTGAGAGCTAAATAGACCTTAATTATTACTTCTGCCAAGGAGGTTATGTTTTTGCTGGCGTTTATGGCACAAGGACGAACATCAGATTAGATTTAGGTGGTGATCTGAGTATGAATGCAGATTCAGGATTTCGTGCAGGATTTAACATTGTGAGATAGGGCAGTTTTCATTAATAACTCAACAAGTGCTCAGTATATTTGGATGGTATTTTTACAAAATGTTGGTCATGACACGGGAGAAGTCATTAAATTTATGTGTGTGATCCAAATCTGAATGTGGATTCAAATTATTTTTTCAAGGTTTGGTAAGCCGTGTGAGAAAGGGCAGTTTTCCACATTACTAGCCGACAGTGTTGGAAATGCCTTGGCGTAGGTTTGTGCTTGCTTACAAAGTGCTACATAGATAAATAAAGTCAAAGTCTCGGAGAAAAAAGCAAAACTTTATCACAATGAGAAGTGGAGCAAAATAAGATTCAGACAACGAGCAAAACCAGAATTGAGTTCAAACAGGGCATTAATGGTTACATCAAGGCTTGTCTGCTCAGGTGTGATTTGAAATGTTATTTGGAGCTGTCATAAAATTATGCAGATCTGTTGGATTGTGGGAAGGTATCCCAGAGGGCCGGGGGTAAGACAGCAAGAGCACAATCACCTTTAATTCTGCTGTGAGAGCGTGGGATAGAATGAAGGCCAAAATCAGATTATCTTAGTGGATGAGCTCTGGGATTCAGAACAAGGGTCAAAATGTAACCAGGGGCAAAGTTTATATGGAAGTAAAATGATCTTTTAGTGCATTTTGAAATGTATGGGAAGCCAGAGAGCTGCTGTGATATGGGAGTGACAGCTGCTTTCAGGTTTAGTCTTAGCTGTTGCATTTTTAACTAACTGGTAGAGTTAAGTCATTCATTTGTGTAAAGCTGAAGATATAAATTGCGTGGACAGGAGACAATAAGATTTAGCTTTGAAATATTTCTCAACTGAAGCAAACAAGTTTTTTCCAAGCTTGATTATGTAGTTATCAAAAGTCAAGTGTTGATCTAAAATAATTCCCAGACTAACAGCAGTTGATTTGATGTTTGATCTTTGCAAGACATTGAATGACGCAACGAATAAGGTGGATAAAATATTTCAGAATTACCTGAGCTAAGATGGATACAGAGTATGATGGAGAGGCTGCAGTTGGTTTAAAAGATGAAACAATCTCAGTCACATGCAACCTGTGGTTAGTCAATCATGGCAAAAGTCATGATTACATTTATCAAGATTGATAGGGGGATCTTGATTGTTAAACACACGTTAAGCCTGGGATGGAATGACAGTCAGCATGCATAACAGCTAAAATGTAGCAGATTTCAACTCATTAAAACTCTTGGTACCTCTCTAAACTTGAGCAGTGGATCTCTTTCTTCAGAGTGAACGGTACTCACTGTCTCACTTATGAATTATTATTGAACTGTTTTAATCAACCTCTCCAGTGGCCTTGCAACACAAATACAAGATATGATCTCAAAATCAGAGTAATCACTGTTCACTCTTGACATAGTTGAGCTCCAGGGATGCAAATTAGTCTGTGTCACATTTTTTTGCCAATAGATTTTATCATCAGATAGTCTTTTAGTTAGATCATTGCATGTTTTCTGTCCTACTTGCAGAAATAATATTGTATTTTGGAGCAGTTTGCTAAGGAGTGGGTCATCTCACTCTTAGGGATAGGAATTGATAAGGCTCTATTGATACCAGGGCCATTAACCGTTCTGCTTATTGATCTGATTCTTTTACTATTACTTTGTTGATTCCTGCTTATTATACATGTGGAAAAGAAGTTGGCCTTTATGTGTTTTAATTGGCTACAATGTCAAACATGACATTCCTGATATTTAGGACCGTGAAGTGTAGATGGATGATTCTGCAAGTTACTGCTGCTTTCAATTTCTGTCATGATTTTTGACATCCTTATGATCTTTTTTTTTTTTTTTTTGACTGCTTCTGATGAGACCGTGGCATCCTTGATTTGCAAAGCATGTGGAGCAAAGTGGAAGAATGATAAGGAAATTAATAAACAAACAAACAAAAAGTGACATTGTTTCCTTAAGGGATTTATTATCGATTCTCAATTAGAACTGGTTTTTGATTCCCATCTCTATTCACTCTACTTACTACTTTCTTGAGAGTAGCATTGGCAAACAGTGACTGCAAAGCAGCATAAAAAAAAAAAAAAAACATTTCAGCATTGGCCAAAGTAACACCACAGCATTCCATAACCCCTTAACCACTGAGAGCATTTCACCCTGCACACTGCAAACAAAGGAGTTAAACGCCTTTGCATCACAAATTGTAGAAATCATGTTAGAGACTTGTTCACCTGCAGTTGGCCAAAGTTGCAGGGCATCAATACCGCGATAATAATGATAACCGTGATAATTTTGGTCACAATAACTGTGATATGAAATTTTCATATTTTCTGTTACATCCCTAACCTATAAAGAAGGTTTATCATTACCATATGGGAAGAGGACCTTCCTCAGTGCTGGATACTCTTGCCATATTTATATACAGCATGTATTTGCTAGGCTTTACATTAAAAGAAGTAATGTTTGAAGCAGAACCAGGATATTGCTAAGATCAAAATTTAAATGTCACATTTCGAAATTGAAAGAACACTGTGAACTGTAAGTGCTAATGTTTGAAAGAAAGAACCATTAAGTAATTAATAGAACATGATTTGATTAGCAAACTTCTCTTTTCTGTTGTCTTTTAATAGTTGCATACCTGTGATATCATAAGCTTGATCCCAATATCAGAGTAATTATGATTTATTTTTTGCTATTCATGAACAGCACTTCCATTTTCAAACCAAAAGTTTGTTTAGAATTAGTCTTATCTCTTGACTCTGCTTCCCAGGCCTTAGTTTAGGCAACAGAAAACTAATGAAGGCTGAAGAATAATCTTTCATGGTTGGGCGATGTAAGTGGGAGATGAAACCTCCAGCCATCCTCCCTAATTTCCTTTCTAAGAGGTTTTAAAGTCATAAAATGTTGTTCTACCTCTTCCTTTGGTACTTCAAGAGTGTGTTTGTAACATGCTCGAGTGCATAAGGTCAACTAAAGATATTTAAAGGTCATGTATTGGTAGCTTTAGGCGGACAACTAATACAATACCAATGCTTACTCAAGCAAGGATGGACTTTTTGAGTCCATCTTGTAGTTTTTGGTCACATCGGACAGACTGCCAGACTTTTAAAATCAGCGGTCATTTGGCTCCTTCAGCTCTGTTGTAGCAAATGCCTCAGGTTGTTAGAATCCCCTCTAACCTTCTGCTGAAGGAAATAAACCCAGCCTCCCTAAGGAAACCATTTCCCTGTACCCACAAGTCTGCCAGGTTGTAGCTCTTAAGGAAAAGAGAAAGATATCGCACAACAACTTGAGCACCTGATGAATGACCGCTGAAGTGAAACAACTGGGGACCCTGCTGTCTCCTGCTAGCTCCCTGGTTCCCTCTCCATGTTGTTTATCTTTTCCATCATCTTTACAACCTGGGAACATCCACACTTTTTGCACCACTGTTGAAAGGCTGACATCTGGACTGTGTCTGGAAGACGGACGAGGAGGGCCTGGATGCCAACAGAGAGAATGGATTAGTCCACTGACATTTTGGATTAGAGGGAAAAAAAAAGTGAGAATGCTAAAAGCTTAACTTATATGGGTAAAGTGGGAGCAAATTTTTAAAACTTGGTTTATGCATTTTGGAAGAGGCTTTCGCGCTGGTGTAATTTTGTTACAACTATCTATTGTATTTTAGCCTCTTTACTTACGAATTATATTGTTAGACCACATTTCTCCACTTTATTCACTCCCATTGATCAATATGAGGAGGGACTTAACCATAGTAGCAGGAGCTGGAGTTATTCCTTGAAAGAAATCCAACATATTTTTAATAGAGGCAAGCGAGATTGCTGAAAAGAATGTCATAGCCACGTACCTCTCCAATATTTACATTACAATATAATGGAACATGGTATGATCTAATTATGATTAGATTGATGTGACAACACAATTTCATCCCCATCCACCCATCCATTATCTAAACAGCTAACCTTTTTTGGGGTTGTGAGGACTACTGCACCATTGAGAACTACATAGTGCTTGACACACAATTCAATATGATATTGCATGATACAAGACAATAGGATATGTGCTGGTGCATTATTTTGCAGTATAAAACCATACTATTTAATCCCATAGGATTTTGTATAGTGTTATATAGGATAGTTTGTTATGATTAAATACAGTGTTACAACTAGATAGAGCAAAGGCTATCACCATGGCCCATTACCATTTTTATTCTCATGTTTGTGGTGTCTGCTGTGTCAGGAAGGCATTTTTTTTTAAAGTTAATAGCCAATATAAGTGGCCCTGTGATTGGCTGGTGACCAGTGCTGGGTGTACCCTGCCTCCCGCCCAATATCAGCTGGGATAGGCTCCAGTCCCCAGCGACACTTAAGGGATAAGTGGTATTGATTATGGATGGATGGATACCAATAGATGAATCTATATTATACAGTCTGAAATAATAACATTGTATGTTATATTACAGAAAATGACAACAATGAACCATAGTTAAAATATGTTTTATGGTACTATATAAGACAGTACAACAAAATAGTTCAACACATGAATGAATTTGATGCAATGTGACACAGTAAGATACATCTTTCTGTACAGTACAATACAATTTGTCTCGACAAGCCGTCAGTGATGTAATGTGGTACAATACAATGGTATGGGGGCTGCGCAACGATGAAAAGCCACACAGCAAGAATGTTTGAATTAGTCCTTCTGTGTGGAGTTTGCATATCCTCTTGTGCATGCTTGGGTTTCCTGTGGATATCCTGGCTTCCACCCCCTGGACCATAAAAGACGCTCATTAGAAGAACTGTGGTGACTTGAAACTGCCCACATGTCCATGCGAGTGTAAATGTTTTTCTCCATATGTTAGCCCAGTGATTGACTGGCAGCTAGTTGCAGCCTCTTGTCTAGTGACAACAGGGATAGGCTTCATCTTGAAAGACAGTAGAATATCATAAGACAAAATACCATACAATAAAGGCTAGGAAATACATCATGTTAATTGAGAAATGTCAGCATATTTTAAAGCAAGATTTACATAGACAGTATAGTTTATATCAATACAGCCATTGTGCCAACAGGGTGCTGGATGATAAAACAAACAATGGAGGCACTTTGTGTTCAAGATCTCAAGATGTTTTGTTGAGAATGACAATACAGGCTGCAAAAGTGTTTGAGCATGCCAAATCTTTTTCACCTTTACATCAGCAACACAAAGTGCAATATGATGACAGCTTTGAGCTTCATCAATGAGGGATTCTTATGGTTATTTAACTGGAATGAAGGTCAATATATATATCGAATTACACAATGCAATACACTACAATACAACTTTATTTATATAGCGCTCTTAAAACAACCTCAGTGAGCCAAAGTGCTGCACAGGTAAATAAGAAAATATCAAATAAATTTAAATACATAAAATAAATTAACAAGTGAAATGCATAGGTTATAAAGTAAATTAACATACATATGTATCACCATTTAGGTAAAACGTATTGACATGTTAAATTTTGGCCATGTCGTCTTGCCCTTCATACAATACAATTCATTGTTACAACAGATACATTTAAAATAAAACTATAATATGATACAAACTTGTCATTGACTTAGGCCATCACAAATACAATAGACAAGCATTAGCTTTTTCAGCCTTTGCAGAGGCACACCAAGCTGCCTAAAACTTCCTCTACTCCTTTCTTCTGTCTGTCCTTCTGCCTTGACTGTGCTGCAAGAGCACAACACCACCTTCTCTCTGATTATTTCAGCAGTCGTGAATGTAAGTGTAATTTCCACTGCCACTTTGCTTCTAATGTTGACAAAATGATGCATATCACGGAGGCAGCCTGGTACTCTGGAGTGTGTCTGTGGGGTCAGAGGTGACGGGAAGGTTCACTGAGTGGTCGCTCCTCCATCGTCACAGGTTTGTTCAGACAGTGTTATGCAAACAGTGTCAGAGTGGTAGGGCTCTGTTATGGAGGTTGATGGATGAGAGGGCAGGTTTTACAAGTATAAGGCTTCAAGTATGTGAATGTGTGTGTGCTCACTGGTGAGGAACACGTAGTCCTGCTATAAACAGATCAGGAGCTTAAGTGTGACAGTATCCGGGTGTCCATTGACATTTAGGTCTGTGCAGTGTATACATTATGAGGTGATCAAACAAAACCACTGAGAATCATTTAACACAGTTAGCCATGCATATTAGTTTGAAAATACAGGACTTTGCATTTTTGTTTGTCATGTTTGACTGTTTTTCCACCTCATACTGTTTATTATTCATCTTTACATCTTACTTATAAGACAAGAAAATTTCAATTTTATGAGTCTGTGACATTCATGTTAGTTCTGTCCTGATTTAAACTTGATTAAGATCTGAGGCTATATTGTCAAAAAAAAAAAAACAATGCAGACTGCTAACAGTGCCCTAGCCTTGGTTCAAAAGACAAATGCCAGATTTATTGTTGCAGAATATACAATACATGTACATTTGACTCATCCATATTCTAGTTGACAAATTACAAATCAGGGACAGCATGCTCTCATCAGACAAAATACAAAAAGACAACATCAAAGAAGTCAGATATGTGGCTATGGCAGACAGAAGTAATCAGAATTGTGGCCTCATTTTACACCATATGTCACGAACTGTCCAAACTCAGTGCTTGTGTCTGTGATTATAAGCAAGGATGGAAACAGCAGTGTGCCGAAACATTCACTTCTGCAGGTCTGTGTCAAATATCAGGGGTGCCAAGCGTTTGACATTGTTGCCCTTGATAACCTGTGTACCAGCTTCTCTCCGCACAGAAAATCCACAGGAATGGTGAACGGGATTGATGAAGAATCAATTTGGCATTTGAATTGGCTTCAATAATGGCATTTATATAAACTAGAAAAGCACTCAGAGAGCACAGACCTCCGCCAAGCAGCTTCGGTTCACTTTGGCGAAAATGGTCCTATCTGGCAATGTTAAGGAATCCTTTAAAAAATTCCTGGATCCAGACGGTGATCCAGATCACCCCCAAAATTTAATCAGTTCTTCCATATCCCATTTCCAACAATTCCTGAAAATTTCATCCAAATCCATTCAGAACTTTTCAAGTTAATTTGAACACAAACAGACAAACAGACAGACAGACAGATAAATGCCGGCAAAAACATAACCTCCTTGGCGGAGGTAATAAAATCATGTCAATTTCCATCCCTAATCAACAGACAAGGGCACACTGATTTCTGCCAGGTAACTTAACTGGTGGGAGAAGTGTTCAAATGGAAGTAGTTTCTATGTTAATAATTCTATGTGTTTATAGGTAACAATAGCTACTGCTTTATATTAATTAAATGTCTTTTCTAAAACCATTGGTTACTTTGCTTTTAACAAGAATTAAAAAAAGAACATAATACATGTATGTGTTGTGGCTTGGGAGCTATGTAGCTCATGAGCTAAAAGCACATGCTAACCCAGAAGAACTCTGCAGCATTCTCCTAATGGCACGTATGTTGAGATGCCATGATTGTAAGCACTTCAGCTTTCTTTCTCTACATCATGTTCATTTAACAAATAAAAAGTTAAGAAGATCACAAATTTGAAATACAAGCAAAGAAACACATGAAACCCTTTCCTGTTTTTTTGTTTACTTCTCAGCAAACCAGACGCTTCATCTGCTTTCCGGCAGAAAAACAAAAGTGTCTTGAAGTGTCGTCCCATTTTGTAGGGGAAGATTTTGCCTCTACCACCTCTCAGTCTGTTTCAAGGGGCGAGGTAACGCTCAAAAATAAGGGGAAGGGGGAGGGGTAAGAATAATAAATGAAACTGAGCCTCATAAGCCTTTAGGCAGACCCTTGAATCCCAGCAACTTCTCACACCACACGTAATACATGTCCAGCTACAAGTTCTTAAAAGCACAAATGACATCTTTATTGATTTGTCATGTTATGTAGTCCGTGATTGGGCTAAGTGTCAGTATTGGTGTCATGAATTTTAGTTTTAGGAGACTGTTGGACTGGCTGAAACATGGATGCTCAAACTGTTTGACAATGTTCTGGATTTTTGTTTTGTCATATTAACACATTTTGGAAAAAAATGTACCCCTTAAAAACAGAAAGGGGGTCTGTCTAAAATCTTATCACTCAAGTTACAAAATGAATTTAAAACGTCACCAATTTTTAAGAAATATCAGAGAATTTCCCTCCACTTCATTGCCATATATGTTTGCTGTCATTTTTGTTCCAATTGCTTTTAAAATTGACCCATCCTCATTGTTAATGAGGTCAGTCGTGAAATATAAATAAAGGTTGACTGATTGATTAGATTGTGGTCAGGGGAGACTGGTGTTAGTGAGAAATTTTGCAGCTGTGACTGACAATCAGGACAGTGTTTATGTGACGTTGTTGCTTTGCTCATCACAGGTTGGACAAAAAAAGTAGACTAGAAACAGCTCTATCATATTTTCAGTAGTGTCTACCTCAAAATAAAGACTTAAAAAAACTGCAAATAAGTTTTAGACCTTTTTTGCCTGATTTGCATCATTACTCCTGGACTGATGAATCATAGCAGGTTTATCACAAAATGATTCAGTTCCTTCACTAATGTTAATGTTCTGAATGTTGATTTTAAGTGTACAGATGCGTACAAGCAGGGTTGGTTTCAAACATAACACTTTCACTGTTTAAGCACATCATTGTGGCTAAAGCAAGAGGTTTTAAATGGTGGGTTACAGGGCTGTTTATGGTTGGCTGCTCATATGTGTCAGGAATAACATGGCAAAGAGTCTTCAATGCACTGGAGCCTAAGCCTAAATTGCATCTTATCACACTGCTTTGATGTAATAATCTAAAGATTTTGACTAGCTTATCTCGCTACTTAGAGACTGATTTTAGTTTTCATACAATGGTATTAAGTTTCTAAAGATCCCCACTAAACAACCAAAGTTTTATGTTCATGGAAAAAATAAAACATACTTCATCTCCAGGCTTCTAAAATTATTTTCTTTTGACTGTTTTTGTTTTGCTCCTTATTTGTTCAGTTTAAGGACAAACTCTATTTTTCTTTGAATAATCTTAAAAAAATACTTTCTTGAGTTTATTGTGTTTGACGTGTCTCCTGCACTTTATAGAGTACGACAGTATGTGCAAGATGACTGTGAGGCAGTTGCCTGAAACAGCTGACTTCCCCAGTCTACCACCTGATAGACCTGCCGGTGTGACATCCTATCACTGATGCATCTGTTAGTTCCAGCCCACTAGTTCGGAGTGTAAGCTAAGGGTGAGCTTCGACTGTAGAAAGTTAATATGATACTGAACCGAAAATACCACAGAGCAAACCAGTCAACCAATCAAAATGGACCAAGCTACCTGGGGATGGTGGTGCTGTGGTGACTGGAGCTTCAATGGAGCATATCCGAGCAAGTGAGGGTGGATCAGGGATACTCAGTATGTGATTTTTTTTTTTTTTTTTTAAACATCAGCGGTGGTGGATATACTCTTAACAGTCACCGAAAGTTAAGACTAGGGCTGGGTATTTTTAAGAACCTTATGATTTGATTCGATTCAGTGGGAAGCAGAAATACACACATAATTAGAGTGCCTGTTGACAATTTTTATTTTGATGCCAGTGTGAACATATGTGGTATGTCACCTCACATTTTTGAGCAATGAAATATCTGAAAATACACATTTGCACAATAATTAGTTATTTGTGCATGTGGAGTACAAAAGTGAAAAAAATGACAGTTAATACTAAAATTATAAATGTCCACCTGGACTTTTTTGTCTTTTTTTGTCAATAAATGTGTCAGGAATTGATTGCTTGTATCACACAGTGAAACATTAAAAGATGCTTGTGTTTCCTTGAAGTCAAGGTTTGTACAATATTTTCCAGAAAACAAATCTTGTTCCTTTTCTTATTGTGATGGTAGGTCGTGTTATGTTGGTGGGCCACCCCTACAACAAGGAAACATTAATCCTGTTACAAACTCATGTGCCATTCTTCAGCTCTTTGATTTGATTCATGATAGTTGGGTATTGAGCCCAGTTCAAACAATAGATTTGTGATGTTATGAGGCAGTTTTGGAATGTAGCAGGGGTCAGTCTCAGCTGCATGAGTTGAGCTGTGGTAGCTCCAATAGCTGGCTGAAGGTGTTGCCTGGGATTCAGTTTGTCATTAATCAGAGCATTGAATCCATGAGACTACATAAACTACATTTATTATCGTATTTAAACACAAACTTGCTCCTGGAATAACTGAAGGAAACTGCCAAAATGTGGGCTTTCTCTATCCTCAAGCCCACGGTGTAAGCAGGTATCCTGTTTAAACACACATGGGGGCCCCAAAGTCTTGATCCTCTGGCTTTTTGCTACTTTGACAAGACTAGAATTGCAGTTGTATCAAGTCAATCACTATCCTTATTGATAACACACACTAGAAGAACATGCACCAATGAGATGAACCCTATAGCGCAGCAGTAAAATTGAAGCATGGGGTTGTTTCTATAGAGACAATGCATCATCCCTGAAAGTTGTAGTGGTGTGAATTCACAGGCATAAAAAACATTGCAGTGTGACAGTTACAAGTTTCAACCTGTGTGCTTGTGAATCTTTGGTCTGAACAGGCCTTAAGTGCATTTGTGACTCACTTTGGGTTTGTAAGGCTTCTTCCATCTACGGCATTTACTCTTCCTATGCCTCTATTTCCTTCACCATTTTGATCTCTCGGAGTTTTTGAGAAATAATACAAAACTTTAAAATACAAATTAAGTGCAAAAGCTAAGCTGTACAGGACATATTCAAATGGAAAAGAAGACATTTCTTAATTGCCACACAGTGCTGACTAAAACAGAAAAACATAAATTTCATGAACATATTTTTGTGACAATGGAGGTTGATGTGTCAGAGTGGTAGGTGGGATTTTTACATCTGTTACTTTTTGGTCTGGACAAAAAAGCTTGAAGTTTTCTCATTTAAATTTTTATTCATTCTTTGCTGATAACTGTTTTCAGTGAGTTTAACTTCCCAAATTTCTTTCAGCATTTGAGGTACATAAATCTTTCCGCACTATTGAGGCAGTCAGCTTGTGACAGTCTATATTTTTGCTGTTGCTATGACAAAGCTCAAGAGCCCTAGGCAATAAACTTTACAGTATTCTATTCCAATCATTAAAATAAATATTTTTTTTATAACAAGGGTGCAGAATGAAGTTATTAAGAACAAGTACAAAAAGGATGAGTTTTATCAAAATCGGTTATCAACTTTAATCATCTAAAATGAAAAACATATTATAAAGAGGGGAAACTGGAAATATCAACAACATGATGCATGTAATAATTGGGAAATCACTGTTTTGTATTTTAGGACTTAAAAAAGTCAAACTTCTCATGTACTGAAAATATCAGAAGCAAAGGACAACAATTCTGTTAAATAATTCCCCTTATTGGATATTAGTAAAACTTTGATAATTCAGACCTCAAGGTTATAAACAGGCCACTAATTTGGTTATATTATGATTTTCTACCCCCTGTAGTTTTTTTTTGTTTGTTTGTTTTTTTTGTTAAAAACTCACTGGTCAAAATTGGAGCACAAGAGGCCAAGATAACCATGATGAATCTTCATGTGGTGGTCACTTGCACTTGTACTACAGTCACATTTGTATAGGCAGCTGTGTGCTGTGAAGACGGTCGCCTTTGGATCCCAATGTCGGGCATTCAACATGTGAAAGTGATCTTTGGCAATGCACTGAAACTTAAGACTCCAGGTCTAACTAACATCAGTGTGTGGATTGAGTGTGAATGGTTGAATGTGATATGTGATATAAAAGTCAAAATAGTAGTTTTTTTTTTATTTTATTTTGAGACATATCTGATAATTTTGATAAAATCCTGTTATTTATCCTGTTATTGTCCGTACCCTAGTTGGTTTCAACAACTGTTCTAACCACAGCAAAAACACAAAGCATGGGTCACCAGTCAACATGGTCACTCATGAACCAGTAACACAGGGTCTTATCCAAAACGTCAGCAGCGTTTGTATCATCAGAGCGTTTTTAATCCAGTATCATAGTGAGGGAACAACAAAAAGTACATGTTGGCATGTAAGTCGTCCAGTTATCAACACTTTAAAACTGCAACACATGTAAACAGCAGTGAGAATGTTGCATGGAGTCCCATGACCCCATGGAGAGGTCGATGCATGGTGTGACGTTGTGGGTCTAAAACACTGTTTTCCCTGTATTCACAGGGATGCCCAAAGATGGTGTTTCACCTTTGCCAGAGTTTTCAAAAATACATGACGTGTAAAATGTCAGTGACCTAAAACGCTGTTTACATGTGGACGGAAGGCCAACATGCACAGAAAAACCTCTGTTTTTTAAGAGAATATAGCCTTTAGGATGTGGATATAGCCTCAGTATCAGGAGTTATATGTGTTTGATATTGTTGCTACTGAAAACTCATGTTAGCCAACTTTTGCCTGCAAAGAAAATCTACAGGAATAGTTAAAAAAACTGGATCGATCAGCAGAATTGATATTGGCATTGGAAGCAGTAAAACCTTATCAGTGGCCATCCCTATCCCTTGTTAGGGATAGGACCCCTGTAGCTGGTTCACTTTGGCCTTGGATATGAATTATAGGTTATAACTCTGTTTGTTGGTAAAATCAGGACTATCCTGGGTAAAGCTGGGATAACTGATAGTTCATACTGTCTGTAAGGATGCAGGAGCTTCCTTCTTGGTTAGTTCAAGCGATGATGTTGCTGACTTTGGAAAAGTAACATATTTCACAGAGCTTCGACTTCGCTTGTTGTAGTGATGTGAAATTGCAGACACTCCAAACTTTCAGGGGAAAGTTTGTTACTTTTAGATGTGGCTTATGTCTGCTTTTCACCTGACAGCCCCTTATCCAATCAATGACTGAGATGTACCGCAGTGCTGACAAAGTTTGGCAAACACAGTTTATCTGTGCGAGCACTGGCTTGTGTCTATGCGTGTACCCTCTCATGTGTCTCTAAGTTTCTTGATCAATTATTAATCGTTTCAGTAATGGGCCGAGAGCCTCTGGAGCGACTCCATGTGTCCCTGATTAATACAGCCACAGCACTCGATACAGTTCCTCTCATCAACATAAGAGAGCGAGAGACAGGCAAAGGGGGAAACAGAGAATCAGCTAAAAGGAAAGCGGCGAGACAGGAGGGAAAGTTCACAGGAGACTAAACCGGCACAAGCCACTCACTGAAGAGCAGTTAGCAAGCAAGGGAAGGAGACAGGAAGACAAACAGAGACAGACTTAGCAGAAGACAGGGAGCAACAGAGTGAAAAGGAGTGAATTAACAACCTGGCAGAGGTGACGGCTCCATCCGTGCCTCTACGGGCGCACTTTAAGAAATGGAGTGGACTCGACTGTGTTGAGTCCTACTTAATAGTCTCCAGCGCTGTTGTGAAGGTCCTGATTAGCGCACACCTCCCAGATTGACTCTGGGTAAAGTGTGTGTTGATGAATACAAATCTGCAGCATGGCCTCGGCCTCATTGGGATTTGTTGAGCGAGTGAATCCAGCAGGCAGGTAATCAGGCTGTTGCAGGTTTATCGGCAGGCTCTCGGCTCACTGCGTGATGCATGCGGTGAAGCTCAGACATAATGTTTCCTTCCGTGGGGGAATGTGGTCAATCACAGCAGGTGTGATGTGCTTTCAGCTTGGAAATGCACATATGAGATGCAGGATAGTCACGCCTTTTTACTTTTGTCTTTAAGCATCTGCTCAGAAGAACAATTCTGTTGAAAAAAGTCCGAGAAGGTCTGTTAAGCACCTCAGACTGCCTTGGTGAAAAGTACACACATTTAAACACAAGTGGTTATCTGCAGCTCTAAGGTAACTCACTGACGCAACTATTCCTTGGCAGGCTAGAAATACTTCCCTCTGTAACCCACTGTGGACAGTCTTGATTGACAGCTATGTGGTTTGACCAGGTACATTTTTTTCATTTGATGGGAAAAAAGTAATTTGATTATTGGATACTTATTAAGCAGAAAATGCCCGCCTTTCAATTAAATTACTGCCTGTAAACACCGACTGAAAGTAAAAGCTGATAGCGTTCCTCTTGCCCAGAAATCTGGGTGTCATGATTGACACCTCTAAAGTTAACCTTTAAAGATCATGTGGCTTTGATTGCTTGGTCTTGTTGATATGCCCTCTGGGACACCAGGAGGATCAGACCCTACCTGACAGAACAGGCAACACAGCTTCTGGTACAGGCTCTGGTGATTTCATGCATTGACTACTGCAAGTCCCGACTAGCAGGTCTCCCTGCATACACATTTAAACCTCTGCAGATGATCCAGAATACAGCAGCACATCTGGTCTTGAACCAGCCCAGAACAGCAAGTCACTCTGCTGTTATTCTCTCTGCACTGGCTTCTAGTCGCAGCTCAAATCAAATACAAAGCCCTAACTCTGGCCTACATAACAGTAACAAGAACAGCTCCTTTTTACCTGGAATCCCTCATCCAGGTCTACACTCCCTCTTGCCGGCTACACTCTGCCAGTGAAAGACGCCTGGTGCTCCCATCACACCATGGCTCAAAATCACTAACTAGGGTTAAATCCTCTGTTGTTCCAAAATGGTGGAATGAATCATCCAGCTCCATTCAATCCGCAGAGTCCCTATCTACTTTTAGAGGACGTCGATGACTCAGCTGTTTAGGGAACACTTGTGCAGTTTGACTATTCCCCTCTGGTAGGACAAGTCTGGGGGTTTAAGACACAGCTCCTTGTGAACAACTCAGCACTGAGTGTGTTGATGCTTAATATGATGTTGATGTCGATGACTTGAAGACTTGATGTTCTGGAGAGGACTGTGCTGTGTTAAGTGATAGTGTTACAGGTGCTGTACAAATGCCCCAAGGGCCTTTAATAGTATGAATAAATGTATTCATGTTCAGTTGTTTTCATGGGATGTATGCATGTGTCTAAACATAGAGATGAAACTTAAAGCCTGTGACATTGGTCATTTCTAGAGCAGTGGTCACGTGACTCAGAGCTTTCAATGCAGTTACTTCCCTTTTGTACAAATCAAACGTCTCACTTTGCCTTAAGGGGGAAATCCCAATTTTTTTTTTTTTTTTTCCTCAGGCATATGTTTCTTTTTTCTCTTTGCTTTCCTCTCAGTCACTGTCCCACCCTCTATGTCTCTGTCACACTGTCACTCTGTTTCTGTCACTCTGTTTCTGTCTTGTCACTCTCACTTGTCCAAGGGTAAAACTAATGCCTCAGTGTCAGCAGCTGTCTGTCTAATTGAAGCCCCTTTCAGGTTAAGACAAAGACAGACAGAAGGCAGTGGTTTCCAGCCTTTTAGCCCAGTTACTGCTTCATCTACTGTCACAGGTTGTACGCCTGTAAGTTGTCAGTTTAACCAAACACTTAGATCTCTCCCGGACAGTGGTCAATTTTACGCAAAACCACGTAAACGTTCACACAAACACTGTTAGTGTCTCACAATGACTGTGTTTACATGGACTCGAGCATTGGGTTATCCCAGTTTTGATCATAATCAGGGAATTGTGTTTACATGCACAGGAACCTGGTCGTTAATGTTCCTGCGTGCATGATAAATACTAGTATCCCCATTTCTAAATGTATATGTATATATATATATATATATATATATATATATATATATATATATATATATAGAGAGAGAGAGAGAGATAGATTGATATATATAGACATATATATATATATATATATTTTTTTTTTTTTTTTTTTTTTTTTTTTTTGACCATCATGTCAGGCAAACAGCTGCAAGGTTTTGGACTCCTCACTCCCCTAATAAAAAAAATAAGATTTGTGTCACACACCAGTTTGATTCATAGTGCTGTATTTTCAGAACCCTGAAAGCAATGTCTAAATGCCTAGAGCTGGGAATACGCTGCAATTTTAAGCCGACAGTACGTCAGCCAGCAAGGAATGTCAGCACACGTGCGATTACATTGTTCACAACACATTTTAAATGTATTTTTGGTCAATTTGACCAAGGTATGGGTCAGTGATTATCAGGCCAAATTTCTAGTCATGACTTCAATGTTGACATTTTTGGTCAGTTTTGTTAACGTGCAAGTGTCGTGTTTTTTTTTTTTTTGTTTTTTTTTTTGTTAAGGGCAAATTTAAGTCATGACGCCCGTGTTTAATTTTTTGTTCATTTTGGCAACATTCTTGGAGTCATCGTTATCAGGCCAAATTGAGTCATGACATCATTGGTGAATTTTTGGTAAATTTTACGCAACATGAGCAGGGTCATTGTTTTTTAAGGCCAATTTTGAGTCATGACACCAGTGTCGGACTTTTAACTTTTGTCAACATGCAAGGGGTCATTGTTTTGAAGGCCATATTTTAAGTCATTACACCACTTGTAGACTTCAGATCAATTTTAGCAACATGCGTGGAGTAATGGCACTTCAGGCCAAATTGAGTCATGATTCCAGTTGTGGATTTTTGGTCAATTTTGGCAACAGGAGTTGGGCCACCTATTTTTAAGCCAAATATGGAGTCATGATGGCTTACAGAGCTTACCTGTGTATTGTTTTTGAAGACAAAGTGAGTCATGACACCAGTGGTGGAATTTTGGTTAATTTTGGCAACATGAAAGGGGTCATGGTTTTTCAGCGCAAATTTTGAGTCATGACACCATGGTATATTTATTAGCATTTTTGGCAACAGCCGTGGGGTCATTATTTTTCAGGCAAAATTTTAGGTCACGACTTTGGACTTTTCCTTTTCGGTGACAGATGGGGTCATTGCTTTTTTTTCCAAATTTTGGCTTTATCTCCCTGGTTGTTCATTTACAGTATATCCTAATCGAAGGGGAGGACAAATCACATGGGAATGCATGCTCTTATCATGATGTTTTTAGACAATCTCTTACAGCACAAAAAGAAAGACCAAAAAACCTTTGGATCAGCCCATAGTTGCTCTCTTTCTCACTGCTTGAATGCAGGTGTATGACCAAGATATCAAACCATGCATGAGGAACAATGCACAGCTGAGCTGAAATCTGCCCTGACTACATAACCAGTAATATGACTTCAAAATTGGATTGGAAATGCATTGTAATTGCACTATGTATGCCTGGCTTTACCCACTGCATGAATGAGCGAGCTTAACCAACTGTACATTATTTACAATAGTTTGATCAGGTCTTCTTGCTCACAAGAATGCAAAATAGAAGAGGTTGAGATTGAAAGGCCAATCTTCAGTTTTCGTCCTTGCTTCTTGAAATACGATCAGTGAGTTTTTAAACATAACATATTAATACAGTGTTGAATTATTACCTACATTTGTAAATGTCTGAGCACTGTTTCTTTACCCTTTTGCAGTTTTTATTTAATGTTTGATTTACCAAGTCATAGCCCTGCTCATTATCCATCTACATTGGTTTTTTGGGTTTTTTTTTCCTAACATGGCTGAAGGGTTTTGACTTTAGCCTGACAAGAGTTCAAATCAGAGTGTCGCTGTAAGCTGCTGCCAAGGTTCAGTTAAAAATTAAGATATTACCCTGAAGATCTCTCCTGAATCATTAAGAGTAATCATCAATCTTTTGCACCGATCATTGCCTTGTGTCCTTGCCTGGAGCCACCCCTTAGCCTTTCTGTCTCTCCTTTCACCCTTCCTCGAATGTTCAGCCGAATCAGCGATGAAGTGACCAACACTGAGAGTGCTCTAGGTTAAATGAGAGAATGTTTGCTGTCTATTTGAGCAGATTAGTTCATGTAGCCCCTGAGGCTCATCCAGCCTGAAGCTAATGTCCTGTATTTATCTCTGAACATGACCGCAGGCACACAGGGAGCTCTCCTTCTCTTATGCGCTGCACTTAAACAAACCCTCAGGCCTTGTTTGTAGAAAGTTTTTCGAAACGAGGAACCAAACAATACCAGAAGCTCAGACTCAGAATGAGAAATCTTAATTATTTTCTGTTTGAAAGACCTACCCTTTGAAGAAACTGTGTCTTTGTACACATAATTAATGGGCCTTGCTTGTTAGGACTTTCACTAATGCTCATGTTTTTGGAGCTTTTCTTCTCTGTGATCTGTGTCATGGTTGAACACTTACAGGACTGTTGGATAAGCATTTAAGAGACACGAGTCTACATTATTTATCTTTTGACACAGTTTTGTCTTTGCTTTTGAAGAAGCTTTTTGATTTAAAAAAAGACTCCCCTTGGAAACTGTATGTTGATCTCATCCTCAAATAGGGCTGGGATATCAGGATTATAAGACTTAATAACATATTTTCAAAGAAGTTATCTAGCGTGACAATATTGTTAATGTATACATTAGAGTTGTAACAACACAGAGCCAGTAGTTCAGTAAAGACCTAATTGGTTGGTCACTATTTACAGTACAGATGTAACAAAAAATGATGTACTATACAATGATATTAGGGGTGGGGGAACAAAAACAATGCACTATAGTAATGTGATATTTTGAGAAGGGCAAGTGTCTATAATCTTTTAATCAGCAGTTAAAGCTCAACGACTCACAGGAAAGATGAATAAATGCAGAGTTGTTAAATCTCTCTGTCTCTCTCTCTCTCTCTATACATATATATATATATATATATATATATATATATATATATATATATATATATATATATATATATATATATATATATATATATATGTGTGTGTGTGTGTGTACATATATATACACACATATATGACTGATATATGTATATATGAGTGATTGTTAACATACTCTCGTAGTCATCAACATCAAATGAATTATGGTTTAAATGTTGCCTCTTTAATGTCCTTTTGATCTAAATAGACTCAGAACAAAGTCTATAACTGTTATTGAACTTGCTTGTCATTGTAAATGCAGTAAAATAACTTTCAAACAATGTGTCATGTATTCTGGCTCAGCTAATGAAGATCAAGATATGGTTTTTGGTATCTATCGCCAAGCTATACTTGAAACAATTACAAAAAGGTCAAGTTCCTCATGTTGTCTGATTTAAGTGCCTCCCTGTTATTTCATCATTGATATTCCTTTAACTGCCGTCACGTGCTGTCTGAGTTTCCAATGACTGCCATCTATGGAGACCATTTGAAACACATTTTTGTTCTATTTCATTTTTAATGGAGTAAGTTGTAAATAAAAACACCCATTATTTCAACTGACAAGGCCCCAGGCAAGACATCTGCCAGAACTTTCTCTCACATGATGCAGTCAGCTATGGAGATCAATGCTATTGATCAGGCAGCAATATAGGATTGATCATGGAGCTATGGAGGGTGTATGGCAGTTGGGTGTAATGAAAGTTCTCCTGGTGTAAACTCATGACTGCCATTTATTCATTGTTGACGCACCAGTTTTATTAAAGCTCAATTACAGGAGAGTGGTCCATACTAATGTCTATACCCTCCGAGGCTGTGATCTGCTGCTTTGACTTCTTCAGTTGTTACAGATATGAATGTGTGTTTGTGTGATTTGTTTCTCATCATCTCACTACACAGCCGCCGCTGACGCCCCGGTCGATCTGCCACCCTGCATGATAGATGCTTTCATTCCTAAGATGTCATGAGATATGGACGTGTGAGGGTGTGTGTGTGTGTGAGAATTTGTGTGCAGGTGTAGGTGTATGTGTGTTATTGTGTTTTATGCATTAGCAGATAAAACATCCCTCCTGTCCCGTGTAACCTCTGCTGTAATGGTCCTGTAATGAATATCCATAAACCACAGGCAGGCACCCCTGACACGCATACACACACAAGCACACACACACACACACTCACACTAACACTTTGACACAGACATCTCACACAAACCTACATATATAAAAAAAAAAAAAAATACAAGTCGACAAATATGAGCAATCATAAACAGATCAAAGTTTAGCTGTAAACTATCACGATGGATCCAGATGGGAAGAAATATATGTTTGTATACATATGATTTGATTTGATGATTTAGAAATATTATAAGAAAATTCCTGGCACAATAGATGAGAAATACCTTTTGAGTTGCAGGGTTGTTTTAATGAACTGACACAGCAGATGGATCGTTCAGTACATACTATACAGAACATATTTCTTTCATTTCTTTATTTTTCAAGTCCACTGGTGCAAGAGTCCATTGAAAGTCTTTAAGAATTGGAAAAACCTTTCAAAAGCATATGCAGCAGGTGATTGGATGGCCATTACGTCAATCACATTCATATGGGCCAATCAGATAATGTTGTGTACTGCTGTGATAATGTAAAGAACAAAGTGTGAGCCACTTTGAAGAACAAACTCTTGCTAGATGATTATTGAAGAGGAGCAAATATATCCTTTCTATCAAGAAATGCTATCAGTGTTGTTGTTTTTTTTTTCATTTATTAAAGAAGCAGTCACTCTCTGCCATGGACAGAACACAGTTGTAGATTGGATCTTGGCAAATTGGATCTGACTGATTACAGATACCAAATCCAGCTGCACTACAGGGTTATTGGTAAAAGAACTCAAATTAAGTTACACTAAAAATGCAAGCAATGCAAGTTCAAGGGATACGCCAACATTTTTTTTTTGCTTTTGTGTCTGTCCTCATTCCCGAGTCCATGACAAGCAGATAGACACCATTCTTTCGACTGTGCGTCCAGTAACAAGGAAGAGACGGGCAGAGCTCAACCACTGCTAATTAGCTTAGCTCAAACACTGGGAGTCAACAGGTAGCATTAGCCTACCTCTGCCTACAGTCATTAGATAAACTCTTCAGCAACTCCAAAATGTCCTGTGTGCTTGTTGTGACATGGGTTTCTCTACCCCGCTATGTAACATTATCTATTTTATGACTAAGATTAGCACTTTTCGAAGGAAATAACATACAAAACTAAACTGCAGGGCTCATGCACAAACCACCATACAAATAAAGATTGATTGATTGACCATGGATGTGCTTTATTTTGTTGACATACTTACAAGTACATCTGCAGTGGTTTGTAGTCGTGCATGAACACAGTATTTTCTCGATTTTAGCACACACTAGATTATAACTCGCACCCCATATTTGCACAATTTTTCCCTGAAAAATACTGTACTCGAATATAACCCGCACCCAAATTTTGCCCAAACCTTACTCTCTCAGACAACTCAAAAATTACCTTTATTCAAAGTTTTAATCAATGAAATTTCAGTATTTTCACAACAAATACTGTACTCTCTCAAACGGATGCTGAAACACCTTTTGATTCACGCATGCGCCATTACTCGATTTCTGGCCAAGCATGCTTAGTCGTAGTGTACCGACCAATCAGGGAGCAGCTGTCAACATGCCAATGTCTTCAACCAATCACAGTGCAGCTATTTTACATCCCTTTGCTCACAAGATGGCAGCGTTCTGTGTTTGCCAGTGAGTGGTAACACTTGAGAATTAAAGATGATTACACAAAGTTAAGCTAATTAAGACCCAAAATATTTGATTAGAACAGTTTAACAGTCAGTTTAATAAGAATTACGCAAGTTTGGCGAGACTGTTTCACAGAGAAAGAGAATATTTCAGCTTTTTGTGTCAGATGTGTTGCAATCGTGATGTTGGCGAGACAAAATATTTAAAGTATTTTGCTGGTACTTGTGTATAATATGCACCTGAAAAATTTGAGCTTATTTAAAGGCAAAAAGTGCGTGTTAAAATCAATAAATTACGGTAGTTTATCTAATGACATATCTATAATATCTAATGGCAGAGGTAGGCTAATACTACCCATTGACTCCCACTGTTTTAGCTAAGCTAATTAGAAGTGGGCGAGCTCCGCCCGTCTCTTTCTTGTAACTGTGCGCACAGTCAAAAGAATGGTGTCCATCTGCTTGTCACTGACTTGGGGGTGAGGCAAGACACAAAAATGAAAAAATGTTGCCGTATCCCTTTCACACTAGCTTAGCCCTTGTCAAAGCCAACTTGTGATGGCTATATGACAGATGGGTCAAAGCATCTCCAAAACTACAGTTCTTGTGGGGTGTATCAAAAGCGGTCCATGGAAGGATCAGAGGTGAGCCAGCAACAGGGTCATGATCGGTCAAGGCTCATTAATGTATGCTGGCCACAAAGGCTGACCCGTGTGGCCTGATACAGCAAGCAAGCTACTGTTCTAACTGCTGATGAAGTTAATGCTGGTTCTGATAGAAAGGTTTCAGAATGCACAGTGCATTGCAGTTTGTTGCATATGGAGCTGTATTGTTGCAGTTCATTCAGGGTGGCAGGTGGTCAAAATGTTATGCCTGATCAGTGTATATTGATATGTCTTTTTACTTAAAAAAAACATATTGATATTGATTCCTTCTGCTAATTGTTGTCATCAATAATTCGTAAGTTGAATTAGATAATGACTTCCATTTCTATAGGCCCCCCCTTCCCCAGATGTTCCACAGAAAAGTTGAGCCCTACATGCACTGCAATTGTTTTCCTAGATGAAATTGAAATAAAAATTGCCCTGCACACTAATTCATGTGCAAACATCTTTATGTACCCTCCGGCGCTTTGGAGGATGAGGGCGGTGGACCCCGGTGGGGAACCAAGGATGTAGATAAAAACCCTGTGAACTACTGGAATTTAAACATCGCTAAAAGTTACTTTTGAAGTTGAAGCTAGATAAACAGGAAACTTACTTGATGATGAGTCAACAGACTTGAAACTCTAAACAAGAACAGATTAAAATGGATTCCAAAGCAACGTAAAAAGTCATCTTTCTTAAAGTCGAGACATCCTGCAGAATCAGCACGCTCTGAGACACTTAAGACATCTTTGCACAGCCTCCCCACTTTTATATCCGTCAATATCTCTCTGAGTTTGTTGTGATGGATAGAGAAAGATAACAGATCCTGATTAACTCAGCAGGCTTCCTCTCTGGATAAAATAAGTGAAGGTGCTGTTTTAGCTGCAGCTGTGAAGCCAAATGGACGGCCGAGACGCTGGAGGCCACATTTTATTTCCTTTGAGTGCTTTCTGTTTGGATTGACTTTATTGAAAGGTACAGGCTGCAATAGTTGAACAACACATGGAGAGATACAGAGAGTAAAATGAAAAAAACTTCAAACTGTGGAAAAAGACAGGGACAAAAGATGATGCAGTCAGTTGCAGAGCTTTATATCATCTCAAAAATGCTAAATCTCTCAAATAAACAGAAAACATAAATGATGAAACATGTTTTTGTGTCAGACTTTATTATCAAAACTGACAAAAGGAAAGCAGCTGTGGGAAAACAACAGTTATGGTATTCTGTCTTTTACATTTTATCTTAATTTCTTTCAGGGGCGACGTCCACAGTCAATGTAATTGGAGTGCGTCAGAGCACACTGACCCATTGTTCTCATGTTGCCAAATAATGAGCATGAAGGGGAAGTCATTGGTCAGTAAATGAGCCCTAGATTGCCTGTCAAGTCATTAAGTAATCATTAACTAATCTCATTTAATCATGACCTCATCAACCACCCCTCCTCTGTCCACCCAAACACCCATACACAACCAGATTGTTTCACAGACAACACAGGCTCAGATCTATGCAAATAGCAGGGGACAGACTGAACAGCCAGCTAAAAATCAAACACAGAGTTTCTTTTGCAATTTAGAGGAGTTTGAATCATATTTTATAATAAAACCGACAATGTAACAAAAACATGGCAAAAGCAAGCAGCCCACTTCAGATATCTGTCAACGTCCTTCAGGGTGCAGACCTCAGGTTATGAACCGAGGGTCTGGAGGAAAAATGTTTTTTTTTTTTTTAAGTATGCTAGTTTTGTTAAGCTGTTGGCCTTAGCATTAAATCATAACCTGCCAATAACTTTACAAATGAAATTCTCTCAGTTCTCTTAAACAAATTTGACAGTGGCTTTACCCTCTGTTTTTAAAAAAGTAGCTTCTACCTCTTAGTTGTGTACTGCTCTTTGTTTCCACTTGTTCTTGTCTCCCTCTACACTTCTGCTCCCCAGACACCACTTTTAGCTCTGCCACTCTCTTTCACTTCTTCACTTTCTCCCTCTCACTCTTTGTCTTTCTCTCTCTTTCTTTTGTCCTCCTTTCCTCTCATCTCATCTGCCTTTCTTAATAGTCTGGATGGTGTTCGGCAGCGCTCGCATCTCCTTCTTTTTTGTTCCTTATAAGGCTGCTCAAACACTCCAGAACTATCCAGCTACCCATGTACCCCCTCCCACACGGATCTTGTCCCCTCCCACCATGTTTGTTAGCTTTCAACCTGCCAGCAGAGGTAGCGGAGGCCTCATCCATCTTGCAGCCAGACTTTGACGCCACTGGATGTTAAATTAAAAACATATACCCCCCCCCAAAAAAAAAGTCTCATATGCACTCAAAATGTCTTAGACACGCCTTGGAAAATGAACACCATCCATCAAAATCTTCCCACATCTTTGCAAAAGCATAAAATAAAAGGAGAAAATTCTCTGACACTGGCTGTCCAAATAGCCAATTATAGCAGGGATGTGTGTACAAACTTTGCAAGTAAACACATATACATAGCTACATCTTTAGACAAGACGACACAGGCTAGAACAAAAAAGGACATATCAGTGGTCTCTGATATTCAGATTGTTACAGGGACTGAAAACGTTTCTTTTTCTCCTGTGGTGAACCATCTGAAAAGCAATGACATTCAAAAGATAAAAACAGCAGTGCTGTGTGTGTGTGCAAGATGGTGTTTGCATTTTGCACATCCATAAGTGCATATATCAGATGTGATAGGTGGTTTATTTGTCTATGCAGAAAGAAGCTCATGTAAAAGCATTTGTAAAAGCCCCAGAAAAGCCCCTTACCTGAGAGTATTTGGATTTTTTCAGAGTTGATCTTTTTGCATTACAATTTTTCACTTTCTCCTTACTCCAAGTCTTCTGTCTTTAAACAAAGTACAGCAGTGTTTGATCAATGGTCCCTAGATGGGGTTCTGGCTCGCCCGAGGAGATGTTAAAGGTCATATAGGGGCTGCATAAGGATTTGAATGCTCAAAAGTTGACAAGATTTGATAAAAACAGTAATAAAACAAAACTCATGACGGTTAGTTTACACAAAGGTCTAATGGTAAGATCAATTGTTTGTAGAATTTATTTTGCTGAGATTTCCTTTATGGAGTACAAGTCAAACTTGAGTTAATTCTCATTAGCAGTAATTACATGGGGCTGAGGGAAGCATAGCTTTTCTCGAATACAAGTAGCAGTGGGGATTGAGAATCAAGAGAAGGAAAAAGAGTGGAAGATAGAGAATCGCTACATTTGACTAATGGCTTGGAAAAAAGTCCAAAAGTGTGTATACTCTTGATTTCTCACCATAATGTTAAGAGCCAATATTCTGGGTTTTTTTTTTTCAGTTTCATATGCCCTTTAGTGTGATAACATGTCTCCTCTGCATGATACAGCAACCCTACACACAAGACAAAAAGTCTGTGGCATTAAAGACCTCTTCCTCTCCCCCTCTCTGAGGTGCCAGCAGCTACCCGTTGGCTCATGGTAGCAAGCCCATTGCAGAGCGTAGATGAACAAATGCAGAATTGGAAAGAAGCTGACAAGAGGCAGGAGCTCAAACAGGGCACCTCAGACACACAGAGAATAAAGTGCTGTCAGGGGGAGTTTGGACATGAAAACTAAAGGGTATTTTGAACATGAGTGCCTGTGGACATACATTAAGAGGCATCAAAACTAATATATAAACCTGACTAAGAGCAAAATAAGACCACTTTAAACCTACATCAGTCCCTCAGTTTTAAACTGAGCTCCTTGTGAACAATCATTATTTGCTTATCTTGCAGATTGAATACAGAGTTGTTGACAATATGGTGCTGAGCATTGCTGAACTGAGAAGAGGCAGGAGCTCAAACAGAGCTTTGAAAGGGGGCACTTATTTTTTTTATTAAAGGTGCCCTAAAATTCATGCTTGTGTCATCAAAATCTAGTCGGCTAATCTAAACAAGCTACACGTGCTACACAAAATACACTCCGTGTTTTGTGTTTTATTCTGTAACATTATGGTGCTTGTATGTCAGCATGATAAAATGAGTTCTTGAAGAGGGTTTATATGTGCATTCAAATGCAATCTGAAGAGATGGATTTCTATTTTGGCAAGAACCTTCAATGAATAATGCTGAGTGGGAGTGATATCTGTTTTCTTACTAATATGAGATTACATTATGTAAATAAGTTACCTGTGTATTTTCAAGACAATTGCTAGATTAAAGCCTTTTTTACCTCTGCAAGGAAGTTATGTTTTCTACAGTGTTTTTGTCTGTCTGTGTGGAAGATAACTCAAAAACTTCCTCTCTTTTTTATGTTTTTATCTTCAGGGAATGTTGGTCACAGTAGAGAGAAGATCTGATTCAATTTTGGTGGTGATCCAGATGCAGGTCTTGGAATTTTTCCAAGGATTTATTAACATTGTGCTAAAGGGCAGTTTTCCACATTTTCACTAATGACTTAAAAGGTTTTCAACAAATGTTGATGACATTTTTAGAGAATTCTGAGCATGGCAAAGGGGGGATGTGATTGCATTTCGGTAATGGTCCAAAAATGGATCTGGAGCCAGGAATTTTTAAAGTATTTGTTAACTCTTTGCAATAGGACTATTTTCCGCATTCTCAGTAATAACTCAGCTAAGAATGTCAGAAATGCTTTTGCAGAGCACTTCGACTTCCACTCATTACAGGTCCAAACTTTTACTCCTGCTGTCCTGCAACTGAGCAAAACAGGTTTATGTGTGGGTCTGCCTGTGATGCTGCTTGCTGGAGTCAGCACCTTAGCACAGCTCAAGTCTTGCCATCTGAACATGTAAGATTCGTGTTCTGCCATTTCACTTCACAACTTTCCCTCAAAGCACACGGGCATGTCAACAGTTGATAAGTTTCCCCCTCTGTCATATTAAGCCCATTTCTGAGGTTGAGAAACATAAAATGCTCCAGGGGAATATGAGGGTACCCCATGTTGCGCTGCTAGCTTTCTGGAACTATCAAGCATCACCTTTTGCCACAAACTGTGCAAGGGTAGAAGGGTGCTGAGAGTCTTATGGGCTGCAAGATGCTGATCTAGCTAGAGGAGATAGCAGAGCAGGCTGCCTGACAAGAGGGGCCCAGTAAGCCTGTCTTTGACTTTTTAATCAGGCCATTATTTTTTGGTGCTAGATTTTTAAAGATGGCTTCATGGACTGATGCACTCAGATCTTTGGATTCATTGTCTTGCATCTGGTCAAATATCTAAGGGCTAGAATCACAGTCATGTGGCCTCTCTGTCCTCTCATTCAAGCACAGTTTATCTTGGAGTATATTGTCTGTGTCCGGCTCAAATATTAGTCTGGATGCTTTGAGATGGAGCCATTAGTTATAAACTATATCTCTCTCAGTTGGAGATACTTCTGTCAGCCTGAAAGATTTAAAAGACTGGGTTTAGTTGTCAAATTTGACTCCTGGTAATCCAGAAGATCTATCCAGCCAGCTAGTGACAAGCTCTCCCCCTTTCTCTCACTTTGCTATCGCTGCTGCTGAAGTGCAGAGTGCAGCGGAGTTAGCTGACTGTGCTGCCGTCCTTCAGTATCGATCGAAAAGTCCTGGGCCGCCAGATTGCTTTCAGCAGCCATCACCTCCTCCTGTCATAAAGGAAAGGCAGCACAGATTTCACCCGGTTTTAGTGGACAGGAAAAAGAAAGATGGCAGATGGAAGCAAGGCGAAGTGTTGCTAATCTTAAACTTTGAGCGCATGAGGGACACTGTGATATTTTTATTGATGAGCTTTTTTGGACAGAGTGAAACAACAGTTGTCTGTATAAGAGGAACTATGTCCCCTTTCCTTTCCTCCTGTTGTTGTCTCTTTCTCTTCATCAGTTTTACTCATATACACCTGAAAGTACACCAGCAGGACTAATTATGAGCCAACAATAACTCCCCCTTCAGCTCCAACACGCTCACAGCTGTGTAACAAATTCATTGGCACATCGCTGCCACTATTGTAAATCAATCTGACAGACTCTGAGGTAAGCTATTGAATACAATTATGTGCCATGTGCTTGTGCTGCAACTTGTACTCACAGCGGAGTAAACAGGCTATCCAGTTGTTAGATGTCTACATCCATCTCCACTGTGGACTGTTTGATGTTCAGGGAGGGACCACAGGTAGGGGATGGTGATGGCAGAAGGGCTTGGAAATATCTGCAGCTGGGGGGAAGGGACAGGCCATTTTAGAAGGGGACCACTGGAAGAAGTTGGCAGGGGGAGAGTGACTGGATATTAAACAATATGAAGTGGGTGCTCAGGGTTTTGTCCTGATATGAAGGTGTTGACTGGGGGAAGGATGTTGAGATAATGCATTAGCTGTTGAGGTACCAGAGACCAAAGTAATGAGAGACATCCAGTTAAGTGTTTGGTACTACTGAAGATATTGGTGTTAATCACAGGGATTAATGTTCTCATTTTCAAATGTGGAATACTTTTTGCCATTGTCAAACTTGCATGGAAAACAAAATCAGATCGCCAGTTCATTGGTGTCTCAGAATTTTCCATTTTTCCTTGAGTTAAACTGCAGTATTGTATTCTGTGGCATATCTATGTGCTTATTGTTAGTTTTAACACATTAATTATGCTGCTTTTATTTCCAGTTTTAGACAGTTTCACAGGCAGCCTCTTTTATTCTTTCATTTTTTGTCTTTTCCTCATTTTAACTCTTTTTCCACTTTTGGTTTTATTTATTTTACATCATTTTATGTCCTATTCCTTTTTATCTTTTGGTAGTTTTAGCCTTTTAGCTTGCTTCCTCCTTCATATGTTTGGTGATATTAATCTTTTATTTATTTTTGCTCTCTTTTCTGTCATTTGTGGCTCTTACGTGGTTTACCGCAGTTCTGTTTTAACTCTTACACTTTTTGGTCATTGCATTCCTCACATTTCTCCTTTATTTCTCTTTTATTTCTCTTTTGTTCTCATGTTTATCTTTTAATTTTGCCTGTAAAGTACTTCATTACCCTGTTTTGAAAAATGCTATATAAATAAAGTTTATTATTATTATTATTATTATTATTACCTGATGTCCGGTCAATATAAGCCACTGTCTATGCACAAGTGAGACTTTACATTGCATCCGCCCTTGTGACAGCCACGGTCGAATCATGATGTTTTGGATTGTCTTGATATCAAACATTAACCTGTATCGCTTTATCATGTCTGGACTTGCACTTTTCTTGCAGGCTGCAAAATGAATCATTTAACATTTAACAGGCCGTTTGACAACACCTATCAGATATGTTACGTTTGCTTTATGATGTGGAACTTGCTGTGTGTCCTGAGGGAGTGGGCAAAAAACACTTAAGCACATATTCAAAGCATAGCACAAGTATAGCAAAGCCTACTTTAACTAAATTAAAATATAATTTTAATATATGGTTAGTGTATGCTGGGGGTTTCAATCAAAATATATGGTATTACAAAGTCAAAAGTGGTGGTTCTTGCTGAGGTTGACTAACCTGCTGTTTATAATCTGCAGTTATAAAGTAATGGACTCTTAAATACATCAAATAAGTTAAAAAAAAAAAAAAAAAGTAATTAAATAGGCAGTCGTGCCTTGTTTTACCAAGGAAATGTTCACTATAGTGAATAATCATTGAGAAGTCATTTTTGGACTGTTAAACTATTTCAAAGCATCTTCTCAATCCATAAAAAGTTTAGCAGTTGTCTACTTCTGACATCAAAAGTTTGCTAAAACACTGCACAACAGGAGAGAAATATGAGTTAATATGTAGATTACAGATTACTTCTGAACAGGAGTATGTTTTCAGCATAGACATTTATTAAGTAGTATGTCTCCTTTGCTGTTGAACCAAGGTAGACAGATGTGTTTACAGTGAAAGTAAATGACTGCCCAGCACTGTGGTCAATGTGTGTCTCCTTGCAAGTTTGATATCTGTAAATTAAAGGAACATAAAGTAATTGTGCTTGTTTGAGTACTTGTTGAATTAATGGACATGGTTTAACTTATTCCAGCACTGCAGTGATTTACATATTCATTTTCATAGCGTAAACAACAGTTTAAAAGTGTGTTTAAACTGATTTATCAACTGTTTATGTCCAAAGTGATACAAAGAGGCTGCCTAAAACACATTTTTTAACAATTAAAGTCCTTATTGAACAAGTGTATTTTGAACCAAACTAGGAAATAAAATGTTTTCAGTAACTCAGGAGAAAATAACTTAGACATTTAGTAGTCACAGCATACTTACATAATTGCTTTAGGTTAGAAGTGAGTTTCAGTCCTAGAAAAATGCATTTTTTAATAAACACATTTTTTTTTATTTTGTATTACTGCACTTTATTACTGTTACTGCAAGGAGAAAAGTAAAAAAAAAAAAACTGTTAAAGGATGTTTTATTATGTCACACAGTGTTATGGCAATGCTCATTTTTATGCTTATAAGAAGTGTATTTTATTTCTTTAGTGCATATTTTGCACAGTAATGTTTTCTGACAGTAACTACTTAACCTGTTATGACATGCTCAAACTTTACATGAAACATTTGTAAGCCTTGTGTTCACTGTAGCTGACTCATGGTCACACACTTGCAGTCAGGAGAGCTGATGTAGGAGTGTGGACAGTGTGCAAGGGCTTTAGCCCTCCGTCAGCTGGGGAGCATTGTGGGGGCGGTGTACTGTACCATACTGTACTGGAATGTGTTTGTGGAGATTATTAAAGAGCCATATATTTCTGCTGCAGCCCCAAAGGGCCTGCTCTTACCGGCTGATCTCCACTCTGGCAGACGGGTAATGAAACAGGCCTCGCTGGAGATTCATCACAGTGGAGAGCCAAGGCGATTCTGTCTCCCTCCTCCCACTCTCCTCATCCTTTTCTCTCTCAAGTTGTTTTTTTTTCTTTTCTGCTTTTCAGTTTTGGTCTGTTGAATGCGTTACACTTCATTTAGTTCAAATGCAGCATATGTGAGGTTGCATCCTGTCAGGTTTTTGTGTCTTAATGTCACAACTCATTGTTTTTTTCCCCAACAGTTTCTGTTCTTCTTCCATAGAGCTCTAATGAAGTCATGTGGTTTCTTAGAATCTCAAGGGTCTGACCGTTCAGGATGCTAAATACTTTATGACCTATTTAACTATGATTAGAAGCTGTTAGAACTGCATTTGGCAAGTTAAAAACTCTTGCTGTGATAATTTGATAACTGCTTAGAAACAGACATTTGGTCACTTTTAACTGTGCTGGCCTCTAACTTTACAATCGATTCTGACCCTAAGGTTTGTGGCTTTGTTGTATATTCTGTATAGGCAAAAGGAAAGATGCATTTCACCATTTTTTTCTCCCTGCAAGTGTAAGTGCTTGTAATATTTTTGAACCTATTTTATTAAAAGGTGCAACACTGTATTAGGGCCACCATAAAATCATAAAAAAAGAAAAGTCAAATTATTTTTAAATATTTGAGGAAAATACCAGATGAGAACGTCAAAATGTATGACTTCTGTCATATATTTTCTCTTAAGTTGTTCTGAGGCCATTCTTGTTTTAACCCAGAATCATTATTTAAACATTAGTATTCAGACTTGAAGAGATGACTTAGATGGGGGTTGTTTGGAAGAAAGCAACACAATATAATGGATGAAATGACATCATTTGTGCATTAAGGACTACAAGAGTGCACCTGAAAATGAGTGCACACCATCCAAATGAATGTCTCTAATCTGCTATCCAGATCTGCATGAGTGGCTTGAGACAGCGCTGTCTCAAAAATATAAAAGCCACAGCTTAGATAAACACATCATGAATCTTGACAAGTGGATTGACATTTTGACGCGTATCATGTCGGTGTAGCTTGCAGATTGAATGAGTAGCAATGGTTAGAAAACATGCACATACTGCATTTGACTCTACTTTCTGAAGAATCATAGATATTTGTTATATTGTCAATTTTTTTGACAAATTATGATTGTTGGAGGGCATGGGTATGGTATTTGTAAATAATTTTTTCTTACTTTGATGTTTGCTCTCACTCTGAGATTTCTCAGGAGCTGTGCAACACGGATTCACTTGCATTTTTTCCACAGTTTTCAGACAGTGATATCTATAAACAGTGGGGCTACTCAGTGGATGTAACCAGTGTTTCATACACTATTCAATGAGGTGAATGAGGATAATTAGCTAAAGAAAGCTTTTCAAATTTACAAATACAGCAATATGGTGGATAAAAAGTCAACCACACAGTTACAGTACAATTCATAGGGTTAAGGCCAATCTCAGCATACATTTGTTTCCCTTTTGAGGTTGGCCCTGTGTTAGGTTGAGAAAGCATTATCATAACAAATAGATTTTGCATTGAAAGCCAATGATTGAGGTTACAGCGACTAAGTCAGCTTTGTGAAAAGGTTGTAAAAATAATAACTTTTTTGCTCAGTTCAGTAGCTAATATCAATGTGTCCTGCCATGCTCTCTGAAATGTCATGGGTATTTTGAGCAAAGTTAAGTTGAGGCTGGGGCAAGAACTGTTGGAAAAAAAAGCGTTGCTGAGTTTTTAGCCAGCTGGGAGGACTTCTTACCGCAGAGGTGTTTAAGTTATCCACTCAACTATGATGGGCACACAGTTAATAGCTTGTTGATATTACATGCTAGACCAGAGGGGTTCAAAGGGGAATAAGTTAGAGGGCCAAAATAAAGCTTAGAGGAGGGAAACTTTTGCAAGATTTGCCAAGGGGTAGTAGTTCTACTTCTCCATCAGTTCCAGCAGTGTGAATCCCTGGATTTAAGAGGAGCAATTTGGGCCAAAAGTGAATTTTTCAGGCCAGGAAATAAGTTTCATGTATGAAATTGGATGGGCCGATGAGGTACTGGATCATGTTTTGTATGCAGGTGAGGGCTTCTGCTTGAAATGTTGTTAAAACTGGATAGGTGGGGCAAAATAGTGCGGTGGATTTGTTGATAAAGGGGAAAGTGTAACACCTCTATAGCTTGAGCTGTCAGGACAGAGAAAAAAGCAGCTAATGGAGGAGATAGAAGTAATCATCTTTGGCAGATTTTTATTGGACTGTGTGCCAATAAAGCTCAATAAATTCTATGAAATAGGAAGGGAAGTGCCAGCTGAGATGGCAAGAGGTGATGGAAGAGGAAGAGATATAGATGAAAGTGTAGAAAAGAAAGGATGTGGGAAAGAGACTGTTGCACTACAGGGATCAATTACGAGGAACTGTGAGTTATGGTATTTGCTGCTCCAAGTGCCATGTGGCTTTATTGCACTGGGACAGCGTTGAGAGAGAAAGAGAGATTATTAACCACATGGAAAGAGGGGGAGAAAGGGAAGGAAAGAAAGCTGATGAAAAAATCTGAAAGTGTTGAAAGAAAAGTGGGAAAGGAAGAAAAAGAAAAAAAGAAGACACAAAGAAGGATGTGTAAACCTTGAGGCTCTCTCTTCATTTCTACACTTGGAACCCTCCACGCTCTCCATTTCTGCTTGTCTTGCACTTCCAAGCGTGGAGCCCATTAAAGTGGATGACAGTGTAACTCACCACTGATAATCAACGGAGGGAGAGAGAGGGAGCAGATTCACAAAGAGAATGGAGACCCCAGGCTTTGTTTATTATGTGAGATTTTTCTATTGAATCTGACTGTGCTATAATTTGTCAAAGTGGGGACGAGGTGGGGAACTAATTTACACAATGAATAATCAAAACTTGTGTGGACAAGGACCGGATTAAATTCAGTTCTCAATTTGTACAAGTCCCTCAAATTTATGTGTGGACAAGGGTGGAAAAGAACTTGTATCCAATTCATGCCATTTCTCTTAATTGATACAAGTCTCTCCAGTGATAGGGGCAGCTATGGATCAGTGATACAGCCACACATTCATTCTACATTTAATGTGTTAATGTTGTATAAATAGGTAAGTGCAGCCTTCAACAACCTTCAACAAAGTGTATTAAGTGTTCTGCCTAGGACCATTTGCCATTAAAATAAATGTAAGGCCACATATTTGGTCAAAAATCGAAATGAATGCATTCTAATTTCCATAATTGGCCTATACTAGAAATTTTGTTTTGTAGACCCACTTCTGAAATCTGTTTTCAATCTTTAAATGGGCTTTGTTTATGTGCTTGTGCATTCAATTCGACAACATACACTGACCACTTTGTTAGTTGTACCTTGCTAGTACGAGGTTGGACCATCTTTGTCCTCCAAACTTGCCTAAATTCTTTGTGAAATAGGTTCAGCAAGTTGTAAGGACATAAATCAGTGATTTGTGTCTTTTGAGGGCATCATGCAGTTAATGCAGATTTGTTGGTTGCAGATTTATGATGTGAATCTCCTATCCCACCACATCCTGAAGGTGCTCTACTGGATTGAGATCTAGCCACTGTGGAGGCTGCTGGAGTGCAGTGAGACCAGTTTGAGATGGTGTGACATGGTGTTCACGGTAGCGCTTTACAAGTCTCTTTGACTACTCAAGGCGTTTTACACTGCAGATCATATCTACCTATTCACACCCATTCACTCTCACTGTCACTCACTGATGGTTCAGAGTTTCTATGTAAGTTATCCATCAGTATTGGCTAACACATCCATGCCCTTTCATTCCCATTTATATGCCACTGCCGCAGCAGTGGGAGCCACTTGGGGTTAAGTGTCTTGCCCAGTGACACATCGACATGTGACAACAAGAGCTTGCCTTGAACCTGAAACCTTATTGATAGAGTGCACTATCAGACTGAGCCACCACGGGATGGTGTGTAGCCATCACAAGAGGGATTCATTGTGATCATGAAAGGATGTTAATGGTCAGCAATGATACTTATTTTGGCTGTGGCATTTAAACAGTGCTGACTTGGTAAAGCCAAAGATGAATATCCCCAGGCCATTAAATCACCACCACCAGCCTGAGTTGTTAATGCAAAGTAAGATATATCCATACTTTCATGTTGTTTATGCCCATTTAACTCCCAACAATCTAAATGTTGCAGCAGAAATCCAAACTCAGTAGACCAGGCAACATTTTTCCAGTCATCAATTGCTAAATATTGGTGACCCAGTGCAAATTGTAGCCTCACTTTCCTGTTGACAAGAGTGGCAACCATTGTGGTCTTCTACTGCTGCTGAGTTATTGTTGACTTTCTATCATCTGGAGCCACTCTGATCATTCTCCACTGACCTCTGGCATTAACAAGACATTTCACCAAGAGAACTGCCACTCACTGCTGAATATTTTTTCTTTTTCATACCATTGTCTGTACACACTATAGATAGTTGTGCATGAAAATCCCAGAAGTTCAGTGGTTTCTGAAATACTCCGACCAGTCTGTCTAGCATTAACAATCATGCCATGTACAAAGTCACTTAAATTACTTTTCCTTCCCATTATGGTGCTCGGCTTAAAGCTAGGATTGGTAATTTGATTTAGATACACCTTTGTTATACTGGTTAAAATGATCATTATGTCCCAATGGCAATCAATGCATGATGTGTTCTTAAAAGAGAGCGACAAATAGCCACTGTCTATAGCAGGAGTAAACCAGGGAAAACAACAACCAATCACAGCGATTCTGACTGAATTTTTTAAACCAATTAAATCCCGTACTGCCGTTCTGCCCGCCTTCTGCGCATACATTTTGCCGGCGTGCACTGATCCTGATTCAATGTGCGAGCCATCCCATAACCCCAACCAAGCTCCAGTATCCCTTACATTTTAAGACAAGTGTACAAGAAATCTTAAATAAACACTTTGTTTTTCTTGGTTTGTTGCCGCTGTGGGCTCTAATCTCGCAACACCTGCCACCTAGGCTACTGCAGGTGGCAGTTCTCGCGAGGCTTTTTCTTCTTCTTCGGTTTTACGGTGGTTGGCATCCATCATTTTGGTGCATTACCGCCCAATTTGGCTAGTGACAGAGCTCAGTTTGGAGAGGCAGAGGAACGTTGTCCCGGCCAAAACGGGAGACTTGACTGCTATGTGGAGGATGGCAGAGAAACTACCTATATCCAGATCTCCTGCTAAACAGAGCAAGAAAAGAAAGACGGAGGCAGAGAAGGCCGAAACAGAAAAGAATTTGGACAAAGCCAGGGCAAAAATGAGAGTCAACATCAGGTTGTGAGTACCAACTAACTTGCCATGTTTGTTTGTTTGTTTTTTTAACTTTACTATGATAATGTTTTGGTGTTTTCTTACCGCTGAGTGAGACATGGCTTGGTGGAGTGCAAAACTAAAACATTGTGCTGAGGACCAGTTTTGAGTTGAATCGGTCATATGGTCGCGAATCAGCGGCGCTTGTGCATGTGAGAGGGGAGCGGGGTTTTGGAGGAGCTCCAGGGAGGGGGGACAGGGGCTAGGCGAAGTCCTGAGGAGATGCTACATTCAAATTCATGCTAGTTTTCTAAAATTACCAACCCTAGCTTTAAAGGAAGGCAAGTCATCTTGAACATGTTTACACAAATGCGTTGAGTTGGCTGATTAGCAAGCTATATATGTGTCAGTGAGCAGATTATGGAGCATACCTAATAAAGTGTCCAGTGAGTGTATGTGGAATTACAAGTGGATGCACAGCAATTTGTTTTAAAGCTTTTATTTCTATATTAAACCACATTTTCATGACTGTGCTACTGGGAACTTCAGGGATTTTTGCTTAATTGCTGCAGCATTTTGATGCAATTTTGATATTTCCATAATTCAAGATATACAATCTAAAATTTTCTGATATTAGCAAATTCCACATTAACGCTAAAGAACCATTCAAATACCTTACTCACCAGACAGTCTACTGCAAGGACAAAGGACACAAGGAGAGCCACTAATGAAAGACAGAGAGAAAAAAAATGAGCCCAAAATAAGTGTTAAAGAAAAAAAAAATAAAAAGCCCCTTACGATTCGATAAATCAAGGAAAATATCAAGCTGGCTCAGAAAGGAGGAAATGCAGGAATTAGATTCTTAGAGGGTTATTTTTCACACTATTGACCAACGTGGTGCAACTTCTGCAAAAGTGAGGCACAAAAAAAAAATCTCCATTGATATAAAGCCGCTAACTTCTACATTTATGAGGCTCAGTGTTTACCTTTTAGATGGTGGATTAAAATGACTCATCCTGTGTAAAGCTTTGTCAAATAATTTTTAATGGAGAAATTAGAAGAGTAAATACAAAATGTTTTCACCATGTTTGGCTTCTATGCAGAGTCCATGCAGCTGCAGTTCGAGAGCAGACAAAATTAGTGTTAAATAATCTTAAGCGGCATATCCAAACTGTTTCCTCTCACTGTATATGAAGCCTTGTTACCCCTTGGCGTCAGCGTGTTTGTTCTGTAATCCCCGACAGCCACGCCAGCAGCACAAATCCCTGCACTTTTTTTATTGTACTTAGCAAACAAAGAGGCTGTGAATTATAGTCAGGCACCCCGTGGCACAGCATGCAGCCATGGACTGTTTCCACTGCTGCAGAGCTTTGAGTAGTGGAAACAAAACACCTGTCAAGTGCTTCCCAGTTTCCCCTCGCTGACCTGCACTTGGCTGGCTGAAGTGCTGTAATGTGTTCTGTTGGGCTGGGTTAAAAAAAGATGATGACAACCTGCTGGGACAGTGGTGTGACATAAAATTTAAAGCAGTTATAACAGAGGTGGTTATATTTTTTTAGCGACTACAGAGACAGATGAAAGACAGTTTGAACAATGAATGTGTTTCAGAGAGTAATAATGATTCATGTCTTGGGAATGAAGGATTTCTTGCTACTCACTTTTAATAGCAAGAGTTTTGATCCAAACACAAAGAAAATACATAATGTTATCCTTATTTCTGTAGATTTTTATCACAGTTAAGGTCTAAGGGGGAGGACTGTCCAATATTGTTTTGTGTTAACATACCTAAAGTTACTCAAGCCTGTCTTTTAAGTGATATACTGCAGGGTGGCATGGTTGCTCCACAGGTCGTGCGTGTGCCTCACAGCAAGAAGGTTGCTGCTTCGATCCCTGTAACAGGAAGGGCCTGTCTGTGTGGAGTTTGCATGTTCTCCCTGTGCATACGTGGGTTCCTTCTGAGCACTCCCTCTACCTCTCACAGATCAAAAACATGCTCTTTATGTTCACTCTAAATTCCCCTTAGGCATAAGCATGAATGGTTGTCTGTCTCTCTATGTGGCCCTGCAGTTGTCCAGCAACCAGTCCAGCGTGTACCCCTCTTTTCACCCAGTGTCAGCTGGGATAGGCTCCAGCCCCCAATGGCCCCCAAATGGGATAATCAGTAAAGAAAGCGGAAGGATGATATACTGTAAATAATGTCTCAATTACTGTATAAGTGTCCACATGCCGATGATGATCATTTTACCTATATTTCAATTTTCTGTAGTATGTAATCATCTGTCATTTTTCAGAGATACTTTAAAAAGCCTGTGCCATGGCACTACACAGTTTTCAACCTTGTCTTAACCTGACACACCAGATGGACTGTTGGATATATTTCACTTTATTTGGGAAAGAGCCCAAATAAAGTGCTTGCGAATGGGCTGAACCTTTCAATAGCATATCCCAACAGGTGACTGAATGATAGTTCCCTCAATCACATTCATTATGGGCCAATCAAATAATGTAGTAGGTGGGTGCTACTGCTGCAGTATAAAGGACATAAAGTAAGCCACTAAATCAAATTCTTGGCAAAGCATATAGGAAATGGAGCAAAAATATCCTTTCTTTTGCTAAGGAAGTGGTGCTTTTTGTTTTTCATTTAATAAAAAAATGTGGTCCAGATCGGATAAAACTGCTAATCTCTACAGTGTTGCCTCAACATGGCCTTTCTGTCTGTGAGTAGATGGTGCTAAAGTTTGGTTGAGATATCACGAGCTGTATGGCAGCGTTGATCAGAGGGCATCAATAGTGTTCCAAAGGCTCCCATGATATAGCTCTGTCCAATTCTTTCACAGTCTATGGTTTAGCTTCAGTATACTCATTCTCTTGGTGAAATTTTGGTTACCTATGGCTGACAGGAGAATTTCTGTAATACAGATCAAACATGAAGTCAGTTCTGATCAAATCATCTGAAATCCAAATTGTTCTGGGAGTTGCATAAATATCTGCCAGCATAAGGATGTAACAACAAAAGGTACCCATGGAACTGCAACCAAAAATTACCCCTTACATTTACTAAATATGATAACATTCTGGGGGCCAGATGGGAAGCTGTGGGGGGCCTGACCCGGCCCTCGGGTCACCAGTTGTTGACCCCTGCCGTAGAGTATGACCACATTGCCTGTACCATCTTCAGCCTTTTTTCCTAGTGCATTTATTAGTCCATCACTTTAAATGTTATGAACTTTTTCACTCACTCAAAGGGATGAACATATACTTTTTGATTTAAGGAGAAAACTGATCTGAATTGCAGAAAGTGCCTGTTGACACTCTGCATCAATGGAAGAATCCAAAAGCCACCAAAGGCCATGAAATGACTTTGCCCAAAAGACAACATAAAGGACAGATGGCAAAGGGATGGGAAGATGCAGGGAGACGTGAGAGAGAAGGAAGTCACAAGAGAGAAGGGAAGAGATGGATAATGATGATTGAGATAGAGGAAGCGAGGTAATGAGTGGAGTACATTCAGAGCCACATGGAGGATGACATGAAAGAGGAGCAGGGTGCAAAACACAAAAGAGGGACTTTGTGGGAATGATGAAAGGAGGGTCCAGAAGAGAGAAAACATGAAATGAGGGACTCCAGAAGTGCTGCAGGGGGAGTAGAGAGGTGGGTGAGGTCAGCGTACGACCCTGTGGTGTCCCATGGTAATTGAAATTGGGTGGGGGTGTGGGGTTTGAGGGGGCTGCAGCGGGACTGGAGGAAACAGGCAACATGATAATCAATTTGAGTCTGAATCGGAAATATGAGCCACTGGGGGGGCCTCGTTCCCCCTACCAGGCCTCCAGATGGCCCCGGCCCCAACCCTGTGTGGGCGCTGTCAGAATACGCAGAGTGTGTGTTTCAGTGTGTGTATGTGTGAGATTTTGTGTGCTTTAGAGACAATGCCATCTGCCAGGAGTGCAAAGGGAGTTCAGCAGATTCATTCTCTGACACTAGGGGTGCAGAAGGGTCTATGGATGATTGTATATGTGAGTGTATGGGGTTGTAGACTCATGGACTTGAGTAGAATTTGAAAAGGAAAAAAAAGGTTTACATTTATTTTAAAAGTTTCAAATATTTATCATGTCGTTCTTTATGTTGTAAGCCATTTGCCCACAACAACACCGCCAGGAAGACCTTAAAAGACACAAAATAAATAGATAACAGTAATTTCCCTCACGCAAATGGTTTGCAAGGATACGTGATTTACATGTCCCAGGTACAGGGTTAGGGCTTGGTCTTTCAGTAATTAGTCACACAATGCAATTGTAAACTGTATGAATTGTAAAACTTTGCCCTATAATGGTTGTTGAACAAGTTTACTCGTTTGAGAAAAAAAAAAAAAAAAAAAGGGGCCTATCTTCAGCGAGGCTGCTAAAAGTAATTGTTTGCAACATAGCATACGTTATGCCATTGAAGGGGGCTTGTATTAAACTCTAAGCTCACAATAAAATAGTTTCTTTTGTTGGTCTGAGCAGTTATTTCAGATTATATCAATATTTCTTTGGTGGTGTAACACATCTTTAACCTTTAATGTCTGTAATCAGGCAGTTTTACCTTGCGCCCAGCTGCTACATTATCTGATTGGCCCATAAAGAATGTGATTGACAGTGGAGCGTCTAATCATCTCCCGGGTATATGCTTTCAAAGGTTCTGCCCATTCCCAAACAATTTATATGAGCTGTAATCATTTTTCAGTAACTTCATTTCATTCATACAATTATCAAAGACCTTCTGACGACACCTCCTTTAAGACGTTTGGTAGGAATTGGTAAAGAAAAGACTTGCATGGATCATATAAACACTGCATTTCCATGTCACGAGTCTGTGGCAATTTGTGTTTGTCCGTGCGGAAAGTGTAATTAAGCCTTTAAGCGTCATTTATATGATCATTATTATGATTTCAAACAATGTTTAACACTGCCATGCTCCTCTCAATTACATCACAGCTCGTCTGTTTTAATGACGAGTAAAAGCATATGTAAGGATGTGACTTCACAACTTATTGACTGATAAATTATGTTCAACATTATTTCTTTACTAGCTTTCTGCACAGTCATCCAAACGGGTCTCCAACCTGCCAGTTTTTTAGTAGTTTGATTAAAACATGATTTGACCTCTTCCTCAACTTATATATTCAAAACTACATAGTGGAAAAAAAAGAGATTTTTTTTATGTGTCCAGAACAGTGTTAATATTCAGTTTCAAGTACATAAATCTTTAAGGTGCTCTTGAAGATGAAAAAAGATGCACACATTGTAGAAAAATATGCCTTGTGTACTTAGCAGGGTATGATTAAGAGTATATTACAAGCCCTCACATTGTCAACCTTTGTGGTTTGAAATGCAGACCACCTAAGAGCTCAAAGGGTCCTCAAAACGAAGGATACAAACTAATCCTACAACATAAGCTCAAGCTGTGGCTTAGTGGCTTTTAAGTTCTCCTCCTTCCTCTTTTATTCCTCTTATATTCACACTGCTGATCAAAACAGTGATCTTCAAGGATTTAAGTGTTGAAGAAAAACAGCAATTTGGAATAACGTAATGGCACTCAAATTCAGGTTTTCCTGTAGGTTTAAGGTGAACCTGACAAACATAATCGAAAGGGTTATTGTGTGTGTACACATGAAGCATTGCTGAACATGTCAAGTCCCTTCAAACAAAGCCAACGATACCAGATACATAAAAAAACACAAAAACTCCGGGCCTGCACAGCTGCTGGGAGACGGCTGCAGGGTTAGCAGATGACAGTCTGTTTGGATCTGAGGCAGCTGGAGGAGAAGCTAAATAGAAAAACGTATCACGTTTATGTGTTTGCAGACTGATCCAGAGAGAAAAGACAGCAGAGAAATGGAGGAAAGAGGAAATTGAAGGCGGACATGAGGGCTGAAACGCAGTAGAGATGCGGCGGGAGCGGGGGTGTTTGAGAGAGTTCTGAAGTGATGGGAGAAACATGAAAACTTCTGAATGAGAGAAAGAAGATTTTTTTAGGTTAACAGCTGAAGATTTTAAAAGAACCCTTTTCATAAAGTTTAACAGAGAGCTTTTTTTTTTTTGACTTGGTGCAGCATGAAAACGTGTTTGAAAACCAAAGTCTATTCCAAGTGTCTAAATGCATATTTCAGTTTTTATTTTCCAAAGTTGGGACACCTGTTGTAGAGGTGGCCACCCTGAAAGTCAGGGTGTTCAGTCCCTGTGTAACTGCGGTGGGAAAGAAGGGTCCAATTTATGTGTTAGAAAGTTACAGGAGGACTAAAAAAGGACTATAATTGTGATGCTGTATCCATTTACTAAAAAAATTACAAAAGCTGTGCTAAAAGCAAGAAAAAAATATAATGCCTCGTTTCTTCAAAAGACATGGGTTTTAAACTAATTTTGCAAAACTGAAAGAAAACTATGACACATCCCTGCCTTCTTTTTCTCTCAAAGCCAGAGATGCTTTTATCACTTTTAATTGTTTGTAATTGTTTTTATTTATTGTTTTTTTTACTTACTACCTATTGTAAAGCACTTAGGTTCACTGAAAGGTTTGTTGTAAAGGGCTGTATAAATAAAGAACATTTACATTTACATTTACTTGCCTGAAGGGGACATGTGTTACTGAAAGATACTACTAGAGGGTGCAAAAGACCCCAGGCTGTATGCAACTTCCTGTTGTGCAAGAAGTAAACTTCAAATATGTCTGTAATCCTGGGAGTATAAGGAAAAACTATACACTAATAGTCAATGTCATCATCTAATACTTGAAAGCAACTGATGACCAGTGGTTAGACCTTAAAATGAGCATTGCCTGTGCTCCATTTCTACATTATTTTCCTCCATGCACTGCAGTGACTGTCTCGGTGTTATGGCCTAATGTGTGACCATGTTAACTGATTGTGCTCACAAATGTTGTAGTTAAGGTACAGGCAGAATAGAGGGAGTACTCTTCAATGCTTCATTGTGAAGTGTTTTTACGCATAGTATCAACATTCCTAATCAGTAGTTTATTAAAGAAAATTAAACCAAAGACACCAAGCTAGCACAAACACACACATTGACAAACTGGACCACGGTGTCAACTCAAGTCACCAATTTACAAGGTCCCTCATTGAAGCAATACACCAGTCGAATTCCCTGTTTCCCTAATTCTGAAAGCGAATTTATCTATCATCAGCTAGATTAAAAGCCAAATTAGTGTCTGTGCAGACACGCACATTGTTAGATAGTGACAATTGAAAACTTGAGTTATCAGTTTATCTTTTAAAGTTTCTCTTTTAGTTGTTTCTACTGCTGTTGACTCTGTCATATCTCCTCTTCCTCTACATTGATCCTACTGGTCAGGTGTACACTGCAGCTTGCATGTGCTTGATGAATTGACTCAGGGGACGCATGGTAGCCATCATGTGTCAAAGTCTGCATAGTAAACAGCAAGTATATCTTCAGCTTAAGTGTTTACACAAAGCCTGTACTCAAACTAAATTCATAAAACCTCAGATTTTTTTTTTTCATTCAAAACCAAAAATTCACATCTAAAAAATTACATGTGTGCTCAGAATTAAACTTTGTACACAGACTGCACACACAGTAATCAAAATTCAAACCCTATAGTGTAGTCATCACACACTAAAACACACATGAAAAAATAACACAGTGATTAAGGATTTCTAATAGAAAGTATTTGTAAATTTCAGTAGCAGGAAGTAAATTAAGTTCACTGAAGTAACTCATAAAATAACAAAAAGTGTTATTTAATTTCCAAACAAATATTGAAACATTAAAAATTGTTTCACACCCACACCGGTCAGAATTATTGACTATTAAAACACAAAAAAAACTCCTGCACACTGTCCGTGGCATATGCATTCATAATTTAGTTTATTAATTATAGCAGTTGAGAGCTCAAACCTCAAACAACCTGATTCTGATAATGTTGTAAATGAAAGATGGCCTGATACGTCGGGCACTGATCAGTATCAGCTGATTTTTGTTGAAAAAAGTGATAGGTTGATCATAATTATCGTCTGTAGTCACTGATACCGATCACCTTTGGACTGACATCATGTTAACCTGTGGATATCATCCGCTTATCTACTGCTCCCACTGCTCTGTCATCCTCTTAAAAAATGTGTTGGAATCAAAAAAAAAAATGTTTCAGTCCTTGTAGTTAAAAAATGAACATCCAGTCTTTAAGTATGTTGTGTTCTTGTGTTAAGTCATGCGTTTGAGGTCCATTTGGAAACGAAGTGATGCTTTTGTGTGAGTGAAATTGTTTTATTTTTGGCATTACAGGTAATAAATGAGTCATTTATTTGTGTAATTGCGATATCTTTAGTATGGTTTTTCTTTGTTGCATTGCTCCTTGAGTTCTTTTTGTACTGCTTTGTTCAGCAAACACTAAACCAGTTGTTAAAAAAATACCAAAAAGTATTGATTTTAGCTGATCACACAAATAGGTGATCAGTCAAATTGGGAAGCAGTATATGTGTTCTATCATGTACCTATATGTGAATGTAAATCACAGTTGTAAAGTGGTCATATTTTGCCCTAACTTGACCACATACGTTTCATTTTGACTGGTAGAGTATGTTCACAATCAATAATTCAGTCGCTTGGAGGAGACAAGTAAAACACATTGCAGGTCATATAAAAACAAAAATAAAAAACATAGTAAGTTATGTTTATGTCGTAAATGGAGCACTTAAAAAATAACCTTAGGCTGTGAGAGATAGCAGGATAATTTTTTAGTTAAGATGTGGAAACAGTAATAAACATCCAAACCTCTGAGGACTTTCTCCTGTGTCTGTTCGCTTCTGCTAGAGACGGCAGATGAACTGTCCAACATATTTCAGTAGTCCAAAGAGCCTGAAGAAAGTGTTTGGGGAGGGCTGACCCTTTCAGAATCATGTTGGGCAGGTGACTGGACGATCGTTACGTCAATCAACATTTGTTATGGGCCAATCAGATAATGTTGTAGGCGGGAGCCACTATGGTATAGAATGTGAGACACTTTGTAAAACAAACTCTCGTCTCAACATGTCAGAGGTAGCTAGAAAATATCCTTACTATGGAGAGGTTAGTTGTATTGCGGTTGTGTTGTTTTTCATTTAATAAGGAAATTGGGTCATGATCTGATAAAACTGCTACTGAAGCTATTAGCATCTATGCTAATCCCTGTGAGAGCAGTCACTTCCTGCTGTCATCGTGCCTGAAGCTTGTTCCTCTTCCTGCTCTAAAGGACTTTGATTTGGCCATGCCACCTTCTAGATGCTCAAAATCATAGGTTGGAGCTGGATCTGCCTGATTACAGACATTGAATTAGGCTGATCCAGCTGCTGTGCAAGATTACTGCTAGAGGGTTATTAGCACTGTTTGCCCTGAGATTGACTTCAGCCTTGACTTGGCACACACAAATAAGTGTACCTTATGCATTCTGACCACAATGGGGAATATGAGTCAGGGACATTGAACTCCTTTATTTAAGGCATTAATGGTATAATTCTCCCACAGTTTACATGTTTCGGACATGCTGTGGCATAGGCCTTCACTGCTTTGCCATGTTTTGTTCACCTGTTGTGTCATAGTTGGTGTTTGCTGATGTTGCCCTCAACAAAGATAGTCAGGAGAGCAAGATGGCCTACCCATTAACAAACTATGCTCTTGAAAAATGAATTATGTTTCAGCAATACATGAAAAACAAGCTATCATCCAATCAGTCTATGGTAAATCACATATGTCTGCAACAAGTGCTATCATCTCCTTTTGTTGGCAACAGGCAAATCACCAGATTGAATTTTCAGTCTGAAAAATGAAATAAAAATAATTATGGTGTTATGGCTTTTCTCTTTAACTCCCTATTTATTTTAAATCCCATCATAGCTATAATGACAGTGGCCACTTATGTGGTGTGATGAATAAGATTACAAAAGTTTGAAATTATTCACAGACTGACTAACAAGTGGCCAGAAATAGACTTCCAATCACCCATGTATCAGTTATTCGGCAAGTTGAAAGCCAAGGGTCTTATGTGTTATTTAGGATTCTTGTTCAAAGCCTGCTGACGGCCGAATTTTAAGTATTTTCTCTTTTCTGGCCAAACAAACAACACCCCTGTTCCCAGCTTTCACTACAGCTGACTATCATCTTATGCCCTCCTTCACGTTTACTTTTCCTGTAATCTCTTTTTTCCCCCTCCCTTTCCTCCTCTTGATGTGTTGAATCCTATTAACAATGTTAGCAGCCACAACACGGCCCACGCTCTATCAGCCGCTCAGTTTGTTGATTTGCTAACATCGCTCCCACTGTTCCCCTCCACTGCCTACCCGGCATTGCTTCTGTACGATTGTCACACTGGCCTTCCCCTGTTTTTTAATTGGTGTTTGGTAGAGGGGGCAAAAAAAAGCTGGTTTTGCTCCATTTTAACTAAAAAAATGAAGAGCTGAGAAGTGCACGAAATTGTTAATTGATAGGAAATCGAGGACAGTACTGGCAATTAGTGCAAACTGACAGATGAGCAAGGCACTGGACTGTAGACTGATAACTACAAGAACTCTACACTAAATCACAGAGATTATCCACACACAGATGCCAACACAGCCATTTGGACCAGGGTGACTGTTTGAGTCATGCCAGACTGCAAAATGTGCCTGGTCTTCTGAGTTAGCACCATCCCACACATGTACAAACACTTGAACAGATCGAGAGCAGAGATGAAAACAAACACACAAATCAGCCAACACACAAATACAACACACAAGTATGTACAGCAACATAAAGTTATCTACTTATTTAATTAAACATCATGAGTGCTGTCTCACAGCCTCTTTTCCTTCTATGTGCTTTTCTTAGATATGCTTGAACATGTCCAGCTTGGGAAGCTATACTGCTGTAGTTTTAGTATGTTATAAAGTTCAAGCATTTCAAATGCAATGTAAAGTGAACACTAACATGACAGACTGACTGCAAGAAAGAAGAGAATGACTTTAGAACAGTATTAAGGTAAACATGATTGTGGCAAAATCTGAATGTTTTACTGCTTTGGTAAGTTAACACCACTGATAACAAGAGTGGGAAGACATAAAAAATGGATAGAAGAGACATGAATAAGTGCTGTCTTAAAGGGATATTTTAGTTTTTTGAAGTGGGGTTGCCCAAGGTCCATGGTGCTAGTAAATTTAAATGCCAATAAAGCAACTGGCCCTGTGGTGAGTCAACATGGTATAGACACAAGGCAATACATAGCAGTAAATGGTGCCACCAAAATCCTTGGAATTACCCCACTGTTAGGGTAAAACTACACAAAAACTAGGTTGGCTCAACTAGATGCTACAGTAAGAACCCCTTACAGTGGTTCCCTTTTTTGCTCAACAAAGCCCCTGTGTTTAGAGCTTTTGCATATTGTGACATAGAGTAGGACAGATCACAAGTTACTGGTGATGTAGATGCATGAACTGTGAGCCCATGCCCACAAACCTAGATGCTCATTGCTGTCAAGAATAGGACTTTGTAACTCCTGGACCTTCCTGATCCTGATGGTTATTGGGCACTGCAAACAAATACTTTGGTGTTGCAGAGAGAATAATCAACTAGCCAACGCAGTCAGTGTCAAGCAACAGAACTCTGTACTGTGACCATTTGTTTTGCATGTTTTACCTGTTTTAAAAGGAGAAATACAGGAGCGACCTATCTTCTAAATATTCAGGTGAGTTGGATATCCGTTTGTGCTCTAGTGACCACTGTTTGACCCTGCTGCAGCACTCTGGTCCAGCTCCACAGCTTGATGAGAGGCAGCTCATTGCTGGCAGAGGGATATGTAGCCCATATATTGAATCACAAAATAGTTCCAAACACAGGGGCTTTGTCAGGGAAAATGAAACACTGTGAAGGAGAATCTTGCTGTAATGTCTAATCAAGCAAACAGTTTTTTTAATAGTTCTTCCCTTAAAGTAGAGTAGTTACAAGACTTGAAGTGACCATTAACTGCTGTGTATTGTTTAGAGTCCAAACCCAACTAACTGCCCACTGGGGCAATGCTAGCCAGTTGTTTTGTTGGCAGTTGTATTCACTAGTGCCATGGGCCTTGAGCAACCCCACTTTAAAACCCAAACTTTCCTTAAATAACTGGATGAATGAAAGAATAGACAACAGCCTTCATTAAATAAGCCTTAGCTTCATGTTTGGTTCATCTCGACACCAAAACAATAAATAGGAAGTGCATGTAGCGAGGACTGGTCTCCAATAAAGAGTACAAGGGGCCTAAGACAAGATGGGGCTCTCTGACAATAATTTCAAGGGAAAAAATCCCTGACTTAAGAAATTTATATTTACCCTTTTTCATTATATATGCTAACACATATAAATGTGAATTTTCTAAAACCCTCAACTTACTTATCCACCCATAAAATCATGTTTTTTTATAGATAAAACTTCAGTTTTTGCCATGGATTTACAATTGTTGAATGTATGACAGTAGTTGGGTCCCATTCAATTCAAGGCGGTGTGATGGCTGTCACTGTTGTTTCCCTCTGTCTGGATCCTTGATTGTGTTGTACTCCGTTGTTTTCCTCTAAAGCATCTGCCATATCGAGTTTTAGAGATATAAAAGACTTAAAATTTTGTAGTGAATGTGTTAGTTTCGACCAAAGCAGGTTTTACCGTATTTGCGCACTTTATTACCCAGTTTCATAAAAACAAACCCTTGTGTTCAAATGTTTTAATGTACCTCTTTCATACGGTATTGATCAACAAATGTCCTGCCCCAGGACCCGGAGCAGTGAATAAGGGAGGTCAGATGGATAAGACAGATGCTCGATCATCAAAGGAAGATGCTCAAAATCCAAACAGATTTCAATGCTTTTTGGTGAAACTCTAGCCAAAGGGAGTATTAAGAAAAATATGCTTTCATTCTACTAATTTTAATGATGCCACAAAGATTCTTTTTTCCAGGAATTTTCACTTTCTGGACTGTTGCTAAAATTGAGATTCCATGTCTCGTAAAAACAGTTTAATTTGCTTTAAATGTTGTAAGAAGGAGCTGGGGAGCAGAAGAACATGACACTTTTTACAAAACTCTCAGTTCACAGAGAAATATGTTATGCCTCTTAAGGGAAATGTTTCTTTGAACGCTCCATTTTTTTTTTTTTACTTTAGTTTTTTGTTGAGTATTTTCCACTTAAACAAATGCAAAAAGACATCTAGACAAACAGTTAAGTACAACCAACCAACAAACAGACATGTGGGAGGTATAGCCTTAACATTCTATCTGTGTTTCTATGGGTTTCGTTGCTGTTCGGTCTTGAACATTGTCCATTTTGTCCATTTTGTCTCAAATTTAGCTCCTTGTAATCTCAGGCAATGTCTGTAGATATCATCCACTATCTGTAACCATTGTTCCTGTGTGGGAGGGTCCTCCTTTCCCCACTTCCTCGTAATGGCTTTTTTTGCAGCTATTAGTAAAATTTTCCTCAAGTACCTGTCATTTGAATGTACATTTTCTTCATATATGTTGCAAGTACTTTACAGGACATAGGGATAGAATGCTCAGTCTTTTTACTTCCTTTGGTTTATTATGTCATAGCTATACAGCCTCCACCTACATGTATGTTTTCTGCTAGTAACAGGCAGACATCATGACTGTTTTTATAGTCAGCCGTAAGGCCTGTAGCCCCTCCCTCTCCCTCCCAACAGACATCATTTGGGCAGCCAATCAGCACAAACCTCATTATCATAGCCTCTTGTAAGCTTCCTGCCCCCTCAGATCCCAGATTTTCCAAAGGGGAGGGGAAAAGCGCTGCATCTGATCCTATACAGAGATTAAACTTTCAGTTTTTTATTAACTTCAAGCAAACCCCTGCTTCATACCCAAGACATGACGTAAATGGTCAACAACAGCAGAACATGGGACCTCTAAGTTTTAGTTGCCTTAAACTTAACTAATCTATTTATGCTACAAAACGTAGAAGAGACTGGCTTATCTGTTTTGTCATAAGTCATCTGGTATGCAGATGACACCCTCATATGCTTTTTAACCTTAAAAACAAGCAAATTATTTCTGCTTAGTTTTATTCACTGCTACCCCTCTTTGATTTAACACAAACATGTGTAAGTAGCAACACAAACCTTTTAGCTTTTGCTATATTCTTATTTTCTGTCTTTGTTCCTCTTGTCTTTAGGTGAACCTGCAGTGGCCAGAGAGAATAACTGTCTAAATGCAGCCAAAGCCTGCAACCTTAACGACACATGTAAGAAGTATCGCTCAGCTTACATCAGCCCGTGCACCAGCCGCGTCTCCACCGCTGAGGTCTGCAACAAGAGGAAGTGCCACAAGGCCCTGCGGCAATTCTTTGACAAGGCAAGGCACTTCTCACACATCCTCATTGAGAACAAGTAGAAAAAAGATCTCTTAAAAGCACACATTGTGAAGATTTTCAGTGTGGATATTCCGCCCTTGATATTTGATAACAGCTGGCTGTTCCCCACAAAGGACCTGCTTCGAAAAGTGCGTAAGTTTGAGAGGTTGTCAAAATAACAATAAATAATCATGTGGGCCTTTTTGTTTGGGCTGTTGCCTTTCCAGCGGCGGGTTTTGACATTGATTCTGTCATCAAACACAAAAGATGTCTTTGGCTGTCTATTCTGTACCGTCAAAAAAAAATGTGAAACATTGTAATTACAGCCTGCCCTGGCTCCCATCATGCCTCAGTGGAATAACTTATCTGGGATGGCTTCAAATAAGTAGCAATATGTAAGAGTAAAAAAAGCACACTGAATACATGACAATGTTAATCTTAGTTCGATGTGGTGCTTTGTTGTATTTTGTGCAATAGAATTCTCTGGATAAACAGCCTAAAGGTTGCAGCTTTCTCTATGTTTGCTGAAGCTACAATGGCACTTCTCTTTCCTGTCATCTGGATTGGTGTGTAATGGGCAATCAAGCTAATTTAAGATTTGGGATAATTATTTATGAAATTAACTTAACACATAAAAAAGCAACAAAAAAACTCAACCTGATGGTTTTATGCCTAAATAGGGAATGGAATTGAAAACTATACTTCTTAAATACAGTTTGAAAACACTGTGTTGTGTCTGCCCTTAAATAATACCAGTTGGTATCATATTTTGTAACATTGTAATAGCTGATAGTCACCTTTACAAGAAGGGACAACTTGTAAGAATTGTGCATTTGTGGATGGAGTAACACAGCTTAACGTGTGGGTTGCACCCCCCAAAAATGTGTCAAATCCCCTGCAACTGGAAGCTGTTGTTCTGGTATCCAGAGTGGCAGCATTACTTGTTGTCAGCCTTGGTACCATTTCCAAACTTAGGACCAAGTTCTGTGTCACTGGTGAAGTCAAAGACAGACAGTGAAGTGGTCATCCCAGGAGGACAACACCCCAAGATTAAAGGTCACCTGAGAGACCATTAGAAATCTCTGCCCTATCCTTGCTCTGAATTAAGCTGTTAGAAAATCTAGCTAGAGACACAGGCTTTTCAGCCAATCAGGGCTCAGTTCAAGGACAGCAAAGTGTGACCATGATGAAGTTCTAAAGCCTGAACAAGGTTTGATAAAAATCCCTGAGAGCATCACTGAGATATTGGATTTACAACACTTGGTGGCTTTAAAGTTACTCATCTTTACCTTTGACCTCTGTCCTCACAAATGCAATCAGTTTATCTCTGAGTCTGGAGAAACATTTGTACTAAGTATTAGGAAATTCATTTAAACCTTTTTGGAGACATAGTACTTACAAACAAAGGATGCCTACAGAGCTCCATGATGTTGACCTTTGAACTCCAAACAGAATTATCCATATACCATGTTAAACATCTAAGAAAAAAGGATAACAGTGAGACTAAAAAACCTGACCTTTGATCTGTGACTTCCAAAATCAATGTAGTTGATTATGCAAAGTTTTACAAACTTTTTTTGGAAATCTTTTACAGTAATCTTGAAATTTCAAGTTGACAATATCCTGTTCACAAGCAAAGGGTTAACATGATTAATAACCTTGACCTCTGACCTATGACCAGCAACATTTAATCAGTTTCTTTGGGTCTGACTGGATGTATTTGAACAGTTTTATAAAAAAAATTATTTAAGCTTTCTTAAAATAGCTTGTTTACAACGAGAAAATGATTACAGGACTCCAAAACCTTGACCTTTGACACATGATCATGAAAATCAAATAAGTTCATCACTAAATTTAAGTGGTCATTTGGTCAAAGTTTCAATAAACTCCTGCGAGTCTCTGAGAGATCAGGTTCACAAAAGTTTTAACTAGTGAGAAAATTTAAACATTTACATTCAGTAGACTGCCATTTTATTCTTTTAATATATTAGAATGGGAATTTTCTACAGGTTCTTCCTGAGAACCAGTTCAAACTACAGGGTTTCCTCAAAATCTCAGAAGGTCTTGTTATTATTATTTTTTTATTAATTTAGGACTACAGTAGTCTTACTTTAACACTAGAGGTTGTAAAGTATTTTATGTTCTCTGTGTTGTCCGCTGCCACTTATATGGCAGGTAAGTCGTTGCCTTTCGCTTTTTTGTTAAGCAGTGTGCATTGATTTCTTATTGTTACAAAAATACTTTGCAATCTTGCTTTATACTTTCCAAAAATAACTCCCAATTAGCATTTCAATGTAATATAGAAAAATAAAAAAAAGATACTGATTTTTGTTTTCTATGCAGTAAAAAAGAAATGTATTTTTCCAGTACAGGTCATAAAAAGGTCTTTTAAAGTCTTCCATTTGATTTTAAAAGTGTATAAAAACTTTACAACTCATTTTAGGTATCACTCATTTGCCTTTATACTTACCAATTGTCTTTATCAATGCCTTTCACTTCATTCGGCATACTTTGCAAAATAATGACATTTTCTTCTTTGAGAGTCAGCCAGCACAAATAGTTATGTATGTGTTGAACAAGAAATGACGGATGGAGGGAGTAGCAGTCCAAGTGTGGGTGAATTTTATACAGTATTAGGCCAGCAGAGTAATGTACATTGTCTGGTGTTTCCACACTTCAAATCAAACAGACACAGGCCAAAGCATTTGCCAGCACACACTGACATTAAATATCTGGAGTGCCATGTGTCTGGTTATCTACTCAAAGTCTAAAAGACCCGAGTTTCTACACATCTTAAGGGGAATTTGATTAATATGCCACTCAATTAGGGCATTAGTATCAATAAATCTTCTCGATTTCCATCCCTATGAATGTGTGCCCTTACATGAAATACAGTACAATCAATCTTTGTCAAAGGATGATTGATACTTTATCAAGAGGTTAACAAAACTTGAGAACCTTTCAATGTGCAGTAGATCATTACATTGAAGTTCATAGAGTGACAGATCAGAAATAGAAAGCTAATGGTGAGTTAAAATAAACAGTCACTGATGGACCCTAGTAAATAAAGGAACACCATCAAGTTAAAATAAGTAATCCAAAGGAATAATCTCTTTTTAAAAAAAGTACAACATCTGGCAGAACACATTAAATCAGAAATGTATTACTAAGCAATGTGTTTTATGTAATCTAATTATAAAGTTGTGGTTTCAATCCTGTGCCATATAGGTTCCTCCGAAGCACAGCTATGGCATGTTGTTCTGCTCCTGCCCACTCATTGACCATACAGCGTGTTCAGAGCGCAGGCGTCAGACCATCGTCCCCGTCTGCTCTTATGAAGAAAAACAGAAGCCTAACTGTCTGGAACTGCAGGCCTCCTGCAAGACTAACTACATCTGCAGGTAAGAGACTGAAAAAGTCCAAACATCAGGGGTGTTTTTTTTTTCTGCTTTGTCAGACAGACTTGACAGAAACTAAGGGCACAGAGACCTGAAGCGAGAGACATTGAAAGATTTTCTTCGAGATGTGATCAGTCATCACCTTTGCATCAGTACGCTTCACACTGGGATCTATTGAAAGCCAGTGCTGTTGTCCTTTAAGAACAATGAGAGTGAAAAATTCCAAACACCAAATTATCTAAGTAGGGTTTTTTTTTTGCCACAGGAATTTTGCATTAAGAAAAAACATGCTTTTTATTTTCACGATCACCAGCCCTTGCATTGTAGCCACTGCCATGTGTCAGCATTGTCAGCAGATTTGGCAAAGACTAATGTTTTTGCTGCATCAGGTTCCAGCAAGTCTAAGCAGTGTGGTTCGAACTTTCTCCCCATTCTGTCCCCATACACTGTGTTACCGATTTAGTGTCACTAAGATGTCTGAGCTGCAGTCATCTGCCTTTATCTGGCCTTTGTCTGCCCCCACCCCACCCCCCCCCACCCCCCAAAAAAAATGTCTTATTTGGTTGTTTTTTTAGGCTTAAATTGCTCAAACCAAAAGTACCTACATCCAGTCTGACAGTTCTTGGAATAAAACAAACAAAC